>JAMJFZ010002869.1:9252500-9880000 GCA_026225945.1 Cricetomys ansorgei
TGTACGTGTGGGTGCGCGCGCATGCACACACATATATACATATATATGGATATATACATATATATATGCACACACACACACACATATATCAGTGTTTAGAAGATTGAATTACCTTAATATTATATATGAGAGTGCGGGAAGGGGGAGACGGGGTTTTGGGACCACCATAGACCCTGATTCCCCACACCGAACGAATGAGCCCATCCCTAGGATTCCAGCCACAGCGCAGATAACACCTACCAAGCCGCATTTCTTTTGCTTCTGTGAAGCAGACAATATTTAATATTTAGCTGAGTTCTGGCCAGAGCCAAAGTGAGGAGCAGCTGAACGCCTAACCGCTCTCATCTCCTGGGATGGCGCGGGGTTCCTAGCCGCTACGACCCGCTCTCAGCTGTATGACAGTCCCACAGATGCCAACAGTTGTGGACATACTCTCTTGTTCATAGGATCAAAATATCAAAGAAGGAAGCTCAGGGATTTTAGACCAAGCTGTCATGTCACAGTGAGGAAATTGATGTCTTACTCGGGGACGCCCAAGGACTCCGAGCTCCTGCCTCCCTAACAGCCAACATCTGTTTTGTGCCGTTCTGAGTTTTGTTTGTCTTTGCTGTTCCCATCTGTCCTGGGTAAGCCAAAAAGTAGACAGGTAACCAGGATGCTCACACAACAAGACTCTCATTAGTTTTGGAGCAAAAGACCAAAAGAAAAGTTAAAGTGGGTAAAGCCTAGAGTTTAAATGCCTCTATTTAGAAGATGTAAAAGCAGGAACCCAAAATGGAAAGGCTGACGATATCTTTAAGAAAATATTTGCATTAAATTAAGTACATGATTTAATATGAATACCAAGAAAGAACATCTTTTGAAAGAAAAACACCAGGACACCAATCAGTAAGTGGGCAGAGACTACGCACAGAAGGCTTGCACAATATTTTTCCTACCCAAATAAAAATAACCTAATTTTATATTCTGATGATGAAAACAACACATATTGAGGCCAGGTTTCTCAACCTCAGGGTGATTGACATTTTGAGTCTGATACTTTTTTCTTTTCCCCTGGTATTGGCGATTGAACCTAGGGCCTTATACATGCTGGGCAAACACTCTACCACTGAAATATACCCCTAGTCTTTTTCCTCGTGACATTTAAATATTTGAGACAAGGTATCATGAAGCTACCCAGTCTGGCCTTAAACATACTTTATAGCCCAGGCAGACCTTGAACTTTCCATATTCAAAGCAGCTGGGATTGTAAGCCTGTACTCCCAGATCTGCTAATAATTCTGCTAATACTAAATGGTTGTCCTGTGTGCTGTAAAATGGAAAACTCTAGTCAGTAGATGCCACTAGGCTTCCCTCAAGCTGTGACATCCAGAACTTGCCAACTGTCTCCTGAATAGAATAATTAACCCTGTTTGATTGAGACATATAAGGTCCTCTTTTTTTTTTTTTTAAGAAAAAGATGGTCTTTTTTTTTTCTTCCTTAGAAATTGGTTATTTGTACCAGTGAGATGATATTAAGAAATCATCACAAAACTAGTTGACCAGATTACTTACTTTAGAAAGCCTAACATTTGGTGCTTCTCTGTGCCAGCCCTGGTTGGCATCGGACTGGCGTGAGATCACAGGAGCTGTAGTCATCTGGAGGCAGGCAGTCACTGTGGGTCACAATATCTTACGCAATCCTTTTTACAATTTCTACTGAAAACCCAGGGGGTTGATGACGTCTTTTGCCCCACTAGTGTCTGAGAAATTTATCCCAGCAGAGAACAGAGCCAGAGTCCCGCGTGCATCAAGGTATCGTTTCCGGTGTTATTTACAACAGGGACATTTGACCAGCCGTCGAAATTCCCCCCCATACCAGGCATCCACCCACTTCAAGTAAACTGACAACCGTACATCTGGTGAAACGGCCACAAAATAGGATAGTACTTATGATAGTGTAGCCGTGACAAAGCTCTAACAAAAAGCAGAAGACAAATTGTCTTTGCGCTAGGGTTGAGATTTTACAGAAATGAATACACCTCTGTTTTAAAAGACAAGGTGCTAATAAAGCAGACATGAAAACAGTTGTGAGGGATGAGGATGAGGGGCGTTTTACAGCTTAAAAGCTCTTAAAGGCCAGGCATGGTGGTGTCCGCCTTTAATTCCAGCACACAGGAGGCCGAGGCAGACGCATCTGTCTGATTTCAAGGCCAGCCTAGTCTATGTAGCAAGTTCCAGACCAGCATGAGTACAGGGTAAGAGCCCGCCTCAAATTATTTAATTAATATCTTTAATATAGTTATATTGTATTTTTTTTTAAGAAGGTGGCCAAAGTTGAGAGAACTCTGAAGGAAGCCGAAGGAGAGGTGTCATTGTCAGGTTTTGCTGGAGACTTTTATCTTCCAGCTGGAGAACTTTGGGGAGTGGAAAAAGATCCCTAGTAAATATCAGACCAGGACAGCAGGTGAACGTGGACCATCCCAGGAAGCTTGGGAGAACCAAAGGACAGTGACCCAGATCACTTACAAACTCAAAGGAAACGATAAAGCTCAAAGCCAATCAGAGAGCCAAAAATCTTAGAACCCAAAGGCAATTTCCAGCAACTGGAAGGACTAAGTGATACATGGACATGCCTCATGTTCACTGATTAGTTGGGAGCTGCAGAAGGCTGTAAAGTTAGAGTCAGTGCTTCAGTACCAAAGCTCCCACCAGGAGAAATGATCCATCTACTCTGTATTTGCCAGCTCCCTGTGTGTGGCTGGGCTAGGCACTGAGATTAGAGCAAGGAAGCAGGAGCCCTTGGTTTCCTGGGCCTTACATTCAGCTGTAGGCCTGGAACCCAGACCAGAGCAGGATCTCACTAACTATACCTCATCAAGACCGCTTTGAAGAAAATTCAACACTACACAGTTGAAAGTGAATTGGGGACAGGGTTAGGGCAGTGATGGGGCAGCAGGTGGGGTGGGGTGGTGGGGTGTCCCAAGGCCCTGATACTGGAGATCAAGTGCAAATCAAAGACGAGGCTGGGAAGAGCTGCGGGAAGGGGACCAACGATAGAGACTTGGGGCTGAAAGCAGCAGGGTATCAGAAAAAGACAGGGCGCCACAGACGGAGTCAGAGTGACCTGGATAAACCCGATATGCAGTGGGAGGGTCCAGGCTGGGAAGGAGGAGCATACGAAGAACGTTCTATTCCAGGCCAGGGATTGCTCTCGACGTAAGCTTTTTAATAGAATATCTTTTATTAAATTTTGGACAATTTAATACATACAAGCCGTGCGTATTGGGCATCCTCCTCTGACTCTCTCCCCCTAGTCTCCCCTTCCCTCCCTGATTCATGTCCTCTCTTAGAAAAAAAAAAAAAAGGTCCTTAATCCACTGAATCCAATTAAATCCTGTCTGCGATCGGATCTTGTTGGCTGATCTTGTACAAGGAAGGACAGCTGTGGGGAGTTCATGAGTTTAATGGCCACACTCAGAAGACAGCACCTCAGACACTCCCCCCATCCTCTAGCTCTTACTCTCTTCTGCCCCCTGGTCCCTGAGCCTTGGCTGAAGGGCTGGGAGTTGACATTGATGTCCCCCTAGGTCTGAGCACTCAACAGTCACTTGTCAGCACTCTGGCAGTGAGAGGTTAACTGCTGGCCGCTGCAGGCAGCCGCTTCTCTCTAGCCAAGGTTGCTGACAAAAGTAGAACTCCGGCTGGAAGGGTGGAGGAATTTGCCTTGGGTTTGTCTGCTCTGTCGGTGCAGAAACCAGCCTTTACACACAAATCGACCCGGTGTCTTCCCACTTGTGAGAAGGAAGCCCTTCTATCTGGGTGTTCACGAGAACTCTAAGATCATCCCCACTTCACCACAAGAGCCTTCCACCGTGTCTGCTTGAGCCTCCTTGGGTTAGCCTGACCAGGGAGGGTCAAATCCAAGCGAGGGAAATGACATTCAGAGTTGAAGCAGGGGCAGAGTGGCGTGACTAGCTGTTGCCACTGTCTATGGCTGGGCCTTTTGAAAAAGGAACCTCTCAGATTCTTTTGTAACTGTCCCGTGTTACAAGCAGAAGCTGTTAAGGCTCACCGATGGCCTCCTGGATGTCACATGTGTACTCAGTAAACGCCTTCACGGGCATCTGTCATGTTCCAAGCCGGCAAGCAAGCAACATTGTTGCAGAAGCTTATTCTTAGTTATATATAAAATAATTGTTTTATGCACCGTTGAGTGAGGGGCTGTCTAGGGCGTTTTGTATTGTCTGCAGGTGTTGGATTTCTGTGGGGGATGTTTGATTGCTAATGATCTGCATGAGCTATCAGTAGAACACCTGAGGAGTTCTGGCTCAATGGAAGCACCTGAGCTCAGAGCTCGGGGTTCCACTGTCCAGGTTGGTGCTTGCCACGGCGGTGGTTCCCTCTGCTGAGGTCTGGCAGGGTTTACAGATATGAAAGTGCCTCCCTGTCTCTCTTGGTGAGCCCCTACACTAGCTAACTACTATACAACATGATTCTGTTGAGTGTTTACTATGTGCTGTTCCTGTCCCTTCACTGCAGACTAACCATGAAGACAGCAGTAGCTTCCCTCTGCCCTCTGGGAGCTCCTCCATCCAAGGGGAACTAGTGTAACCAAGTTTTAACTAGTGAGATTCCCCACCTCTTGCCTACCGTTGTAAGAACCAGGCGTGCTGGGGCCAGAGACGTGTTCATGGGGTAAATGCGCTTGCAGCACAGTCTGCTGACCTGAGTTTTATCTCTGGAACTCACAGAACTGACTCTGGAAAGATGACCTCTGACCTCCAAAGGCCCGCTGTGGTTCGTACACCCCTGCTTTCACACACACCCCCCACATATCGTACACACGCAGTAATAACAATGAAAAATTTAACACTTTGAGAGCTGTTTTGAACATTGCTTTCACCAACAACATATTATTTTGAGTAATATATTTTGGAGAAATTTTTAACTTGGAACTCTTCATCCAACTCTAAGATCCTTTGTTTTATGCTGCTTATGAAAATATATATTTAATGAGATAAAGCATGAGATAAATTTATTTATGGTTAGTTATGCTATGATACTGTTTAAAAAAAAAAACAAAAAACCTGCAGTGAACATGAGTCTCAATTTGGCTAAGCACTGTGCTGGCTGGAGAAGTCTTGATGCCTGTGCCCCACGAAGAACAGTGAAATTGGGGCCTCTGAGGCCACAGGGTGGAGTCGGGACTGTAGAGTCTGTATGGGAAGGGGAGTTCGTTAATCACATAGTTTGAAAAGCGCTTTGAACACAACCGATGAAGCAGTGCGATGCAGAAAGGGACTTCGGGACACGGGTAGGGCGGGCAGACTTTCCCGAGCCCCTGACCTGACACTGGAGATGAAGAGATGGAGTGCGAATCAAAGCGGAGGTTCGGGTGATCTGGGGACAGGGGACCAGTTGCAGAGAGTCTAGACCAGAGCAACCCGAGGCATCAGAAGTGTGTGAAGGGCCACAGGCAGCGATAACTAGATAGGCTGAAACCGTCAGGGGCGTGCAGCAGAGTGTATGGGGTCTCAATGTCAGTGTGCATGTGCACCCAGGCTCTCTGCCCCCAGCGCCTCATGGCTGACAGCAAGACAGGCACTTCAAGCCTCTGCTTTTTGTTCTTCTGAACTGGGCTTCCTGGTGGTACCCTCCTAGCCAGCCAGCCATCGGGATTTCGGTCGGCTATAAGTAGTAGGTCCGTCACCAAGGGGAGGCAGCGCAAGCCATGGTTTCTTTTTCTCACATACCAAGAGGCTCAGAAATGGAAACAGCAGGTTAGAGACAGGAAAAACAAGGTCCTCTGTCTGTGCCACCACCATCTGCACAGCTTTCTCCTTAAGGCTTCAGTATGGCTGCTGACCCTCCAGGCATTACTCTGTGTTGAAGGATGGTGGTTTGTCCTTGCCCAGTGGCTCCCCCACGTAACAGAGAGAGAGAAGGCCCTTGCCCAGTGCTTCTACTTACAGATCACCAGTCATAACTCTCTCTCTCTCTCTCTCTCTCTCTTTCTCACACACACACACACACACACACACACACACACACACACTTTGCACCAGATGCAAGGAAGCTGGGTACTTAAGTCTATCTAGCTGAAAACAGGGGAGGGGCTAGGGGCAGGGGCTTGGGGAGGATGCTGAGTGAGCCAAACTCCAGTGTTTTCAAACTATAAGCCCATGGGAAAATGAGGCCCAGGCAACAGCCTTCCAACCCTGTGACTATAGGCAGGGTCCCAGGGGCGTAGCTGGTGTGGCTGACCAGCTACTGGTGGTGGCTGAGAGCTGAATGGACACAGCCCCAGGACCCAATGTGTGGTGACTCCTCCCCTCAGGTTGAAAGGCAATGATGGCAGACGGGGCCTAGTCCTCCCTCCCCTGGGGCAGCCCACCTTTCAGTTGGAAACCTTCTTCAGGAACTGTGGGCTCCACCTGCCCTGTGCACTTGCTGTGTGACACATGGTGGCACGGACTCCAAATGCCACATGAGTGGGCAGCTCACCATGCCAATGGTGGTATGGGTGTTCCTGTGAGCAGGAAAAACAGGTTATTTTCAACTGCTGGAAATGACTATTAGAAAATGCAAGAAGGTGGGGCTGGAGAGATGGCTCAGTGGTAAAGAGCACTGGCTGCTCGTCCAGGGGACCTAGGTTTGATGCCCAGCACCTACATCGTGGTTTACCATCCGTGACTCCAGTTCCAGGGGATCCAACATCCTCTTCTGATCTCCACAGGTACCAGGCATATATGCCTGGTATGGGGTACCCACATACATGAAGGCAAACGTGCACATAAAATACAATAAAAAAATTTAAAGAAAGAAAGAAAATGCACTCACCATGAGCTGGCCAGGAGCAGGGCAGAGCTCTACTGCCCAGGGAGTCCCTGCTGAACTCAGGCCAGACCCCAGCCAGGAGCTACCAGCTGCTCCCAGTCTTCCTCCCAGCTCAGCTGCAGGGTGGCTGAGGGACCAGCCTGGGGATTCCCCACCACTCAGCAGCTCTGAGTGACCTCTTCTTCAGCCGCTCCAATAGGGGATTTCCCAGAATGTTCCCGTGCCTCAGGAAGCCTCCTCCTTAGCCACCCCCCCAGCAGTTGACAGCAGTGGCGTCAGGTGACCCCACAGGTGAGGGAGGGTGAGCCGGAACATTGCATTTGGAATTGGCGTGAGGTAGGGGAGCTTAGGGTGGTGACACTGGCAAGTGAACAGAGGGGATGATCCAAGCTCATGGGGTGATCACAGGCTTCCAACAAACCATGTGACCACCAAGGTGTTCTCTGTGCCTCAGTTTCCTCTCTTCTGTAAAAGGAAGATGTTACGTACTGTGCAACGGTGTTACAGAGGTTAAACAGGATGATAGCCAGCTATAAGATACTCGAAGGGCGGGTCAGGGGGCACACTTCTATAATCTCAGTACTCAGGAGGCAGAGACATGCCAGTCTCTGAGTTTGTGGCCAGCCTGGTCTATGTAGCAAGTTCTAGGCCAACTAGGCTCCATAATAAGACTCTCAAAAAATAATATAAAAATATAAAAACATATATTTATATATATATACATATTTAAATCTTGATGCCTGAAACATTCTCTCTCTTTCTCATATATGCACACACATACACACCCATGCACGCACATGCATGTAGAAACATATGCAAAAACACCCCTGCACAGGCACATCCACAAAAATAACAAAAGGTGGGTGTTTACAGACTCTATTAATACATTTAGGTAGCCAATTTGGAATCTGAAATAATGGAGCATCCAAGGAGAACTGGAGACACCCCTGCTCTTGTGGCTGTCAGCATCAGCTGCCCCACAGAAGCCCTGTAGAGCCTGTAACAGCAGAACACCCAGGCTTAGCCCAGACCTAGTCAGCTAGAATCTGTCACCAGCATTGCTAGTGCTCCCTCGGAGGACCCCGGTGTCTGGCTCCCAGTCATCTTGTCTTCCCAACAGGACAGTACATTGAGTCCCCAGGGGCCACTCAACCATGGCGACCGATGGACACCAACACTGTCATGGAGCCAGGCTCTGGCTCATGCTGGAGGATGGTCTGGTCTCAGCGAAGGGCTCCTTCAGCTGGCAGGATGGAAGTGGGCAATTCTGTGGCTGCTGGGGTGCGGCTGGCTCAGCATGTGGTGTTCGGAGATGTGGTGTGGGGTCATAATCTGTGTATGTAATAATTGCTAGAATGGCTGTCCCTGGGGAGGGCACAGGGGAATGCGGACTTCTCCTGGCTCCTGGGAGCCCCCAGCTCACTCCTGTTGTCAAGTACTGGTTCAGGAGAGGCAGGAGGGAGGAGTCCAAGTGGAGCCCTGACTATGGACGGGTCTACAGGTCTCCTTCCTAGCTATGAGGCTTTGTATCCACCACACTTCTGAGAAGACGCATGTATGAGGTGGACTCTGGAGCACTTTCCCCTCACAGCTGCTGCCATGAGCCTGTGGTCGCTTTAGAAAACCAGGCAGTATGGTTTTGCTCTGGGTCTCAGTTAGCCTCCTGGTGGGATGGTCATACTGACTGTAGCTGACTTTGTGAGGACCCAGACGGGCCTGACCACATTCTGAAAAGTACAGAGCAGGCTAGCTCCAGGAAGTCGGTAGGCAGGCTTCCTCTCCCCAATGTGGCCAGAGGCCACGCCTGGTAGAAGGAAATTTCCTTCACAGGACTGCTCACTGAGTTCTGGTCCCTGCCCACACTGGGAAGTTAGGGGATATGACTGTTGTCCTCTGGATAAACAGCTGCCCCCAACTGTCCCTTTAGCTATCCGAGGCTTCCAGAGGGTGGGGAAGGACCGGCAGACTCTGCAGCACCAGGCAGAGAGAGGGCTGGGGTCCAGATTAGCCACTTCCTCCAGCAAGGGAAGTCAAAGCCCTTCTCTAGGGAGTGGCCAGCGTGAGCAAGGCCCTGAGCTCACAGACATTTCTCTTTCAGGAAGCAGGCTGGCTTTACCTCACAGATAGAGGCAGCCGGTGGTAGGTAGTCAGGTCTGCCTAGCTTGGGCTTTGGGATCTGCTGGCCCAGGAGGGGGCACAGGAGAAAGTTGGAGAGAGCTCCTCAGAGCCAGCTGGGGAGGAAGGCCCCAGTCACTTCCCGAAAGCTGGGCCTGCCTCTAGGCGGGGAGAAGGTCGGAGCCCGCCCACCCCGGCCGTCCCTCCTTGCTGCGGTGGGGTTTACCCAGGCTCTTCAGAGCACGGAACTTACAGTAAATGCTGTCACCAGTGGAAACTCTCAGAGGGGGCGAGGGAAGGGGTTGGAGGAGAGGGCCAGGACTCCGGGGGCCCCCAGTTCCCGTCTTAGCAACACTCCCCCTAGGTTCATTTCACCCACCTTTCAGTAAAGAGGTGATGCCTTCCTGGTAACTGCTGACCTACCTCTGGGATGTTCCAGAAAACAAACGGCCCAGCCGGCCACAGACTGACCACCATCCAGCTTCGGCATCCCCGGCACCCCTGCCCCACGCTAGAGATGGGGGTTTCCTTTGCCCCAGGCTAGGGGCTTTAGTTAACTGAGAAACCATTCAGAAAGTCTGGCTGAGGCTGAGCAGATGAGGCTGAGGCTCTCATCTGACCTTCAAAAGAATGGAAGCCAGCTTGATGGGCTCGATCAGGCTCCTATGCTCCTCCAACCACTTAAAATGGAACCCTGACTGTGTGGGTTTAGATGATTGTCAGTGTAACTGATAAATCCCTTCTCTCGTCGGCCTGCAGCTCGCTCCTGATGGATCATTTAGGGCAAATCTTAAATGTCAAGTTACCGTACATCTGCTAACTGCTATAGTTTTGAGTCAACATTCTCCTGCCAACAATCTATGTTATCAGCTAGTCAGTCAACAAACGTTAAACTTCATCTGGCACTTAAGCGGGCATGTAATACAGGCCTCAATAATTAAACCACATTTTAATCATTTGTATCATGCTTAACCAGGCTTTTCAAACTTGCCTGGTCATTACAGTGACCTGACACACCTGATAAAAGCTCAGATTTCCAGAGCTGGGATGTGAAGACCTGAGTTCAGTTCCCTAGCTCCCGAATAAAAAGTGGGGTGAGGTAGTGCACCCCTGGAATCTCAGCAATGGAGACCAGCGAGGCCTGAGCCAGACCCCTGGAAGCTTGTGGGCCAGCTGGACGTTCCAGCTCAACGAGAGACCCTCTCTCAATCTCCACTCACAGGCACCGCATGTATGCACCCACATACACACACGCGTACACACAAACACACGAGAAAAAGAAGCTCAGATCCCAGAGTCGAAACTTCTCCCCAAATCTCAACTCTGCAGAAGTAAGAGCCGCCCGCCAGCGTCAGGTGCCTTCCGTTGCCCCTCTGATACTGGAGGCCCCAGTACTTAGCAGGGGTCTCTCCCATCTTACGGAGAAGCTCTCCACAATCGCTGTGTACCGAAGCGCCCCGGCGGCTGGTAAACGATGTAGGCACAGAAGATGTCTCAGAAAGATGTCTCTGGACAAAATGTTCGTTACTTCTACACCGACACACAGAGTACAGGACTCCTCCTTCTTCGAGGCCTCACCTTCTATGGTTTTAGTTGTCCATTGTCAGTTGTGCTCCGGGGATACTAAACGGAAAGTTCCAGAAATAAACAAACCGTAAGTTTTAAATAACTCCATAGTATATTGCCCTATTGTTCATAGTATATTGTTCCATTTCATGATTATTTGTTGATATTCTCATTCTATGTTTATAAACTCCATCGTAGGTTTGCACATGTAGGGAAACACACAGTGTGTACTGGGTGCTTGTCCGAGGTCTCGGGGTGGCTTGGGACAGGATTGTGACGCCCACAATTGTGGTCAGGAGGGAGCAGAATAGAACGCCAAGTCCATCGTTACGCAGACATGTTGGGAGCGCACACACGCGTGCGCGCACACACATACACACAAACGGGAGCACACACCTGGCTGTGCCTTTCTGTGGTTTGTCCTTATCAAACTCGTGCGTACGCTCGCTCCCTAGCGAAGCCACTGTGTTGAGGGGAGGGACGGGTACCAGCAAGGGGCGGGTGCGTCACTAAGAGATACTAATGTCTTTCTCGATCTCTTTTCAATGGTTTTTCTTCCTTCCTCACTCCCTCTCTTTCTTCTCTTTTTTGGACCTGGAAATTGACCCTTGGGCCTCATTGCCGTGTGCACGCTCGGCATGTTTTGTGACCCTTTGTGCTCGTGTATTTAGAGCTGGGTGACAAGGGCCTATTTCCTTTCTAGCCTGGGCTGGCCTCAAACTCCCAATCCTCCTGTCTCAGCACACTGAGTGCTGGGATGACACCGTGTCCAGCTTGTCTCCCTCTCTCTTTTGAGGCATGCGGCTGGTTATCACAAGTGGACTGTTATAGACTCGAACCTCCCCTCTCTCTAACACATGAGCTCCTTCTCGACACTCCCCACTTGCCCGTCTACCTTTCTTCCACGTACAGCCCTCAGCCGCTGTGTCCTTGAAACTCCAGAACTCTGGGCTAAATAAACTACCCAGCCTCCAGTGTTATGTTACAGTGATAGAGAAGAGACAGATTAGACTCTCGGAAATTGCCATTTTGATTGGTCAAAACTGACAACTGTCGGCAGTTGCATATGGGTCAACGTGATATACAACACCCACATACTTATATAGGTGCACCCATGCAAACATACGTGTACTCATGCATATGTCCTCCTGGGCACACGAATCCTCAGTTGCCCTTCTTCATGGTTGTGCCGATGGAAAACGACTCTGCCTCCCACCACACCCCCTCTCTGCCCTACCTACCTTCCCGCCTTCCCTGACATCATCATCATGCTGATCGTCTCTTTACAGGAGAGTGAAGACCTGGAGAAACAAAATGCAGCTCTGCGCAAGGAGATCAAACAACTCACAGAGGAACTGAAGTACTTCACATCTGTACTGAGCAGCCACGAACCCCTGTGTTCCGTGCTGGCCAGTGGTACCCCATCACCCCCAGAGGTGGTATACAGCTCCCATGCCTTCCACCAGCCTCATGTCAGCTCGCCGCGCTTCCAGCCCTGAACTTCTGGAAAGAAAAGGACAGAGCCCCCATCGATGCTACCCCCATGGGTCTTCAGAGGGGCACACAGACCGAGGCCAGGCTGCCCTCACACCTCCCTCTGGAGACCCAGTGGCAAGCCTGGACAAGCATTGAACACAGGAACTGTAGTGGCCAGAGGGAATTGATGCTTCCCAGTGGAGTTTAGCCAATGTACTGGACCCCCCGTGAGTCCAGGAGCAGCTGCAGCATGTCGTGGATGATGCCCAGGACCCGCGGCACAAAGGGAGGAGGGCAGCAAACGGGTAGTTTTCTAAATAAATGTTTTCTAAGAAACCAGCCGTGGAAAGCCACTTCCCTCATTTTACCCATCAACTTTCTGCAAACTACTTTCTGTTGACTTGGGACCTGGCTTCTTCTTGGCTTCAGGGGGATCCTCCAGACTCCAGAGATTCCGCTAGTTCTCTTCTCCATGGTTTGACTGACTGTTTGGGAAGCTGGTCTCCTTTCAAAGCATTTCCAACCCTCCCTCTAGACAGCCCCCTCCCTCACCCTCCTTCCCAGATCTGGCCAGTGTGACCTCCCCCACCCTGCAATTGCCCCATGCTTTCTAGATGGTGGAGCAGGTCACTCTGCAGTTAGAGAAGGGGCTCAATGCAAGATGCTGTCTGGAGAGATGGGAGTCAGGGGGATCTCAGCTTTTCCCATTTGTACACCTTCCCAGCTGGCTGCTCCGGATATACAGTCAAGTCTCAAGGATGCTGTGGGCCAGGTCCCACACCAGCGATTTGGGTAACACAAAGGTGGTGTCTTGCGTTTAAGGCAGTAGGTAGCCTTTAGCCATATCCTGCCAAAGACTCCCTTCAAAATAGGATGGCTGCCACCTGGGCACCTCGAGTGTCCCAAGGTTGAGTAGCTCTGTCTTCAGATGTTTGGCCATCTTGTTGGAGCCTGTGTGCTTCATTTTCCGTCTGTTTCTCAGAAGTCCCCAGGCCATGTGTCTCTGGTCTTCACATCATATTTACTCTTACTCAAAGCAGTGACCAGAAACAAGAACAGCCATTGCCTCCCAGGCTGCCATGGAGCCACCTCCACAGTCTCTGCCGAGGGGTTAGGGACCAGTGAGGCAGATAGCACACAGGCCAGCCTTCAGCTGCAGGCCTAGCCCATCCCTCAGAACAGCCATCTCCTGCTTCCCTCTGGACAGCCATGCTCTGGTGAAGGGGAAAGAGCCAGCTACTTCCTTGGCGAGTCCTAACCTGTTGGCTAGTGGCTCTGGCTCATTTGAGGTCTCATTTGAGCGGGGCTCTCCTACCCTCTGGGATGAGGGTAGTGTTGGGCTGCTGTGAGCATTAACCTTCACAGAGGCTTGACAGGCCTGCCCCCTGCCTGTGAAACCTGGCTTCCTTGTGACCCTTCTATGAGAGGCTTTCACAGGGGCGGGGGGGGGGGGAGCACAGGGGAGCAGAGGGAGTCTCTCTCATCTTGGAAGCCATTGTCCACACATGCCCCAGGGAATAGACTAAGCTTGGCCCCTGGTTCAGAGTTGGAGAGACTGCTCAGACACCTCCATTGAGCACTCATTTCTCCTCCAATGCCATATCTGGAATTCTAATCCTCGGTCTCCCAACAAAACGGCAAACTGGGGCTCCTCTTCCAGAGCAGAGATCCCAATTGGTCTGGGACATGTGACAAAGAGGTGCCCTCCCTCAAGTTCCCTACGAGACTTGGGGTTTGGAGGCTTGTGCTCCTCTCTTCTCTTTCCTGCCCTGCCAAGAGCAGACCCGACAAAGAAGCCACTCACTCTGGGTGTTGCATGGGTCATCTCTCCGTTAAAATCTTATAACACAGAACTCTAGGTCCAGCTCTTTGTAGCTGACCACAGCTTGGTCTTTCCTGTGCAAGCTTCCTTCCAGTCAGAGGTCTCTTCCCGCCCCTGCTGCAGCAAGGTGATTTCCCCCCCAAAACCCCACACAAGGCACATGACGGTCCCGGGCGTCTTGTGTATGAGACTTGAGGCCACAGCTAGAAATTCGAGCTGCTCACGTGTGTGGCTCCCATCGTTCAGCAAGGACTTCTCTTCCCCTTTCGCTCTCCACTTTCTAATGACCCCGGGTGGTTCCACTTCTCCTTTCTGATCAGCCTGGCGAACTGAGGCTGGGGGCGGGTGCTAACTTTGTCTCCACACAGGGACTTGGCACAGCGATTGAGCACAGACTTGAACTTTCCAAACTTTGACCTGGGATGTCCATCCCATCCCAGCTAGCTGCTCATGACAGGGATGACACCCGCACCCTAGGCCCACACAGACACTGTGAACACAGTGAACTGGAGAGTGATAAAACAAAAGAGTATGCCATGCCTCTGTAGTTCTGTCCAGAAGGACCATGTCGTATTTCAAATTCCTACATGAGTTTTTGCCCCTTTATTTTTCTTTTATCTTTTCTATGTGTGTGTGTGCGTGTGTGTTTTCCCCTTTCTGGTGCTGAGAATGGAACCCAGGGCCTCCCACAAGCTAGGCAAATTATCTGTCACGGAATCACACCTCGGCATCCAAACCCAATCTTCGGGATTATAAATTTGTCTGTTTATTTCGAGGCATCTGGACTATGTAGCCTTGGCTGGCCGGGCATTAAATAGCCCAGGCTCGTCTTGAACTTGAAGCGATTTTTCTTCCTCCAGCCTTTTGGGTGCTGGAATTACAAATGTGTTCTACCACACTCTGTCCTAATTTTTAAAATAATCCGTGGACCAACAAGCTGTAACGATGGGTCATGTTTGCCCCTAACATCTGCATGGCCTGGGACAAAGTACAAAGATGACATGCTATAGGTCTAAATACTTAAACACTATCCTCTTCATTCCCTGGCAAAAATGACTTCATCTCCTCCTGAAAGGCCAGCTTCAAATTTAGGGTTTTTAGACACCTTGGACTTTTATATCAAAACAGGTGGTGGGGGGAGACCGTTCTCCTGCTGCAGCCTATCTGCTCTCCCTCCCTGGTTCTTCCTGTTCACAGCATCAAATTCTGACCACACCCCAGCCCCAAGGATAATCCCAGGAGGAGCCTGGAAGAAGCTTTGACTCAGGAAGTCCTGGTGTCCTGGTCACTCACAGCATTGCCAGAAGGTCAGAAGGCTCTAAGGAAATAAGTCTCCTCCATCCTAAGGACCCCGTACCCCACCAGAAGGAGTACAATAGGAGAAAGACCATTGTTAGTCCCTGTAACATACTCCCTCCCAGAGCAGGGAGCCCCCCCCTTCTCCGCTTTAGTCTAGGGCGGCTCTTCTGAGGTCTGACCTTCTTTCTTCTTGATCTAGGTCAACAACATCTCCCTGGAAAGCCCAGGCTATGGGAAAGCAAGCAACGGGTGTGAAACAGGGCACAAGGGGCATCTGTGCTGTCGGTCGCTTTGACACCCTGATCCGGAGTGCTTGCTTCCCCGCCTGCTGGCCTCTGCTTACCTCTTACTAGCAGTGCTGAAGCGAATTACAAGAAAGCCAGAATCTCGGTCCTCGGGTTGAGGAGTGTGGGTGGGGAGAGAAAGGGAGCCGAGTGAACTCAAAGTTCATGGGGTTACCGTCTGCTGGACCACAACTTACCAGCAATGTATATTATTAATACTTCCAGCACAGGTCACAGTTGTCGCTGTGGTTTTGTGATACAGGAGGTGAGACATCTGGGTGTGTGCCCCACTTATTTGGGGGACAGGTAAACTGTCTCTATCCCTCAGCCCTGGTTCCCTTCTCGATGACTGATTTCAGCATTCCAAAGTTGCTCAAGGGAGTCCTAGCAAAGAAAGGGACTAGGGAACCAAGGCCAACATTAGCGTACCAAATAGGCTTCTGTTCTGCTTTGTTCTATTTATTATTTTTAGACACAGAATCTTTCTATTCTTTGTATACAGGCTGACCTCAAACTCAAAATCCTCCTGCCTCAGCATCCTGAATGCTAGAATTATAAACACAGAGTGGATTAACACCTTAAGGCCTACCAAGGGATCATTCCCTGACCAAAGGAATGAGCTCCTGATGGTGGCATTTTAGGTCAACAGCACTTAATATAGAGATGCTTAATGGAGTTCTTGCCATGGAGATGACCAGTCTGTTCTGGCCATGGGTGGGTACCACTCTAAGAGTAGGAGAGATGGGTAGAAATGGAACAGAGAGGTGTCGCTCCTAAAACTCTTGTTTGGAGATGTGCGTTACTTAGGGTTACTATTGCTGTGATGAAACACCATGACCAAAAGTTGGGAAGGAAAGGGTTTATTAGACTTACACATCCACAGCACTGTCCAGCACTGAAGGAAGTCAGGACAGAAACTAGTGCAGGGACCTGGAGGCAGGCGCTGATGCAGAGGCCATGGAGGGGTGCTGCTTACTGGCTTGCTCTTCGCAGTTTGCTCGGCCTGCTTTCTTATAGAACGCAGGACCACCAGCCCATGGGGTGGATCTGCCCATAATGGGCAGATCACTATCAGTCACAAATTAAGAAAATGCCCAACAGGCTTGTCTACAAACTGATCTCAAGGAGGCATCCTCTCTCCTCTCCTCCTTCCTCTGTCTCGTGTGTGTGTGTGTGTGTGTGTGTGTGTGTGTCTGTGTGTGTGTGTGTGTGTGTATGTGTGTGTGTGCAGGCCAGAGTCAACTTTTGGGTATCTTTCTGTATCTGTACTGTTCTTCACATTATTTTTGAGACAAGGTCTCTCACTGAACCTGGAGCTTACTGACTAATTACACTAGTCAGCCAGGGGACACCAGAAATGCATCTGTTTCCACCAGGTTAGCACCTAGCTTTTTAAGTGGGTACTGGGGATCTCAAATCAGGTCCTCATGCTTGTGTGGAAAGTGCTCTGCCAACTGAACCATCTCTCCAGACCCCTCAAAATCTAGTTTCTATATGCTTGATATGTGATCTGAGTTAACTCCCTTCTAAGAAGATAAACAAAACTTTATACCGGCTTGAATAGTCTTTTAGTAAGCAGAGATAAGAAGCCCTCTCTTAGAGGAATTTAATGGGAAAATCTGCGCAGCTGGATCCAGTGCTGCTCAGAGGGTCTGCCTGGCTGGAAGACTCCTGTAGAGACACTGATAAACTTGTCACTGTACATAGCAACCACGGTCAGAGTCTGATAACTGTCTTATATTTTCTTGGCAATAAGATAATAAGATTGTATCTCCCACACTACCCTGCAGCTAGACCTGATCATGTGACACAGTTCTGACCATAAGCCTTGAACAGACTTATAAGAAAGCTCTTTTAAAAATGAAGCTGTCAGGGGTCTTAGGTGGCCCCTGTGAAAGGGTCATTCAGCCACCTCAAAGGGTTGAGCAGCTCAGTGTTCTAGAAGGCACACAGCGACTGCACCAACAAAGAAGCACCCTGCCTTTGTCAGTATCACAGAGCTTGAGAAGCCTGTGTTGGATCTTCCTGCACCCACCAGGCTACCCTGACACCCTCACCCAACTGTTCTCAACCTGTGGATCTCAACCCCTTTGTGGGTAAAATGACCCTTTCACAGAGGTCACCTAAGACCATCTGCATATCAGATTTACATTATAATTCATAAGAGTAGCAAAATTACTGTTAGGAAATAGCAATGAATATATTTGTATGGTTGGGGTCACCACAATGAGGAACTGTATTAAAGGGTCGCAGCGTTAGGAAGGTTGAACTTGGGTCCTTGGGCTTAGCCCGGAGACATGTCACCAGTCCTTGTTTATCTTTTAAATCCTACTCATTTGTGAAACCCAACTAAAAGACAACACGAACTTATGTGATACTTGGATGGAATTTATTTTTACTTTGGTAAGTGTTTGCTTGAATAAGTATTATGATTTTTGAATTTATTATGATATACATATTGTCTACAAATAAATTTAGTTTCATAAAATTAAATAATTTTAAGAAAAATATGCTAAAAACACTAAAGGTTTAAGAAATACCATTCTTAACCAGGCGTGATAGTACGTGCTTTTAATCCCAGCAATCAGGAGGAAGAGACCCGCAGAAGACTTCACAGGCGGCCTGGTCTACCTATCGAATTTCAGGTCAGCCGGAGCTATGAGTTTTTGTCTCAAAACAGACAAACATTCATTCATTGCAGGACCCATACCTATCGAAATCACATCCAACTGAAACTCTAGCTCTAGACTCTAGATCCGTGGCTCTCAACCTTCCAAATGCTGCAAACGCAAACCCTTGATACAATTCCTCATCACGTGACCCCAACCATAAAATTATTTTTGGTGCTACTTCGTAACTGTAATTTTGCTACTGTTATGAATTGCAATGCAAATATCTAATACGGAGATGGTCTTAGGTGACTGTGAAAGGGTCATTCAACCCCTAAAAGGGTCATGACCCACAGGTTGAGAAACCACTGCTCTAGACTAGAGTCTAGAGGACTGACGCCCTCTTCTGGCTTCTGTGGGTACTACACTCATTTGCACAAACCCCGAGCTGAGACTCACATATACACACAATTTAAAATTTGAAATCCTTTAAAAAAGGGAAATACCAATATTTTAAAGAATATTATATATAGTGACACACTAAGGCAGAGATTATTTAAACCTGTAATTCTTCAAAGAATGGTTAACAGTTAAAGTGATTTAGAATCTTGCACATCAGATTATAAGTAAGCTACATGTTACAGAACGAAGTGTAGGGCAGATCCTAGGTTAGATCCCCTCAGGAAGGACTGATAATCTATACAGTCAAACTTACAAACTTGCAGACAGTTCAGTACCGCCACTCATGACATCTTTTAGCACGTACAAGCTCCGGGTGGCAGGCTTTCCATTTTAAAACAGTTTTTTAGTATTTTGGGAGGGTATTCAGGTGTGGGGGTCAGGGGACAGCCTATGGGAATAGAGTCTCTCCTTCTGCCACGTGAGTCCCGGAAAGCAGACTAAGAGTCAGGTGAGGCTTGGAGGCACTATCCACTGAGCCACCCCACCTGCCTCTCAGTAATAGTGTTGCAGGTATCAAGTGTCAAGTTGGTTTGATGAATTGTTATCCTGTCGTCCCTAAGACACATCCTCCTCCAGAGTACCACTGAAAGTTTAGGAGTAATTTACAGATCCTTTCCTTTGGTGTTCTGTGCCTTGAGGCTCTCAGATCGGTAGTTTCTGTTTGTTTGCTTGTTTGTTTCATTTTGTTTTGTTTGCAGGTACCATGCACCAGTTCTTTTGCTCAGTCAGCACTTCCCAGACTGTCTGCAGGAAGCCCGCTGTCTCTGGTCTCAGCTGGGGACTTACTGAGAACTGGTTTCAGGCTATCCCTTTACTTTCGGTCCTGGGATTCTGGCTCCGGTCCTTCTGCTGTACACTCCTCCCCATCACCAGTACCTTTGTACAGAAGGGACTCTGTGAAGTCAAACCCTTTCTTTTTTTCTCTCTCTAAATTTTGTCTTGTATGGAACCTGAATTTTTGTTTTCAGTTTAATGCAAGTAGCTTTCAGAGTCTGAGCTGCAGACAATTTTCCTCGTTCTAACTGATCTAGCTTGGGATCAGGGACTACGGGGAGGAACTAGAGACCTCGGGAGTGGTGCAGTTTCCTTCATCTCTTCCGCTGACGCCATTGCTCAAGAGCCAACTGCAGTAGAAAAGGCAGCGCTAACCTGCAGAGCTGCCCTCGCCGGCTGCAGCGTTTGATGGAGAGCGGTGCACAGAAAGTCCGGCTGGAAGCTGAGGCACTGGAAGGGTTTTCATTTAATTACATTAATTAATTTGTTTGTTTGTTTATTTACTTCAAGACAGGTCTCACTTTGTAGACCGTGCAGATCTAGAACTTACAGAGATCTTCCTGCCTCTGATCGGACTGAAGACAGACAGCACTACGCCAGTCTTTTTTTTGAGACTCATTATTTACAACCTTGCTGACTACTCTCAGTTCCACCGGCCTGAGTGAGGGCGTGGCAGGTGTGTACCACGCCTCCCCGAGTCCTTACTTTTTAAACCACTGTTGCTCTCTACTGTGATGAAAAAGAAGGGGGTGAAGAAGGTGAACTTTTAACTCTCTTGCGTTTCTATGAAAGTGGACCCAAGCAAAGACCAGGGACCCTTCTGTCATTTAAAAACGCGTACATTTAAACTCAGAAAGCTTGGAGAATACGGGAGACAAATACTAAGCCCTACAAACATGAAGTTTCACTTCTGCGTTTGTTTGTAGGGCGCTCCTCTGGAAGGCTAAGTGCATATCTTACTTCTCTGTGTTGCGGCATTTAAAAATACTGACCCTAAACTTTTTGAGCCATCTCCCAACTTGTAGGCACAACATAAACCCCCAGTCCTTGAACGAGCTCCTTATGTGAGTATCATCACAGCCATGAAATGAGGCCGCGGCTCACATCAGGACCACTTGGCCCCATTCCTCTTGTTAGCGCTGTTCATAGCATGGCGGGGGTTGAAGAGTGCTCAAAGTTACTCTCAGGACGAAGGATCCATAATTCCTGGTAGGACCTGGAACCCTTCGCAATCTCTGTTCCCCTGTACATGATCTGCCCCATCCGCCGCTCCTCTAGTTCCCTCTGCCCTCAAAGCCTGGCCTCTGCCACGGAGTCTTCCATGAGAGGCTTCTTATCCTTCACGCACGCGTACATTGATAACTTCTACCTCGCTTTCTCTCTTTTCTCCCTTTTTCTCTTTCTTTTCTTTCTTTCTGTCTGTCTTTCCTTCCTTTCTCCCTTCATGCCTCTCCCTCCCTCCCTCTTCTTTTCCTTTCTTCTTTCTCTTTGTGTGTGCTGTATGCATACGTGTGTACGCAGGTTCATGAACGAGTACCTGTGAACCACGGAGGCCAGAGGCAGACATTGAGACCTTTATCGCTTTCCACCTTGTTTCTTTTCTTTTTTTTTTTTTTTTTTTGAGACAGCATTCCTCACTGAACGCTGAGCTTGCCATTTGGGATAGACTTGCTGGCCAGAAACAACTGGGATCCTCTTGTCTCTATTTATCCCCCCACCAGCTGTTGGGTTACAGATGCACACAACTGCACCAGATTTATATAAGTGCTGGGGATCCGAACTCAGGTCTCTCGTGCATTTTATCTGCCGATCCATTCATCTCCCTGGCCCGCCTCTTACCTTTTGGAGCATCGCTGATTCTCAGAGTATGTCAGAACCACATGCTTCCAGTTTCAAAACACTGCTTACCTTCCCTTGGTAGCTACTAGCATAGGCTGAAATCTCGGGTTTACCTGCATTACGTTTTATTAATATTAATCTCTATGGCTATACAATGAATTCTGTAAGAGTCTGCATCCATTTTGCTCATCTTTGTTTCTTCCCATGCTCAATAGCAAAGTATAGCCACAAAGTGAGAGTCCATTAATATCATAAGGAAGAAGGAAAGAAGGAAGAGAGGGAGAGAGGGAGGGACACCTGGGTTAAATGTCCAGTACTGTGTGTGTGTGTGTGTGTGTGTGCGCGCGCGCGCACCAAGATGTCTGTTCAGGGCTGGGACTGCAGCTCAGTGGGTGGAGTGCTTGCCCAACATGCACAAAGCCTTGGGTTCCATCCCTATCAGTACATCGACTTGGTAGGTGGTGAATGCCTGTAAATCAGGAGGTAGAAGCAGGATGATCAGAAGTTCAAAATCACTGTTGGCTACATCCTGTGAGCTAGAGGCCAGCCTGGGATATGTGCAACCCTATCTATAATAATATTTCTTTTAAATTCTACCCATGGGATAGAGAAATGGCTTACAAGTTAAACACACTTGCTGCTCTTACAGAGGATCCGGGTTCAGTTCCCAGCACCCACATGGCACCCTACAACCATCTATCATTCCAGCCCTCTTTTGACTCCCATGAGCACCAGGTCCACACACACACAAATGTGCAAGCAAAACACTGATGCACCTAAAGTAAAAAAAAAAAAAAAAATTCTTGAAAAGAATGGAAAAGGCAGAGCAAGCATTGTGGTGCACGCCTTTAATCCCAGCCCTTGGGGGAAGACACAGGTGGATCTCTGAGTTCGAGGCCAACCTGGTCTACATAGTGAGTTCCAGGCCAGCCAGGCTACATACTGAGATTCTTTTTTAAAAAATCCATCTATAGTCGGGCAGTGGTGGCACATGCCTTTAATCCTAGCACTTGGGAGACAGAAGCAGGTGGATAGCATTAGTTCAAGGCCAGCCTGATCCACAGAGAGAGAGAGCTCTAGGCAGCCAGGGATATACAGAGAAACCCTGTCTCAAAATAAAACAAAACAAAATCCATCCATAACATTGCAAAGCCACCTGGAGGTGGACAGTGTTAGACAAGAAAATATCTGTCTGTCTAAATGGGTTATTTATTACCCTCCAGGCAAGGATGGATGGAGATTGTCTCTGTCCTGGTCATTGTCATATCGCTAGTGTCTAACAGAGCAAGCACTTAATATGTGCTTGCCCTCTTGATTAAAGACTGATGAGTGTGAAGAATCCATCCATTCTTACATGCTCAATGCTTGTCTACTTCAGTTTGAACCTCTTGAGTTTGTCCCATGAGTAACTAAGAAGGGCTGACTGCTCAGGACCTAGCTCTGGCTGAGGCTAACACCTAGGTGCTGCAGACAGGATGTCACTGAACTGTGACCCAGAACTGGAATGCGGGTGATGAAAGTGATCTTTTGTGTCACCAAGTATCTATCCTCCTAATTAGCACTGGAATTTCTCTCTCAAGAATTGCCTCTTTGGGGGCTGGTGGAATGGCTCAGTGCTTAGGAGTGCACACTGCTCTTGCAGAGATCCAGCCAGAGTTTGATTCCCAGCACTCACATCAGGCAGCTCACAATCACCTGTAACACCAGCTCCAGAGGATTTGGTGCCCTCTTCTGGACACTTCAGGCACCTACACTCATATGCACCCATACCCATACATAGATGCACACGTGTTCACATAATTTAAAATAGTAATAAATCTTCTTAATTGTACTGATGTTGGGTGTCTACCAGATTGTTAAGACCATTATTAATGCTGAAGATCATGTGTTCTGGTCACAGGACAAAGATAAATCAGCTTTGGACTTAGCCAGAAGCTTTCTCATTGCAGGCTAGACCCCAGAACCCTAGAAGGCACTATACAGGCTACTTCTAGAGTCTTAACTCAGATGACTCTTGCAAGCTGTATTACCAACCTTCCAGGCGAGATGTGCCTCCAGTACAATAGCGGCAAGTCTGTTACAGAGATAACCAAGCGTTTTCAGATTGATCCACGGGAGGGAACTGGTACCTATAAACCTGTTTAAAAGCCTATGGCTGGGATGACATGGGCCCTACTGGGGAAGCAGCTACTGTGGTTTTGCTAAATGGAAATAATATACCTGTCATGTTGCCTGTTAAATGCCTATAGGATGGTGCTGCTGTCCACTTTGGCCAGATAAAATCATTTCTATGGTGGGCAGCGGTAGTAACAGAGCTCCATAACTGGTCAATGAGATAAGAATATAAATGGCAACTGCTCAATAATAAATGGAACAGCTATACCACCTTCTCCAAGGCTCAGAGAACAAATAGAAGAGGGAGTGGAAGGAATGTAAGGGGCGGAGAGTTGGGGAATGCTTTCTTCTAGGTGTAGCACCTTGTGACTACCTACGTGAGAGCTGAGTAAGACTGGCCTGTCGGCATCTTGCCAAGGAGCAGGGAGGAGCTCGAGAAGCTCCACCCCTCCCTGAGGATCTGTAGGTAATAGTTTCAGGACAGGGAGAGACATTTTCTTCAGTGGTGTAGCCACTGGTAAGATGCCGGTGTTACTGTCAATAACCCTCCACCCATGCTCCTGTAGGGTGCTAACAGAACCCATTAGGTTACCTAAAAGCAGAAGAGGACTAGTCAGGAAGACGAAGATCAGTGTGCCTGTTGGGTGTGTGTGTGGGGGGGTGATGACAAATGATGATGCTGGTGGATAATAATGATTAAGATACATCACATAAAAATATGAAAATGTCATAATAAAATCCATTATGTATAACTGATATGCTAATAAACTTTAAAAAAATACTTACCTCTTTCTAGGTATAGGGCTGTCAATCGAGAAGCCTTGATTTATCCTGTCAAGGTGTTATCATGTGATTTAGGCTGAGCCAATCAGAACCTCTACTGGGAATTCGCCTCTTCGGGGGGAATTATCTCAGAGATGACTGCAGCCTTCTATTGCCACAGCCTAGGAGCCCTGGGACCAGAGAATCTCAGTTAGCTGTCAGGGTTCCTGCCTTGTTCTGTAACTTTCCTTTGTATTTGGTGAGCTAGATATATTGCTCCAGCAAATGCAGAAACCAAGAGATGGTGAACATACCAGGATTTCACAGGGAGGGATGCTGGGTCCTGACACTTGGGGGCTCCCCGAGTGGGCTCTCTCAGAAGCCAGGCATTCTGCTAGGCATGCACCAGCCCCCAGAGCCACGGACCTGGACATGACCACTGCTGCTCTGACAGGATCCCGACCTCCAACTTGAAAGGCACTGTGGGGAGCTGCAGCCGAGCCTCCGGCTTCACGTCCATCCCGTTGGACCATCCCACATTGAACACAGTTGCTTTGTCTTAGGTAGTGGTTTGGGTTCCCCCCAGGCTTCCTCTCCAGGGTGATGTTACTGGGGTATGGTGGGAGCTTTAAGACGTCAAGGCTCAAAAGAAGCTCCTTGGGTCACTGAAAGTATGCCCTCACAGGAGATTCTGGGACTTCTGTTGTCCTTCATTGTCCTAGTTCCTCTGTCCTCCATTCCTCTTCCTTTCCTCCCCTCCCCTGGATTAGCTACTTTTCTATCGCTGTTATGAGACATCATGACCAAGGCAGCCCATAGAGAAAAGGGAGGGTTCCAGAATGATGAGAGTCCACCACTGTCACATCAGAGAAGCACGACTGCAGGCAGGCATGGTGGCTGGAGCTGAGAATGCACATCTTAAACAGCAAGCAGGAAGCAGAGAGCGAACTGAGAATGGCTCAAGGCTTTAAAACCTCAATGCCTGCCCCCAAGTGACATATTTCCTCCAGCACCTTCTGAGCCTCCTCAACCTGCACTCTCAACTGGGAATCAGGTATTCAAACATCTGAACCTAAGGGGGACATTCTTATTCAAACCGCCACTGTCTCCCACCCTCTCCCCAT
This sequence comes from Cricetomys ansorgei, assembly GCA_026225945.1. Taxonomy (NCBI): domain Eukaryota; kingdom Metazoa; phylum Chordata; class Mammalia; order Rodentia; family Nesomyidae; genus Cricetomys; species Cricetomys ansorgei. The sequence continues at coordinate 9,277,567 of JAMJFZ010002869.1, forward strand.
CTTTCTTTCCCTCCCTTCCTCCCACTCCTAACTCACAATGTGACCCTTTGCCACCTGTTCTCATCATTGCCACCCACCATCCTCACCAGAGGTCTGAAGGGATGGAGCCCCCTGGATTTGAATTCTCCCAGCTACAAACTAAACACATCCCTTCACTCCATCAGTAGCCTCTCTTGGGTACTTTGTCATAGCAGTGCAAACTGACTAACACACTGGCCCATCTGTTCAAAGGCTATATTCAAACTTCCATCTGGCCGTGGACCAATCAGATCACACTGGAGCAGGGTCAGGCTTGTTTCTGTATCACTCAGGGAGAGGTACCCAGACAGGGGCTGTTGACCAGTTAGGATGGAAGTGTTTTGGTGTCCTAGCAACCAGTTTGGCTGCATTTCATGCATCCTGCCTGGGTATCAGCTTAGCACCTGAGGAACTTGAATGCCTGCGGGAGAAGGGGTGCTCTCCAGGGTATCCCTACATCTATTTCCCATTCTTTTGCTTCCCTGGCTGGCCCTGCCTAGCCTAGGGCTTTACACAGAGCAGAACATCCATGTGATTCATGAATAAATGCCCATGTTAGAAGAGGAAAGGTGAAGACCAAGAGAAAGAATAGGGTAAAAGAGTTGGGTCTGCCCTAGAAAAAAATTACATTTGGGGCCTCCCTGCCTTCTCTCTTCCCTACCCCAAAATGCTTGTCCTTGTTTGAAATAAGTATTGCAGTGGATGTGAAGGGAAAAAAAGGGTGAAAATAACAGCAATGTTGGGGTAAGGAAGGAGGCTGTGTTCCACGGGATGACAGAGACTGCCAGCGGCCTTGTTTTCTGTTTGCGCTGTTTTCGGGGACTGCTGTAATCTTTATCTTACAGATACAGAAACAGCCTCGAAAAAGGTTAGCTGGTTGGCCAAGGTTAAGTGCAGACACACCATTCAGGCCGGCCTGTGCTGCCTCCAAAGCTAAGACTCTGCGCCAGGCTTGAGGAGCTGGGGAAGGAGACTCTACAGCACCAGAATTACAGACAGCCATGGGGACAGCAGGACTGGGTGGTGCTGCCACCTAGTGACACGATGGGGAACTGTATACACCCATTTTTTGGTCGTTTCACACCTGCTTAGGAACCGATTACTGTGGCTCTGGCCAAGGCAGTTTTTTCTTTGCTCTGCCAGCAGTGGGGTGCACATCTGTGACCCTTAGATGTAACTTGAACACCTCTATGGGCACACCAGAGCGCAACTTAAAGGAATGCATAATGCATAAATGACAGGACGCTCTCTACAGTTTGGGGTACACTTGGTCTCCACACACCACCACACCACCTCTGAAGACATTCGATGTGAGGGTCGAAGTTAATCCCACCCACCCCCCCACGCCAAGACCTCTGCTTTCTGTGTCTTTCCTGTTTGATTCCAGTCACCTGGCACCAGCTAGCTCTCTGGTCTGTTTCCGAGTTCACAGAGCAGAAAATAGAACCCTGCGCCTTGGACTCCGGCATTTCGGCTCTGCCAGGCTGCCCTGTGCCCCACTTCTTGTCGGTTGGATTCACCTGGTGAGACCTGTTTGTGTCAGCCTAGTCATTCAGACACAATGACTCAAGAATCAGTGGGGGAGGGGGAGTTGTGTCAGCAGGTTGGCTTTCCTGACCTTTACGGCACTGAGGAGTCCCTTCAGTCTGACACATGTGGCTGCCTAGTGATTTCTGTCTCAACTGAAATACGGACGGACGTGAGTATGATCGGCGGGCAGATAAACAGCAGCACTTCCCCATTTCCACTCCCTGCACACTCTATAGCTCCTTCTGGGTCTGCTCTCATTTCCCAGGTCCACAACACCTGAGCCACAGGCGCCAGAGCCTCTATTCCCTTTCAGATATGGGCCTCAGCATCTTGTTGCAAGCCTCAGCATCTTGTTGCAAATGGAAGGAAGATAAAGGGTCCCTCCTTAGAAGGAAGCCATCTCAGTAAATGTGAGCTTCGTTCTGGCCAAAATGAACCCAGTAGCTTCTTGGTCTAGTCCTCGAAAGCTCCCCACAACGTGCATACTTTGTATTGTAAAATCTATCCTAGATTATGTGCTACTGTGCTGGCTAGAGTCATCCGAGAGGAGGGAACCTCAGTTGAGAAAAATACCTCCTTCTGATCAGGCTGCGGCAGCCTGTAGGGCATTTCCTTTAATTAGTGATTGATGGGGGGAGCAGGGCCATTGTGGGTGGTGCCATCCCTGGGCTGGTGGTCCTGGGTTCTGTAAGAAAGCAGAGCAAGCCATGGGGAGCAAGCCAGTAAGCAGCACTCTTTTGTGGCCTCTGCATCAGTTTCTACCTCCGGGTTCCTGCCCTGTTTGCGTTCCTGTCCTTCGTCCTTCTATGATGAACAGGTAAGGAAGTGCAAGCCAGATACGCCCTTTCTCTCCCAAGCTTCTTTTGGTCATGGTGTTTTTTGTTTGTTTTGTTTTTTGAGACAGGCTTGCCCTGTTGCAACCCTGGCTGTCCTGGAACTCACTCTGTAGACCAGGCTGGCCTCGAACTCACAGAGATCTGCCTGCCTCTGTCTCCTGAGTGCTGGAATCAAAGGTGAGCGTTATGGCCGCCCCACAGCATACTTGCTGTTTTGAATTAGGAAGCTGTGGTTCTGGTCAGCTGGGCCTAATTAGTCAGCTGTAATTAACAAGAGACCAGCACCATTGAAGAAAAGCCTTTGAGAGACTGGGATAACTGATGCTGGCTAGCTGGAGCTGAGCAATTAGTGGTGATTAAAAAGAGACCAGTATCACCGAGGTGAAATCTCCCGAGAAGAGGTTCCTCAGTCAGCACACAGAAACTGTGTTCCAGAGGTGGCCATAGTTGTGTCTTGACCTGACAGCCAAACTTGACAGTATAAGAGTCACCTGGATGGTGCTGGTTTTGAAGACATGAAGGGGTCATGGAGAGCATGACCCAGCTGAGGCTTGGCACTAAGAGAGGCCATTGGTGAAGGTGCACCCTCAGTGGCAATTGAAGGCCCAAACTGGAGGACTCATGCAAAGAAATTGAGGCTCTGCACCATGAAGAGAGCCCAGGAGAGGCTATTGGTGAAAATGCAGCCCAGTTGCAGAAGACCCAGCATTTTGGAGATGCCGTACCATGGGACAACTGCCAAGAACAGCATCTGCGGTGGAATGGAGCCAGCTGGAGCCCAGAAGTCGAGCGCTAGGTGCTGTAGAGAGCGGAGCCAGAGAAGTGGCCCAAGCCCTGTGGAGGAGCACAGAAGATTGTGAATGAATCCCAACATTGGATTGAGTTGAGTTATTTACACTGATGGAGTTTGGTTTTGTTTTGATTTGATTGTGACTGTGCCCGAGTTCTTACTCCATCTTGGAGTAAGAAAGCATTTGATTTTGCAGGAGCCCATAGTTGAGAGGCTTTAAAACTTTTAAAAGAGATTTTGCCTGGATATGGGGTCACACACCTTGAATCCCAGCACCCAGGAGGCAGAGGCAGGCAAATCTCTGAGACCTACAAAAGCAAGAAACAAAAGAAGTGAAGCCACCCCTAGGTTCCAGGGTCATCTGCAGAATCACACAGACTGCTGTGGGGGGGATTAAGGGTGTGGGCAGCCCTCAAATGCGGGCGGTGGGGGGCTGGCCACACACTGGAAAGCACAGATGGATTTATCTGGTGGTGCCTCGAGCAGGCACGATGCCAGCAGGGAAAGATGAGCACTTAGTACTCAGTACTCACTGATTTTCATACCATTTGGCTGTTGGGTTTTCACAGGGATTCACATTCTGCATTTAAAGTGGATTCTCTGGAGGTTGGCATAGCACCACGTGGCTGTGGTCCCAGCCCTGGGGAGGTAGAGGTAGGAGAATCAGGAGTTGGAGGTCAGCCTGGTCTGCATGAAACCCTGTCTCAAAAACTCCATACACACATACGCGCATACGTATATACACAGGGTTTTTTGTTTGTTTTTTAGCTCCATCTGGCAGTAACTGAGATAGTGGTGAGGGAGCGGAGGGCAGAAGAGAGGCCAGCCTAGTCTACAAAGCCAGCTCAGACAGCCAGGGGTACACAGAGGAACCCTATCTTGAAAAATGAAAAGAGGGAGATTTTGGAGTTTTAAGGAGATTTTAGATTTTAAGAGAGACTGTGTGAGGCGGTGGTGGCTCACCCCTTTAGTCCCTGCACTCGGGAGGCAGAGGCAGGTGGATCTCTGTGAGTTCAAGGCCAGCCTGGTCTACAGAGTGAGTTCCAGGACAGCCGGAGTTACAACAGAGAAACCCTGTCTTGAAAAACCAAAAATAAATAAATACATAATTAAATAAAAAATAAAAGAGACTGGATATTTTTAAAGAACAACTTTTAAAGTATTTGAATTTGTAAGGCTATTGGACTTTGTAAGTTTGTGGAAATGTTTTATATTTTGATGTCTTTATTAGTGTATAAACTTGGGGATGAACAACTACTGGATTCTTGGACTTTGCATTGGTAGACAGCCAGTGTTGGACTAGCAGGACCATAGTCCATAAGCCATTCTAATAAATCTCTTATATCGATGATATAGATAGAGATATAGATATGAATTCATTTTATCAGTTCTGTTTCTCCAGAGAACTCTGACTAATACAACTACATAAACTGGTTGCCATAGTGACAAAATTAACATGGTATTGATAGTAACATGAGATACCCAATGACGTGCCCCATGGCAACTTTCTTATACTTGAAATATGTAGATCAGTCATCTAAACCAGCAACTTCTTACATTTTCGGGTCACTGAGCTGCTTTGAAGGTTTCTTGCAAACTACAGACCTCCTACTTCCCTTTAAAAAACACACACAAATTCATCGAATGTTGGCAATAGGATTCCAGGCATTGATAGACACCCAAAACAGTCATGGACCCTAAGGGAAAAATTGTCCATCTGAGAGTGGTCTCTCAAGACTCAAGGAACACAGTTGCTGATAGAAAGCAGGCAAGGAATACACAGCACTGGAATGAAATCCCATTAGAAGCTTTGTGTGGTCACCATGGTGCGATGAGCAGGCTTCAGAGGAAGCAGGATCTATGACTTGGGGCCGTATCAGCTTGTCTGCTCTGACACAAGTCATCCGTGATGATTGGGGAGGAGCAGGGATGAAAGGTGCCATGTAGCAAGGAACAGAAGAAGGTTATCTGATGGCTATGGCTTAAAAATAAGTTATTAAAACTGAAAGTTTAATAGGTTCTTAAATAATACATTAATATATTAAAATGTCCCTTTGACAAATTGTTCCTGTGCTGAAGTGTCCAGGTCAAGTGTCCGTGATCAGACCTTAGAGGGATGGCTGGTAATACATAAAACAGGAGCCCAAGGACATATACATATATGCATGAGTTAACACACACACACACACACACACATACACACACACACACTCACGTTCCTAAACACAGTCTCCTCCTGATGCCTGAAACCCTATTCTTAGAACTTCATTCCTATGACTTTAGGTGTTTATTAAAATAAAATGCAAATGTTTCCAGCAAGTAAAACACTTGGTTGTATCAGCTGATTACACTATAGGCAGAATTTTTGCTAAATGTCTTGTTTTGGATTCACAGAATGCTGGGGGCGGGGGCGGGGAGCTAAAGGCTGAAGAAAGGGTATGAGAGAGGGAACTGGGAAGGTGTCACCCAAACCACATTCAGTGTGCTGTGACTTCTAGGAAGACTGGTCTTGATTTCAGTGTCATTCGGTTGATGGAGAAATTTCTTCAAGAATAAATTGTGGAGGACTGGAGAGATAGTTCACAGGTTAAGGGAGCTTGCTGCTCTTGTAGAGAACTCAAGATCAGTTCCCACTTAGGCCGGCTTACAGTCCGCAACTCTGTTCCCTCTTTTGGCCTTCATGGACACCAGGAGTGCACATGGTGCTCATACATACAGGCAGAAAATATTCCAAAAATAAAAATACATCTTTAAAAAACAGAATAAATTGTGCCCATCAAAATATTAGTCCCTGACCAATTGCATCCTAAAGTGTGATTTTATGTTACTAAATTATCCCTATGCTTTCTATGGGATGTGCTGCTTTTGCAGCAGTGAATGTGCACACTGCGCATGTGTGTATGCTGCGTGTGTACGCTGTGTGCATGTACAAAGTGAGTGTACATTGTGTATGTGTATGCTGTATACAGTGTGTGTATGTATACACACACATACACACAGTGTATACATACAGTGTACATACACAGGGTACATATATACAGTGTATACACACACACACACACACACACACACAAAATATGTGATTTTTTTTTATGAGAAAGGTATACCAGGTGTAGCAGCACATGCCTTTAATCCCAGCACTCAGTGGCGGATCTATGTGAGTTTGAAGCCAGCCTGGTCTACATAGTGAGTTCAGGTCAGCTAGGGCCACATAAGTGAGACCCTGTCTCAAAGAGAGGAGGGAGGTGGCTGGAGAGATGGCTCAGCAATTAAGAGCACTTGCTGTTCTTCTAGAGGACATGGATCCAATCCCCAGCTCTCACATGATGGTTCCCACTGTAAATCCAGTCCTACACCCTAGGGAATCCAACATCTTCTTCTGGTGTGTATGGGGCGGGGCGGGGCATGCACACATGTGGGCACAGATATACATGCAGATAAAACTCCCCTACATATAAAATAATTTAAAAAGTTTTTAAAGCAAGAAAGAAGTCAGATGAGGCTAGAAAGAAAAACTATCAGCAGATCTACAAACAAGAAACAAAAGAAGTGAAGCCACCCCTAGGTTCCAGGGTCATCTGCAGAATCACACAGACTGCTGTGGGGGGGATTAAGGGTGTGGGCAGCCCTCAAATGCAGGCGGTGGGGGGCTGGCCACACACTGGAAAGCACAGATGGATTTATCTGGTGGTGCCTCGAGCAGGCACGATGCCAGCAGGGAAAGATGAGACGAGGGACTCAGCACTCAGTACTCACTGATTTTCATACCATTTGGCTGTTGGGTTTTCACGGGGATTCACATTCTGCATTTAAAGTGGATTCTCTGGAGGTTGGCATAGCACCATGTGGCTGTGGTCCCAGCCCTGGGGAGGTAGAGGTAGGAGAATCAGGAGTTGGAGGTCAGCCTGGTCTGCATGAAACCCTGTCTCAAAAACTCCATACATGCATACGTGCATACGTATATGCAGAGTTTTTTTTTAAGCTCCATCTGGCAGTGACTGAGATAGTAGTGAGGGAGTGGAGGGCAGGAGGAGGGCAGGAGGAGGGCAGGAGGAGGGCAGGAGGAGGGCAATCATCCACAGACACTTCTTCACATCCCACAGTGTAACATCTCAGAATGAAGGTTTTAATCTCACCACCGTCCCCCCAGATCCCCTGGAAACCCAAGCCGGACACCATCTTGCCTCCAGCCTCACTAGCCACGCCCCATAGTCCTAATCCAACCTCCTCCCTCTGCCTCCTGCCCCTCCCCATCTGTTCAGCTCATGAATTCCATCCTCCCCTGGGTGACCACAACCTCCTCCTGTGAGGTCTATCCCCAGCAGGCTGAATTCTCTCCCAAGCAATCAGCCTATCAATCCCAGCGTCAGATCTGACACCATTCATCTGCTTTAAACCCCGCAGTGGTTCCTCTTTACTCTTAGAGTCCTGCTCCTCCCTTTTCCTCTCTCTCTCCATCTTTCCTTTCTCCCTTTCTTCCTTCCCTCTCTCCTGTCCTTTCTACCTTTCTCTTCCCCCCTCCCTCTCCCCCTCAGCCTTCCCTCTCCTCCAGCCATGCTAGCTAGGTTCAATTAAAACAAGACAAAACAAAAACAAACAAAAAACCAAAAACCCCAGTCAGTACCCCTCTGTTTTGTCACCGCACATGCCTCTTTACTGTTGCCTTGGCCAACAGCAAAGCTCTCTGCATATAGTTCCCAGATTCTATTATGCAAAGAGGGCCTCACACCCCTGGGCTTTCTATAGATTATGCAAAAAAAAAAAACATTTTAATATCTCCTTCCTCTTTGGCTTGTGTGTTTTAGTTACACCTCATTTCTTGGAGGGACATTTTTGCTTTTTATTCATTAAGAAGCATTTATATTAAACTTTGAGGCCACCTGGAGGTGAGACTCCTCTAGGGAACCAGGCGAGAAGTCAGTTTCTACTCCCCAGGGCCAGACAGGGAGCTAAGGTTGGGGTTTGAAGATGATCCGGGAGCTTGAAGGATTCACAGAAGTGGCTGGCTTGGAGAAGTCAATAAGCCTTTAGGAGAGAATGTGGCAGAAATTACTATCAAGATACACATGTAGGGTGGGAATCAAAGCCTCTAAATCACACCAGGGTATGGGGGAAAGCTTCCTATTGGGGCAACACTTGCCCTGCATCGAAAAGCATGGTGCGCGCAAGGCATGCTGGGTTCACAATGCTGGTAGGAGCTGCAGGTGGTTACCCAAGTCCTGAGCAAAAGAGGGGAGTGGGCAGTGATGGGCAATGTGGCCCAAACGATGTCACAAAGGCCTTGTGTGCTAGGCTGAGGAATGCTGCAAGTGGCCACTGGAAAATTTGAGGCTGGGGAATGACCTGAAGGAGTCTAAGGAAAGCCCATGAAGTGGCCTGGTGGTAAGCTGGAAGAACTAAGAACAATGGGAAGCCAATAAAGTCCAAACCAAGATGGCAGCAATGGGGAAGAGGGGATCAGCGAGTTAGTGTTGAGACCACCTGGGGGACAGTTCTGGGCAGCTCTCAGGTTCTGGGTTTCTATGGGGCTGGCACTGCTATTCACACACGGGATTCATGAGGGGTGGACCATGGTTCTGGGGATGGAAGAAAGGAAACTGAGTTGTAAGTGGAAGAGAGAAAACCCTAAACAATGTATAAGTATGAAAGATACTAGGCACAAAAAGGTAAGAAACCACTTCTTACTATAGTACTAGGGAGTGGGTACTAGGGAGTGGGTACCAGGGAATGGGTACTAGGGAGTGGGTACTAGGGAGTGGGTACTAGGGAATGGGTACTAGGGAAGTTACTAGGGAGTGAGTACTAGGGTACTAGGGGGTACTAGGGAAGTTACTAGGGAGTAGGTACTAGGGAGTGGGTACTAGGGAGTGGGTACCAGGGAGTAGGTACTAAGGAGTGGGTACTAGGGAGTGGGTACCAGGGAGTAGGTACTAAGGAGTGGGTACTAGGGAGTGGGTACCTAGGGAGTAGGTACTAAGGAGTGGGTACTAGGGAGTGGGTACTAGGGAGTAGGTACTAAGGAGTGGGTACTAGGGAGTGGGTACTAGGGAGTTGGAAATAGGGCCTCTGACTCAACACCCAGTGTTGCTGATGCACCTTTGGAAAATATAGCTTAGCTGAGGAAACATTTCTCTCCACTGAGGCCCAGGGTTTGGAGTCTCAAGTATCCATCTTAGCACAAACATTGTCAAATGTGTGGCCAAGATGACCACACCCCGGGTTCTACCTGACAGTCTTCAAGAAGTAGTTCCATCTCTATTAAATGTGATTCAACTTAATTTACTTATTTCTTTATTTGGTTTATGTGTATGCAGCTGTTTATGTGTATGCATACGTGTGTGTGTTGGTCATGTTGACTGTGTCTTCCTCAAATTGCTTTGCACCTTATTTTCTGAGACAAGGTCTCTCACTGAACCTGATTAAGCAAGACTAGCTTAACGATCAGGCCCTGGAATCCCTGCCTTCCCGGCCAGCACAGGCTCGTGCCCGTGCCCAGCGTTTCACTGTGTTCTGGGGATCCAAATTCACATTCTCATGCTTGACCATGAACACTTCGCCAACAGAGCCATTTCAACTTTACATGTGGGGGTGGGGTGGGAATTTTACTTTTTAAAATGAAAATTTTGCATAGTTTAAGGGGTCAAATACTCCTATCGAGTAACATCAATTGCTTAGCCTTCCTTTCTGGCTCTTCCTGGCAGACATTTTTCACTTCATTTTTCTGTTGACTGTGTCAACCTGCTCTTAACCAACAGGGGGCAAACTTTGCTATTTCTTTCTTCCTTTCTACTCTTTCTTTTTCTTTTTTTAAATTTATATTTACTTTTATAAATATATTTTATAAATATGCATTTATATTTATTTTAACTGCATTGGTGTTTGACCTATGTCGTCTGTGTGAGGGTGTCATAGCCTCTGGAACTGGAGTTATGGACATCTGCCATGTGGGTGCTGGGAATTGAACCTGGAAGAGCAGCCAGTGCTCTTAACCATTGAGTTTTCTCTCCAGTCCCAAACATTGCTATTTTCATACAAAGGGCCAGAAAAGCTGGAGTTCACAACACCAGAGGTTCCTCATTCTTTGGGGATTGGGCTCAACCAATCTCAACCAGAGCCCTCTATCAGAAATAAATCCCTAAGATGTGTAGGCCCATTTCCTTCAAGGTATGCCTAGAGATATTTATAGATAGGACACATAAGTGGAGAGAATACACAGGAGGCTACTCAATACAAGTCTTTATATGGATGAATAAAGAACATCTCTATGTCACATCTACCTAATATTTACAGAGCTGTCTGCCCCCTGGTGGAAGTCAACCGGGAACACACATTACTCTAGAGTCTGAACACCTGAACACCATTATTTTTCCACTGAAAACAATGTATGTACATTATTGGAACTGCCAGCAACCTTATGATTCTGGAAGTCAGGAGTGGTGTGTTTCTTGTGTGTTTTGTTTTTGAGACAGGATCTCTCTATGTAAATGCTGGCTGTCCTGGAACTCACTACGTCGTAGACCAGGCTGGTCTCAAACTCTTAGAGATCGAGTGCTTCTACCTTCCAAGCGTTGGAATTAAAAGTAGACCCAACCCAGAGCTCACAACAAACCTAACAACTCCATAACAAAAACAAGCTCAAATTTTGCTTGAATCTCAGGTCAGACCCTGGGATTTGCCACTAGACATCGGCACTGCTCTTGAATGCAGGGAAGAACCACATGGAACAGGACCCTGGCTTACAGGTGTCTGTTCTGTCATTGATTAACATGGAAATCTGAAGAACAGGTCACACACACACACACACACACACACACACACACACAGCCTCAATTTAGGTATCTGTCAAATGGAGAATATCCTGTAAGGCTAGCAAGGAGGCTCAGCTGATACAGTACTTGCTTAGCATGCACAGGCCCTGCTTTTGATCCTCAGCCCTGAATAAACCAGGTGTGGTAGCCCACACTTGCAATCCTAGCATTTGGGTGGCGAAAGGCAGGAATCATAAAGAGCTGGAGGCCAATGTGGGCTACATAAGACCCTGTCTCTAAAGCCAATGTAGTCTAAGAGTTTGGGGAGGAGGGGCATGATCCCTAAGGAAGGCCTTTAAGGAAGCAGATGGTCTGTACTACCTGGAGAAGGAGAGCACTGGAGAATTCGGAAGAGCATGAAATATTAAATGCATTCTCTCTACAAATATCCCATAATATAATGAAAATCTCTGTAATTTCTACCAGAAAATGTGTGCTTCCAGGAAGCATTCCATCCACCCAGTAGAATTAGCAAACCTGGTCTTCTCTGCTGATAACCAGTAGTACATCTCCCTTGGGGGCACTCAAAGCTGTCTGTGTTAGGATTAGGCTGTATGTGGCTCCCAGTTATCCTGAGAGACGTTGATTTGGGGTCAGTTTGGACATCTAGAATGTTGCAGTCTCCCACCCGTAACAGGCCCCCAGACCTTAGCACAATGAATCCATGACTGAAGTACCATTCGGGCTGTAAAACTCAGCATGTAGACAGCACCACCAGCCCAAATGAAAACAAAGACTTAGTCCATCAACGTCTATAATTCTTGGAAAGTCTCTAAATATACTAACCTTGCTCTTTGGCTTCTATGGTTCTGCTTCTGGCTAACTGTTTTTGTTAACTGAGGTATGTCAACTCAGAATATGGTTTTTGTGCTTTAAGGCTCACCCAGAGAAAGTCTCGGCGCTACACTGGGACCCTGGCATCCAAGTGCAGTCTCCGGCAGGCTAATAAGGACTTTCTATTGACTAAGATCCATGTCTGAGTAGTCTTGTCTGGTGGATACCCCCATGATACCGCCTACTCCCATTGATTCTATTTTTAAAAAGCTTATTGTCATCATCATCATTATTATTTACATTTATGCTTGTGTGTATGTGCAGATATGGGCTCATGTGTGCTTGTGCCCGAGGCTGCAAGACAGTATGGAATTCCCTGGAGCTGAAGTTACAGATGGCTGGGAGCCACTCTGTGTTGGGTGCTGAGAACTGAACTCAGGTCCTCTGGGAAAGCAGCAAGCTCTTTTGTACCCCAAACCATTTTCACCTCCACCCATTCTTGATTCTAATGTGCACTCAAGTTGCTTTGAAAAGAGGCAGTGGGAAGACCAGGGAAGCAGTGGCGTCCAGTGACCCTCGGGCCTCAACGCGCAAAGATGTGAACCACCTGGAGGGTTTGTTAAAATGCAGCTTCTAAAGCCAGGTGGTAGCGCACACCTTTAATCTCAGCATTCAGGAGGCAGAGGCAGGTGGATCTCTGTGAGTCTAAGGCCAGCCTGGTTTACAGAGTGAGTTCTAGGACAGCCTCAGGAGTGAGTTCTAGGACAGCCTCAGGTACAACAGAGAAACCCTGTCTCAAAAAAAAAAAAAAAAAAAAGGAAAAAAAAAAGAAAGGAAGAAAGAGAAAGAGAAAGGAAAGGAAAGGAGAGGAGAGGAAAGGAGAAAAGTGAAGCTTCTAATTCAGGAGGTCTGGGGTGAGTGCAAATAAGCACTCAGGGGGCAGGCACCTGTAGGGCCAGCAATACACCTGTAATCACAGCATCTAGGGGAAAACAGGACCAGGAGTTCAAGGCCACCCTAGACTACATTGGGCAGACCTGTCTCAAACAAAAATAAAACAAAAACAGTTCCCAGGAATGGTCCAAGCTCCTGCCCAGACTGCTCTTGTGTAGCTGTATGGTAGCTTGAATGATGAGAAGTATGTATGGCTTTTTAGGCCAGCTAGGACCTTAAGAAGTTAACTCACTTCTAAGAGGCTCTGTTTTCTTATTTATAAAATGAGGCCAGAGGGCTGAGTGCTTAGCTCAGTGGTTTCACATACACACATACAGATGCACACGCAGGGCAAGCAATAGTAACTACACCATAGAATTCCCGTGATGTTCACACACGAAGTAATGCCTTAAACACACTTACCCCAGTGCAACAAAATAGCCTTCTGTGAGGACAGCCAACATTTGAGCAATGAAGTATCAGCCACAGATTTTTCTAAGGGCTATTATTTCACCATTCACATTTTGTAGACGAAACTGGGGCTCAGATGTAATGTGTGGTGACCTATAGTCATACACCTAAGTCGCTAACTCGGAATCAAACAGAAATTTTGAGTTATCACTATGGATCCATGGGATTGAAAGGGACCATCATCATCAAGTCAGCGCTCCTTTCAGGCAGGCCTTGCTCGAAGGCTGCCACGAGCTGACTCTCAGGGGATCGGCAGGGGGCAGCCATGGGCTACGAGGCTGCAAGAAACATTTTCAAAGCCACGCCCAACCCAGCGCAGCCACCGCACTTCGGACAGCGTCTACTCACAGCTGTGTGCGGCTCCCGGGGTTCCCTGGTGGGAAGCCTCAGGAACCCGTCGGGGACTAATCGGTCCTTCAAGCTCATGAGTTCACCAAGATAAGACCTTATCCGCAGGGAGGGCCGCTAGAAAAACAAGCTTCCGGCAGCTTCCCTTTCACTCGGGACTCTGAACTGTCACCCAGAGAGCTCAGCCCGGGGCGAGGAGCCCAGGCAAGAGGGGGGAAGGTTGCTCAGATCCCCAGCCCTGAGCACTTTGGGGACCCCGGGCCACGGTGCAAGCGCGCTGGCCCCAGAAGACTCTCACTTCGGAAGGACGTGCGGGATCCTTCAGCGGAGTCCTTTGGGAGTGGGGGGGACAGATGAATTTAGGGGCAGTGTAGGGGGTGGGGGCTAACCGGGCGGTTTCCATGGCACCCGGGACGTGGGGGAGGAATGCACCCCAAGCTATGGCGAAACAACCGCGGTGCCTTGAGAGCCCAGCTCAGGGTGGCAGGGAAGCCTGGGTGGGAGGGTCGCGGGGCGTGGGGAGCCGGGCAGGCCGGGGGGCGGGGCGGTCACGTGCGCCCGAGGGGGCGAGGCCCCAGCCTGCCCGGGAGAGAACCGAGCCGGCCCAGCCGCAGTTCAGGTAGCAAACTTTTCCCCGGACGATCGCCGCTTCGTCGGGAACTCGAGGCAGGAACAGCCCGGAGCGCGGGGCTGCGAGGCGTCTGCGGCCGACTTGGAAACAGCAGTTTGCGAGGGAGGGGACAAGGTTTCCCAGGGACCAGCGAGAGGAGTTCGGGAGTGAGCGTGGGAAGCCCATTCACTGCCTCTAAGCAGCTGAGGTCTCGGTTTCTCAGTGAACAGAGGTGCGCTCCTGGACAAGTGTTCTTTCAGCTCCAGGGTGGGACAGCCAAAAGGCCACTGGCCCGCCCGTAGGACTGTAGGAGTCAGCACGTGTGCGGGGCTCAGGAGCGTCTGTGGTCATGGTGAATGAAAGTCTCGACCAGAATAAAAGCAATGTCAGCCCCGAACCGGAGCCGGCCTTCCAGACGGACACCAGCTACTCCACCCATCCCAGCGTCTCCATCCACCCCAGCGTCTCAGGCCATCCCAGTACCTCCATCGACCCCAGCGTCTCTGCCCATCCCAGCAGCTCGGCCCACCCCAGTACCTTTGCTCAACCCAGCGGTGTGACCCATGCCAGTAGTTCGGGTCGGGAAGGCAGCATAATCAAGGTGAGTAAGCGCCGCTGGGCTGTGGTCCTGGTGTTCAGCTGCTACTCCTTGTGCAACGCCTTCCAGTGGATCCAGTACAGCTCCATCACCAACATCTTCATGACCTTCTATGGCGTCAGCGCCTTTGCCATCGACTGGCTGTCCATGTGCTACATGGTGACCTACATCCCTCTTCTCCTGCCCGTGGCCTGGCTGTTAGAGAAATTTGGTCTTCGCACCATCGCTATCACCGGCTCAGCTCTCAACTGCCTGGGGGCCTGGGTGAAGCTGGGCAGCCTGGAGCCCCGCCTCTTCCCGGTCACTGTGGTAGGACAGATCATCTGCTCTGTGGCACAGGTCTTCATCCTGGGCATGCCTTCACGCATTGCTTCGGTCTGGTTCGGGGCTGATGAAGTCTCAACAGCCTGCTCCGTGGCTGTTTTCGGCAATCAGGTGAGTGAGTGTGCGTGCGGCTGACGGGGCTGAGTGCCTTAGAGGGTACCTGACTCGACCTGCTATGTGGGAAGAAGCTGCAGTTTTCTGGTTCACAACCTTTATGACTGTGGGTGGCTTTGTGGTTGGGTGTAACTGACAGTGTAGTTGGGTGATTGTGACTGTCAGTGACATTGTAAGATCAATGGGGGGGTCACAGGGACTTTTTCTTTCATCCGCAGTTTCTCCTAGACAACAGGAAGTATGCTTCTAAATTATGGTCATCTTTGATGGTGTTTCTCTTCCAACCTGTGTCAGTCCACCAGTTCCCCATTTAGGAACGCTGGTCTTTCTCTGGTGGCAGGCCTCCACACCTGGCTGTCTAGGTGTCTTTGGAGTTTGGCAGATGTTTTTAGCTGGACCAGCTAGCTTTCCTAGAATTTGGGGTCCCCTGTGCTTAGAACTGTGGGCTGGGCTGCTCTTACCTTCTTTACACACAGCTGAAACCAGGACAGCGGGAACAAGGTTTTGTGCCAAACTCCCTCTCTGAGGTTTAGAGTCAAGACCAGCAGGATAGAATAGAAATCACACTGTGAACTTCCAAGAATTTTTCTGAGGTGGGTGATGGTGGCACATGCCTTTAATCCCAGCCCTTGAGAGGCAGAGGCAGGCAGATCTCCATGAGTTTGAGGCCAGTCTGGTCTACAGAGTGAGTTCCAGGACAGCCAGAGTTACAGTGAAGAAACTCTGTCTCAAATTTAAAAAAAAAAAAAAAATTCTTCTGGTTTAAGCATCTCATATCTCAACGCTTTCTTTTTCCTTCTTTTGGGGTGAGCCATTCCAAATTCTTATGATCTTAGTATGGTTCTGATCTAGAAACGGGCATGTTATGAATCTGATTGCCTTCACCATGTACTGGAAGCAAAGCAAATGTTTATGGGATGCTTCTTTTATGGGCGCCCCCTCAGGCTCTCCCTTCTTCCACTCGTTTGCTGTCTAAGCTGCCGTTGACAGATCACTGGCCACCCTTAGCTCTCATGAACCCATCTTGTCCTCCTAGTTCATTTCATTTAGAAAATGGAACTTCTGACTTAGCGAGGCAGAAGCTCCCTAAAACTTCTCTAAAGGCGGATTTATTTTCCCATTAAGTACCAAGATGATAGCTAGAGCTCAAGGTTCCTGTAGGAGTCCTGCGTATCGTGGTTGTTTTGAGCAAGCAATCAGTGAAAGCAGAGAGCCTAAGGCCTTTAGCTTGTAAAAAGCAAAGAAAAACATTTACCTGCTTAGTATGGTGGTGCGGATCTCTGCCGGAGGCCAGCTTGGTGAGTTCCAGGCACGATAGGGCTATCTACTGAGACTCTGTCTCCAGAAAAATATTTACCTAATTTCTTCTTGTGAGTTTTGTTGTTTTGAAGACTGAATTCCATTAAAGCCTGGAGATGAAACTAGATGGATCTTTTGTTAAGGACAAATTATGAACAGATGTTGAGGGTTGGGAAGAGAGATCAGAAGTTAAGGGCATTTACTATTGCAGAGGACCTGAGTTAGTTTCCCAGCACCCATATTGGGTGGCTCACAACTACTTGTAATTCCAACTGAGGACAATCTGATGCCTCTGCCCTCTTAGGGCACCAGCTCAGGTGCACATCTCCCCAGACATATTCACAACTAATAATAATAAATCATTTAAAATAGACTTTAAAAAGGTAGCTAGTGAGCTGGGTGTAGTGGTGCATGCCTATAGTCCTAGCACTTAGGAGGTAGAGACAGGAGGATCAGGAATTCAAGGTCATCCTAGCTACATAGTGAGTTCAAAGCCACTTGTGACTGTCTCAAAATATATAAGTAAATAAGAGAATGATATTTGCCAATGTGACACTGGGTTTTAATATCTCTACATGGCAGGTAGATTTGTCCCTTATTGGGAGCTAAGGCTGGGGAATGAAAAGTCTATCTTCCAGAAGATCCTCACTCTATTAGCAGAATAGAGTTTATATAAGATGGTGTAATCCAGTCCTACCATTTGGAAAGAGCTAGGAGAAGTCCTCTCTGTTTTCCTGAGGCCATCCTGGGAATTTCTAACACTTTCGTTGTTATTAATTCTAAGCGACATAGTAACCCCTTGACCCAAATCTCTGAAAGACATAATACTAGATATATTGTTAAAATTTAAGAGGAATAGTTATTCATTTCCTATTCTGCTTTACTCCCCTAACAAAGTCAAGAAATGCTAAGAATTTTACACTTAGAAATAGCCAGGGCTAGTGAGATGCTTCAGTGGGTAAGGGTACCTGATGCCAAACCTACCACCAAACTTGGTTGGACCTCCTGAACCCATGTGGTGGAATGAGGAAACTCACTCCTGCAAGCTATCCTCTGACCTCTACATGATTGCTGTGGCATGCATGTGTTCCTCCTACACTCGTGAATAAATAAATAAATTAATTAATTAATTAATTAATTAATTAAAAAATTAAAAACCCATGCTGATGAGTATGTTTGAGTCAGGGAGATAGCTATTTCTATGTCCTCTGATCTTTGAGAGTTGATCCTCTGTGATAAATTCAACATTATGAAAAACCGTTCAGGCTTCCCAGTGGAAAGGTGGGTATGCTTGTTTCTCTATGCTATAGCGTTTCCCCAGATAAAGCTTTGCTGCATGGGAAGAAAAGAGCACCCGTTCTTCGAGTCTTAGAAAAGACTCCATAGAGCTTGCTAAGCAAACTTTCTGTAGTCTTAATTCTTCATGGCTTGCAAACTTCACTTTGGCCTCGCCCATGTAAATCACTTCAAATCCTGTATCCTTCTCAGTCCGTGCATGTGTGTGTGTGTGTGTGTGTGTGTGTGTGTGTGTGTGTGTGTGTTGTGGCGGTGGTCTGGTGTCAGAGAAAGATTCTCCAAAGAATATTGATATTTTTGGAGAAGAGCAGAATATTGCAATGGAAAGATATATGCCATCGATCCACATATGCGAACAGGCTGAATCAAGGGAAAGTTTAAAAATTATATTTTATTTATTTTGTGAGTAGAGATATGTGCATATGCCATGATGCATATATGGAGGTCAAAGGACAATTTGCAAGAATTCTCTTCCCACCATGTAGGTCCTGGGGATAGAACTCAGATCCTCAAGCTTGTTGGCAGGTGCCTTTATCCACCATCTTGCTGGCCCAAGAGGGAGTTTTAAAATATACAAATGAAGAGGATTACATCAGATATTTTGACAGTCTCTGGACACAATGATCAACAACAGTGGTGTGGGTCTGAGGCTGAACAGACAGATCCTTATAGAAGTGTTTTTCTGTGATGTCACACTGGTGCTGGGGACATAGCTCAGAGGTAGAGTACATGCTTAGTTAGCATGTGCAAAATCCTGGGTTTGATTCCCAGCACCACAAAAGTGCAGTAGCCTCTGTAAGATCAGGGTCCTACAGATGCTCTTGTGGTCATTTTCAATGAGACCTAGACATTTTTCATTCATAACCCCTTTAATTTACCTTTTTTTCCTTTTTTAGAAGTTCTCATTATAGAACTCTTACTGGCCTGAACCCGGCTATATAGACTAGGCTGGCTTTGAACTCATAGATATCCCCTACCTCTGCCTCTCAAGTGCTGGGATTAAAAGCATGAAGGACCACACTGCAGATTTTACCTTTTGTCGTTAAGGTTGACACAAATGACTGTTTTGATCCTGACAACTTTCATCCTTCTTTCACACAGTGGGAATCCTGACCTCTCTAGTCTAGTGTTTCTTGTCCTTCACATGGTAACCAACCTCTGCTCCTAGTAAATTCAACTTGCAGGCCTTAGACAAGCATTCACCACTCACCTTGCTTTTGCTAGAAACTATTGTCTGCCTTCACAGATTTCTTCTACCAGAGCACTTGCATTCAGAAATAACACAGCAGGTCATAGCATGGATTTATTTTCAGTTCTCTATGATGTTTTTAGTATTTTCTTGGCTTTCTGGCTGTGGGAAAGGGTAAATAAGGGAGAAAGCAGCTAATGGCTATGAAATACCTAAAATATGCAAAGTACATTTTCATCCATAACTTAATTCTTTCAGCAACTCTTGTGAGGTAGGGAATTGTCCCTGTGGTTACAGGTGAGAAATCTGAGTCATATAAAGGAGTAACCACCTTCCTGTATAGGTTGAGTGGAAACAGGAGTTTGGCTCTAACTCCAAAGTCTGGATGTTCTGTATCTCAAGGACTTTTGATGATTGTCTTCTGGTATGAGGGGATTTCTGCCTCTTTGGGGGTGGGGTGTTTATTTGTTTGAGATAGGGTATAGCCTTGCCTGACCTGGAATTCACTAGGATCACTCAGCTGACCTGAAACTCACACAGATCCACCTGCCTCTGCCTCCCAAGCATTGGGATTAAAGTTCCCCCATCTCTTTTAACCTAGCACAGAAACTAGGCATTGCTAGAAAGGTGGTCTAGAGTCTGAAAGACAGAAGCTGGTGGGGTCAGGTTTGGTGGGGGGCAGGGAAGACAGGCAACTTAAGACAGAAACTGAAGCTTTTGTCTGTTCTTGATGGGCTCAGATCTGTGGCTCTAGGGTAGTAAAAGCTGCATATTTTTTGAGCAACACTCAGCATTGTTTCAAGTAAAAAGCATCTGTGTGGGGTTTTGAGTGACATAGACACATTGTTACTGGACAAGATGTAAAGGGAAACCTTGTTGTAAAGTCTGAAAGCTGGGTGGCTCAGGATGAGCTAGACGTGAGGAGTTAGAAGAGATCTTCCAGATCAGCTTCAGCTCCAGATGAGGGGAGGTGGCCTACCGCACAGAGGAAAGGGATCTCAGGGCCGTGTCACCCAGAGACAGAGTGACAGGAAAGCAGTTTGCTTTTTGATGTAGGGAAAACACAACACCTTCACAGTTCAAATCCCGAAGAAACCCTTCTATGGTTGTCGTAAAATAACACTGGATCATGGAACTGTAACTTTAGAGCACGTGCGAGCCTCATACAGAACTAAAAATTTCTCATCACCATGTTAAAAATGTAAATGCAAAAAGAATGTTAGGTTTAGTGCTAAGTTTTATTTAGCTCACCACATCCCAAATACTATTTAAACGTGTTGTCAATCCAACACAATTACTAGTGAGATATTTTATACCCCTTCCCCCTTGTGATGCTATTGATCCAATCCAAGGCTTCATTGTTCCAGGAAGTGCTCTACCACTGAGCTACACGCCTAGCCTTCACATCCTCTTTGTCGCCAGGTCTTTGGAAACCTACGGACTTTTCCATGTGTGTTTCTCCATAAGTTCTGAATGACCTTGCTCCACAGCTAGGTGGACGTGCGGGTGAACAATGATGGGAAAGATATTCTCTCGGAAGTAGCTTCAGCCCCGAGGAGGCTACGCCTGCTTGACTGGCTGAGCCTGTGTTATTACCGAAGAGGCTGAAGGAGACCTGGGGTGACTCAGGAACCAGAGTCCTAAAGTGAGGGCAGCCTAGTCTTATTTCAAAATCATGACTGATTAGGTATGGTAAAGCTGTAGGTTAGGAGATCCTGGCTTACCATCTAGCTCTTAGCTCATATTCACCTGAGGTCAAAAGCTGGTCAGGGTCTGAGATGAAGGCCTTTGATTGTCATTGCAATGGCCTGGCATGTGCTCCCACACCAGACTGCTTTCTGGCCTCCAGCAATGTATTAGAAGAATAGAAAGGGGGGCAGGGAGAGAGACAGAGTGGGGAAGAGGGGAGCTGTTCAAGGTTGATGGTGACTTGTTGTGGGTTATTTATTCACTAGAGAAGACTACTCAGACATGGGTTTAAGCCAATAGGAAAAGTCTTTATTAGCCAACCGGCAACTACACTGGGTGTTCAGGATCCCAGTGTAGCCCCAGGCCTTTCTCAGGATGTGCTTTTGAACACACACACACAAAAAAAACTTGTCCTGGTTTAACATACTTCAGTTATCATGAACAATTAGCCAGAAGCAGAACTTCAGAAGCTAACAAAGCAGAGTTAGGAGACGAATTTAAAAAATAAATAAATAAAAATTTTTTTAAAAAAAAAAGGCAAGGTTAGTACATTTTGAGACTTTCCCCAGAACTGCATGAACTTCCGATGGATTAGGCCTTTGTTTTAGTTTTGGCAGATGGTGCTGTGTGTGTGCTGAGTCTTACAGCCTGAATGGTGTTTCCACCATGGAGTTGTAAGTCACAAATCGTTCGAGATTAAAAAAAAAAAAATACTGGCTAGTAATGGGAAAACTGACCAGGACCACAACGAGGTCCCCTCTGGGATCCCTCCATGACGGCTCTAAGCTGTAACTCGTAGGGGTTTTTAAAGGCAGATCCGATGAGGCTATGTGTTTCCCATCAGGCCCAATCAGGGATAAGCACACGTTCTGATGTGTTTCCTACCTGAGCATCTCCTGCCTACTTATTTCCTGTCTTGGTATGCCCGCCTCCTACCTGGATAGCTCCTGCCTACATCCAATCAGGGGAAAGCATATATCTGTGTCATTAATTAAGTTTGGACCTGGACTTAACAGAGTGAGTTGTGCTATGGTCTCAGGGCCTACTCAGGTCTGGGGCTGTTTACAGACTAAGAGGGGTGTGGGAGTTGAAATGGAGTCTTGCCATGTAGCCCAGGCTACACTTGAACTGTAGTCATCCTCCTGCCTCAACCTCTTGAGTGCTAGAGTTACAAGCATATGTTGCCACATCTGGATTGGAATCTTTGTTTGTTTGTTTTTTTAAGTCACAATGAAACAAATGTAACAGGCTTATCATAGAAAAGGATAGTAAGTGGTCAGTTCAGTGGAATTAATCACATTCACCACTATCACCTGCCAACCCCACCGAAGCTCACCATTAAGCAGCAATCCTTCCTCTCTCCCTCCTTCCAGCCCCTGGGAACCTCTATTGTACTTGGTACCTCTTTGTATTTGAATTAACTTGTTCTAGATGCTACTGTAAATGGAATCGTACTCATGGTTTTCACTGTCTGGCTTATGAAATTGGTTTTATTTTTATTTTCTTCAAAAATGTTATCTGCTTGGTGTGGGGTCCAGCCTCCGCAGGCAAATTATGGTCCAGGAACACCCGACGAGAGGAAAATGGATTGCTGTTGAAGAAAAATGAAACAAGCACAGACACTCGCTCTTTTGAGATAACTGGCACTTGTCAGCCAGGGAGCAGGAGCTCCCTGAACTGTCTGCTTTCTCAGTTAATATACCCGTATGGTTTTTTGACGTCAAGCACATTCCAAAGAACTTGCATAGTTACACTTTGGACTGTTACTAATTTGGGAGGCTTCTTGTTTCTTCCAGTTAGTATATTGATTCAGACAGTTTCAGTCTTAAACAAACTTTTAAGCTTTGAGAAGATTCACATCTATCCTAGGTTTTTATTATAGCTTTAGACAGGCTTACTATGTCTTCATTAACAAAGGACAGGCATTCTCAGGGGTGATTATCTATGTGTCCTTGTCTTTCCAAATGTGCTAACTTTCTTATTCAGGCTCTTTGGCCCTCGTCTTTTTCTCGGGAATCAGTGTCTATTAAGCCAAGAGTAATTTTGTGATGTGACTCCAATAGACACGAGATAGTTCTCACATATGCCAGGACTTGAAGGTCAGTAAGATTGTTCTAATTATTTTTAGTGTTGAAATCACCATGTCCTTGTTTACTATAATGTATCCCTTTCCCAGTCAGTAAGAGCTAATTTAATGATTAATTCTAGTTTTACTAATAAGCAATGTAGACACTAATATCAACGAGAATTTCCAGCATTGGTACAGTAAGAAAAGGAAGGGGGTGGAATAGCCCATGGACCACGACCTTTTGGCATTTCAGTAACCGGATCCTTGTCTAACAGATGCTTACACGGCCATGATCGGTGTGGGCTGTAGCAGCATGGGTGTTTTGCCTGCATGTATGACTGTGCACCACATGCATGCCTGGTGCTTGAGGAGGCCAGAAGAGGACATCAGATCCCCTGGAACTGGAGTTATAGCCAGTTGTAAACTGCCATGTGGGTGCCAGAATTGAAGCCAAACCCCAATAGCCAAAATAAACAAATAAAATAAACAACACCAACAAAACCTACCAAAAGAGAATCTTCAAATTAGTTCCTAGTCTTTAAAAACTAATTTCAAGGGCTGGAGAGATGGCTTGAAGGTTAAGAGCACTGACTGCTCTTCCAAAGGACCTGGGTTCAATTCCCAGCAACCACATGACAGTCTGCTTTCTTCTGCTCTAAAGGCCAAGTGGTCTCACCCCTGCAGCCATTCTTATCAGGGCAAATTTAGTATGTGTTTGCTGTACGCTGTGTCTGGTGTCCAGTTAGAAGAAGTGGGAGCTTGGGTCGCTTACCCTTCGGATTGAGGAGACAGCTTAGGCTTGTGAGCAGAACTCATAATACAAATCCCCTTGAGATTCAGAAATCAAGGGCCAGGGCTGCTCTGACAGGATATGAAGCACGTCCATTGCAGGTGCTGCTAGCCCTGGCTCTCTGGCATTCTCCAGCATCCTGGAGGACGTCTAGGTTGGCCTTGCTGACCCCCACCTTGACTTTTGTCCATTACAGACCCCTCTGAGGCATCTGTTAATTACATGGACTCAAGTCTAAGTCTAGGTCCTAAACCCCTGCTCCCTTCCTATCCAATCCTAGCCTGTTGAGTTACTCCCCAGCATGGGCTCTGCTCTCACCAGTTGGCTCCATAAGCATCTCCTTGAAGCAATACTATCTGAAGAGAGGCACTAGAGACTGACATCACCAAGATGGTTCAAAAGTCCTTGCTTCCCTGCAGAGACATTAAATAAACAACTAGAAACTGGCCAAAATAACTTCTTTATAGGACCTCTGCAAATCTGTCAGAGATCTGCACACAACTAAGCACAACCAAGGAAAAGCAGTGTTCAAGAGATAGGAAAGGTCATGGCTTTGAGTTCCCATTCTGGGTCCTTCCTAGAACTGTTCCGGCCTACTCTAGCCTTGCTTGCAAACTGTACACTGAATTAGCGGCATGGCGACCTGCTTTACGACCACAGCCTTTGATATACGCCAACGAATAATCCAGCAAGAAAATGAAGAAAATGATCCCAATAATAGTCGTGAACAAGAACGCCAGCCACCGACTTAGGAACGAGCCTAGGGAGTAAGAATTCATACACTGGAACTGTTAAACTATAAGCTTGCTGGAAGAGCTTAAAGAAGACGTGAATAGAAGGTCATTCTGTGTCAGCTGCCAGATTTCACAACGTTAAGCGGTTACACGCTGCTCAATGTGGTCGGCAGCTTCGGGGCCGTCTCTCTCTAAATCCCTGTGATCTCTTCTGCCAGAAACAAAGAAATCATCCTAAAATTTATAGGGAAGCTCACGGGGTCCAAAGTAGTTGAAGGAATCTCAGCAAAGGAGCAAAGGGTAGTGTCAGAGTCACAAAACCTACTGCACAGCGGTGGCAACGGAGGCAGAATGGCTTCAACACAGAGACATATATACAGATTGATGACATTCTGGAGGGAATTCATAAATAAGCCTCCATGTATCTGATTAAAGCTGGTTTTTTTGTTTTTTAAACTCTGTGTACGACCTATACACAGGTGCCCACCAAGGCCATAGAGGGTGTTGGGTTCCCTGGAACTGCGTTAAAGGCAGGGAACCAAACGAGGGTTCTCGGCAGGAGCACCAAGAGCTCTTAACTGCTGAGCCGTCTCTCCAGTCCTTTTTTTTTTAACAATCAT
This sequence comes from Cricetomys ansorgei, assembly GCA_026225945.1. Lineage (NCBI taxonomy): Eukaryota > Metazoa > Chordata > Mammalia > Rodentia > Nesomyidae > Cricetomys > Cricetomys ansorgei. The sequence goes on from JAMJFZ010002869.1 coordinate 9,302,406, forward strand.
TTAGTGTGAGTGTCTCTGTGTGTGTTTGTGCATGCATGCACGTGTGTATGCACGCGTGCACATGCACACACCAAGTGCAGTACATCCTCACGTGAGGGTCAGAGGACGACTTTCAGAAGTCAGTTCTCCCCTTCCACCATATGAGTTCCGGTGATAGAATTCAAGCTTCTCAGACTCATGGCCAGCAAGCTTACCCAGGGAGCCATCTCATCAGCCCCATGATCAAGAGATTATTGACAAGGGCTCAAGGACTTTTAATGAGGAAGAGTGTCTTTTCAGAAAACGACGGTAGGAAAACTGCGTAGGCACATATGAAAGAATGAAGTTGGACCCTTTTATCTATATAAAACCCAATTCCAAATGGGCCAAACACAAATATGGAAACTACAAACATAAAGTGTTTTGAAGACACTACAGAGGAAAGGAATTAATATATTGAATTTGGCAATGAATTCTTAGCGATGATGCGCAAAACAGATATTGAAAGATAAAGATAAACTGGGTTATATCAAAATGTAAAGCTTTAGTGAATCAACAGAGTGACAAGGTAGCCCACAGAATGTAAGGAGGATTTATTCATTCTTTGTTACTCCACCACATCCCTCTGGCTTCTATGCGGTCTGCCAATCACTGCAAAGAACTTTGCAAAGAGAGTTGAGTCACAAGGTGGCCAGACACGAGAACAGAAGAAACCCAACTTTCAAATCCGCTTTTCTCGGGACATAGCAAGAGGAGTTAGTTTATGGTGTAAAGCAGGATGGTCTGAGTTGAGGAGAAAGAACTGAAGGAAAGAGTGAAAATTATCTGTGTTCTTGTAACCAAATTTAAAGACTCTTCATAGAACAAGGGTTGGGAAAATGACCTTGTCAGTGTGCTTTGAGGATAAAGTTAAATGCTCAAAAGGTCACTCTTGGGCTCTCACACAATCCCGAGTGAAGAAGGGTCAATGGTTTCAACTGGCTTGTATTACCCAGTTCCTGAAAAGCAACGTAAGCAGCACAGATGTTAACTGTGGGAAGCTAACGAGAGTCTGTGGCTCAGCTGATGGACTTCCGACACTGGCTATCAAAACAGGCAAAGCTAGAAATGGAAAGCTGGGTATCCTGTGAATCAGGACACTAAAGGACTTCGCAGACTCAGCCAGAGCTCAGCCGCACAAGATTACCCCACTTTACACTGGCGTAGTGAACGACTATGCAAACTTCTGACCTACGGGTTATCAGCTGGAGGTTCCCGAGGATTTAATTGCCACAACAGCTCACAGGCTGGAGAGAATACCTGACTTAAAATTTGCCTGCTTATAGAGGGTGCAGTTCAGAAAATGTTAAAGATGCGTGGGGTGGGACATGGGAAGAGTGGAGCTATGCCTGGACCTTGCAGGTCAACCTCCCAGCCCTCTGTGTGTGGCCAGCCTGGAAACATTCCAGAGTCTTTCTCCAGCTCAGTCTTGAGTGCTCCTCACTGGAGTAAGGGAGAGATGGAACCCTAAGTAATTGCCGTTCTCAGTTCTCAGTAAAGCTAATTGTCCCTCCCATACACACACACACACTCACACACACACACACACACCCTCTCTCTCTGTCTTTCTGTCTCTCTCTCTCTCTCTCTGAGAGGGCCTGAACCTGTTACCTCATTAGCATAAGTTCAGGTCTTTGGAAAGGGACTCTTTTTAAGAATAGAAAAAGACATTTCTGTCATTCAAAACATTCCAGGAAATTTTGGAGTTCTGAGCCAGGAACTGAGACAAAGGCCAAATAATATAAATATATAAGTAAAATTTGTATACTGCTACAGATACATAGACTAGTTAAATTGAAAAGTAAAAATTGAGAGTTAGGATGGCTGGGGAAAGAGAAATGGGTAAGCATTTAATGGTGCTACTTCAGTTTGAGAAGATGAAAATTCTGAGTTGGATCATTTGACTATTACACAGTGGAACCAACGCTTAATATAATGGAATGGCTTCACTTGCTCAAAATGGTTAAAACACATTCCCCGCCCTTGATGTTAGGGATGGAGTTCAGGGCCTCCTGCATCCAAGGAAGATACTCTACAACTGACCTAAGTAAGCACTTACTTGAAATATTAAAATTTTAAGCTGCATATTTTATTGCTACCACCAGGGAAAAATATTCTACACCTACTCTCTTCCAGATGGAACCATTTCTGGGAAAATTGGGGAGCCTTGTGTGTGTGTGTGTGTGTGTGTGTGTGTGTGTTTTCCCCTTGAGACAGGGTCTCTCTCTATATCCCTCCGTGTCCTAGAATTCTCTGTAGACCAGGCTGCCTCAAACTCACAGAGATCCACCTGCCTCAGCCTCTGGAGTGCCAGTATTAAAGGTGTGCACCATTATGCCAGTTCTTTTATAGGCCCTTATTAATAAAAGAAATTAGAAGTGCACTCACAAGGAAACCTGAGGACAATTTTATTAGTTTGAGAGGGGGAAAAAAAAGCAAGGTGGAAATCTCAGCAACTTCTTGGAATAGGGAGATGGAGAAGAGGAAGAGAAGAGAGCGGTTCTGTCTTTTGCAATGAAGGCCAGCAAGCAGCAGGGCAGGAAGGGTCAGGTCAGAGTGTCAGAGGGCAAGCCAGGAGACCCAGAGCACCAGAGAAAGCATTCTCAGACTTGGGTTGGTATCTGAAAGAAAAGGAGATGGAAAAGAAAGAAGAGGGAAAGCTAAGCTCTGAGTTAGGTGAGCCGCATGGTGGGCGTGGCACTGCCTGATGGACTAGGCTTCACTGGGCAGTGCACTGTGGGGGGGGGGGGGCTGCTTCCAACATCACCTCATTAGGGGGATGATTAATCTTCCCTCACCTTAGCGTGTTTTCAGATGAACGGGGCGTGGGTGAGTCCTGGGATTGACAAGTTCAGCTGACTCACTCTTGACAGGACACAGTAGTTTGCAATTCAGACTATCAGGTCCCTACCCAATAGGTAGAGTTCGGATTTCATGCATCTTACCCCCTTTTACCTTTGCCTGGATGGGCCTCCACTAGTTTATATATCTCTACTTTTGTTCATATTTAAATTGAAATTCTAAGGAGCCTTACCAGGAAAAGGGGAGGTAGGGGCCAGAGCCCCCACGCCCAGCACTTCCGGAACATTTCTTCTGAGGAATGCATTCCCTAGCCTTCACACGGCTGACCTTTGTTTCCTGGGCTTCTGAACTGTCCTGCTGTGGATTCCCCCTTCCCCTCTTATCACCAAGTGGGAAACTTGCCAAAGGGGAGACCTGACTGACTGACAGGAGCAGGCTTTAGACATGACAGCTGCCTGCCTGCCTTCCGGAACATGACTTGACAGGTTTTTACTTCCTGACGGAAATTAAGATGATGAATCCGTGAGCCTTGGAGGGTCCGAGTCACTGGAGGTGTCCATGCAAAACAAAGGGGACAAGAACTAGCTTATTCCGATCCAAATATGAGTGACCATAGCCCAGGGACACAGATTCGGGTTGCCCTGAACAACATGTTCCACCGTGGGAGAGTTTATATGAGCTTTTATGGTTACAGGACAAGACAGGCATAAATCGATGTATTTACCAAATTCACTGATAGGAACCTCAGGTAGGTTGGTTGCAGCAAAGCCAGGATACTTCCGATGTAATCTGCTGACGCTCTTAGTACTGGGGTTAATAGAAAGCAATGATCTACCAAGTCAGTACATTCCACAGATTTCCTATCAGTCAAAGGATGTTTGATCAGAAACACGGTGATAAATGACTATGAAGGGGACTCTCTTTTGATAGCCCAGGATAATTTTGGCTCTTAAGGGAACTTAGTTTACAGAGAAACAAACTGATCGTGCCTGAGCTGTTTTCTCTCCTGTATAGAATAAATCTGCCTCCCCAGTGAGAGATCACTCTGCAACCTAGAGGTTAATAAAGGGGAAAGCCCTTTAATGATAGCGTGTGACTGGTTCTGGCTAATGTACGAGAGGGAACCAGCCTCAAACAGAAAATTTTACCAATTTACATAGACCTTAAGCTTATATATTTCGTGTATGCCATCATCCCTAACCTCTTTTAGGTCCTAGCCTCAGGTTACACTTTGAACAATTTAAACAAAAACAAGAGACCGCAAGTCTGGCCACTAAGGTAGATGGGAGATTTACACAGCAAAGATATTGTCAGAATTATTTTTAAGTACACCAGTGGTGTTCTTTTCTAATAGTTCTTACTTAGCGTCATCTTGCCCACCTGGCCAAATTGTGCTTTTCTTAAAAAAGGAACCTGGGGCTTTACGGCAGGCTAGTTCCTAATCATCATCAAGTTGTTATCCTGTGCTACCTCCTTGAGGAGCTTTTCCTAAGAGACAAGAGGCATGTTCTCTGATAGAGAAATGCATTCTTACAACCTAAAGGCTACTTGTAAGTCACGGTTGTCTCTTTTGTTATAAGAGTGAAGCCTAATGGCTGGTCAATCCTGGTGAACACACATTTAGAGAAGCCTTATGCTAACAAGCCTAGATTTCACTCACTGTAAGAGGCCTGGTGAGTACACTACCTAGCTTCCAGGTGCTTTGGACACAGCACTCCTTTAGTTAAGTTCACTTTGTGTGACTTAAATGTCTCCTAAGCAAGTAAATGCTATCTCTTCAAGTTTCTTCTACATCATTATGTGGCTCAACAGTCTTCCGGTGGAAGGAGCTATTTCATCCCTGCGGTGCATTGTACAGAACACTTGTCTTTAGTGCAGCCATTTGCCCTACAGCTGTAACTGCTGTGAGTCTCAGATTCTTTTGTAAACTGGAAATTATTATGCTGTTCAAGGCAAAAGATGTGGGGGAGAGTTAAATGGGATGCCATGGAAAGAACAAGTAGCTGGCTAGCATTTATTAGATAGGAAGTGCCGAAGAGACTAGGGCTGTGTCTCAGCAGGAGAGGACTTCCTTAGCATGCACGAAGTCCTAGGTTCAATCCCCAGCACTGAAATGCTAGAGGCAGAAATCTGTACTCAATGCATTGCCTCCGCCTTCCTGATCTAGATGAATCTGGGATAGGAGAGGACAAGGCCCCACTACTAGGCACAGTAAGATGCAAGCAGACAGCCTTTCTGAGAAGCTGAAAGTTGAGTCGATTCCAAAGGGGAAAATCATTTTTAAATTATGTATGTTTGTGTGCACATATGAATGCATGTATTTGTGGCGTCCAGAAGAGGGATCGGGTTCACAGGTGGTTGTGAGGGTCCTGATGTAGGTCAGAGAACCAAACTCAGGTCTTCTGCGAGAACAGCCAGTGCTCTTGACTGCCAAGCCATGTCTCCAGTTTCTAGGGTTGATCTTGATGAGCAAAGTGGCCAAGAGCTGGATCAGAAGGGAGGGTGAATCACTCTAGAAAGCTTCTTAGCAGTGTCCTGATGTCCCCACAGAGTTGCCAAAGCTAAAAACAGAGCCAGGTACAAGGACAAAGAGTCATTGTCCCTGACCATGGTGACGAGATCTCTCTGTGATGTGACTTTAGAGTCTCTGGGATGACACAGATGCTGGGGTCACCCCCATGTTATGTGACAGACTACAGCCTCCCTCACAAACCCAGGGCCCTGCTGAAGGGAGGCCTCCAGACTTATCAGGTGTACACAGCTACTTTCTGTTGCCTGATTCTTGATCTGTCTCTAGATGTGCTCCTAACAGACGTCCTTCCCTCCACTTAACTGCGCCGGACAGACTGCAGGACGAAGGGTATAACCCCTTCAGGAGTGATAAGGAACCACAAGGTCAAGGCGAAAGCTGCCGTTTCCTCCTCTTTATTCTGTCTCCCATTTTCTTGCTCAGCACCATTCCCAAAATTTATGAGAGCATCTTTCTTTCCTTAATCCTGTGGCATGAACCCCTCCCCCCGCCTTTCTTTGGTGAATCATCAAGCAGTGAAGGGTACCGAAGGGTACTGTGCTACAGATTCTGGTGGCCCAGCCTCCTGAGCTCAGCTTCTCTGCACACGCAGTTCAAATGCAGCCTGGCCAAGCAGGCAGAGATGGCAGCAGCCCAACTGTTTGCAGAGGGGGACGGATGGGAGGTGGGTTGGATTTTACTTCCTTACCAACTTCTGAAGATTGGCCAGAGTCTTACGGCTGTGTAATGTTTGCGTTGGCTTCCACCGACTTCCATCTCTACAGAGGTGAATGTCAGTGGAGGCCGGGAGATGCAGCCCAGCACCGCCGCCAGGAGCCGGAGGGACAAGTGCTCTGACGCCGGACCCCTGATCACGCCGCAGAGAATGTCAGTGCAAGTCAGAGGAAAGCAACGTTAGCAAGCTTATTAAGTATTCAGACAGAGACGAGCCAGATGTTGTAGTTAATGCCTGTAATTCTGGCAGTAGGGAAGCTAAGGCAGGAAGCTAAGACAGAAGCTAAGGGTCACTCGTTTGAGGTGAGCCTTGACTACGTAGTGAGCTCCTGGTCAGTCTGGGCTTTAGATGAAGCCCTGTCTAAAAATAGAAAGAAAATTATAAGAAAAGGACAGAGCATACCAAGGTCTGAGTGTGGGCGTCTTAAGAAAGAGATGCACTTTTAAGTGTCTTCACGGTGGCTGCAGACATGCATATAAACATATGTGTACATATATGTGTTCATTTTCATAAATACCTGTGCCACTTGGAGACTATATCCTCTCAAACCCGAGACCGCTAAAGGGAGGTGTCTAAGTTTATCGGGTACACACAGCTGCTTTCCATGGCCTGAGGATTCTTGATCTATCTCCAGAAGTACTTTCCTTAACATAAGTGCCTCCATTTACCCACATCAGTCAGCTGGATACATGGACTGCCTGAGATGTAACAGATAATGTGTGTGTGTGTGTATGTATGTATTTGCATATGTGTATATTTATGAAATTTTATGTCTTTCTAAGTTACATTGCATTGCATGCAGGATATAATTTGTAAGAAAGTTTTGAAGATTAAACAAAGGTTAAAAATCAAGTAAAGTTTAAAAATTAAGTCAAGAATGCTTGGACTGGTTGACTTACTCATCCTAAAGAACTTCCTTTAGTGGATGAAAGTATAAGGTGGTTTATGAGGTAGGTCCACTGTTGCTTTGAACATCCTCGTTTGAGCTGTCTTTATGTAATGCAGCACTGTGCAATAGTCCTCTAGATGGATCTGGTTTTATCTGTTGTGTTGAAGTTTGATTCACAGAAAGGAAGAAAGGCAGACTAGATCCTAGTTGGAGGGGGGGGAGGTTCTTTCTCCTCCTAGTCTGTCTTCTATCATACCTGAGTGAATGTAAGCTCTTTTCAGTTTCAGGAGCTACATCGGATCAATAGCACTGAGGATCCTAGGGGAAGAAGCACAGAGACCACAGCAAGGCGGGGGTTGTGGTATGGGCTGCCTTCCCCCCCCCCCCAAGTTTGAGCCTTTCATGGAAATTCCTGATTTCTGTGCAAAATGTTTGGGCTGGCATGTCTGAGTCTTCAGCTCTATAGATAGCCAGTCCATTGTACATGAAACTATTTATATGTTCATTCTCCTCTACAAACTGTACACAGTGAGCTGTTCTGAGACAGCCATGTTTAGTAGGTCCATTTCCATGGAGCCATCTGTTTGAGAATAGGGTTAGCCATTGAGCAATCCAAGCCTCCTTAGACCTTTGTCCTAGACATGTTTACAGAGCCGGATTGAGCACTGGGGGGCGGGGGGGCACTTCTATTCTGAAGAGGTTAGAAGAGCACCTGCCTTCTTTGCCTGGGATACCTGGGGAAATTAACAGTTGCCTTGAGGTTTCTTTCCTTGGGGCTATAGAGACTAAGCGTCTCTAAAGGGTGGCCCATGAATCTCTAGCATCAGAAACTACCTTGGGGTTTGTTAGAAGCAGATTCCTAAGTACGAGATTGGACTTAAGGAATTGCTGGCACGGAAGCCAGGAAGTTTAGGTCCTCCCCAGGAGAGAAACACACCGTGAACTTTGTCTATAAGCAGGAAGCTGGACCCGGCTCTGTTAGCAGCTGGGTCTGAGGCCTCCAGCAGGACACCTGTCCTCTCCTGTCCTCTCTGGGCACCAGTCTCGTTATCTAGAGCAGGAATGCTTCACTCAGAGTTGTCCTGAAGGCTAAATGAGGCAGTGTCTGGAAACTTCTGGAACCAAGTGCATCCCTGCTAAGCATTGCCCCCAGTCTACACCCATCTCACCCCTCTAGTCCTAACCTCCATTCCACATACTTCTTTCTACAGTCTGGCTTGAATTGCTCAGAACATCTCAGGAACTGTCCCAGAAGTCCTTGTGGACGGACAGATCCTCCTCCCTGGCGCCAGAAGTTAGGAAGCTAGAACAGAAATTACACTGGCTCACCTGCTCACGATGAGTGGGCTGTGTGAGGGTGGGGTCAGTGTGTCACACTTCTAGATAGAGCTCTGCCTCATAGTGGCTGGAGCTCTGGGGCCCAGGTCTGAAGAAGCCATGTCTAGCTGATGCCCGAGGGCCAGAGGGCATAGGTAGGGTAGGAAGGATGACAGCCTGCCGTTGCATGGTTTTCTCTACCAGTCATGGGTGCTCTGCCACCTGAGGGTGCTGCTTCCTGTTCTGGTCCTCACTGCAGAAAGACAAATTTGGAAAATCTTTTGATACAAACTATTTATTTAACAGCAAGGTCTGAGGAAGAATGGAGGCTGAGATGGGGTGGGGGGCAGTTTGATTCAATTCTCTTACCCCCACCCTGGAGAAAATCCCTTACATCATTTCCTCAATTTCTTAAGCCTTTGAAGTGGGCCCTAGAAGAGCCCCAGGTGGTCAAGCCCCTGGGATGGGGTGCGGCCTGGGAAGAGCCAGGTTCTCCCCCCTTCTCTAGAGCACTTCCTCTCCTCCTCCAACCAGCCACCACATCTTGCAGGCCTTTGTTCATGTGTTTCCTCCCTCCTGCTCCAGCCCCAGGAGACATCCTGACTGCCTGCCATGTGGCACTGGGACAGGCCTCTTAACACCTTGCTTTTTTTCCCTGTGGCATAAGGAGGACTTTCTTCCTTGCTGATGTTTGCTTCTTTGAAGACTTGTAGGGGGCGGAACGTATGTATGGTGCTCTCAGGGTCTGGAAGACTCTGGGGACTTCTGGAGACTCTAACATTGTCTCCTCTCACAAACAACCTTCTGGGGTTGACTTCGTGGAGAGAATGTGGGTTAGAGGTCTGCAGTCAGCGTTGTCTGTGTGTGAGGGCCCACAGTCCCTGAAGATTGGTGCCGCGTGCTCCGCCCCTGGGATTATCAGCATCTCCCTTTACGCCTTCCTGGGATCTCTGGCCCCTTGGCTTGGTGGTTCACTGAAGCTGAACAGGTTCCTTAGGAAGGGCACGTGCCTGGGAAAGGAATCTCAGAGGTTTGGTTGCTGAACTTGACCCCGACTGACCCTGTGACTTCAGCATATTGTTTAAATTCCATTATGAAATGGAAACAGGGCCTTCCCAGGGCTCCTCTGCCCCATCTGGATTTTGGGTCACCTGCTACAGGTCTCACTGAGACCTGGATAATATTCAGGATGTGCATATGTCTTAAAAATAATGAAATACTCTGCAAATGTTGACTTTTGGTGCTCTTTCTTGAACTTATAAACAAAAAAAAAAAAAAAAAAAAAAAAAAAAAAAAAAAAAAACTGTTAAAAATTCTAGGATTGCACTTTGACGGGAAAGAGAAGAGTTTTCTTGCACACACTTCATGCCTTGTGTGTCTTTGAAGTGAAATCTTGGACTAGGGGCTACACCCTCCACTTGGCAGGCTCAGCATTCTAGTCTTTACAGCCAGTTTGCCCCAAGTAAATTCTGATCATTCTGGTTGTAGGAGCCACCAGGAGGTCTGGGTTCCTGAACCCCTCTCATCAGATAAAAGAGGAGACTGCCCTTGATCCTTGTTTTCTGGGCATTCTATAGTTCCTGAAGTCCGTTAGAGCTTTCTGTTTCCTTTGGATTCCAGGAAGGACATTGATGGCTGCAGAGGGCTGCCTGCCAGAGAGTAGCAAGAGAGTTGTGTGCCTAGCATGGTTCTTACATCCTTTGTGAGAGATACAAGCTTCAGCCTAGGATTGACATAGGTCCCAGCCTCAGAACATGGGTCTTGGTAGGGACAAATTTCTCCTTGGAAGCTGGGAATGTATGGGGCTGGATGGGGCAGGACAACCCTAGTGGAGTCAGAGCTGTTTGAAGGTGTTAACTGTCTCCATGTGTTGTGGGGTATCCACCAGAGGAGACTGCTCAGACGTGGGTTTAAGCCAGTAGAAGGTCTTTATTAGCTAGCTGGTAACTCTACTGGATGTTTGAGATCCCAGTGTAGCCCCAAACCTTTCTCAGGGTGAGGTTTTAAGCACAAAAGCCATATGCTGGGTTGACATATTTCAGTTAGCCAGAAGCAGAACTACAGAAGCCAAAAAGCAAGGTTAGTACATTTAGAGGCTTTCCCAGAACTATGAACTTTGGTGGACTAGGTCTTTGTTTTAGTTTTGGCAGGTGGTGCTGTGTATGTGCTGAGTTTTTCAGCCCAGATGACACTTCCATCATGGAGTCAGCTGTACTAAGGTCTGGGGCCCTGTTCCACATGGCACATTTCTTTCTTCTACTGTCTGCCCTGAGTATGACCATGTATTTTTATGCTATCCCACAATTCCATGTGTTACCTACAGCAGACCAAGTGACAGAGCCAGTGATGCAGGCCTGTCATGTGACTTTAGGAAGCAAGTCAACATAGCTGTGATTTCATTTATCAAACAGCTATTGAGCGTCTACTGCATGCTAAGCCATCTGAACTTTGAAGATGCTGTGTGAACAGGAAGAACAGGCCTCTGCCTCTGTGGGGTTTACATTTAAGGGGAAAAAAGATTGTTACAACCTTCTGACATTGTGACACTGCTATGCAATACAACTACCAAAAAAAACCACAAAATCTCATGATGTTTTAAAGAAGTTTGTGATTTCATGCAAGGCTTCATCCATAGCTATTTTGGCCAATTGGCCAATGGGTCAGACAGGCCTGGATTTAGACCATAAGCCAGTCAGAGGGACCAGTGATAAAAGTGTTGGGTCGTGTGGGAAGGAGGGGAGATGGTTTCTGTCCCGAACACTGGGAGATGGTCCCTGGATAACTCCTCAAATAAGAAGGCCATGTTGCTGCTGCTGTTCTCTTGGAGTGGTGATGGCTATGTGTGGCTAATAGTTTTCCTGGTGTAAAGTTTAGGTCTCTTTTTCTTTCTAATTTCTCTCTGGGTTCACAAGTCAGGGTAAGTCAGCTTACTAGAAAAAAGCTCTGTGAGGCCCACCCTAGCTATTTCTGGAGCCGTAGACTCTAGGAAGAGGAACTGAGTCTTGTTCGTGGAAAGCAGATCCGAGGTTAACCACTGGAAATTGACATTGAATGTTATCGCCCTTCAGGACGCTTGCCACCGAGTCTGATGATCTGAGTTTAATACCTGATCTCTGGGTCCCACGTACATAGTGGAAGGAGAGAACTGATTCCCAAAAGTTGTCCTCTGAACACACACACACACACACACACACACACACACACTAAGAAAGAGAGAGAGAGAGAGAGAGAGAGAGAGGAGGAGAGTAAATGTTAAAAAACAAAAACCAGAGCCAAGTGTGTGGCACCTGCCTTTAATCCTCCAGCCTCTGCACTCGGGAGGCAGAGGCTGGAGGATCTTTGAGTTTGAGGTCAGCCTGGTCCACAGGGGAGTTCCAAGACAGCTGAGGCTCCACAAAGAAACCCTGTCTCGAAAAGCAAAGCAAGCAAGCAAACAAACAAAAACAACAACAACAAAATCAGAGAATTTGTATTTAAAGGAAAGAAAAGGAATAGCTAAGAAAGTCTTTACAGGCTTAGAAAGCTGGGAAGATAAGCAGGATTAGCAAGCTGGGAAGATAGGCAGGATTAGCCACCCATGGACACTGTTTTGGACTGACAGTGTGAGCTGTGTTGCAGGCAAAGGTAATAATAGTTCTTTTCCTTTGGGCTGATTTATCTACCAAAGGGCAGGAAGTGGAAAAGCCCAATGGGCAAACACAGGAGGAAGATTCTAGAGGCACCAGAGTAGAACTTTGCCCCCTTGTCTCTTCAAATGTGAAAAACTCTGAGTGAGGTTTTGCATGTTGCAACCCTAGCTGGCTGGGTGGTTCCCAAAACACCTACTTTTCTCCAATTTCCTGGTTGAAAGGGAAGTTCTGTGAGGCTGTCATCTGGTGGCCAGAAGGGTTAGCCGGAGGGACCTGTGAGTATGCAGGCAGAGTGAGTTATGTTCTTGTGAAAAAGGAGACCTCACTTCAGCTCTGGAGAATCAGCCCCACCTTCTGCAGAAATTACCACAAGAACAATGTCGGGGCAACACCCAGCCAGTAAAAGAAGGGATATGTATAGCAGGAGGCTTCAGAGTTGGGGATGATTAAAAGTAGGCATAAGCACCAGGCTTGGGTCAAAAATGAAATACAAAGCTTTTGGTCAGCATCGCTTCCATCCTAGCTTCATTTCTGAGGCTGTGGTAAAACACCCCGAATAAAGAAACCTCGGGGAGAAAGGGTTTGTTTGGCTTCCAATTTCAGATTAGAGTCTGTTGTTGCAGAAAAGTCAGGAACAGGAACAGAGGCAGCTAGTCACATCATATCCAAGAGCAGAGAGGAAATAAATGCGTGCTTGCCCAGGGTTCGCCTTGCTTTCTCTTCTCTTACACAGGCCCAGCACTTGCTAACAATACTGCCCACAGTCTTCTTCACCTCAATTAAGGCAAGTAAGACAGTCCCCCACAGACCTGCCCATAGGTCAGCCTGATCTAGACAATCCGTCATTGAGACTCCTCCCAGACTCCAGGTGACTCTAGGTTGTGTCAAGCTGACAATTAGAACTCGCCATTCTAGCTTCTTTAACTGCTCACTTTTTTAGTGTGTATTTAGAGAGGAGGGACCACACAAGGAAGTTATAGTCAGTGTTCCTGTCTTCAAAAAGTAGCCAAACAAAACTAAATATTCCACAAAGAAAGACTCCTGCTGTTTGTGGTAGCACATACTGGTAACCAAGGCTGAAGATCAAGCAGGAGAATCACCAGTTTGAGGCAAGCCTGGGCTACATATGTAATTGGCCGGGAGGTTGCTTAGTACAGGGACCTAAAATTAGTACCCAGAATCCATGTGGAAAATCCAGGTACAGTGACATGTGTGTGTGATCCTAGCACTGGGGAGGCAGCAGACACAGGTGGATGGATCCCTATGGCTCTAACCAGACAGCCTAACCTTCTCAAAGATCTCTTGCCGTTGCTTCTTCAACAGCTTTAACTATAGACTAGAGCCTGTCCGCAAAAAGGGATGTCCGTTCTGGGTGTCATTGTTCTGTGGCATTTGTCGCTTCCATCAAGGGCTTTGGAGTTAGATTGCTATGGGTTTGAGTTTTTAACCATTTGAAGTTGGGCAGCCTTGGGCAAGTTACAAAGGTTTTCTCATCTGTAAAAATCTAGCAGTGTGATGTTACTGAACTCAGGGGATAACACAGCATGTGAAAAATTCTTCAGCACGCTGTCCAGCACACAGTAGGCGCTCAGAGCTATTAGGTTCCTTCCTTGTTCAGTGTTTAGCCCAGACTAGCCTGGAATTCTCTATGTAGTTCCAGTCAGCCTCCACTCACAACCCTGCCTCAGTTCCCCAAGAACTAGGACACAGACAGAATCCACCACACCTGGCGCTCTGTCCTAGTTTGAACAGTTAGCAGTTGCAGCGTTTAACTTGATGGGTAAGAAGAACTGAGCTGCAAGTCCAGATTCATCACTTACTACTGTTAGGTGACCCGGAGCAAGGGACCTCAGGCTAAACTCCTCAACCAGCATTGGGATGGGGCTTAATTCAGCACTTGTCACATAGTACCATGGCTCATTACTGTTGCCCGCCATAGGAATCAACGACTGTGGGTTCCCCTCATTTCTCTAGCCTCTTGCCCTCCATCTCAAGGACCCAGAAAACCCAAGAATGGCACAGCAGTGAAAGCCACCAGCATAATCCCAGCTCTGAGGACAAACTGGTGACTTGGTGGCGCTCTAAGGAAGTCTGGATTTAACCAGCTCAGGCCTTGTTGCCCCAATCCTCCGACACTTAAGCTCCGCCTTCAGATCCACAATCCCCTTTCATGAGTAATTTTCCATCAATCAGTGGGGTCATTTTTGTTCACAAAAGCCCTGCCTCTTCCTTAATCTCAAATTGGCCTTCTCAAAAGAAGCCGAGGGCCTGGATTTTGGGGTTTCAGATATAGTCATCTGAGTAGGCTTTGCATGTGTGCTCATTACTGCCCACCGTGGCTTATCCCTCAGAGCTGCCTGGCATTCTTGGGTAGCTGGGGGCACGTTCTCTTGATTAAGCTCCAGCCCTGTGCTTTCGGTTCTTCGGCGAGTCAGTGTCCCAGGAGCCACCTTAGTTTTCTCGTTTCATTTTGAGGTACCCACAGACTCTGTCCAGCACCCCGTGCTACATCCCCTCCACAGGTCCAAGCGTGACCTCTGTTGCACAGTTTGGGTCCCTAGAGCCTCCAGTATTCTCCACTTGCCCAGATCAGTTACTCAGTGTAGCCCAGATCCCAGTGTAGCCCCGAGCCTTTCTCAGGATGAACTTTTAAGCACAAAAAAGCATATTCTGGTTTGACATACTTCAGCTAACAAGAACAGTTAGCCAGAAGTAGAACTACAGAAGCTAAAAAGCAAGGTTAGTACATTTTGAGATGCAGAACCCCCAGCATTTTTATCTTCCTTCTGGAAACGAAAGAGCACTGGGTGATTGTCCCAAATCTTCCCTAACTCTTGTAAATGGAGCCCTCTAAGATAACCGTTTAACTTCTGGATCGCCAAGAAGCCTAACTGAATCTGCGGAGGGCATGACGAAGGTCCCTGTCTGTGCCTGGCTTCCACAGAAAGTGCTGATAGAGAGCATTAAGAAGCCTGCCTCATTGACTGCCTCAGCGGATATGATAAATAAATATATACACGCACGTGGGTGTATGGATGAAAGTGTCACAGGGATGTTCATTATTTATAATTAATATATGCTAGAACGAACTTAAAATTAATGAGCTAATTAATTACCCCCATCTTCGTCCTTCTCAAAGCCTGATACCATGCTACTGAAAGAGGCTAAGAGCTGGTAGATCTGTTCTATTACCTCCACTTGAACGCTGGGCACCTCTGGATAATTCCTTAGTCTCTAGAGCTGAATGGCACATAGTCTCCACTGGTCCCCTAATAATCAGGATGTATAGAGGATTTCAGAAGCACCTTCCAACTGTAAAATCCTATCATTTCATCCCATGAGATGCCATTTGTGACATCCATTGTATTTTAAATTTAGTCACCTTCCAGAGCAGCAGTTCCCAACCTGTGGGTCGTGACCCCTTTGGGGGTCAAACAACCCTTACACAGGGGTCTCCTAAGACCATCTGCATATCAGATATTTACATTACGACTCATAACCGTAGCAAAATTACAGTTATGAAATAGCAACAAAAGTTATTTTATGGTTGGGGGTCACCACAACATGAGGAACTGTATTAAAGGGTCGCAGCATTAGGAAGGTTGAGAACCACTGTTTTGGTGTCTAAAGCTCCTTGGAAGCAGGAACTCTACTTTTTACATCTTGGTACTACTTAAAATGCCTAGCAGAGCACTTTTCACATAGTAGGTGCTTAAAAGATGGACCTAATTCACTGATTATATTCTGTACTGGGATATGAACAGTCAGCCTTTAAAATAATGATTAATTTTTATTTGTGTGTGTGTGTGTGTGTGTGTGTGTGTGTGTGTGTGTGTGTGTGAGAGAGAGAGAGAGAGAGAGAGAGAGAAGTGGGGAGATATGCAGGTACTCATGGAGACCAGAAGAGAGCATCAGATTCAATTGCTAGTTACAGTGTGGGCACTGGTAACCAAACTTGGGTCTTCTAGAAGAAACTCTTACCAGCTTTGCCATTTCTTCAGTCTCTACTCACAGCCTTTTGCTGATATCTGGGAATACTCCCGAGCTAGGAACCACTGGGGACCATCTGATTGACAGTAATTGACAGGAAGAAGAAACACCCATGCAGAAAGTGAGTGGATTGGCAGCTGACAGTGAGGAGGAAGCACTGTCTGCTTCTCTGCCTGCTGCTCCTTTCAGAATGACAGAGCAAACGGGTTCCGAGTCCAGGGACTGACTTTTGTTAGTCCATCCGTCCTGTATTTGTGAAGTAAGGTAGCCTGTCTGAGTTGATGAACTCTCTCCAGTTTCTGCCAGCGGGCTGTTCTTGAGTGACAGGTTCCTGAGGGAGAAGGGGCCAGGGATAGAAAAATGAAGACGATAGAAAAGTAGCGGTCAGGAGGTCTTGCGTGATCTGGTGGCTCAAGCCAAGAAAGTTTATTAAGAAGTCAGTGTTTTTACATGGTTTGCAGAGAAAATGGGACAGAATCATCAGATGCTGTCAAGCTATCATACAATGGGACAGTAGGAAGCTAACGGTGCAATGTGGTATAAAGGGAACATGGCCATCTCAAGTGTGCCACAGACTGAGCGCTCAGTGGCCTTGGGACTGAGAACCACAGGCCTTCAAGTTGGGGAAAATAGGTTCCCAGGTTCTGCAGCCCCCACCTCAGCCCTGGCCCCAGGCCATCGCTGGCCTTGCCAAGCATGTTCTGGTTTTAGACAAGGAACTATGTTTTTTGTACATCTAGGCTTCAGGGAAAACCCAGGACTGGCTCAGCTCCACCAATTACGAATAACAGACAGACTTTTGGGAGTTGCATGGTAGCTAGTCATGGCTGAATCATGGTGTTTCTAATCTCAGGAACACCCAGGTCATGCTATCTGCCAGGTCCTGGGGTTTTGCACTCCAACACTGACATGAGCTGTTTTAATTCGTATGTGTTTGTGTGTGTGTGACCATTTCGCAGTCACATGTGACCTCACACTACAGAAACTTTGGATGTTGCAAAGTTATTACACAACGAACTGAAGCAGTTGTGCTTATAAATGGGTTGAAAACTGCCAGCTCTCACTGAAGGCAAGTTGTGTGGCTAAGAGTTATAGAAGCTTCTCAGCTGATCTCTTAGCACTGGAATGACAGATGCAGTGAAACTGATCATTTCAATAGCACAAGAAAAAAAAAATCAACATTATACTACTGAATCCCAGGTTGGGAGGGGAACTGTTACTCATTAGCTTGCACTAAGGAGAGCCGGCCTGCTGTGTGACCCACCTCTATTTTTTTTCCATAATTTTTGAGTCAGACGTGTATATGAGTCAAGTTGTCAACCGAAAGAGTCTGGTAGGGAAAATAATTCTGATTGTGTGTGAGGAGGTACTGGAAGTTGGGAGTTATATTTCTTTGTATGTATATGTACATACACATACATGTATGTACATATATGTACATACACATATATATGCGTATGTATATATGTATGTGTATGTATGTGTATATATGTGTATAGAATATGTACATGCTCATATGCATATGTGCACATGTGGACATGAGGCTAGAAGTTGACATTGTCTTCCTTCATTGTTCTCTGCCTCTTTTTTTGAGACAGGAGATCATTGAATCTGCTAGGCTGCCTGGCCAGTGAGCTCCAGGGATTTGTCTGGCTCTGTCCTCCCAATCCAGGGGGTGACAACCACATGCTACAACACCCAGTTTTTATGTGGGTACTCAGTTTGTGAGCTCAGGTCCTCCTGCTTGCGTGCCAGGCACTTTACCGACTGAGCCGTCTCCCCAGCCTGATAAATTATGTTTCCTAACAGCAGTCTCAATGAATTTGTCTGTTAGCTCTTGGCCATTTGATAACTGATTGTGTCTGTCTTCTATAGCTTGGAATTGCAATTGGGTTTTTGGTCCCTCCTGTTCTGGTACCCAACATCAATGACCAGGAAAAGCTTGCCTACCACATCAGCATCATGTTCTACATAATAGGAGGTGTGGCCACTCTCCTCTTCATCCTTGTCATCATCGGTAAGATCATTAGTAGGTTGCTGGTGGGTAGGGGCTGGGGACATTATATCGACTCTGATGACACCCTTTGAACATGGCCCTAAACCACAGATATTTAGAGATACTGGAGGTTGGGCTTCTTTCAGTCTTCAGATGTTTTATCCTGAGTAGTTGTCCCTAACACAGTGTTAACTGGTGCCCTGTACTTTGTTATCAGCCCAGACAAGGTATAATTGTAGTTGACCGGTTCTCCATTCCCACCTCACCAGAAGAATTGGGTAGACTGCTGTCATCCTGATGAGACTCTAGTGAGGGTCTCGGAGTCCTAGGCCTTGTGTTGAGAGTATCTGATTTCATCTAATCCCCAACAACCCAATGAATGAAGCGCCTTATAGGACCTCTTCAACAAGGGAGCTAAAACTTGAGGGAAATCCAGTAAACCATTGCAGATTAGATAGCTAGCAAGTGTCAGGGAGTGGATTCAAGTCCAACTTGTTCACTGCCACATTCTAACTTGTAAACAGAGATCGTTCCACAAACACTAATAATCAGAGGTTAACCTGAGAATACCTGGAGACCAAATTTCTTCTTCATTATTCTTAATTATAAGAGTAATATATGCACTACGGAGAAATATAAAAATAAGAGTCTAAAGAAAGAAATGACCACCAGTTTATCCTTGAACAACTTAATCCCAACAAGCAGCCCCAGGTAACTGCTATTAACATTTTACACAGATATCCAGTTACTCATCCAAGTTTTGATTATTTATGTCTCCTGGCTGGCCTGTGATCCTTTCATTCTGGAGGCTGAGGCAGGAGGATGACTAATTCAAGGCCAGCCTATGCTACATAGGAAGACCCTGTCTCAAAGAAAACAAACAAACAAAACAAAAACAAACCCACAGAAATAGTGAACAAAAAAAAAATAAAAAAGAAACACTCAATTGCTTTCATGTAAGTGATGTTACTGGGGTAAATTCAGAAACATTCAGGCAGAGTTTTCTTCCCTGCTAGTCACCCATCTAAAGGTTACCCTCTGCCCTATGCCCTAAAGTCCTGTCTCAGGTATTAAAGGTTTATCCCTGCATGCTAGCTCAGCTGCAGAGTCAGGTAGTTAAATGTGTATCTCATCCTGTGTCATTTCATTCCAGGTAGCTTAGACAGAGGTCACTGTCCCCTGGGGCTAGCAGCAGGGAGCTGTGGATGGGATCAGGGAAGAATGACTCATCCCAGGGCCTCTTGGTCCCACTGAAGTTTTAAACTCTAACATGCCTGCCTCCAAATGCTTATGTCCAAAGCCAGTGAGGTCCTGACTCTTTTGCAACTGCAAACCTAGATAGTAGTTAACTGAGTGGAGAATGGAAAAAGATCTTTTCAAGTCCTGGTTCATGGTTGCCAAATCCTTGAGATAGCATCTGATGATGCTTTGGAGCTAAGTCACCTCCTTGCTTTACTTTCTTCTGATGGAAGGGAGCTGAGCAGCCAAGACAATGGAGAACACATTCCAGTGGGAGAATTTATCCAGATCTATTATTGGAGAAGGAAGAGGCAGGGCTTAGAAGTCAAAGCTAGAATGGTTTGGGGGTGGGGGTGGGGTGCTCTTTGATCTGCTGGGAGAGCCAACCTCATTTCCAGAACTTCCTCTGGAGGCAGACTGCTCACCTTCAGGAGGGGCCTCATGAGGTTCAACAGAGGTCATGCAATGCTTGTTTAGAAGATGTTGGCCAACTAATTTAGTCAAACCAATTTAGTGAATACACCTGCCCACCAGAGAGCCAACTGGCACTCGGTGGGGCCAGATCACACCAGCTGTGTGGAATTAGACTCTAAATGGCGTGGTTTCCCCTACAGCCTTCCCCTACAGCACTCTTCAGCCTTGGACTCGAGAGTAGCCACTCCTAGATCTTGTCTGTCTCGTAAGACGTTGTCTGATTCGGTGTTGGCGAAACTAGGAATGCACTCTCAATTTTGGCCACAGTCATATTCGCTGATGCAGGGAACAGCTTTTGACTGCCATGTGCCAGACCCTGTGACTCTGTAGTCACACGCCCTGTCCCCCTTTGGAAGGAGCTCTGGGTCTCAGCCATTCACAGAGTTCACTGACCTTCCAAAGTTTAGCTTCACTTCTTTTCAGTCGTGTGTCACCCTGTTCTGCTTTGTGGCATGTTATTTGCTGGGTATTGTGGGCTGCCTTGATCTTTGAACACTGCCTGGGAGGCTCAGTGATTCCAGCCCTGCAGAGGCTATTAAAGAAAAGGCAATTTTAAAAAAAAAAAGTGACAGTACTCAAGATCATGGTTCAGAGAGAGAGTGCTTGCTTTATGTTTGAGGCCCTAGTTCCTTCCCGTCCACAGCAAAAGAGAAAAAGGATGGGGGGGGGGGGAAACACAACTAAAGGACTCCATGCTAAGCCTCAGACAATGAGAAATAACTTTAGGACAGGAGTTGGGAAGATTTCTCTAGAAAGTGCTATTTCTTTTCCAGCGTCAGCTCCTTCTTAGATGACGGAGCCAGATCGTGACTGTGGAGCTGGTACTGCTGGGATGGCACCACAGGAATTTCCCACAATCTCTATTACTTTCCTTTCAGTATTCAAGGAGAAGCCTAAGTATCCCCCTAGCAGGGCCCAGTCCTTGAGCTATGCCTTGGCGTCCACTGATGCTTCGTACTTAAGTTCCATCGTCCGGCTCTTCAAAAACCTCAACTTCGTGCTGCTGGTCATCACCTATGGTAAGGTGCACAGGAAGTGCCCGGAGCTGACCCGATGTGCCTGTGTTTCTTATTCTTCTCAAGTCCCGAATGTGCATGTAAAGTTGTTTAGGGTTGACCTTGGGGCCTCTGCATACGTTGTAAAGTCCACCCTAGAAAAAGGGTTCCTTTTTCTGTGTTCTGGCAGCGTGTTCTGGCGGGTGCATGTTGGTCTCGGCATCACCTCTGTACAGCAGTTGTACGTGATCTTTCCCCTCTCGTTAACATCTTAACACCTGGGATTTAAAATAAAATCTCTCAGTCCAGCTCCCCACTGCACTGAATTCAGTGACTGGGTTACTGCCTTCTCATCTGTATAGTTCCTCCGTAGTCGGGGGTAGACAGTGCATGCTCCAGGAGTGATGGGCGGGCGAATGAATGAGTGAATGGATAAATCTGCAACACACAACTCACTCTTCAACCGATTCTCTCTCATCTTGTAACATCAATGCCCTTTTTAGTGCGTGCCTGAATGCAACCCAGCATTTCCCTTTTCTTTCATTTTTGAGGCCTTTGGTATGATAAGTTTTAACTTCAGACTGGTGTGGGGGCTTGCCTACCAACACTGGGATTTCAGTGTCTTCTTTTCAACTTTTAATAGGACTAAGATCAGAGAGTGTTAAGAGCAAGGTTATAGCTGGTATCTTTAATCCCAGCACTTAGGAGGCAGAGGCAGGCAGATCTCTGAGTTCAGGAACAGCCTGGTCTACAGAGTGTGTTCCAGGACAGCCAGGGCTACCCAGAGAAGCCCTATTTCAAAAAACAAAACAAAGCGAACAAACAGAACAAGACCATCCTTTAGATGGTTCCTAGTCTGTGAATGGACACTCTTAGTTCAAAAAGTTGTGGGTCTACCCAACTGCACTGCCTCACAGCCTACATGTGACCATTTAACCACTGGATAAAATTAAAATGAGATCAAGTGTGTAACATTCTCAGTAGCCTGTGAGACAAGAGACATGACTTGCTTTGACAAGACAAACTAAAGTGAGATTCTTTTGGCCATGACTTCATGTCGTCTGTAGGCACACAAGTCACTGTTTCACATACAGAGATCAATACTGTAATTATCCCAACTCAACAGAGGGAGGATCAGACACTCAGGGAGACTAAGTGCTTAGACCAAGGTCACACACTGCAAGTGGCAGAGCCAGAATTCAAACACAAGTTTGTTAAACTTGAGAGCCTGCATTTGCTCTCTTGTTTCGTAACCCAGCCTTTGACCTCAAAGTCTCAAGTGCTCCTCCCATGTCAGCCTCCTCAGTTGCTGGAACTATAGGCGTGCATCATCGCGCACAACTTCAAAGCCAGCATTTGCTTGCATATTCCGTAGTAGCCTGTGCATTTCCTTCTAGAGCTGTGCTTAAAACCGGGTGTCAAAAGGGTTGCAGAGATGGCTCAGCAGACCTGAGTTTGATTCTTAGCGCCCACAGGGTGGCTCATAATCATCTGTAACTCCAGTCTTAGGGGATCTGACTCCCTCTTCTGGCCTCCCCGGGCACCAGACATGCATACAGACAAAACATCCATACGCATAAAACAATAAATAAATAAATATTAAACAACAACCATATACTAGGTTTATCAATGCCCTTTATCTCAAAACCCTCAGCTGTTGAGGTACTAGGGGTACCAAGGAGAAGCAGTATGTTTTCAGCCGTACACTGAAAGCTGGTAGCCTCTCCTCCTTTACAGCTCTAGAAGCCCTCGTTAGCCTTTAAAAGTCAGGCTCTTCATCCCCCATTTCCTTCAGTTTCTCAGTTCTAAGTATGCCCTCTGCATGTATCCATAGTAAAGTCTCCAACCTCTAGACATGTCCAATTAAAGCCGTTCTGAGCTGCCTGTCACCAGATGCATACAAGCACGGATGGGACCAAGCACTCGGCGAGGAGATGTGTGGGGACTGTTAGGCCATCTACAGGCAGCGAAACTGGATGCCTTTGGGTTTCTTTCCAGGCTCAGGATGCCAAACCTCGGAGAACTTTTACTGTTCACCCTGTCTGAGTACATCCCTCTGACTGCTGTTAATGTTATTGCATCTGACAGTTGGGTGCTTGAGGCCTGCCTGTGGCTCCGGGCGAGATAAGTGCCTAGGAGTTTCCTGTGGCTGAAGGCGACGCTCCTGGTACCTGCTGGCGATGGTGCATTGTAGAGCTGTGGTCCTCACTGTTGGAAGCTTTGGGCGGAGGACCGGGCCACGGGCCCATGAAAGCATGAAGCAACCTAAATGTATTGAGGATGGTGTTCTCAGTTGTTGGGAGGTCGCCTCCCGGTCACACTGTGGGTGCAGAGCAATTCCTCCTCTCCCTTGGTGGCTTGTATTTCTGTACTTTAGTGGAGATTACAAGTTTTAATCTTGTCCTATTGGACACTATGCACTCTTCTTCATCTATTTGGTTAAATGATAATACAGGAAATAGATAGGAAAGTACCTTTTTGTAATTTTTATTATTATTATTATTATTATTATTATTATTATTATATCATTATTATTGCAGGGTATTTTGGTTTTGGTTTTGGTTTTTTGGTCTTTCCAGATAGGGTTTCTCTATTGTAACACTAGCTATCCTGGAGCTCACTCTGTAGACCAGGCTGGCCTCAAACTCAAAGAGATCCATCTGCCTCTGCCTCCCAAGTGCTGGGATCAAAGGTGTGCGCCACCACTGCCCAGCAGAGCAGGGTCTTATGAGTCCCAGACTCGCCTAGAATGAGCTGAGGATGACCTTGAACTTGTGGTCCTCCTGCCTCTACGTCCCAAGTGTTGGGATTACAGACACGTGCCACCATGTCTATTTTATGTGGTGATAGGAATCAATTCTAGGACTTGGTTCATGGTAGGCAAGCACTCTGCCAACTGAGCTACGTTCCCCAGCCCAACGGGGTCACTCTTACATGCTTACATGGTGATAATGATCTTGGGAAATTCGCTTGTTCAGTAAAGCATGGAGAACACAGGCAAAAATTGCCAATCACTGCCCCCCACCCAGGACTTTTAATAGCTCTTGTCACATTGTAGGTAGTATGTAGTCAAGAAAAATGGCTGAGTAGCAGTAAGAATAGTGGGATTTGTGTCCCTAAAACATCACAACAATGCAAGAAAGTTGTTGGAATCTGGTCTCATGACCTCTGCTAACATCATTGACAGCATAACAGCTGCCATGTTGAAAGACTCTTCTTGAGATCATCCTCAGAAAGAATGATTTTCCATGCAATCCTGTGCTCTAAATCACTGACCCAGGTGTCTGACATCTGGTCTTGGGCCTCTGCTTGAGATTCCCTTTTCCCTTGGGGTTCTCAAGCATCTTACCCTTGTACTACCATGTGGAAGGGACCAAGAGAGAGATCTGAGTGCTTCTAAGATCCTAGCTTAAAAATTTAACAAAGTACGATGATATATGTGTATACAAATGTGACAATGAGATCTACTACTTTGCATGTGATTATTATTATTTTTTAATTTAAAAAAAAGGATGGGCTGGAGAGATGGCTCACCAGTTAAGAGCACCCACCCGTTGCTTTTGCAGTGGACCTGGGTTCAGTTCCCAACTCCCACATGCTAGATAACAACAATCCATAACTACAATTCCAGGGGATCCAATGTCCTCTTCAGATCTCTGAGGGTATCGGCATGCATGTGGTGTACATACATACATGCAGGTAAAACATGCACACATATAAATTTTTTTTTTGAGGCAGGGTTTCTTTGTGTAGCCCTGGCTGTCCTGGAACCTGCTCTGTAGTCCAGGCTGGCCTTTAACTCAAAGGTCCATCTGCCTCTGCCTCTTGAGTGCTGGGATTAAGGGCATGTGCCATCAGCTAAAAAAATAATCTTCCAAAAAAAATAGTAATAATAGTAATAATAATAATAATAGGGGCTGAGTGTGGTAGTGCATGCCTCTAATTCCAGCACTTTGTTTGCTTTTTTTTTTCCTTTTTTTAGCACTCTTTTTTAAGAAATATATAACTTGTAAAGACTTACTTAGTTTTATCTTATGTGTATGAATGCTTTGCCTAAGTGTATGCATTGTGTATCGTACCCGTTGAATCTCCAGAAACTGGGGTTAGGGATGATTGCGGGCATGCTTCTGAACGTGCCCCTCCCCCACAGCTGTAATGAGATGAGCAACTTTGATCCACTGCGGATTCCCCACAGCGATGGGCACTGCCTGTCACAGGCCCAGCGCAGTAGGGCCACCTCTGAAACCTAGAACCAAAAATGAATCTTTCTCCCCTAAATGTTGATTATCCCAGGTATTTTGTCATGGTGGCACAAAGCCAGCTAGCACAGCAAGCTTCCCCAAGGACAGAATCCAACGGCACACTTGATTAAATGTTTCGTTCTCCATGCTCTTCTTCTGGGACTCAGATTCAGGCAGCATAGGTGGAGACCTGCCTTTCGTAAACATTCCAGGCAATTCTGGCTTGCAGCAGGTCTGGGGAGCTCTGAAGTGGCTGTGGGAAGGGTTGGTTTCATGGTCTTAGGGCTCCTTCTCTTCCATGTGAACCCCACAACCTGGGGGTCTTGGTTTGGTCTTTCATCCTCTGTATTCCTGCAGTCAAACTCTCTCTCTATATATAATTAACTTCCCCCCACCCTCTATCTCTCTGTCTCTTTCTTTTCTTTTTCTTTCTTTCTTTCTTTCTTTCTTTCTTTCTTTCTTTCTTTCTTTCTTTCTTTCTTTCTTTCTTTCTTTCTTTCTTTCTTTCTTCCTTCCTTCCTTCCTTCTTCTTTCTTTTTCTCCTTCCTTCCTTCCTTCCTTCCTTCCTTCCTTCCTTCCTTCCTTCCTTCCTTTCCTTTCCTTTCCTTTCCTTTCCTTTCCCTTCCTTCTTTCCTTCCTTTCTTTCTTTCTTCTTCTTTCTCTCTCTCTTTCTTTCCTTCCTCCCTTCTTCCCTCCCTCTTTCTTTCTTTCATCCTTTCTTTCTTTCTGTTAAAATGCAGGTTCTTGAGACCCAATCTAGGAGATTCTGATTCAAGAGCATGCATTTTTGGACTTTTAAGTGCTCCCTGAAATAATTTTTTGGAAAAAAACTTGCCTCAACAACAGAAGAAAACTCCCAGAGATGCCTGTCACACCTGCCTGCCTCCTTCTCAGGACCATCTATCTCCCAGTGATGTGAACCACAGGCTTCCGTGTGTGTGTGTGTGTGTGTGTGTGTGTGTGTGTGTGTGATGCTGCCTCTGCATTGAGCTGGCGAGGGCGGGGCTTTACCTTGCTATAGTGATCAGAACTGAACATCAGACCATCACCTGGATCTGTGGAGGAGTGCCATGCCCTCAGGACAGAGCCTGTATTTTATCCCTGCTCTTCCTGCTCTTGAGTATGAGGCATTCAACCTTTTGGACTGCGCATAGGAGTGGACTTCTGTTGTCTGACTTGTCTGGCAACATTTTAAGATATGGGTAAGGACATCTAAAGATTGATTCAGGAACCACATATCAACTGCCAGTCCTCTGGCAAGAGTGTGTAGAGCATGGGAAAGATGGACAGCCTCCCAGAGTGCACTTCTGCTTCCTGCTCTTCTCCACCTTTACCCTGGCTGGGCACAGGGAGTGGCTATTAGCAAACCACACTGACTAATTGAGACAGTATTTCCTACTTCAGAAATATTAGAACCACCTGGAAAGTTTGCTCAAATACAGATCATGGGTACTCATTTCCAGAGGCTCTGATGCAGTGGGTCCAGGGTGGGTTTGGACATGTGCCAATAGACTATACGTGGTCACTAACCCACTGATCCCCAGTTCAGCTTAGTACCCTGGGCCAGGGTGCTCAGGACTCTTCCCTCAAAAAGTGCAAATATTGAGTGTTTTTTCTTCCGTTGCATAATGTCTCTCTGTTTCCTTGGATTCTTCCCATCTTGTTCATCTCAGCTGAGGTCCTAAGCTGGGAACAGCTGTTCCACCTGAAGCCAAAGTCAGGGTCAGGCTAGGCCAGGAGGCTAAAGGATGAGTAGGAAGGGTGGGAAGAAAATAGGGTGAAAAGGGGAGAGGGCAGGAGGCTATTTCCTCTCTGTTCTCTCCCACATTCCAGCCCACCCCACTTGTCAGGACCTTGTCTCCTGACTCTCTTGACTCAGGAATGGGATTCTAAGTGTCTGGGTGTGTGGTTGCAGTTAGTTGGGTTTGCTTTCTAGTAGGATGCTGATGAGACACCAATTAAATGCTCGTTACATATTTATTATCTGTGGGAGTGGGTACACATGTACCCACATGTGTCACCGTACAATGTGGAGGTCAGAGCCCAACTTGCAAGAGTAGACCTTCTCCTTTTACCATGTAGGTCTTGGGGATGGAACTTGGGTCCTCAGACACGGTGACAGGTACGTTTATCCACTGAGCCACCTCTCCGGTCCTCTGTAAGATGCTTTCTTATGTGACAGCCACTAGCCTGGCAGTTGTGGTGACTTTGAGTAACATACAGCATTTGTTGATCCACTGTTGTCCTTTGTTTTTGAGGAGGCTACATTGAGCCCATCATTTTGCATCCATGGGGTGACTTGCTGAGAGAGGCTGGGATGGGAAGAAACTGGCCTATCTTGAGGACATGTTTTGAGTCATGAAACCTAATAATTAAGGCCAAAGGCTCTGGTGATACCAGGGGTAAATTCAGACCCAGCTTTACCCCTTAATGTCTGCGTGCTTGCAGGAGTAGGGATGAAAATTCTTATCTAGTTTGTATAAGAATCTAACCTTCACTTTGTGTCTTGTTCTCCCAGGAACCTGATATAGGAAGAATGTTAACTGTATTTCAGCAGTGTTACTCATGATAAAAATGACCGGTGTTTAAAAATGGACAGAGAGACCTAGTCATATCTGGTTCCAATGGCACAGGCCATTCTGTGCGTCCTTGAGTATGGTGACTCTTCACTGGTCCATCCTTTATGGGGACCTTGGAAACTATGACTAGAGAGTTGTGCTCCTGGGAGGTGTTCTACCAGAGCGATTACTGTACCCCACTTTCATTGTTCCTTAGCCAAAACCTTGGGGCTGAAAGAGAAACAGCATCTCTATGTTTAGATGCCTGAGTTAGATGCCTCTGTGATCTGAGGCTCTGTGGACTGGTCCTACTGAAGATGAGCTCCAAGGCTGCCCTTCTTTAAGCTGTGTGTCCTGTCATACACCCTTCTCCACAAATAGAATATGAAGTGTGCCTGTGGTAGTCTTGTGAGCCTCAATATGTAAAGAAAAAAACCCACAAAAAAACCAAAAACCTGGTATGCATTATGAAATGCCTGTTTGTTTTTTTTTTGTTTTTTTTTAAAGACAGGATCTTGCCCCAGCTAGCTTCTTACTCATGATCTCTGAAATGGTGGGATTATATGGGATATGATTAGCGTTATGTACCACCTCACCCAGTTCTGGGTTTGCTTTTTAACTGTGTGCATTTTCCTCATCGATCGAGTGGGGATGCTAACACTAACCTTCTAGGGAAGTTATAAAGATTGTAAGGTCCTTAGGACAGGGCTGGTACCTATGTATGAGCTGCTGTCATCACCATTATCATCTTCATCTTCATCATCATCATCATAATCATCCTCAAAGGAAGACCAGAAGGCCTGTCCTCCTTTAGGTCAGTCCCAATCTCAGTGTGGTTACTAATTCATTGTGAGGTTTTGGGAAAATCACCCTATTTAATTCCTTCCTTCCTTCCTTCCTCTCTCTCTTTCTTTCTTTTTTCTTCCTTCCTTGTTTCTTTGTTTTTTCCTTCCTTCCTTTGTGTAGGGGTTTATATATACATATGCGTGTGTTCATGTGGTGTGTGCATGTGTTCATGTGAGTTCATGCACAGAGGCCAGAGGTCTTCCTCAGTTACTCTTCATCTTTAAAAAAAGTATTTTATTTATTCTTTGAAAATTTTATATATGTATGCAATGCATTTTGATTGTGTCTATACTGCCTCCCTCCAATTCCTCCTAGTGACCCCCGCTCTCTCTCCCTCCCAACTCACCTTACTCTTTTGAAGCAGAATCTCTCACTGAAACCTGGATCTCATCAGTTTTGCTAGGCTGGCTGGCCAGTGAGCTCCAGGATCCACTTGTCTCTGCCCTTCCCCAGAGCACTGGGGTTACAGACTCCAGAGGCCATGCCTGGCTCTTTGCATGGATGCCAAGGATCTACGCTCAGGGTTTTCATGCCTGAGAGGCAGAACCTTTTCCAGCAGAGCCATCTTCCCGGTCCCCGGTTCTCTACCTTCTACCAGTAATTTCTAGGTCCTCCATTATTTGTTGAATGAACTGATGGAGGGCATTAACTAAATGCTCATTTGGATGTAGCCTAGTTTCACATAGTAGGTCTGTATGACACTGAATCGGAGGAGTGGAGAGCGGAGGGGAACAGTCAGCGGGAAAGTGGAGTCCTGGCTCCAAGGTCTGGATGCTCAGAGAGGGAATAGGGTCATCAGGAGGAGGGGGGGTGGAGTGTAGGTAACCCCACAGGTGTAGACAAAGCCAAAATAAGGAACACGGATGCCTCTGACCTGGAGTGATCTTGCACAAGAGGATCATGGTGTAATTGCGTGTGGCTAAGTAAAGGCTGGGTACATTGAGTCATTTTCAAGTATATCTTTCAGAAGAACTAGAAAGCCACCTCAGATTTTCCTGAATGTTTCTCCCCTGAGGATACCACACGCAGTGGCAGTGGGAGGTGGGGGTGGGGTGAGGATTTCTTCTGACCTCCCTAAGGGCTGCAGGGAGGAGGGGCTTGAGAGATGGCTGATCCTAATGTGTTTCACCCTCCCTCCTTCAGGTCTGAATGCCGGTGCTTTTTATGCCTTATCCACTCTGCTGAATCGCATGGTGATCTTGCACTACCCGGTAAGGCAGACTCCCCAAGCATACTACGATTCTAAGTCTGTCTCTGCTGAGGCTGAGTAGCCATTTACTCTTGGGTCTGACTAGTTCTGGGTGGCCTCTAATACTAGTGTGCCTATGGTGTTTGGAGGGGCATGGCCCTGGGTCTCAATTTAAGTTTTGGTGGTATTAAACTATCATAGTATGCGTATGACAAGCTTGTTATCATCTTAGATCTCTCTTTTCTGCAAAAGACATATAATTACCTGTTTTGTGTTTTTGAGGCATTATACAGTTTGCTAGCCTGGAACTTGGAACTTACAGAGATCTGCCTACCTCTGCTTTCTGAGTGCTGGGATTAAATGCATGTGCCACCATGCCTAACTACAGTTGTTTGTAAGATTATCTTTTAAGACTAGAGAATAAGGGCTGGAGAGATGACTCAGTGGTTAACAGCACTAGCTACTCTTCCCGGGGATTGTGCTTCAGTACTCAGAACCCGCACAGTGGCTCACGACTACTTGTAACTTCAGTTCCATGGGATAGGAAACCCTCTACTGGCCTCAAACACATAAAACAAAGTAAAATAAAAAATCATATAAGAAAGATAAGTAATGACACTTTTACATATGTATATTCATATCATATTTATATTTATTATATGGGCAAGGTTAAGTTTTAAACTCTTATATGTTTAATTAAAGTGTTTTTGCTTTTCAAATTTATATTTATTTTTATGTGTATGGGTATTTTGCCTACATAAATGTCTATGAACCATACATGTGATGCCCAATGTCCATAGAGACTAAAAGAGGGCATCACTGAGACTGGAGTTACAGATAGTTGTGAGCTGCCATGTGGGTGCTGGGAATGGAACTTGGGCCTCCGGGAAGAGCAGCCAGCTCTTCCTAGCTCTTAACTGCTGAGTCATCTCTCTAACCCCAGCATTTTATTTCTTGTTAATTAATTAATTAAAAAAAATTTTTGAGACAAGGTCTTTCCATGTAGGTCTGGCTGTCCTGGAACCAATGGAAGCATTTGAGAAAAAAATGTTAGTTGTTCCTGTTTTCAGATCGTGTCCTGGCTCTGTCTTTAAAACCTATGCCTCTGACCTTGGGATAATCCAACTATGCCTCAGTTTCATATCAAATGGGAACAGACTGGCTCTTAATTGTATGTTGGGGGTTATGAGAATTAAATAATATGTCAACAGGAGTGCCCAACATTGCTGTAAAGATTAATTTTAATGCCTTTAATCCAGCACTCATGAGGTAGAGGCAGGTGGATCTCTGTGAGTTCAAGGCCAGCCTGATCAACAGAGTGAGTTCCAGGACAGCCAGAGTTACACAGAAAAACCCTGTCTTGAAAAAGAAAAGATTAATTTTTGAAGTATCTGGGCTGAGCATGGTGGTACACCCCTTTAATCCCAGCAGTTAGGAGGCAGAGGCAGGTAGATCCCTGTGAGTTCAAGGCCAGCCTGGTCTACATAGCAAGTTCCAAGGCAGACAGAGCTACATAGTAAGAACCTGCCTCAAAATTTTTTTTTAATTAAAGAAGTAATACATATCTGCCTGAAAGTAGTCCTAAGGACAGAATATGATTGATCGTGTTACCCCAGAATCCAGGGTCATAAATACCCAGCTGGGGTATTATTGTTGGGAAGAGGAACTATTCTAGGATTTTCTCCGGGTTGTTCTCTTAGGGAGCATCTTGTCCTAGTATTTGCTAAATATTGGCCATAACGGACTCCACTGGGTGGTCTCTGTGGTTTCCCCAGGGGGAAGAAGTGAATGCTGGGAGAATCGGCCTGACCATCGTCATTGCAGGCATGTTTGGAGCTATGATCTCAGGCATCTGGCTGGATAAGTCCAAAACCTACAAGTGAGTGATTCTTTTTGAATCAAGTATTGGCGCCCCTTGCTTTTGAAATGACACACCTATTAGGAACATAACTCATTAGCTCTGGGGAGGGGAGGTAAAAGCTGGAGGTCTGAGCTGGCAAGCAGGCAGTTCCAACTTACTTTCTCAGTTTCCTGGAACTCTGTACTCACTCTGGGATCTTGGGAGGACTAGGGATAGTGGGCACGGTGGCTAGCTTAGTTCCTTCTTCCCATCTCTATCTGCCTAAAGCTTTGTGGAAGGGACAGAGGATGGAGAAGCGAAAAAGATGTGGGGAAAAAATCTCATCATTTGGAAACTTTGTGGAGACCCCCAGGAGTGATGATCAGGTGACTTACCTGACCTTTGCCCTCTGCCGCTCCGGGCTAACTGAGCTCTCTGTGTTTTACACCAGTTTGCAGTGCATTCTATCTTGCAATTGTTTTTATCTTGTTTGCAAATATTATAGTCTGCCTTGGGTCTGAATATCCAGTACCCTTCTAAGAGCCCAGAGCAATTGTAAAAGGTTTTAGTATGTGCCAGCTTAATCCTGACCTATAAATACAAAATCCAGAACCTGGCTCTGCAGATACCACTGTTGGGGTCCGCTTTGTAAATTGCAAGCTGGGCATTGGCGAAATGGCTCAATTGATAAAGTGCTTGCTGCGTAAGCTTGAAAACACGAGCTTGATTCCCAGAATGCACATAGAAAGACATACATGATGCATGTGCTTGTAATCTCAGTTGGGGAGGTAGACAGGAGGACCTGGAGTTCTCTGTGCCCTCTTGAAGGAATTCTCCAGAGAACACATAGCCAGAGATCAGTCTCCCAACATATTTCTAACCTGCACACATGTGTTGAGAATCGAACTTAGGACCCGTTTATGCTAGGCAAGTAATCGAGTACTGAGTACTGAGCTACACTGCCAGTTCCTTCCTCCCCTCCTGGTTGGGACTCTGCAATGCTCCCCATGCAGAGTCTGTTCAGTGAACACTGGCTGTGGGTCAACTGCCAGGACGGTCCTGCACTGGGGAAAGTGGCATTCCAGGCTGCTTTGTCAAAGCCTCTGAAGTTCCCAGTGTCTGGAGGCGACAGACAGTGGTAGACCTGTTTTCTGCCACACAAACCCACTTCTGTGAGCCTCTGGGCAGGTCTCACTTTGGCCTTGTCAAAGGCCAGCTGTGGCTACTCCCAGAGATGTGGCTGCCAGGCTTACTACGAGGAGGAGCCTGGCTCGGGTTAATTACTGCTGGTGAGGCTTGGCTGCCAGCTTGTCTCTGCATCTGTTAGTTGCTTGTTTCGGCCACATTCGAAAGCACTGAAGGCTGGCCACCCCCAGACATGAGGACAGCAGTGTCCCTTCTTCCAGGGCCTGCCCTGACTCAGGAGAAGGGAGGGACTGGAATGTTGGCTTGGCTGGGCCGTGGGCAGCTAGATGACTTACATGAATTAGAAAATATAGTAAAGACCAGGGAAGTCTCTTGCTCTGACCTCTTTAGAAGCCAGACATAGCCAGTTCTTAGTATCACTCAGTGTCCAGAGCTGGCTGTCAATCAGTTTTCTTCCTCTCCAAACTCCTGGACTTGTCTACTCTGGGTTGGAAAGTTCTGTTTATCTCAGTCTGGGACTAGGGATAGTTTTTTTTTTTTAAGTATTCACTGTATGGAAGTAGAGTTATGGTTTAACAAACACAGCAAAAAAAAAAAAAAGTTTTCTTCTTATCTGGTGAGTTGGTGGAATCACTGAGAAAGACTCATGCTTGTGAGCATTCTTTCTGGAGGGTGGTGAGAAAGAGGGGTTGGGTCAGGATACAGGGAGGAGGGCCCTCGTTCTCAGAATCAGGTGAGTGCAGCATGATTAAGAGGCTATGGCTTTGACCTCGTCCCAGAAGCAACTGCTTACTATGATTCCAATGTGTGGCTTGAGACAGTGCTGAGGTTTCAAAGGCAGCTTGGGTTCAGATCCCGCCTTCTGCATTTTCTCGGTTCACACGACTTTGGACACATAACGGACCTCTGTTTCTTCATTGGTAAAACTAGAGGTGGTCAGAGAGTTCTTCCCAGGGTTGATTGCAGTAATAAACACATGCAGAGTGTGCAACAGAATCTGAACTCCATACTATAGCATGTCTGTCCGTGTCCCACTATGTTCCTGGCTTCAGAGGAGACATGTAAAGGTTTTAGGTGGTCATGTCTGAGTCCTGATGTTCATGGCAGAAGGGCAGATGGGTGGGCAGTGCCAAGCCAAAATTCTATAGGAAGTGGTACTGGAATTGGAATGCAGGTCTATTTGCAGGCATCAGGGGTCTGAGAGAGTCCTGGGTGGCCAATCAGGTGAAGTGTGGGAGGGGTGACCCTGACATCAAACCCAGCACTGACAAGGGCATCTGCAGGGAGTAGGCGGTGGTTTCTCCCTTTGGAGTCAAGAGATTAGCTCAGGATTAGAGAACATTCTCTTTCAGCTCCATTGTCTGGAGCAGAGTAGTTCATATTTAATAGATCCAACAGGAAAAGCTGTGCAAATGACCACAGGAAGAACTTACAGAGGGAGTCAGCAAGCCAGACTGCTGCTCAGCATTGCTCTAGGGGTTTGGAGTAAAGGTAGCAAGCAGAATTGAAGTAGTCTTGACCATCACCACCTTGACCCTTGACTATAGCCAATGTTTGTCTTGTTATCCACCCCTACCTCTTTTTTTCCTTTGGTGGGAGACAGGACAGGACTGTACTGTTCTGACCTGTGCATGGGACATGACAGGTTAGGCTTGTGGAGAGGTCTGTATAGGAAGAGAGCATGCAGATAGCAGAATGGCTTCATATTTCCTGAGTCTTACCCTTTGTAACATTGATCATGCTGTGATTATTTATTGTAAATTCATAACTGTTGGATTAGCATTCCTCACCTACACAGAGATGCTTCCCTAAAAACAGATGTGCTAGCACATGGCAGGGAGCTGGAAATAGAGCAGGTGTTCAGTAGATCCTGTAGAACAGGCAGATCAGTGGTAGGTACTGTTGAAGTAGGATATGTGACTCAACTTCTTTGCATTTATCCACAGGGAGACCACCCTGGTAGTGTATATCATGACTCTGGTGGGCATGGTGGTGTACACATTCACCTTGAACCTGAACCATTTATGGGTAGTATTCATCACTGCAGGTTCACTGGGGTAAGTTTCATGTCTGACCTGCTCGATTAGAAAACACATTCCCTGGCTCCCAGAGTGCCCTATAGCCTAAGATGCAATGCATGTCCTCTTTGCTGCCTCCTCACTGGCCTCAGGAGATGCAGAAATAGTGCCAAGGGGTCCTGGTAATACTTGAGGCAAAGGCCAGGTTAGGTGGTGCATGCCCTGAATCCCATCACCCAGGAGTCCAAAGCAGGCAGATCTCTGTGAGTTTGTGGCCAACCTGGTCTACACAGTAAGATCCAGGACAGCTAGGGCTGTGTTGAGATACTGTCTCAAAAAAAACCATAAAAAAGCAAAACAAAAACTGAGTCATATCAGGTAGCTGTGCTGACCTGTTGAGATGGAATGAAGCATGGACTATGTCCTTCAAGATATCTGAGATGCTGGAGACTGTTTAGTGCCTCTTAGCCTCGTTTGGCTCAACATGGGGTCACAGAGATTATCCCGGGCTGAGACTCAGAAGCTCCGGTCCAGGACTCAGTTCTGCTACCAACTGCTGTTAGAGCACAGGCATGTTGCTTAGTACTCTGCGCTTCTGTCTCCTCATCTAAAAATGAAGATAAGTGTGGGCAGCCTCGTAGGGTGTTGGGAGGAATGAGAGAGGCCCGGGGTATAAAGACACAAGGAAGCATGGTGCGGGTGGAAGGAGTTAGAACTGGCATTTTCAGATGAGTGAGAAGATGCACAGAAGTCCCAGGCCTTTGAGGGGACTTTGCTGGGCTCCACCTCTGGGCTATTTTCCTCCAGGCAGTATGAGCATGCCTGTGGGAGCCTGTGAGAGTGTCTGAGAGACACCTGGCTCTCAGTCCTTCTCAGCTGCCTGCTACGGGGGAGGAAATAAGAGGACTCCAAACTCCTACTTCCAGGTCCCAGAGATCCATGGTGACTACCCCAGTATCAAAGGACTTCCCTTTCCAACCCAGGCCATGTGGGCGGGCCTAGGACACATACTCTCAACTGAAAGTGAAACATACCAGGCACTCTTGCTCCTTCCATAAGTGTTAATGTCCCAGTGCGGGCTAGAGGGAAGAACATGGACGTTGTTAGAGAGCCAGTGAGCACAAGGCCTAGAAGTCTGCAGAGTTCTCCCTTTTTTGGTAGACCATCATAGAGTATGGACAGATAACCTGATGGGAAGAGGAAAACAGGGGAAGGAGTCTAAGGGGAAAGGTGGGTTCCCATTCCCGTCCTGGAGGCTCTCCATTGCCTTGTTCTGTGGTCTGGACTTCAGCTTCTTCATGACTGGCTATCTACCCCTGGGTTTTGAGTTTGCTGTGGAGCTCACGTACCCAGAATCTGAAGGCATGTCGTCCGGCCTCCTCAACGTGTCGGCACAGGTAGGCTCTGTTTTTTCCTTTGTTTTCCTGCTTGGCTATACTTATGTTACAGTATAGCAGATTAGTCCTTAGATTACAGATTAGTCCTCCTAATCTAATGGCCTAATCTAGTGGTCCTCAACCTCCTCATGTTGTGGTGACCCCCCCCACAACCATAAAATTGTTTTATTGCTACTTCATAACTGTAATTTTGCTACTGTTATGAATCATGATGTAAGTATCTGATATGCAGGTGGTCTTGGGTGACCCCTGTAAAAGGAGTTCTTTGACTCCCAAAGGGGTTGTGACTCACAGGTTGAGAACTGCAGGCCTAGTCGATTAAGCCCTTGTGTCCTGCTTTCCTTACGTTTCTTCAGGTATTTGGCATCATCTTCACCATCTCCCAAGGCCAGATTATCGACAACTATGGAACCAAGCCTGGGAACATCTTCCTGTGTGTGTTCCTTGCCCTCGGATCAGCTCTCACTGGTGAGAGCAAGATGAGGCTCAGGCTGCTCGTGGATGCTGGCATTTTGCGACTCGGGTCTTGACTGACAATAATAACGGGGAGCACACGTGGGTGGCAGATGGGAGGGCTTGATGAATCTCTGTATGGGATATCCGTTCACACGGGTTAGTGGCTTTTGGCGTCAGAAGGTCCGTGCTTGATGTTGACTTTCACAGCTTGTGCAGTGGAGCAGGCTCTGGGCGCTTCTAAATTGTACAGTGAGGATTTGCTGCTGACAGTTAGTACAGTATGTGTAAAACTCCTTCTAAGACACCCTTAAGTGAGTGGTAGCATTCTTGGCTTCCGCCTCTCAAGGACAGCAGTGACCTGGGACCTTTTCAAGACGGGAGATGGGGCCAGCTCCATCTGGATGTTCTGAAGTAGGACTGGGATAGCTGTGATCCTTACAAAAATGAGCATTCCTTCTCTTCTATGAACTTGACCCGTGGATTGGCCTGATGCCTCTGCCTTTGACACTCTTCTTTTTTGATCTCAGCTTTCATTAAGGCAGATCTTCGGAGACAAAGGGCAAACAAGGATGCTCCTGAGATGGTGAGTATGTGGGAGCTCGGTGGGGAGAGGCTCTGGGTCCTAAGCTTCTGATAAGGATGTGACAACACAGGTGGGGCTTATAGGAGCTCCCAGAGGAACTGGTTTTTGTGGTGACTGTGAGACCAGCTCACCTCTCATAAACATGCCATCCAAAGAGTCTCCTCAGTGGGCGTCTAATATTGCTCCTCTTTCTTAGAATCATCTTCCATTTTATTTTCTAAATTCCTCAAAAGATTTTTTAAATTTTATGTATATGAGTGCTTGCCTGGTTGTACCAAGTGCATGTCCAGTGGCTACAGAGGCCAGAAGAAGATATTATATCCTTTGGAAATGGAGTTCCTGGTGGTTCTGAGCCACCATATGGGTTCTAGGAAGCAAACCGGGGTCCTCTGTAAGAGCAGCCATTGATCTTAACCACTGAGCTGCTTCTCCATCCCCTTCTTTGACTTTCAGCCAGCCTCCAATCTCCTTGTTGTGGTCCCAGAGCATTAGCATTGCTGTCACAAAGTGCTAAGCAGCATCTACTCCTGTGGGGCTAAACCAAGTCTTGGGTCCTTGGCTTTACTGTTATCAACGTGGAAGAGAACATAGGGACCTGGATGGACCACTCTGTGATAGTAGTGGTGACAGCCTCCTAGGCAGAGTTATAGGGATGAAGCCAACAGGTGTCCAACTAAAAGGACAAGTGAAGAAGCAGGAGCTGGTGGCAGTGGGGCATGGGGTGTGATCAGGAGTATATTCTAGAACAGAAAAGTGTTTCCCATCTGCCCCAATGAGCTGGAAAACACTTTAACCAAAATGATAGGATTAAGGGTAAGTGAGGGCCTGGGGAGCTCAGCGACAGAGTGCTTATTTAGCATCCTCAGGTGCCAGAGTAGGATATCTGTTACACACACACACACACACACACACACACACACACACACACACACACCCATCAAATTCATTACAGGGCTAATATATATCTCTTGTAGAAAAACTAAAAAAACACAACAAATATCCAAAAGTCTTACAATCATGCTGTAATTCTATCATCTAGAAATACAGTATTTACCGTTATAACACATTTGTTCTTTTTCATGTGTATGCATGTTTGCATACGTGTGGGTGGGTGTGTGCCTGAATGTGGAGGCCCCAAGGTTGGCATCAGGAATTTTCCATGGTCATTTTCTACCTTCTATGTTGAGGCAGAGTCTCTAGCTGAACCCATAGCTCATTGATACAGTTAGTTTGGTTAGCCGTATTGTTCCGGGGATCTCCTGTCTTCTTCTCTGTGCTAGAATTACAGGGAGTCACCAAGGCCACCCGACTTCGAGTGGGCTCTAGGTATCTGAACTCATGTCTTTATGCTTATCTGGAAAATGCTTTATCTATTGAGCCAATCATCTCTCCAGCTTTGGGGTGTTGTTTTTTTCTGTTGTTGTTTCTAGTCATGATCTTATTTATCTGTGGCTGGTCTAGAACTTACTGTGTAGCTTAGGCTGGCTCCAAACTCATGTTGATTTTCCTGCTTTAGCCTCATGAGTGCTAGGAATACAGTCATGAACCACCAATGCCTGGCTTTTCTTTTTCTTTCCTCCTCCTTCTCTTTCCTTTTCCCCTTCCCCTGCCCCTCCCCTTTCCCCTCCACCTCTGCCTCTCCTTCTCCTTGTCCTTCTTCAAAATAGATTCTAATTACTGCAACACTTCAAGGTACTGGTCTTCAACAATACACTTTTAATGACTTCACAGTGTTCTATATGAGTAAGCCATGATATGTTTGACAGTTTTCTGTTGGTATATTAAAATATTTTTGATTGTTATACAGAGTATTATAATTAGTGACTAGTTAACTCACCTGATTTGAGTGTGGTGTTAATATTATAATGCTGGGTCTCTGCGACCACCGCAGCCACTGGA
The DNA here is from genome assembly GCA_026225945.1 of Cricetomys ansorgei. Taxonomy (NCBI): domain Eukaryota; kingdom Metazoa; phylum Chordata; class Mammalia; order Rodentia; family Nesomyidae; genus Cricetomys; species Cricetomys ansorgei. The sequence continues at coordinate 9,341,173 of JAMJFZ010002869.1, forward strand.
TGCAAGAGGGTGGTTTGGTTCAACACTACCAAGTAGCCAGTGTTGGTTCAAATTTGGGGAGTCTGACTCTGAGTGGTTTATTTTAGGTTTATTTAAGCATAGCATAATTTGGTGAAAACTTTCCTGGTAGTAGTTAACTCAATCCTCCTTGAGGAACAAAGTAAGCTAAATAAAAATCTGACATGACTACATCAAAACTCTTTGTAAAGTACATATGACTCTTTCCATAAAGATGGGTTCTATAGATTGACTGAGAAAAGCAAACTTACAATAAGGGTCTGGGTCTTGGGGAGGATCTGGTATGGCTACAAAGGTCACCAGGCTATTAACAATGCCCGTTCCCAGCCTTCTTGGCAGATCAGGTTACACATCCTTCTCTTTGAAGGAACAACTTTGTGTTTTTCTGGTTCCCCTAGTGCTTATCTGTGAGCACAAAGACTCTGTGCCTCCTACATTATAATGAATACTATAGGGCTTAGTATGATGGAAGTTGGCTTGTTGTGTTAAGTATATAGTGTTTCCTGGAAAATGGATCAGCTGTCGTGCAATTTTAAAGATTTTGTGTGTTGCTAATTTCTCTGGAAAGATGCGGCCAATTCTATCAGTATGTTGCTTCATTAGTGTTCACGAGTGCCAAGACTGAGCATTTATCATTTGGAAAAACATTTGCCAACTTTCTAAGGCAAAGCCGATTCTCTGCAGGAGGCACCTTGGGCATTCAAGGCCATGTGCTGGCTGATAAGTGAGAATCTTCAGTTCTTTACTGTTTGTCTTCTGATATCACATTCTAGAGTTGGCAGGCAGCAAGGGGGAAAAGCCTGTGATAGAGTTTACTGGGAGACAGGGAAAGCCTAAGGTAAGAATGATGTTATCTAGACCAGTGTCAAGAGCAAAGGCCACCGTGGGCATGGGCTTTCACTGCGTCATGTCAAAGGAGACACAATGATCCTTGACAAGTAAGTGTATGATAAGCTGGGGAAAGGGTGTCTTCGAGAAAATCAATTTTTGTTGAAAAAATTTTAATTGGGACTGTTATTTTTGTGTCACGTGACATGAGATTTGCTGTGTTTATGATGGAAGATAAAGCAAACAAAAAATATAAGTAAGATTATATATTAATGTGCATTATATACTAATACTATAAATAGCTGATCATATCTTATCACCAAAGATAGCACTCCGGTCTATTACCAGTGCTTTAGCCTATGGATACGTGTGTATCTCATTTTCTATTCTGTATGTTTTCCTAATAAGATAGGGCTGAATAGATGGCTCTCAGTTAAGATTGTATTTTTCTCACAGAGGACCTGAGTTTAATCCCAGCACCCAGATCAGGCAGCTCACCAGGTCCTGTTAACTCCAGCTCCAGGGAATCCGATGCCCTCTTCTGGCTTCTTCCAGCCCTGCACTCACTTGAACAGACTCTCATAAACATGCATGCACGCACACGCACGCACGCACGCACGCAGGCACGCACACAGGCATGCAGGCATGCACACATGCACACACAGGCACTCAGGCGTGCAGGAATAAAACAAACTTTGTATTCAATTACACTCGACACCTCATCTCTACAGCTGTGCGTATTTACATCTTATTTTTCAGTTGTAAAACTTCACTCTTGTTGGAGCCAGATCCTTGTACATTTACGCAGTTTGTCAATCAAGTGGAATCACTGGCCCAGTCTCCTTGAGGCTAGAATACGGAAACAGTCCCGAATGGGACGAGGTGCCTTATGTTCCTGTAAATGGCGCTTACCTATGTTGCACCCTTGTTTTGAAATCTTATATGCTGGCCCTCACCAGCATCTGCAACTACTTGGAATTAAGGAGAGATCAGAGTCTGGGCTGATCGTGCTGGGCTGATGGAAAGGAAGCTACAGTGGTCAATGCACCCTTTTCTGGAGCCCTGATCATTGTACACCCCACGGCAGTCAATGTAACTCAGAGACTTGGAAACAAAATATCATCAGAACCCAGTGAGGATAGGGCAAACACCAGGTCTGGCTGCATCTTCCCTTCCTATACATCAATGAGATGGCTGTCTGAGTAAAGAGAGAACTTAAGGATGGGTGAATGGCTTGACCTTGACGATGGAACCTTGGGTTTCCATTTCCTTCCAGCACCTAGACAGTAGATGTGCCTCCCTACTCCTAATCTATTTCTGATGGTGATTTTGAGGCTTTGGAGAATGCAGGCATGTGTACATTGTGTGTTCAAATGTAGAGAGTGATCGAGTCATCTGTGAGTTTTCTGAATGAAGGTTACTCATGGCCAAGGCGACCTGGTGCCAAGAGGCTTGCAGGAGTGAGAATGACAAAGCTGGCTTTCTACAGCCATGGTCCTTGCCATGGACAGGACCCAGGCATTCCTAGGACAAAAGCACTGTTTGGCCAGCTGGCATTGGCCTCTGGCTTGGCTCTGCATACACTCCTCTGGGCCTTAAGCAGTGCTGGCTGGCTCTGTAATGCTGTCTGTGTTCAAGGCCCTTTTGCCAATTAGAAGACAGCCAAATGCCCAAGTTAGCAGTTGTACCGGGGACACTACAGGAGAATTTCCAGGCTGAACTTAATCTCAAACCTTCTTAAGTGTGAACCAGGTAGGGGGGAGGGAGGGGGTGAGTTTGGGGCTGTCAGATCTGGAGGCTGGTTTTGTTCCTCTGATGAGTGGTGATGTATATGTGTGTGTGTGTGTGTGTGTGTGTGTGTGTGTGTGTAACACACTCCGGCTGAGCTGCTTGCTTGTTTTCTTGTGCCTTTTATTTGCTCTGGGGGAACAGAGGGTGTCTTCTTCCCCTTGTACTTACACTGATCAGAGTCATGGACATTTAGTTGTTTCAGCCAGGGTGGAGGAGATCTGTGTATTTTAATCACAGGGCCGCCTGTTTGCTTTGCTTTCTAGAAAGTCCAGGAGGACGAGGAGGTCGAGGAGGAGGAGGAAAGCAATAACAGCAAGGTACCCACTGTCGTGTCAGAGGCTCATCTCTGAGAAAGAAAGAGAGAGAGGTGGCAGAGACTCAGAAAAATGGACACTGGCCTCTTGGTTCCACTTAGCTGTCACTGCCAGCACCTAGATCTCCATGGAGAAGCTTTTGGAGGAAGCTCCTGGAAGATTTGTGACTTGCAGGGCAGTGCCTATGCCTGCTGGACCCTACCTGAGAACCTGGATGGTTTACTTGGGGGAAACCTCACCTCTCTCTAGATGCCAACTGGATTCTGGTCCTCTCTCCCCGTTAGGTCTCGGGGCTAGTGTCAGGAGAGGCTGGCGGAGGGTGTTGGAGTCTATCCTTGCTTGATCCTTTGCCTTCTCTTATCCCTTCCTTCAGGATATTAACTTTCTCTAATGTCTTAAGACCCACCCACATGAGGCCCAGTTCTTACTGAGAATGGGCTAGCTGCTCTGCAGGAGCATGAGGAAGTACTATGGTACAGCCTCCTTCAGAGCCCCATCAATCCTAAGGCAGCTCTCTCAGGACTCTTGGCCTCAGTACTCCCGGCCTAACACCGCAGACTCTCTTCAGACTCTCTTTCCTGAGAGTCAAGGAGACTAAACACCAATAAATCAGACAAAACCTTTCTTGTGGCTCTAAAGGGAAACTGATTGGAGAGAGCTCACTGCCTAGGTGCGACGGTGCTGGGGGCTACCTTGAGTGTGTGTGGAGCTCTGAGTATGGGAAGGTATTGGTGCTTTCCTACAAAAAGTGGTGCTTGCCCATGGGCACTGGTGTCCCAGGCCACTCACAATGTCTTCATTGGATATTACACTGGGAAATGTAGCCATCAGTCCAGCAGCTTGTGGCTCTAGCCTTATTGAAAGTTAGCTCACTCATTCTACTCTGACACCCAAGACTTATTTCTGTGGAAAAGAGGCAGAAGGTAGCCCTTAAAATAGACATGTCTGTGTCAGTTAAACATAATCCCATGTATGTCAGGGACAGTGTCTGCACAACCAAACCCTCTCCCCTGCCCCTGCTAGCAAAAATCTTTGTAAGATATTTTAAAATAATTCCGTTTAAGCCAATCCCACCCAGTCTGCTGGCTATACCCATGGGCTTTTGTAGTGTCTCCTCCAAGAGAAACTGACAACTAAATTTCCTGTTCCCTGAGCAACTCTGGTCATGACTACTGTGTTGTCTGGCCTTGGCCATGGCCTTAGCAAACCAGAGTAGCCAGATTGCCTGCAGTGCTGGGGTTCCAGGCCAGAGGGGATCTGTGTGTGTGTGTGTGTGTGTGTGTGTGTGTGTGTGTGTGTGTGTGTGTGTAGACCCAGGCAGTGGACAGGAGGAAAGCAGTGTGGTGACAGGTGTTAGGGATGGGAAGGAGGGAAAGGTGCCTTACTTTCTGTCAGGAGAAAAGTGTTCTTTCTTTAACTGCTCAAAATGGACATGTTTACTCAACTCATTTCTTTATTTAAAAAAAAAAACCACAAAATTTGTATTTCCTGTTTGTAATACCAGTTATTTTGAGGCAATAAAGATTCTCAAAATGGTCTGCTTTGTCATTTGCCTAGAGCTTGGGCAGCTCTAGGCAGTGCCCCCACAAGGTTATCACAGTATTCTGAGACTTGTCTGGGTGACGCTAGGGGTGAGGGCAGGGCTTGTGTCCTTTGTTGACAAGGGTGTAACATCCTGTTGGGTTTTTAAAGAGACTTTAAAGGTTCCTGACGGCCCATATAGAAGATGTAACTCAGTGGCCAACCTGTGACCCTGACTTTTGCCCCTACTGTGTATTTGCTGGAATGTGCTCCTCCTGCCCAAGGGAAGGCCCATTGTTGTCTTTGGCTCTGCCTCAAAGGGCAGCTGAAGTGTTTCGTTTGATCACCCCAGCCTCACAGCAGCTTGCTCTGGCCGGTGTCCACAGCTCAGTTCTAGCACTGGCGGCTCTGCCTTGGTGACTTTCTCCCATACTGTCGTCCCTGTCCTTCCCTACTCTGTTCAACTTACATCTGTTACCAGGTTTGTAACTTTCTTTTTTTTTTTTTTTTTTTGCATGTTTCTTGCCTTGAGACATTGCCCCACGCCTTTGACATTCTGGGACTCTATTTCTTAACAATTCTTGGAGAGACCAAGACTCCATTAGTCATAGGGGAGGGACTGAGCCCGACTCCTAAGGAGTCTGATATTCACAAGTACCTGCTAAGTGCGTACCTGCATCTCGTACCTTCTGGACTTGCATGCCAAGACATTTGTATGATGTATGTTTAGTGGACACACACCATCTTAACATTCAGCACTCCCTTCCTAGGTGGTCTCCAGAGGGACCCACATGCAAATGTTAACTCCATAAAATTGCTGGTTTGGTTTTTTTTTTTTGTTTGTTTGTTTGTTTAAAAAAAAACCTGTTTTCTTAAGACAGTGAGTGGGCGAAGAGAATTCTTCCCATTGAACTGACTTTCCAGTGTCATGGGGATCTAAGGCCTGGAAGTGCATTCTTTTTTGACCCTATAAATGAAGCCGGCCTGGATCAGAAGCTAGAGCTGTGCAAAGCTGAAAGAACTGCAGTGAAAGGGAGCTGGAGACTCAAAACACCGCTGAACCCCAGGAAGCCTACTTTTCGGCTACAACAGCCATGCCATCTTAAGTCATTTAAGGCAGACTGTTTCTTCCCTCTATAGCACTGATGGAGACCTTTCTATGTATTTAACTAAAAACATCAGCCATCCTTACCCTTCAAGGCACCCACCCCTCTTCTGCTTTTCCAGCCGAAGCCTTCACCCTTCTGTAGATTCACGGATCTCATTCCTTGAGCGGTTGCTGCTCCTTTTGCCCTAATTGGCCTCTTTACATCCAAAGACATCTACCTCCTGGGCATTTGAGTCTCAGTAGAAACCTCCCAGCTCAGGGAGATCTTTCTGATCTATTTAATTATGATTAATCTAGAGTCTTCCTCCCTCCACTTCTTGATTCAAACACCTAACTTTCTACAGAATTCGGTGTGAAGTTCTTCTTGGCCATTTTGTGGAACCTGTTATCTTGACGATGAGAGACCCATGGCGGTGGCCTTGTCTACGTTGTTCACATCTCCATCCTGAGGGTTTGGCATGGAGAAGAACTCCTAGGTGTTTGCTGAATCTACAGTGTGCGGGTGGCCAAGGCGGCCTCCGGGGCGGTGCTTAGGAAGCGCTGTCCGTGTGGAGGCACTGACCTTGCTTTACACACTTGTGCCGCTGTTTGCCCTAGGCCGCTTCGTTCTACTCTCTGTATCTGTCCTCTTCTGTGGGGAGAAAGTGGGGAAGGGGTCCTTGAAGAAGTCCTGAAGAAGAGAAGATTTGGCATCAAGAACACAGGTAAGCAACCGGGCGGAGTAAGCAGTTGGGTAGTGGTGGTGCACGCCTTTAACCCCAGCATTGGGATCTCCTGAGTTCCAGGACGGCCAAGGGTACACAGAAACCTCGACTTGAAAAATCTTTATAAAAAAGAGTAAGTGATAATGAGGAGCTGGAGGCAGCCAGGCTTTCCTGGTCTCGAGCTGTTCTGGTAACTGCAGAGGATATAAAGATGTAGGAAGCCATGACACTCCTGTGTTGGGGCGCAGGGAGGGTAAAGCGCTCTTAGGAAAGGTCAAAGTACAAGGACCGATCAGAAAAGAGGGTTTTTCTGTTTATTATAAAATGCATTGCACAAATACAACTGTTAAAAGGTCTAAAAACTGCCCAGACTCTTCCAGCCTTCATCCCCCTGTAGATGAGAGAGGAGCCTGGTCCTGCTCACACCGAGGGCAGCCCGTCTCTGAGGAGCTGCCTGTTCCCTGGACGGTTCAGAGTCTTGGGTCCAGCAGCAGAAAGGAGCCCAGGGTCTGTGGACAAGCCCGTGAAGCAGCCCTTGGTTGCAGCTGCTCTGTGCAGACAGCAGCTTGAGTTTCACAGTTCTCATGTTCCCTCCACACAAGTCGAATCAAGGAGCGGAGATAAAAGGGGAAAAGCAAAAGACTGGAAATGGGAGACTGGAGGGGGTTGCAGCTGGTGGTGGTGGGGGAACAACAACCCTCAGAGGGACTTCTGAGGGGACCCTTTACTTTGATGGAGTAAAAGAATATTTTTAAGTGACTCTAAATTATACATGTTACATAATTTTTCTCTGTAGGAACATCTTAAAAATTTAAAAACATTAAAAAAAAAAATCCCAAAAGACAAAAACCCAAAAGCTTAAGATGCTGAACCTAGATGAAGGGACTAAGGATATAGCCAAAGAAAAAGGTTTGAAGGACAGAGAGCGGAGAACAGAGACAGCAGAGGCAGAAGATGACGTTTTGGAGGTGGCAAGGCTGGTCTCAGTTTCTCTTCTTCTGTCTGGAGACTGGTTCTGCTTCCAGGTACCGGAGCCCAACTAGCATACCCAGGATTGAGAAACCTTAACCAGAAAAGATGAGAGGCGGACATCAAAACAGCCCAGCACAGCAGTTTCCCCACACCAGCCCTCTCCCCGACCACTGCAGGAGGTCAAGGGGACCTGGGGCTTACTTGCTACCATCAGGGGTGCCAGAACGCCAACTGTGGGAGCTGCTGTTCCAAATACAAACAACTCTGAGAGGAAGTGTCCCAGGGCGAGGAGGAATGTCCACAGTGTGATGTGATAGAGCCTGCAAGGGAACAGACAGAAATGGAAACCAAAGTTACAGCGTGTTTGGTGCAGAACGTCAGGTGACACGACAGGTTGAAAGGACACACATACACACACATTCCTCAGAAACAACTGGCTATTTAATCACATCAAGTTCTTCTCTCCTGGGGCAAAACTAAAGACTTTCGAGGCACGGGCCAAGAAGCCACGGTGGGCCTCTATGACTTAGCAGGTAGAGAATTCGGGTATGGGAGAATCTGGATGACAGTCCTGGGCAGTGCAACAATTCTGGGCCAAGCACACTTACGTGCTGTGGTGGTATGAATGAAAATGGCATCTATGGGCTCAGAGGGAATGGTACTATTAGGAGGCATGGTCTTGATGGAAAAAGTGTGTCACTGGGGGTCAGCTTTGAGGTTTCAGAAGCTCAAGCCAGGCCCAGTGTCACTCTTGCTTTCTGCTGCCTGTCAATCTGGATACAGAACTCTCAACCCCTTCTCCAGCACCGTGTCTGTCTGTGCTCTGCCGTACTTGCCACCATGCTGACAATGGACTAAACCTCTTAAGTGTAAGCCAGCCCCAGTTAAATGCTTTTCTCTATAAGAGTTGCTGTGGTCACAGTGTCTTTTGACAGCAAATAAAAACCCTAACCAAGACATGTGCTCAGACTGACAGGCTCTGTAGTCTAAACTTACCCTAGCAGGTGTCTGGCCACGTACCAGCCTGTGTTGTATGACGGAACCATAAATCAATGTCCTGAGGGGGGACTAAGCAGCAAGAAGCTTTCAGATGCTCTTGCGGTGCAGGTTGGCTACTTTATGTCTAGGCCTAAAATCTGGTCTGAAGAGGACGTGCAACAGTTTTAGAGAAGAACTTGCTTCTTGATTTTGACAATGAAGTAGTGGCTAACCACTTGAATTTTAGGTGTCTGTATTTTTATTTTTTTGTAAACTATGAAAATTAAGACACACCCCAAATAGATAGTAGACTATAATGGCGCACAGTGTGATCAAGACAGCCCTAACAGTTTTAACATTTGGACATTTTGTTTCTGACTCATTTTTTCTGGTTCTGGGGATCAAATTCAGGGTGTCATAAGTGCTGAGCAAGCATTCTGCCTCTGAGCTAGAGCCCCAGCTGGGTACTTTTATATTCCAAAAAAATAAAAATTACATAGAAGTGAAAACATTATGTACTGTTAGTCCACCCTGACTGTCTTTTCCTCCCTCCCTTTTCCAAGAGTAACCAGTATCTTAACTTTGGTTTATATGATGCTGGTGCATGCTGGTGTGTGCACATGTATGTGTACAAGCATGTGGTGATTTTGAGTTTCCGGTCAGGGAGGAAATAAGCTCAGGAGGCATGTCAGAATCACAGGGATCAAAGTCCTAAGCTAGAAAGGACTGGAAACACCAAGTTGACATTTGCAACTGCTCTGGGTCAAAAGAGGGAGACGTGGATGAGGAAAAGGTCAGGGCAAGTGTGGCTTCTCTGTGTTCACTCTAAATACCTACCAGCAGCTCTTCATGGTGGTAAAAGATCTTCAAAAGGATTATCCAGTCCTCCCTTCTTTTCACTCACCCTGAGAGGCAGAACTGCTATCCATTATCTATTCTCGTTTTATAGACAGAGACCAAGGTACAGAGAGAGTACAATAAACCCGGTTACCAACAAACCTGAGAGCAGAATGTGTTTTCACTCTTGACCTCAGGCAGTTTCTACTAAACCACACTGCTTCTAAAAATATGTGTCCAATCTAGGACATGTAATTCAGTTTTAAGTAAAAAAAAAAAAGTAAAAAATAAAGACAGAAAGATCAAAGGGCTAATAGTCTTCAAATCCCACTTGAGTCAGTCTTCTGCTGCTCAAATTAATTGGGTTTTTAATATTTAGATTGCAAAACCAGTAATGAAAATCATTGCTCCCTCCCTCCAGGGGTTGTTAGAAACCAGACAAGGTCATGTAGGTGAAAGCTCCTGGCAAAATCAAGAGAGGAGCCATAAATACCATTGCTTCCTCTCTTTCTCAGATGCTGAGGGGGAGGGGCCTGATAAAAAGATTTCAGCGAGGTTGGCCTTTTGACAGCTTCACCCAGTGAACTGAGCAATGACTGCTTCCTACCAAGATAGGGATAATTACTGCAGGGATGAAAGTTTGAGTGCCCTCCAGTGGCCACAACTGGGTATGCCACCTAGACGAGGCTCGGATGGCCTGCTTAAGCTCGTCTAATTCTCTTTAGAGAGGCAGCACACAGGTTTCCCTAACTGACTGACCTCTTCATGGGCCTCTTTCAGCCTACTTGTGAGTTTCTGTCTTTTCATGGATTTCTGGTCATTCCTGATTAAGGAGGAACGTTCAAAAGGTATGTGTGGGGCTAGGGATGTAGCTCAGTGCCAGATCATTTGTTGACTATGTTCAAGTCCTTCACTTGACTCCCCAGCACTGTGAAATGAAACCAAACAAAACCTGAGCACAGCACTCTAGTTCTCTAATAGCAGGAGGGGTCCTAAGGGTATGATGCAGATCTCTGGACAACGGCAATGCCATCTGCTATAACCTGTTAGCCCTATATGTATTTTAGGCCTGGAAGGAATAGTCCACGAGGCCTTTAATTTTCTATGCTCTATGCCACTGCAGTGAAGTGATTTATCGGGTCCCAATAGCAGGGCAGAGCACATGCTGGGAGCATGACTGCTAACAAAAGGAAGCCAAAGGCCCTTCCCCCCCCCCCCGACGTACGTTTTGTTGTGGATATCAATGGCACAGAGGCAGCGAATCACTGATGAGAGCAGCGTCCAGATCCCAAAGGTCCGGGCTTGGAGGCCATTCACTGTGTAGTAAAAACAGCGAGAGCAGTGAGAAGGGGAGAGCAGAGGCGAGCTTAGTCCTAGACTAGTCTGCTTCCCTGGTGATTCACAGACGGTAGCTGAGCCTGACCCCCCTGGGTAGTGGAATGGAAGGAATTCTGAGAGCTGCCCCATCCTCTTCAGAGGCCTATAGTTGGAAGGGAATGCTGCAGATATGGGTCTGAACATACAAGATGCCCAGCAGGAACAATAGACTTTATTCTGCTAGGACAGACCAGACACCAGCAGCAATGTAGTTGTCTTCAAGATGGGTTTTAAGACGTCTAAGATCTGTTCTGTTGGGATGAAGCTCAAGCCAGGCTGGCTTCTTGTGCCCAGGGAAGTGGAAACAAGTACTATCTCTCTGGGATTTGCTGAAGCCTCTGTTCTTGGTGGCTTCATTGTGATGCTGTTGTATTAAATATCTTGCCGTGAAAATGTGAGTCATGTTTCACCGTAACACTGGCTCTCAACCCTGAGTGCTTTCTGTAAAACCAGAGGGAGTTTTAGAAAATTACTAATCTGGACACCTGACCGGTTTTATATAATTCTTTAGAGATGAGCCCTGACATGAGTATTTTCTAGAAACACCCTTCTTGGGTGACTTACATGTATAGCCAATGAACTAAATCACCTTGTGGATTTGAAATGTCCAAACAGTAAAAGCACACCTAGTTCTTTTGTTGATCTGCCTCTTAAAGTTTAAAAAAAAAAAAAAAAAAAAAACCCTTCTTGGGGGTGGGAATCAATGGACAGGGCTGACAACTGAAAGGTTTATTAACATTCACTTGAGTTTTAAAAATTCTTTAGCCTTCGGAAACACAGACAGCTCTACTAATTCACACCAAAGACCTTTCAGATGGTAGTAATAAAATATTCAGTATGTCAGCTATTTGGGGATACATTCTTTAGAAACCAAGTTGATGGTTTTTCTAATGAAAAGACTGGAAGAAATTCCTCTAGTGCAGAGGTTCTCAACCTGTGGGTCACGACTCCTCTGGGGTTCGAACCACACTTTCACAGGGTCGCCTAAGACCATCTACGTATCAGATACTTACATTATGACTCATTACAGTAGCAAAATTACAGTTATAAAGTAGCAAGTAAAATAATTTTATGGTTGGGGGTCACCACACATAAGGAACTGTGTTAAAGGTCACAGCATTAGGAAGGTTGAGAACCACTGCTCTCTTGTGTGTGAGATAACTCAAAACCAGACTAGGATCAAGTGAAAGTTTACATGTGTAGGCTATGTAGAGCACTGTTCTGCACACACACACACACACACACACACACACACACACGCACACACTAGGCAAGATGTCCTCTGGGCTTCCAGATAATTTTAAAAATCTATACAGGTTCCATGACCACCTGTGAGCAGCAACTGAGGGTTAAAAAAAAAAAAAAATCTAACCTTTGTGCTCACCTTTTCAGGTTCTTGACTCCCATTATATTTGAACTTTGTTCAAAATGAGCCTTAGCCTACTTAATTTCCTTTCCACCCAGATGCTGTAGAGGGATGAGTAGGTCAGAGCCTGGATATGGGTTAGCTATAAATATGACAGAGCTGTCAGCGGCTGTCAGTCAATGCTGTAGTTCCAAGTACCCCTGTGTCAGCAGGGTGATGTGCCAGCTGCAGAGTCCAGATGTGTAGTGGAGAGTTTCGTGAGTTGGGAAAAGGCCACAGTGAGCTGGAGGTTTTATTCTCAGAGAGGAGCCTGGAGGGATCTGAGGTATCCACTCAGGAACTACACCCCAATTTGGGAAAATCTTGAATGGGTAACTGACTACCCGTGACATGGGCTATGAAACGAGAGTGCCACGCCCTGAATTCTGATGAGGGCACTGAGATATAGTAAGAGGCTTCTTGCCACTCTATTTCCTTGCTTGTCCTTCTGCCTGTGCTTCTGAGCACAAAAATTGTCCTGGGCAGTCTCAGATGAATGGAGAGATACCCAGAGAAGCTTGGGAAAAGAGGGCCGAGTGACTACCACATATTCTATTACTCTAGTGGTTACCAAGGCTATATTAGGCATCAGAAGCACCTAGACATTTCTGGAACTGGATTCCCAGCCAGGTTTAATAATTAGATTTGGAGAGGGAATAAGTACCTGTGCTTTGATTGACTTTAAGTAGCCTGGGTTGTTCCTGTTGGGAAATTAAAAGCTAGGCCAGTGCTACACAGAATACACTTCTTGACATTCTTTCTTTTTGTTATTTTAATTAATTTATGTTTTGACATAGGATCTCACCAAGTTGTCCAGTCTGGCTTTGAACTCTCTGTCTTCTTACCCTATCCTCCTGTGTGCTGGGAGGACAGGTATGTGCTATAGTGCCCAGACAGTTGACTTCTTACCAAGGTTTGGCTTGCCAGTGTAGAGCTTTTCATAGAGAAAGGTGTGGTCTCGGAAGCTCTGGAGCGTGTTCCCCATGGCTATGATAGACACCATAACCAGCCAGCTCCGTAACACGTTCAGGAAGCGGCTCATGACTTCCCTCAAGGAGAGGGCGCTCTGCCTTGGAAAGAAAGAGGGCATAATGAAGGCACTTCTACCTCAGTCACAAGCTCTCTCACCTCTGGTTAATCCGTATCCCACTCATGAGGGCTGTTCTGAGTGAAGCTGGCAGATCGCTTCATAAATTCCTCTCTAGGTCCTTTGGCCTCACCCCATTTTCTTGCCACACCACTTTTACTTCACAAGATGCCTAAGGATATTTACCCTAAACAGAGGTATGCTGATCTTTGTTCAGAGTGACAGAGGCTAAAAAAAATGCAATGGGTGGAAAAGGTCAATTCTAGCAGGAAAGAAACGGCAAGAAGAGGAATAGAAGAAATGGGGGTGACTAACATTTCTATAACGTTATAGAGTGGGCTTCTGGTAAAGCTTATGTTACTGCCAATGCTCAGCCACACTCACAGGGCGAATACACAGTGTACCTTGCAGTAAGCGGTATAACATTTGCCTTTGTTTAAGCATTCTCCTGAAACACAGCATCGCTGTAAGTTAGACTTCCCTTCTCTTGTCTAGAATCGGCATTATGCCTTCATCTCTTCATACCATTCCTTTGTAATACGAGTGGCTCAAAAATGACTCTAAATCTACTCAGGTACCTGGATATTGATGATGCAGCCTTCCAAATTTATAGAAGCTGTATCATATATTTGAGTGGAAGCCATGGTGTGATTGCCCGACTGATATTTTTAGTTTTCTTCCACTTTGGCTCCCAGATACATGATGCTTCATAAACTAAAACAATCTAAAAGATTTTTTTTTTAAAAAAAAACTGCCACACTTGGTGTTGGGTTGCCAGAAGAAAAAAAAAAAATCACACTATCAGTTATGAGACACTTTCGCCCTGTACTTATACTTACCCCAAGTATCTAACATCTTATATCATTGAGTCCCTTCATCAGGATAGGCAGGGACTGAGGTTTTTCATTTTATAGATGGGGTCAGGACAAAGAACTAAGTGATATGCTTAGGTTACATAGCTAATATATGGCAGAGTACCATGGTCTGTTGGACTCTGTCACAATACTACCTCACTGAGAATATTTTGATGAAGTTCCAATTAAAAAACATTCATTTACTTATTTTGAGGCAGGGTTTTACTATGTAGTCCTGGCTGATCTGGAACTCAGTACATAGACCAGGCTGGCCTTGAACTCATAAAGATCCATATGTCTCTTCCTCCTGAGCTCTGGGATTAAATACACATGTCACCATGCACAGCAAAGTACCCATTTTTTTGAGGAAGATAAATACACCAGGAACACTTCTGTCTCCAGATGGTAGGAGAGCGAGAGGGTCTATACTTTTTAATCAGATCAAGCCTTGCTGAGTAGTGATTTCCATCAGCGTGATCTAAATGGACCCCACAGAGATAAAGACTCTGCTAAGGGAACAGCTTCTTTTGATCATGATCATCATCATCATTTTGGATTTTCATCTATCTGTTCTCAGGCTAACTTCTTTGGCCTGGAAGTTGTAAGAAACTATCAGGCTTCCTTTATCACTGTGTCAATATGCTTCAGTATGATTCTATTCTACCCAGAACAGATAGATATTAAAGTGAAGTGACCACAATCCAACTAAAAAAGAGCTTCAGGGGAGGAAGAGTGAATCCATGGAGACAGAGGTCACAAACACAGACTGTCCCAGTCTAGAGATGATGGGGTCTGCTGGACTTCACAGGCAACTCACAGCCTAGGCCAAGATTGACTTCTCTTTTTCTCCTCTCAACACCAGGCTCAGTTTGGGTTAGCTAAAAAAGCTGCACATACACACACACACACACACACATACACACAACCTTTCAGTAGAACGCAGAACTTACACGTGCCATTGCACAGACCTTAGAAATCCCAGCAGACAGCTGATGAGGACAATCAGAGCATTTCTGTATTGCTCCACCAATTCCTCAAAACCATTTTCCTGGAGCTTTGAGGTGGCAAGGTTTATAGCACTGATTCCTAAATTCTGTCCTGGCCCAGTTCAGCATGGATGTGATGTTAATTAGCAGTCAATAAAGAGAGATTCCTAGCTAGCCTAACTTCTGCACTCAGCCCTGGGGGCTCAGCAAGTCATTGAGACTCCATAGCTTTGGTTTCACATCTCTAAAATATCAACACCTAGCTCAAGGGTTACATGAGAAAAAGTGAAAGGTTCTTGTGTAGAGCTAGGTTCACAATGACTCGTTTATCCATCCGTTTCCAGAATTTGCCAAACTCTTTCCATTTGCCTAGCACCTCCTTGGACATCGTTTCTAGACTCCTTTTCATCTCCAAAAGGTAGCTTTCCAGGCAACCCCCATTTTCCTAAATTCTGCAGATAGTCTCATTCGGATGCAACACGAACACCTACATCCCACTCCAAATTCTCCTACCTGACGATCGGACCCCCAGAATTACTGCAACAAGAGTACCAGCAGGATCCGCAAATCAGCTCCCACAGGACAGCTCCAGTCCCAAGTCCACCTGGGCCACTTGTCCCCGCCCCCACCCTCAGCCCAGCTCCAGGATTGGCTCGTTCCCTTCTGTCCTCGCTCTGATTGGCTGGGCTGGTTCAGTTCGAGCAGGCGATAGGGAGTGAACCCCTTTGCTGCCAATCAGCGGTTGCCGCCGCCTAAGCCTCTCCCTGCTGCTCCGCTCACGCGGTTAAACCTTCTGTCGAGTGCAGAGGAACTCTGGGTTTGGAGTCAGTCTTTTAGAGGTGGGGAAAACACGAAAAGGAAAGGAGCCAAGAGACCCTTCTGCAGGTAGCCGGGCTCAGCGCCGGCGTCTGGGCGCGCCGTGGTGACGCCATCCGTCTGCGCCTCCAGTCGAGCGTTGTTCGCGCCGCAGGCAGGCGCCTGCGCAGTGGCTCCGAGCGGGCGGTTGCTTGTTGGTTGTTGTAGTAACGGGGGAAGCAGCCTTCGGCGGCTGCGTTGATTCCGGCTGGGGAAAGAGGAGGGAGGTGAAGCAGAGCGAGGTCCCCGCCTGCCCGCCCCATGCCATGAGAAGATGAGACAGGTAAACGCCTGCGCCGGCGCGCTGCGCGGCGGTGTGCTGCAGGGCTGGGCGGGCACCGCTGCGCTTCCCTCGGAGCCCCGGAGCAGCTGTTGGCTTCCGGGCGTGCTGGGCAGAAGCGCTGCGGCGGAGTCGCCGCGTCCTTGCCGGTGGAGCACCTGCGAAGCTGCCTGGGGTTGGGGTGAGCTGGGGTGGAGCTGGCGGCAGATCCCTCCCTGCAGGGGCAAAGGACTTGCTTTGGCATACTGTCTTCAGAGCATCGGGTCTCGTCCTGCTCTTCAGGGAGCCAAGGAAAGGTGGGCATCCCTTCCTGTTGGGAGGTTTTGGTTTAACTTAAAAAGACTCTCAAGCATTCTGGGGAAAGATCGAGAAATTCCTTTAGGAGTCACCGCAAAGAACTATTGAGGTTGTTAGGTATTACCCATTTTTTTGCTGAAGATGTGTCGGGTCGGGATTAGTTGCTGTTGCTGCTTGCTTGCTGCAGTTGCTTCGTTTGCTTAGTCTTACCGTGTATGTAAATGCATAGACCAGCAAAAGTTTGGAAAATTGCCCTGAAGTGATTATCTTTTGAATATTGAGATTATGGTTGTTAAAGCATCTTCCTTAGGTGTTTCTATTTCCTCTACAACAACGAACATGAACTTTTTCTTCACGGAGAGAGTTGGAAGTTAGAAATGTAGAATTTCCTAATTTTAGCGTGTACTTGAGATTCGGGTCAAAATTTGTGATGTTTAGTAACAATAAATTTAAGTGTTTGACTTCCCCTCTCCCCCAGGTATTTAAGTCATCCCGGTTGAGAGGAAACGTTTCCACTACCCTTTTATTAATAGTTTAGTTGAACTGGTGTCCCTAGAAATACAGCATCTCGTCTGTATGCTTGTGTCAGCCATCCACATCAGAGTGCCCTAAAGCCTATCCTTTTGGTGTGTGCTGCTTTTACAATATAAGACAAGTGAGGAACTCAAACTTAGTAGCAGCTTTTTAGATACAGCGGAGACAAATGTGCTTGAAAAGCTGGGTGTGGTGGCGTTCGCCTTTAATCCCAACAGTCAGGAGGCAGAGGCAGGCAGGTCTTTGAGTTCGAGGCCAGCCTGGTCTACAGAGAGAGTTCCAGGACAGCCAGGGCTACACAGAAAAACAAAACAAAGAAAAAAAATCTTGATTTTTGTGGCATATGTGGTAACTGTGACAGAAGGTAAGCTTCTAGAGGTTTGATAATACTTAGGAATATATTCCTTTTCATTCATTTTAAAGGTTATGTGCAAAATCCTGGAGTGTGCAACTGCATTGTATTTGAAATCCTTGGACTTTCTTACAGGAGTCTGTGCCATCCAAATTGTCTGATCCAGTGAAACTGCAAGGAAGAAAGGTCTCTGAGGCCTCTGTCTGCTGACTGCATGACAAACCCTAAAGGAAATGCCAGTTGTGATGGCCCGGGACCTGGAGGAGACAGCATCATCCTCAGAGGATGAGGACCTGGTAAACCAAGAGTAAGTGAGAGCAAGCCTTTGGGTGGAAAAACAGACTCTCTCCTGCAGTATCACCTCACTCTAGCTTGCATCTGTGACTGAAGTCAAGATCATACTATTCACTTCCCACCAGCTGTCAGAAAGGAGATGTGTTTTCAGGCTTACGAGTGATTATCAGCTTTAGATGTTGTGAAGTGCAGCTGGGAGCTAAGGTGAACTTGTATCTTTTGCTTTTGAGCTAGGGTCTTTCTTGTTTCTGTTGCTGTGCTTCCACCGCATCTGGATTTTAAAGAAATTACATATTTTTAAAAATTTACATGTGCCTGCTTGAGTTTGTGTGCACCATATGGGTTCCTGAGGAGGCCTGAGGGCATGGGATCCCCTGGAGCTGGGGTTACAGAAGGTTGTGGCTGCTTAGTAGAGTGCTGGGAAATGAACCTGGGTCCTCTACAAGAGCAGGAAGCTCTCTTAACTGTTGAGCCATCTCTCTGGTCCTCTCTGGTCTCTGTCTCTGCTTTTTTTCTTTTCTTTCTTTCTTTTTCTTTTTTTGTGGGTTTTGAGGAATGAACTCTGGTCATCAGGATTACGAGCAAGTACTTTTGCCGGTTGAACCATCTGGCCCCATCAAGTGAACTTAAATTTTTTTTTTTTTACATTTATTTATTTTAATGTTTGTGTGTGTTAGTGGTGGGGTGGGCAGACATGCTGTGGTGCAGATGTGGAGGTTAGAGGACATCTTGTTGTTGTCTGTTCTGTCCTTCCACCATGTGGATTCTGGGAATTGAGCTTAGGTCACATTTAGTGACAAGCACCTTTATCCTCTGAGCTGTCTTGCCAGCCTCCTGTCAGTTTAACTCTTGACCACAGCTCCTAAAATAAGAGACTTTGAAAGTTTTAGAGATTGATGCAAGTTTTGTTCCTAAGCTCTGACCTTGACTATACTATTTTTCTCAAAATCTTTTACAACTGTAGAAGTGTGATAATGTAAAGGTCAGGTCACATTCAGCAGCTGGTGAGGATATTAGAGTTGTGCCCCCTGTGCTGTGCTCACTCAACTACCATGGCTTTCTTGAATTCTTTTAGGTTAAGACTCAAGTTTCTTGATTGCTGGGTCCTCATAATGAAAATGGTTAACAGTGCTAAGTGCAGCTACTAGACATGTGGAGTAGCTCATTTAATCTAGAGACTGGAAGATTTTAATTTGAAGATGTTATTTCCACTTTACTAAACTCATTCTTACAAATATCAAAAAAAACTTCAAGAACCCTTACAGAGAATATGTGGATTGAGATTTGAATTTATCTCTCTTGGATTTTGAAGAGCTTTGCTTCTTGTAATTTTTTTATTTGACACACAGAAGAGAAAAGCTGACTTAATGTTAAGATATGCTATATACATACATACATATGTGTGTATGTGTGTGTGTGTGTGTGTATATATATATATATATATATATATATATATATATATATAAGCTTTCATATATGTATACTGTATTTACATCATTTCTCCTTCTCCTTCTAGTCCTCGTCTCCAAATTCATGGCTTCCCTTTCCTTATTATCCTTACATAAATGTATAAATGTATATACACACATATGTGTGCATATGTACTGTAAATGAATAAATATATAACTATAGCCTAGTGGCCATTGTGGCCTGGAACTCAGTCTGGCCTCAAATGCATAGCAATCCTCCTGCCTCAGCTTCCTGAGTGTTTGGTATTATAGGCATGCATGAGTCACCGCTCTGAGCTTAAGATATGTCTCGTAGTCCTTTAGAAATTATACTCTACAACCTGAGTAACCCCCAGGCTATTTTGGAGGGATGTGATTAGGCTCAAATAGAATAGTAAGGTGAAATTACTTGATAAAGTTGTGAGGCACCATACAAATGTAAAGCATAGTTCTTGTTGGTTACTGCATTCATGGTTGACTTTATAAGGTTGAAGATGATATTAATATTATTTGAAAAATAATTGAAGCTTTAATTAAGCTCGAGGAAAGGCTTATTATCATCATTAGGTCATAGCAAACAATAATGATTTGGCAGTGTATTTGGGTCACTCTCAGATAATTAAATGGATAATTCCCTCTGGTTACTCTGCTTACATGTGCCATTTACTGTCTTTTGCTCACTTTACAAAATTTTTAATGTCAACCAAGATTGTTCTTTTACTCTTTTTTTTTTTTAACCTCTCAGTAGTGGGCTTAGGTGGTAAACATGGATAATCTAATACAACTCTGGCTGTTGTGCATATTCATAATTGATTGAGAAATGCTAAATAGTAGATTTTATGGAAAATACAAACTGTTCTCTTCCCAATTCTCATCTAAATTCATGGAGTTTTTGCAGACTCCTACTGTTAATTTTTTTCGGTTACTCTTTGTATCATCAGCTAATGTACTGGTGTGTCAGATACTTGCTTTATACCCTGGGAGGTGTTCTTGGGGTTTCTGGTGCTGTGCTAAAAGACCATGGCCAAAAGCAACTTGGGGAGGAAAAGTTTATTTCAGCCTGTATGTCTAGATCACAGTATATCATGAAGGGAAGTCAGGGCAGGAACTCAAGGCAGGAACCTGGAGGTAGGAACTGAAGCAGAAGCCTTGGAGGAACACTGCATACTGGCTTGCTCATTCATAGTTTGTTCAGCCTGCTTTCTTATACAACCCAGGACCACTTGCCCATGCGTGGTAGTGCTTTCAGTGGGCTGGGCCCTCCTCCGTTAATTACTAATTAAGAAGATGTCCCACAGACTTGCTTACAGGCCAGTCTGATGGAGTCATTTTCTCATTTGTGGTTCCTTCCTAGATATGTCTAGATGTGTGTCAAATTGACCAAAAATCAGCCAGTTCAGAAACTTATAATCAATTTTTTCACATCTAGAGCAGTAAGCTTACCTTTTTAGAAGTTGGAAGGGCTTATGCCATCTAAAGATGTTAAATTCTTGAATGTCCATTGACGTCTGTTAAATCTGATCAGATCCTCAGGCTTTATTAAAGCATTAATCCTTGCAGTCCTGGACTTGAAGCTTAGGAATACCAAACAGCCTGTCATTGTTAGCCTCCATTCCAAAATTGAGATTCCCTTTCTCCAGGCGTGTTATGTTGACAAATGAAGCTAACTATGACATTGTCCTTGTTTTACATATAGTTATTTCAGATAGCAAATACACAAACTATTCTATATCTTTCCTGGGCACCTCAAATACAAATTTGTATGTAGTTGTGGAAACTTCCATGTAAGAACTTGATGCAAGGCTTCTTTAACCACTGAAAGAGAGCAGTAATCTTAATTTCTATTCTAAAAGATGGCATTATGTCAGTTTAAAAGGTCAGCCGCGATTACTGCAGGAACTCAGAGAGAGTCAGGGAGAAATAGGAAGGCATTTATTGGGGCACTGGTGTGAAGAAGGCATTATCAGCAGGATGCTGGAGCTGCTTCACGTCTCTGTATCTGAGCTCTGTGGGCTGCCTTCCAGGAGGGGTGTGTTCTCAGGATTTCGTAAGTCAGCCATACAGCTTGTCTATTCAAGTACGAGTCATTCACGCACTCTGTTAGGGGGCTGGAGGGACTGCTCTGAGATTAAGGGCTCTGGCTGCTCTTTCAGAGAACCTGGGTTCGGTTCCCAGTACCCAGACTGTAGCTTACAACCTTCTGTAATTCCGGTTCTAAGTGGTCTTATGCAACTTTCTGGCTTCCGAAGACACCAGGCACACATGTGGTGTACATACATGCCTGCAGGTGAACATTCATGCACATCAGATAAAAATAATCTCCAGATACTTTGCTCTTTCACACCTAACAAAGCAAATTTTCTTAATGTTTGGCAGTTTCAGGTATAAATGAAAATTTAAACTTCCAATTTTTAGTTTCCTAATCATTTTGAATTTTTTTCCCTTTAACAACACCTGTAGTGTCACTTTTTTCCCCTTTAAGACAAAATGTTTATTTTTTATTGAAATAGACCTCTGTCAGGAAACATGTTTTTAATGACAGTTAACATCTACCCGAAGTGCTTTGTAGTTTACTTTACTAATAATTACCTTAATAATGTATTTTTTCTTTTATCTTTTCACTGGCTGTGAGTGGAAAGGATTCTCTGTCTGGGATTTGCCTTCCCCAGCCAGGGCTTTGGCTCTTCACAGCTGTGGATCTGTTTATTCCGTGCTGGGTCTATTGGGCATTCTTAACCGTAGTGCAATCTATTGTTTGCAAATGGGAAGACACAGTGGTACCAGTCTGTAGCTAGTGCCAGACTGACAAGGACCTCTGGCTACTTTCCAGACTCAAGGCCTGTTTTTCCTGTGTCTACGGACACAGAAGGAAATGCAGTGGAGAAACAGTTATTTGGAGAGAAGAGGAACTGGGTCCATACCCACATTCTACATATGTTTAAGTTTAAAAAGCAAGCACCCCATCCCCCTCAATCCATCTTGCTAAAAAAAATAGACTCTATAAATGCCTTTTCTCATAGGTAGTGTGTTGGTTAGGTTTTTTGGTCAATCTGACACAAACTAAGGTCATCTAGGAAGAGGGAACTTCAATTTAGAAAATGCCTCTATCAGATTGGTTCTGTAGGCAAGTCTGTGGGGCCTTTTCTTGATTAATTATTAATGTAGAAGGGTCTAGCCTGAGGTGGTCCTGGGATGTATAAGAAACAAGCTGAGCAAAGCCAGGAGGAGTAAGCCAGTAAGCTGCATTCCTCCATGGCTAGCCTTCAGTTCCTGCTTCCAGGTTCCTACCCTGCCTGAGTTCCTGCCTTGGTTTCCCTCAGTGATGGACTGTTATTAGGATATGTAAGCTGAAAGAAAACCTTTCTTCCCCGAGTTGTTTTCAGTCGTGTCTTATCACAGCAACAGAAAGCTGACTTACACGGGTACTCCTGTCTACTTCCAGCATCAGGAACAGCAAGCATCCACTTTCCTTTTACTAGAAAACAGAGGCCCAACTAGATACAATGTTTGCTGTCCTCACTGTAAAGCTTTGGCAGCTCAGGGCAAGTCTCAAGGCTGCCCATTTCTAAAACTGGTGTCCTGGCCAGGGCGTGGCTATTGTAAATTTGGATTGGGAGGATATATCCTGGCCCTGCAGTCTGTGGTCTGGCTTGTGTGGTCATATGAGTTTTTTCAGAATGTAAGTTTTACAAAGTGGATCTTGCTCCATTTAAGGAATAGATTAGCTTAAATTCTCAGAGTTAAAACGTTCACTATACAGAGCTTTATTGAAATACTGGAAGAGAGCAGTCATGGGATTCTCTGTTCTTACAGACGTTGTTGAATGGCCTTAGGCAAGTAACTGAGACATTTCTGCTTCTGCTCAAAGTGTGGGCAAGAGGGTTAAGTGAAGCAGTGTGGCAGTTCTGTTTAGACACAAGCCATCTACTTCAGCTGTCAATTCAGATTTTGAGCTGTGAATTAATGAAGCATTTTATTATACCTGTAGGGATCACCCATGTATCATGTGGACTGGAGGCTGCAGGAGAATTCCAGTTTTGGTTTTCCATGCTGAGGCTATTTTGACAAAGGACAACAATATTCGAGTAATTGGAGGTAAGTGTAACCTGTCCCCCAGAAGGAAGATCTGGGCATGACCCTGACTACTGTAGAAAAGTTAGTGTGGTGCACAGACAGGGACAGGTCTTGGCCATGAGAATTTGCATTGATTGAGTTGTTACTTGAAATATTATTCATAGTTTCTTAAATTGTTTCCTGAGTTTCTCAGAATTATGTATATGTGTTTATTTTTCAAATTGTAGTTATTTGCATGTACCAGAGTTTACCATATTGACCACTTTAGAGTGTGTAATTAATTGGCATTTAGTCCATTCGCATTCATCACTAGTGTCTAGTTCAAGGACATTTTCATCTTCCACAAAGTAAACACTGTACACGCTCAAGCAGCAACTCCCTCCTCTATACTGCCAGTGCCTTGTGACCGCTAATCTTTCTGTTTCTATGGGTTTTCCCATTCTGGATATTTGGTATGAATGGAATCTCACTGTACACTGCCTTTGTATCTGGCTTCTTCCACGCAGCATGCTGTCGCAGTCCATTCATGTAACCCCTCATGTCCTAGCTGGACAATACTCCACTGAATGGATGCATCGCATTTGATTTATCCTTTCGTCAGTTAATAGACATTTTGTTTCATAGATTAGCGTCGTCTGGAGACGTGAAGTGGTGGCGCACGGGGTTTTGGTTTTCATTTCCTTAATGCCTAACAACACTGAGCATCTTTTCACAGGCATTTTGCTATTTGTATTTCTTTGAAGAAATACCTATTCAAGCAAGGCCTTTGCCCTTATTTTAAGAATTGAGTTTTGTTGTCGTTGAATTGTGAGAGTGTTAGGCCTTTATCAGATATTTGATTTACATTTCCTATTCCATAGATAATTTTTGCAGGCTTTGCTTTCTGTGAGTTATGTTTTCCTCAGCAGCAGGTTTGTAGTGTCGGTGGCATTTGACTTACCCCCTGGCCACCCTTTTTTTTTCCGAGACAGGGTTTCTCCATGTATCTCTGGCTGTCCTGGAACTAGCTCTACAGAGCAGGCTGGCCTCGAACTCAGAGATCTGCCTGCCTCTGCCTCCCAAGTGCTGGGATTAAAGGTGTGCACCACCACTACCGGGCTATTTTTTGTTTTTTATACCTTTAATAATTGTGTTTGAGAAGCCACTGCTGAACCCAAGTTGGATTTTTCTGTGTATTTTATAGTTAAGGTTTGATACTTAGAGCTGAATAGTCTTTGATCCATTTTGAGTTTGTTTTTTATAGTGTTAGGTAGAGTCTACCATCATTCTTTTATGTGTTGACATATAATTGTCCCAGCAGTTAGTTAAAGAGAGTATTATTATTTTCCTATTGAATAGCACTATGTCAAAAATCGCTTGACCGTCCATTTATGAATTTGTTTCTGTACTCTTAATATAGCATTGGTCTCAATAATTAGTCTTTAAAAATTTATTTTTATTTATATGTATGTATATTTTGCCTGCATGCATGTAAGTATGCAGTATGTGTGCCAGAAGGAAATGCTAGATCTCCTGTTGTTACAGATGGTTATGAGCTGCCACGTGGGAGCTGGGAACTGAACCCAGGTTCTCTGCAAGACCAGCAAGTGCTCTTAACCACCCAACCATCTCTCCAGCCCCTGTACATTTATTCTTATGCCAGTACCATAAAGTTCATAATAATACACTGTATTATTATTATTATTAATTTATTTTAAAGACAAGGTCTCATAAAGCTCTTGGCCTCGGGATTACTACGTAGCCAAGGCTGACCTTGAGCTCTGACTGCCTCTACCCCTTTAAAAAAAAATTTAAAGCAGGTCGCAGTGGTGCACACAGTAAATCCAAGCACTCAGGAGGCAGAGACAGGTGGATTTCCTGTGAGTTTGAGGCCAGTCTCTTTTACAGAGTGAGTTCCAGGACAGCCAGGATAGAAAGAGAAATCCTGTCTTGGAAAAACCAAACCAAAAAAAAAAAAAATTACAGGTTTTTATATGTGTGAGTGCTTTGCCTGCATATGTGTATGCATTCCATGTGTGTGCAGTGCCCCTCGAAGTCAGAAGAGAATGATGGACCCCCTGGGACTGAATTTACAGATGGTTGTGAGCCACTTTGTACATCTGGGAACTAGATCTGGATTCTCTGCAGATCAGCAAGTGCTCTTAATCCATCTTAAGCTGTCTCTGCAGCCCTGCCTCTTACTCTTGAGTGCTGGAATCACAGGCATGTCCAGCGACATGCAGCTTACATTAAGTTTTGAAATGACGAACTGAATATGAAGAACTTTGTTCTTCTTCAGGAGTGTTTTGGTTGTTAGATTTCTTTGCAGTTTCACATAGATTTTAGAATTAACTTTGCCATCTATGGCATATCAGTCTTTAAGATATGGATAGATTGAGCTCCGAGCCTCAAGGTTAAGCTGTAGCTATTTTCAGAGCTTATGATGATATGGATCAGCACTGTCAGGTGGATGGCAGAGTCCATACTTGTGGTTTTGGTCCATGTCTCAACTTCAGCATGAAGTAGTCTGTTTTAGATCACTTAAGTTTCTTTGCCAGTTTCACTGTTGGTTAAATTGGGACAGTCTCTGTTTTGCAGGCATCGTTAAAAATCAAATGAGATTGTTTAATGTCTGGTACATAGCAGGCAATCAAAACTCAGGCTGCTTATTCCGCTTGCTGAATAGGAGCAGCTCTATTTTTAAATGACCTCATAATAAGCGATTTCAGAGAGAACTGTAGACTTACTTTTGGGACTTGAATGTGCCTCCTTTCCCAAGGGTCCTTGTGCTCTTATCCCCTCAGCCAGTTGCTAGGCTACCTTTTAAAGGGACAGGATTTATTCATTTTCTCTGAAGCTTCAATGACTGGAAACTGCTGAGAAAATCCCTTAAATACGATTTGACCCAAAATGACAAATGTGGGTAAAAGCAACAGAAGTGAATAAATAATAATTACCTTAAAATATGCTGCTTTTTGTCCACTTGTCCCATTTAAAAAAATTCTGTGTATTCATGGAAATAAAGTGGTCTCTCCCCCCACTCTGTAACTTCCATTTAGTGGAAAATAATGTTCATCAGCATTGTGACTGTTGTAGGGTATTCACCAGAGAGGACTGCTCAGACATGGGTTTAAGCCAATAGAAAGTCTTTATTAGCCAGTCAGTGACTACACTGGGTGTTCAGGATCCCAGTATAGCCTCTATCTTTTCTCAGGGAGGACTTTTAAGCACAAACAACCATGTTCTGGGTTAACAAAAACAGCTATCCAGAAGCATAACTATAGAAGCTAAAAAGCAAGGTTAGAACATTTAGAGACTTTCCTAGAACTATGGACTTTGATGGATTAGGTCTTTGTTTTCGTTTTGGCAGGTGGTGCTGTGTATGTGCTGAGTTTTACAGCCTGAATGGTACTTCCATCATGGAGTCAGTTGTGCTAAGGTCTGGGGTCCTCTTACAGTCTTCCCACTGTTCAAGCAAATAGTGTTTTCTGGAACTCACAAGTCTTTCTCATTATACATTTCCATAAATAAGTGTACTGGTGGTTCATGTCTGTGCTAGCATTATGGAGCTAAGACGGGGATTTTCAGCAGGAGGGCAGTCTGGGCTTTGCAGCAAGCTCTATCACGGGGCAGGGGGAGAAGAAGGAAAAAGCAATTACATTTGTCTCGAATTATGTAATATAAAATTTGTTCCTTATTTTCCTAAGTTCTTTGATGTCTATTTTTTTTACCTTGCATGTAAATGACAGTTTTAATGACTTTTGCTAATGTATGTCTTGATTTTTTTGAATTATTAAACACAATTGATCTGTAATACTTTCCGTTATCTAAAATAGTAGGTCATGCAGTTTGCTCAGATCTTAAGTAGTTAAATCCCTCTGAGAATTATCTGGGGCATTGGCTGTATCCTGCTGATCCCTTAGTGTTACATGCTGGCTTCATAGTTCTGTTTATCTGTTGAATGTTTCTTGAATTCACTTTTAATAATTTGGCTCCGTATGATTTCTATGCTTCATTTGTGAAATACTCTAGGAATATGGCTTTTCCTTGCATATAGCCCTCTCCCAATTGTATATACTTTCACATGTAAATAAAGGGATGGTTTTTATTGGTAACACAGGTATTTCCAACTAAAAGTAAACATCTCATAGAATGAGTGTCATCTTATAATCTATTGTGTGCGTTTAGTGAAATTGTATTTTTGTAGACTAGCTCTGGAAGTGTGATGCAAGCTATGCGTGTGATTTTAAATTGAAAAGGCGAAGTTAACTTTAAAAATGCATTTTATTTAACTCAGTATATCCCAGTATGGTCACTTTCATATTTAACCAATATAAAAAACTCATAATATTTATATTGAGTATGCTTTTTACACTTACAGTGTATCTCAGTTTGGTACAAATATTTTTCTGAGAGTATTTGATCTGTGTTTAGACTTTAAAAGCATTGTAAGCTGGGCGGTGGTGGCACACACCTTTAATCCCAGCGCTCAGGAGGCAGAGGCAGGTAGATCTCTGTGAGTTCGGGGCCAGCCTGGTCTACAGAGTGGGTTCCAGGACAGCCAGAGTTACAACAGAGAAACCCTGTCTCCAAAAAACAAACAAAAGAAAGCATTGTCATGGAGTTTTTTCAAAGGTGTTTTCTACAGTATGTTTGTTGAGACAGGGTCTCATTTGTAGTACAGGCTGGCCTGGAACTTTCCAGGTCTTTTTTGAAAGCTTTTGTATTTTGGTGATGGGCATTGAGCCTCAGAGCATTTTACACAGAGATCATGTTCTCTACCACAGAGCTACACCCCAGCCAGCCCCTGTTTTGTAAAGTTAATCAAGCATCCACTTTATTTAAGTTTGTTGGTGTCAGACAGAATTTCCTAAAGCCCCCTACCACTGTTTCTCCAGTGTTGGGATTTCAGACCTGTGCCACCACACTAGTTTATTAAATATTCCGTCGTAAAATTTTAAATTTTACCTATAAAGTTAAGCAAAATAAAAAAGTCTTGTCCTTTGTCCTTCTGGTCACATTTTAAGTGCTCTTTCGTCAGATGTAGTTGGTGAATACTTCTGGACAACTCCCATGTAGAACTAATGACTGATAGTAGGGCACAGCTATACTGTGAAGTCGTAGAGGAGCTGGTTTTGGTGTCCTAAATCATGTTTATTTATGTATATATAGAGAGAATGTGGGTGCACATATGTGTGATCAGAGAACAACTTTCAGGAGTTGATTCTCCCTTACTTTGTGGGTTCCTGCGCCTGAGTTCAGATGGCTAGGCTATCTTGCTGGCTCTATTCATTTATTTGGAAAATCAAATGTATCATTTATATCTTCCTTCTGGGTTCCCATGCTGTTATTTTGTTTGCATGTTTTGTTTCTTGAGACAGCATCTCACTATCTATCCTGGGCTGGTCTCAAATGCTATCCTCCTCCTCAGCCTCCTAAGTGCTGGAATTTTAAGTGTGCAACACCATTTGTGGCCTCATGCTATTTTTAGTTTTTATTTTAATTGTATGTTTGAGTATTTTGTCTGTATGTGAGTTTACCTTGTGTGTAAGGTGTCAGTGTAGGCCAGAAGAGGGCATCAGACCCCCTGGACCCTAAGTTACAGGCTTCTGTTAGCCACCAAGTGAGTGCTGGGAACCGACCCTGAGTCCTGTGCTGGAGCAGCCAGTGTTCTTGACCACTGGGGCATCTCTCCAGCCCCACCCCATGCTATTTTATGACCCCCTTAGGTATGTCAGTATTGTCTAGGGTACCTCTATGCCAGCAGCTGGTCCCTTGTTTTCACCTGCGTTGTTGCAGCCCATCTTTGGGCTTTACAGGGGTCCTAGCATTTCAGGTTGCTTCTTGGGGGTACATGTGAGCATTTAGGGAAGAAGAAATGTCAGTCTTGGGGTAGAATTGATGCAGTGTTTCTTCAAAAGTTGAGAAGGAAGATATTTGGCAGGTCCTGCCTCTCGTTTTTTACGTGGATGAATGCAGGGCTTAAGGTGGTTCTTTCTTGGGCAGCTGGGTAGGTTCAGTTTGTAGTTACAATTCTAGCTTAAGTGTATCTGAGGGGACAAAGGGAGAGGATTACCGGGAGGGAGAAGGGGAACACGTCTGTCCCTTTCATTGAGCCCTTAATGAAATGAGTGGTGCTCACCTCCACTGGAGAGATAGTTTACTTTATTCAGCCCACAAATTTAAGTGCTAGACCCATCAGAAGTAATGTTTAACTATGTGTCTGGACATACTGTTGCTCAGTCACATCGACATATAAAGTTAATTGCCGTATAAAGATTGCCAGGTTTTTAAAGAAAAGTGCAGCAATATAGATTTGTATGTGTTTTTTCAATTTTCAAAGCTAATTTTGAAATCACTTTTATTTAAAACCACAGTTGTAAGAGTGTATCTTTAGGCTGGGTCTAGTCCTTAGATCCCCCTAAGTGGAGTCTGGGGAGATGGCTTAGTGGGTAAAAATGCTTGCAAGCATGAGGACATGAGTTTGTTTTTTTACTATATAAAAATAGCCTTTACTATGTAGCAGCTCTTCTATAGCTTCATGTAACATTTGCGACTGTCCTGTAAGGTAACAGGTATTAACTGTCAACTCCATTTAACAGGGCACAAAACTGAAGATTGAGGACAGGGAGGTTATATACTCTGTGAAAGAGTCTAAGCAGGAAGTGGTCCAACTCTGCAGCTCTGCCCTAGAGTCTTTCTCTCTCATTTCTTCTTCAGTTGTCCTCAAGTAAGCACTCTCTCATTTCCCATCTCCTCTCGTTTTCGCATGCACCTTCCTGGTCACTTTCCCAGTGGCTTGGCACAGAGGCGCGCACAGGTGGGTTTCTTGCCTCCAGCCGGAACTGTGTCATTGATGATGCTGTGGTTCTTACGTTCTTTTGAAAATCTGTTTTAGCTGTTTTTGAGTTAAGGTCTTGCTTTGTCCCTCAGACTGGCTTTGAACTCACGGTCTGCCTGCTCCATTCTCTTGAGTGTTGGGATTACAGGCCCCAGACATCTGGCAGGCTTGTTTTGGGCTTTGTATGTGCAGAAGTTAAGCTGTTGGACAGCAGTTGTGATAATTAAAAGATGTAAATTTTCTTTAATCTTCCTAAATTTTTCATAAGGATCTTTAGACAAAATGGAAGAGTAGAACAGCGGATGGGTATGTAGTCTTTGTCTATGTGATGTGAGCATTTGGCAGCGTCAGCTTATCCCTGTCTCTGAGTGGTTTGAGAAGTAGCTGGGATACTCCCTACCCTGATTCTTTATTTAGCAGATAGCTCCTGAAAGCTGGGCTGAAAGCTGTAGAACAGAGTGACCCGCATGGGTGGAGTATTTTATCTGACCTTCAGCTCTGTGTATGTCCCCATTGATGCAGTTTGTCCTTTGAAGCTTTTTGTTTTGTTTTCTATCCAGGATCTGACCAAAGATGACATTTAGTCATTATTTCTTCTGTCTGTTTAACCTGCAGCTTTTTCCCAAGTTCTTTTATTTTTTGTCCTTCCAGACATCGATCTTTCAAAAATTCTGGACTTGTTTTACAGATACTCTGTCTTTTAAATATTTTAATTTTTATTAATTTTGAGTGTGTGTGTGTGTGTGCACATGCGCACATACAGGTGCCTACTGAGGTTAGAAGCATTAGATCCCTTTGGAGTTGAAGTTATAGGCAATTGTGTTCTGCCTGAGGTGGGTACCGGGAACCAAAATTGGGTCATCTGAAAGAGCAGTGCACACTCTTAAGCAGTGAGCCATTTCTCCAGCCCCCAGAGTGTATGTGCATGCCTGGTGTGTATGATGTATGCTTGTGTATCACAGTTCATCTGTGGAGGCAACTTTTGGGATTCTGTTCTCACCTTCTACCTTCTTGGGCCAGGGTCTCTCTTATTGATTCTGCAGTGCTGCATATTTCAGGCTAGCTAGCCTTCAAGCTTACAGTTGCTTTTTTCTGTCTCTGTCTCCCATCTTACCATAAGAGTGCTGGGATTACCGATGTGTGCCACCAAATTTGGGTTATTTTAAAAATGTGGGCTCTGGGGATTGAACCCAGGTCATCAGATTTGCTCAGCAAGCACTCTACCTGTTGAGCTGTCTTGACAGCTCTGCTTTACAAATAGTCTTTAAATAAATATGTTTGTTTATTTGCTAGGCATAGCAGTACATGAATTTAATCCAACACTAGGGAGGCAAAGACAGGTGGATCTCTGTGAGTTCAAAGCTAGCGTGGTCTATATAGTGAATTCTAGAATAGGCAGGGCTACATAGTGAGGCCTATTTTTCTTTAACAATTTGTTATGTATGTATTTATTTCATGTGTGTGGTTTTGTGTGTGTGTGTGTGTGTGTGTGTGTGTGTTTGTGTGTATGTACGCACTTGTAGATCAGAGGGCAACTCGAGGGAAGTCACATCTTCCCTTCCACCATGTAGGTCCTGGGGATTGCACTCAGGTCTTTAGGCTTGACAACGGTACCTACTCTGAGCCATCTTGCCAGCCCCAGATATTCTTAAGTTTGATTATTACTCTTCCCCTGTTCCACCTGAATAGATCCAGATTTTTTTGAATGTGTGGGAATTTGTTTGGTGAAGTTGTGTGCTTGCCAGTGTATCACTTCGGGGAGTACATGGCATTATTTTGTGTCACTAATGACTTGGAGTTTGGTCATAGGTTAGAATAATGTTCATTAGATTGTTTCTTATAAACACTCTCTTTGAGATGCTTTGAGATGTACCTGCATCCATTCTCCCTGTAGTCTTCTACCTGTTGGTACCTATTGATTCTTGACTAAATCACCTACTCTTAATGGTTTTCGTAAACTGATATTTTTCCACTTCTCTGTCGACATTTCTCTGTCTCTCTGTCTCTCTCTCTCTGTGTGTGTGTGTGTGTGTGTGTGTGTGTGTGTGTGTGTGTGTGTTTGCAGAGGCCAGAGAAAGACCTTAGGTGCCTTCTTCTGTCACATTCCACCTTCACAGTTTCTTACTGAACCTCAAGCTAGCTATTTTGTGTAGGCTGGCTGGTGGCCAGTGGTTTCTGGAATCCGCTGTCCCTACCTCCCAATTCTGGATTAAGGATGCAGAGCCATGCCTATGTGAGTGCTGGATATTTGAATTCAGATTCTGTTTTCATAGCAGGCCTTGCTTACCTAGCCATTCCCTTTGTCCCACAAATAATAATGAGAATGATAATAATAATAACTATTTTTATTATTATGATTATTGGCAGGGTTAGCCCAGACTAAACTTGAACTTGATCTGTAGCTGAGGATGACCTTGGTCCTAGTGCCTCTGTCTCCTGAGTGCTGGGATTAGAAGGGTGCATCACTATACCTGGTTTATGCAGTGCTGGGAACCCAGCCCAGGGTTTCATGCTTGCTAGCATTCTACCAACTGAGAGCTACACCCCAGTTCTGTCAACATTTATCAGCTGGATTTTCTGTAACAAGAGCTTTTCTGTTTGTAGTGGGCAGAATAATAGTCCCCTAAAGGAACTAACCCTTCATTCCCATAACTGGTGACTGTGATATATTCAAAGGGGAATGGGGTTGTAGATGGAATTAAGGTTCCTAATCAATCCAAAAGATAAGGAGATGATCGAGGAGGTCCCGAGGAAAAGAGGAGACTGATAGGATGTGGGAAGGACCAGGCCGCTGTTGGGGCTCAGGGTGGGAAAGGATGACTACAAGCCAGGGAATGGAGTGCCCAGACGTGAACTTATCAGGAAGACTCTGTGGAAGACTCCCTTATCCTCTCAAGTGAGGCCACATGTCAGGGACCTGCAGGACTCTTTGGAATGTTTTACCAGCAAATACACTGCCAGCTCGGACTGAATGGGTCAGCCTATGGAGGAAATGAAAGCTGTGAGACCACCATATTCCTTGGGCTTCAGGAAGCAGGATGATGAAATTACTCAGCTGCAAACAGCTGACTCTTGTGAAAGAGTAAGGAGGACTCCAGGGGTGGCGCCCCAGGCTGAGGGCCAGCCTGTGAGTCACAGAGCGTCCTTCTGAGACCTGGAAACCAGTGGAAGTTTGCCTAGCCAGATTTTGAATCTATAAATCCATACCGTGACTCCTTTTTCTCCTTAAATCGTCTCCTGGTTTGAATCAGCCTCCATGTAGCTGGAGTTCTATTTACGGTATTTGGGGAGCAAATGATTTGTTGCCGGCTCACTGATGGAGAGCAGTTTTTCCCCCTGAGGTGAATCATACTGACATAGAAGATGAGATTTGAGAATTTTGAGCTGATAAATTTGGATGAGATCTTTAGACTTTAGGTTGAGTGGACGGGGGTGTGTTGGGATGGGTTGAATTTATTTTGCAAGTGAGAGAAGTATGAATCTCTGGGGAGCAGAGGGTGGGCTACCGTAGGCCCCCTAATGTGTCTGACTCTTAATCTCTGGAGCCTGTGAATATAAACCCTTCCACAGTAAAGGCAAGTTTGTGTTGCTAATTGACTGACTACAAGCAAGATTACCCTGGATTATCCCAGAGGGCCCAGTCTAATGCAACCAAAGGTTCCTTAACATGAAAGGAAGAAATCAGCAGAGCTAGAGTGATAGAAGCTGAAGAAAGACTAGACCTGCCATTGCTACCCTTGAAAGTGAAGAAGGGGAACACAAACCACAGAGCACTGAGTGAAGGTGGCCATTGGAAGCTGCAAAAGTGAAGGGTCCAAATCCAACCTGGTGCCCACAGAAGGGAGCACAGCCTGATCATCACAGCCTTGCTTTAGATAGGTGGGGCCTGTGCTACCAAGGAGACTGCGACTTTGTGTTTAAGCTGCCAGGCAGGGTAGTTCACTACAGCAGCAAAAGCAGGCCAGCACACCGGCTCACGGTCTTGTGAGTGTGGACTCATGGTTCCTTTTGCAGTTGCATTATAATCTATTGCTGCTGCGTCACTTCTATGCTAGATGGCTCAAACTTGCCTGTTGGGAGCCCGCTCAAGCTCTTTGTGACGTGTCTCCAATCAGTTTTGAACATTTCTGTCTTTCGGGGCCTAGTAGGATGGCTCAGGCCTCCCAGCTTGCAGTGCAAACACCTTCCTAGGCGGCACTTTGAACTGCTGTCGACATTCTGTTCTGCACTGAAACAAACACATGGACTCTGCCCTGTTTTTCTTACAAAGATATTGTAAAGGCAACATGATGGTGGAGGATGCTGGGAAAAGCATGTGGCTGCTCTTTAGCAGAAAGTCTGGCTTGCCCGTGCCCATCTTTCTGAATGAGCTTTGCATAGAGTTCATACAAAGACTTACTGTAGGCCCCCTAATGTGTCTGTGGGAACAGCAGGGATTTATGAAGCTCTCCATATAAATTCATCAAAAGCATAGCTGTTCTTGATGACGGGCCTGGACTGTGTGCTAACTATCCGCAAATGTCTGCACCGTACTCATTCAGAATTCTTCAGGGTACAGTCCTCTAAAAGCACTGATCTGGAGCCAGGTGTTCAGGCTTGAGCTTGGAATCTCAACATTTGGTAGACTGAGGCAGGATCATTAGTTCACTGTAGCCTGGGCTAGAGTAAACTTTGTCTCAAAAACAAAAGCAAAACAAAAGAACAATAGCAAAAAGAATTTCCATAGAATTCTTAGATAATGTTCTCAGTCTGTAGGGGCATATAGAAAGATTTGTGTCACAGCTCAGAGTAAATGTTCATGTGATTACAGATTTTCTTGTCAGACAGGGTCAGGTATAGGTTCTGTCTCCAGGGGCCAGGATTGGAAGTATGCACAGGGTAGGAGGCTGGGGCCAAGCTGGACTGATAACATGGGCTGTCTTAAGAGGAGCAAGTTCAGATCCCTGCTGGCATCTTCCTGTTGGAGAGACTGCTGGTTTAAGATGTGCTTGTTATCAGCATTTGAGCTATTTGGGGCTGTCTGAAGTAGGGGCTCTTAGCCTTTTAAGTTCAGTGGACCTACTTCTCAATCTGGAAAAGCCTAAGGACTTTTCCCCAGTGTCTTGTCTTTTTTTTAATTCCTCCTTTCCGGAGACAGGATTTCTCTTTTGTAACTCTGGCTGTCCCGGAACTCAGTTTGTAGACTAAGCTGACCTTGAACTCACAGAGATAAGCCTGCCTTTGCCTCCCAAGTGCTGGGATTAAAGGTGTGTGCCACCACTGCCCACCCCCAGCATCTGTTTTAAGGTGGAAAATAAGACAGATGGTTGGAAAAGAAATGAATTGTATTGAGATGTAGTAATTAAAATATCAAAGAGACAAACAGGAGGATGTGATGGTATATGCCTGTAATTCTTGAATGCAGGAGCACATGTTTGAGGCTTGTCTGGGCTACATAGCAAGTAGGCCAGCCTAGGCTACTAGTATAGCCTTGTGTCAAGAAACTAAAAAGTAAAATGGACCTCAACCCCCAGATTCAAAACATACG
Source organism: Cricetomys ansorgei (assembly GCA_026225945.1). NCBI lineage: Eukaryota > Metazoa > Chordata > Mammalia > Rodentia > Nesomyidae > Cricetomys > Cricetomys ansorgei. Next base: position 9,376,434 of record JAMJFZ010002869.1, read on the forward strand.
TAGTTTTTATTAGTGCACTAGTTTGTTACCTACCATGCCTTATAAGCACTGTGAACACTGTACCAGCTGTGAAGTGAACTTAATGCCTAGCATCTCTTGGTGGCAGGGCCGCAGCACTGTTACACTGCCTGCTTTTGTTGCCAACATCCTCATTGAAGGCATTGTTAAATTTCAACTGGAAACTAGGGAAAACAAAGATGTAGGTTTCCTTCCCTTTTCATATGGAGCTACCCCACCACCTCCCAGCTTGAGAACTCTTGGTCTCTGGCTGTTGAGATGACTCAGAGGGTGGAGTGCTTGTCCTGCAAGCCTGCAGACCTGAGCTCAATCCCTGGGCCCAAGGAAAGAAGGACGGAGGGAGCCGACTGCACAGAGCTGCCCTGTGTCCTCCACACAGGTCTTGGTGTGCACGTACCTCTCCCTCATCACGATACTAAAAATATATTTAAAGGAGGCCTTGGCTCTAAGTCTCCTCAACTGATTTGCAGTGGGTTTAAGGGTAGCAGTGTATGTAATACCATCGAGTACATTAAGCAAGTTTCTACGTTGCTGTTTATATTTGTCTTTGTAATTAAACTTTCTGGCTACTGAACTTGTTGATTCTGTGTTTTTCTTTAGAACGTTATCATTTGTCTTATAAGATTGTGAGAACGGACAGTCGCCTGGTGCGAAGCATTCTGACAGCCCATGGATTTCATGAAGTAAGCTCATTTTTATGACCTCACCTCGCCTGATCACCTCAAAAGCTGAAATCCTAGCTACCTAACTGACTCTATCCGTCTGCAGAGGCAGCGCTAGGAAGCGCACGGGACCAGTGATTAGAGGCTCTGCACAACTTGGTACTACCAGCAGTTTCTCCTTGTGGCACACGGGAAGCATTTCCACAGGATTCCCCCTCTCCTTCTTTTATGTGATGTGCTTAGATTTGGGGAGAGTTGCCTATAAGGAGTTATCTGATATCCTTAAGGTTCTTTGTGCAAAAAGAGAATCCGATTCTGTATCTCAAACTAAGGCAGAGTTGTAGAATGCTGTGAAAAGGGCAGCTCATAGAAGCAGAGGCTTCTTTAGAAGGAGAGTGGCCATGATAGCCTCGGGAACTGAGGCTAAGGTCAGGAATCTCTAGGGTTATCTCAAAACACTGCTGTGGAAGTTACTGGGCTCCATTCATTGACCTTTTTCTGGCGATAAAATTGTTGGACCAGCTTAGGTCGTAGAGAAGAGGGTGGATGGGTGACTGGCAGATGCTTTCATATCCCGGAGCAAGTCATTCCCCTAAGAAAACTGGGAGAATGAAACATTGTCGTTGAAGAGGACAGGCACAGATGCTACATAGTCCACTACTGATATTTTGAGACCATTGATGAAAGTCTGGTTGCTAGCTTCTTATTCTAGGTTTGTATCAGTAAGGGCCGTTTGGGGATCTCATACCTGTTTATATCCTGTCCTGTTGTTTTTCTGTTTCCAGCATTTGCCATTGTCCTAGCATATTGTACAGACAGAGTACATAATTAATAATGAATGGACAAATGGATTCTAACGAATGAATAAAGGAAATCGAAGGTTTAAAATATTTCTTAGATTTACTGTTTTGATTTTTAATTATGTGTCTCTGTGTGAGCAGGTACATGAGAGTATAGGTGCACACAGAGGCCAGAGGCACCAGCTCCCCGGTAGCTGGAGCTAGGTAACCACCTATCACCTATAGGTGCACATAGAGGCCAGAGGCACCAGCTCCCCGGTAGCTGGAGGGAAAGATAACCACCTATCATCACCTATAGGTGCACATAGAGCCAGAGGCACCAGCTCCCTGGTAGCTGGAGGGAAAGGTAACCACCTATCATCACCTATAGGTGCACATAGAGCCAGAGGCACCAGCTCCCCGGTAGCTGGAGGGAAAGGTAACCACCTATCATCACCTATAGGTGCACATAGAGCCAGAGGCACCAGCTCCCCGGTAGCTGGAGGGAAAGGTAACCACCTATCATCACCTATAGGTGCACATAGAGCCAGAGGCACCAGCTCCCCGGTAGCTGGAGCTAGGTAACCACCTATCATCACCTATGAGCCACCCAGTATAGGTGCTGGGAACTAAACTTAGGTTCTTTTCAAGAGAACCTTAACCACTGAGCCAATGAGAGTGAGTGCATACTCTTAGCCACTGAGAGATCCAGGTCTGGCTTTAGATATGATCTACAAGGACATAAGGAAGGCCTGAGAAAAAGAGTTTAAGGTTCAGTTTTGAAGCATACTTTGTTATGTAAGTGTATTAGACATTTTGATTTGTACAGAGGGTTAATTTATTTTATTGCTTGTGTTTGGGATCTCTCCAGCTCTCCCTTTCTTTAACCCTTACTATCCTCTTTGCTGTGGTACTCTGCTACAATAATAGTTTTGTACAGTAACTAGGCCATGCTGAGAGTCCTCTGTAGATGAGAAACCACTGACTTTCTCTCCCATTGCTCTGGAGACAAGCTGCTGCTGATTTTTGCTTGTTTGTTTTCCGTGTCCTTCGTGCCTAGGTTCACCCGAGCAGCACTGACTATAATCTGATGTGGACAGGATCCCACCTAAAGCCCTTCTTACTTCGAACCCTCTCTGAAGCACAAAAAGTTAATCACTTCCCCAGGTAATGCTCCTCTGAGTGTTTTGTGGTCTGTCATTGGAATGTGTAGGCAGTGGAGAGACTTAATGTTCCTAGGGGGAAAATGGGAGAAGAAACTTGGGAAGTGTTGTGGCCCACACTTGAGACTGAGGTTGTATTTCCCTGTGTGGACTCCTCAAAGGCTATGGAGACATGAAAGTTTTTAAAGAGACAGTTTCCAGTTCTTTTTCCTAAAGTTAAGGTTGTTCATAGCATCTTCGCCTTTTTCATCTTTCCTTTCACTACTGTGTGGATTGAGTAACTCAGCTCGTATCTTAATATTGTGCATTTTCCTTGGGCATAAAAAGTCTCAGGGTTCCAAGCTGGGTGAGATGGCACATGCTTATAATCCCTGCACTTGGGGCATAGAAGGAGGAGGATGAGAAGTTCATGCCAGCCTTGGCTATGGAACAACTCAAGGCCAGCTTAGACTGTATGGGACCCTGTCTTTAAAAAAAAAAAAAAAGCAAAAACAAAGACACAACAACAAAATTGAGATCAGATCTAGTGGTACAGATCTGATTCTAGTGGTGCAGCACTTTCTTACATAATGGTGGTTTCCATTTGTTTTAAACAAATTTGAAAAGTTACCCAGTCTGGTTGTCAACTGATAGATAATTTATTTTAATGACAGACCGTTTTGTGTCTTTATTTTGGGATAACGCCTCATACTGTAGTTCTGTGAGGTAGAATCACATATATTTAATTCTTATAGTCTGAGCTTTTTAGTATATTTATAAAGCATCAGCCAGCCTTAAAACTTTCTTACTTATACTCAAAATCTGTTTTAGAATGAATTTTATATTTGTAAACCAGGTTTTTTAAAAACCATTTTTAATAACGATCATAGATGTAAATTTTAAACATAAACCCATACAAAGGAAATCTTGATCTTTGGTTAGACAAAGGTTTCTTAGAAAAAAGCTTGGTACATAAAAGAATTAAAAACACGAGGGGACTTCACCAGAGTGGAAAGTGAGAAAGCAAGTCATGACTGGAGAAGTATTTATAAACATGTATCTGATAAAAGTTTGTATTCAAAGTATATTATAAACTCTGATATCTCAGTAGAAAGAAAACAATCTTAGTTTACAAAGTGGGAAAAAAATATTTAGTGCATACTTCAAAATACACACACACACACACACACACACACACACACACACACACAGGACAAATCAAAAAAATTTGTCAAAATAAGGAAAACTTTAAATGAATATGTCAAAGAAAATTTATGTATGGTCAGTTAAAGATATTCAACATCCAGCTGGAAAGATGGCTCAGCTGTTAAGAGCACTGGCTATTAATTTCAGAGGTTCTGAGTTCAATTCCTAGCAACCACATGGTGGCTTACAACATAATGGAGTCCGATGCTCTCTTCTGGATTACAGATGTACATGCAGATAGAGCACTCGTATACATAAATAAATAAATCTTTTTTAAAAAGGAGGGGTTCTAGAGTCCCATGCCTTTTTTTTTTTTAAAAAAAAAAAAGATATTTGACACCATTATGAGGTACTGATATATACCTATTACAGTGGCTTTAAAAATTAGACACCACCAAGTGCTTCTGCCCAGGATGCATGGCGACTAGCATGGTAGTCCATTGCTAATGGGGGTGTGAAATGCTACAATCACCTTCTTGGATACCTGGAAATGGTGAAATATCTACTGGTCTAGGTCCCAGTTTCTTGCATCACCAGAGTGTCTTTTTGTGTGCTGATGAGTTGCCTGGTAACTGGCAGGCCCTAGGTGGTTTCAGGATGTCACAGGCTCTACGAAAAGCTAAGTCCTGGTAAGAGGGTCTGAGTTTTCAGTCTGGCTCTCAATCTTCAGGAAGGGGAAAAGGTTGAAGCTTTAACGTGATCACTAGTGACCAGTGACTTAATCAGACCTACCTAGTGATGCTTCTATTACAGCCCCAGAGTGCTAGGTTTGGAAAGCTAGATAGCTGAGCATGTGGAGGTCCTGACTGGTGAGAGGGAAAGGACAGACAGTTCTGTACTCCTTCCTCCACACCTCATCCCATGTGCATCTCTTTTTCTGGTCAGAAGCACAGTCTGCTACTTGGAACTAGGGTCAGCCTTGGGGACTGAGTCTTCATCCTGAGGGATCGGATACCACCTCCAGGTAGACAAGTGTCAGAATTGAATTAGAGGATACCCAGTAGTATCTGCAGTGGCATTGCTTGCTGGTAGTGGGAAAGCACCCCCACCCCCACCCCAAGCTGATGTCAAAAGAGTTGAGTAATTATGTGGAGCTGAGAGTCGAGACTAAGAAAACGCTTTGGTATTTCCTCTACATCTCAGAATGTGGTAGGAGAAACTGAGCCTGTTTTTCCAGTATCCTCAGAATAACAGCTGGCAGTTCTTATAAGGTTAAACATACACTTCTGTGGTGATTGTAAAATGTGTCTGTAAATTTGTTGACACTGCCTTCAAAAGGTTGAGCTAAATTTTTCTGTTCTTGAGTGTCAACTAGACTTAGTGATTTGTCTTTAAAAAATGGAATGTGGCAGAAGAGGTGTTATGCCATGTTGGAGACCAGGGCATAAGAGACGGTACAACTCTTTCTCAGATCAGTGCCTAGGAGAAGCCAGCAGCATGTCATGAAAGTATGCAGCCTTGTGGAACTGAAGCCTCTCTTTGGCAGCCAGCTGCATACCTGTGAGCACCGTGTGAAATGCATGCTCCATCTAAGTCAGGCCTGATGATGGCAGTGTAGACACACATCTGCGCTGCAGTCTCACCAGTTTGTAGTCCCACACTCTGGCCCACAGAAACTGTGTGACATCATAAATGGGAACTGCTATTTAAGGTGCTCTGTTTTGGGGTTGTTTATTACTTAGAAATAGATAACCAATGCAACTAGGTAAACTGCATAGCAGGCCCACACCTGGGAAAATGGAAATGTTTGCATAAAAACTCAATGTTTATATTAAAATCTATATGTAAGTGCTTTCAAGCAACTTTATTCACAATCTCCCCTAAACTGGAAATAATACAGATGTCCTTCATCTGGTGAATAGATAAATAAACTGTGGTGTATCCATACCACAACTTATAACTGATCACATAAAAGAATAAAATACTGATGCATGCAACCAACAGGGATGAAGCTGAGCTGTTCCATGCGCAGTGGAAAGGATATACACATTGCATGATCCTGTTTGGGAAAAAGAGAAGACAGATGTCTGCCCTGTGTTTGGCAGTGATTGAAAGAACTGACTGCAAGGGAATTGATGCTGCTCTGGGATGTTAGTACTGTCCTGTATTTTGATTGTGGTGGTTATTACCTAACCAACACATCAGAGTCACACATGAAAAGGGGGGAATGTTGTTCACGAACAACATTAATGAACAAATCTGAGTAAAAAAAAAAGTCCGTTTGGTGAACTCGTTTAATACGGCTTTGGCAGTAGCAGTGTGATGGATTTGGGATGATCTACTATCTTTAGCAACTGCTTCAGAACTCAGCGCTATGAGTTCTTCACAGTGTGGTGACAGAGGAAGCCTTTGAAGGTATAATTCACTGAAATGAAAAGACTTTCTTGCTTCCAGGTCTTATGAACTAACCCGGAAGGACCGACTATACAAAAACATCATTCGAATGCAGCATACGCATGGATTCAAGGCTTTCCACATCCTCCCTCAGACCTTCCTCCTGCCAGCTGAGTATGCGGAATTCTGTAGTAAGTGCTTGACTGAGAAAGCCCCAGCGTCTGAACCTGAGGCAGATTTACCTTAGAGATTGCTGACCTTACAGCTCTTTGGGGCTTTCTACATCTTTGAAAAATTGTGCTTAATTAGGAAAAACAGTTACAGACATAGATTTTAAATTATTTATATTTGGAAGGTGCTCATTTGGCAGTAGTCATTTATAGAAGGACACATTGGTGTCACCCAGGTGTCTTGGGTGTTTTTGTCCTATTATCTCTTCATTGTTGAGAGTCAGGATGTGTGGAAGGCATTTTGATCTGTGTGTGTGAACTCTGTGTTTCCTTTCTGATGTATCCTTTCCACTTCTCAGTGTAACATTCTTGCAGCAGCCTTGACTTCTGAACTTGTGTTCTTTGAGGAACAAATATCATGTGTCTTTTTAAAATTTGTGTATTGTTTGTTTGTCCTTTGAGACTAGCTTTCACTATGTATCTCCAGCTGGCCTAGAACTTGCTAGGTAGACCAGGCTGGCCTCAAGCTCACAGAGATCCACCTGCTTCTGCCTTCTCCCGAGTGCTGAGATTAAAGGTTGCCACTACGCCCAGCATCATATGTCTTTTGATGATAAGAGTTTGGTGGAATCAGTTGCATTCCTTTTTTCTTTTGAGTTCATACTAATAAAGAGTACACATAGGCTTCCGATGGGGATCTGAATGTCAGCTGAATTGCTGGTAAAGTAACAGGGACATGTGGCCTAGATCTAGGTGTAAAATGGAGTTTTTATTTCTTTGGCCTCGTTGAACTTAACCTTCCCAGGCCTGGCTGAGCAGCTGGGTTGTTTACAGCCCTCCCTGTCAGGCCAGACCGAGACTCAGCAGGTGTGATATAAGAAGAGTCGGGAGCACAGGGCAGGTTGGTGAGTGTGAATGGCAGCCATGATCATAGGCTAATGGTGAATGACATAAAAGGGTTACAGATGCGAACCTCTCCTAGTACTAATCCTAAAGGGAAATTAAAGTCAAGTCATTCTCTATTGAAGTTTGAAGGAATCAAATTTGAATTTTGAACTTCTTTATTGCTTCATATTCCACGTGGTTCTCCAGCCCTGGAGAAGGGGGCAGAAGGAGGGCTGGGCTCTTGATAGATGATGGTTCCTCTATCAGCCTCAGCCTGGCTGGCTGCAGTGGGATTGCATCTTCAGCCACTCATTCTAATTCTTACACGATTACTTTAACAAAAAACTTGAAAGACGCACAGCCTCTTTACCAGTGCCACCACATTTAGACCTTGCACATGCAGGCAAGTGATGTTCCTTGAGCCCAGTACAAATCACTCACTTCTGTCATCACCCAAAGACCATAGCAAGGACATCTTAGCTTTGGAAGAGCAGTTCGGGAAAGATGTGCAGTGAAAAGGAATCTTTTTGCAGGATGTCAGGGATTCTGAGCTGCTGGTCCAGGCTTTCTGGCTTCTGTTTGACACTTAAAACCATGACTAAAAAGTCCAGTGTTGTCAGGGCAGTCATGTTCCCAAGGTAACATGTTGGAGCAGAAAACTGTCTTTTCATACTGTCCATCTCCTTTCCCAGAGGCAATCCTTTCGTTTGTAGAATTCGTTTTTAAGTTCCTTTCTTTTCTGTTGATGTCCTTCAAGCACATGCAACTCAGAAATTCTGTTTGCCTAACACTCGTGATTCCTCACCCTGCCTTGCTTAGTTGACTGTAGGCAATAGGAGACTTTTTAGAAGAAAAGAAATGGAAACACTAGCTAGATAAGTGCCAATGAATAAAGAACAGAGAGAAGAAAAACGATGGTGGTTTTGACAGTTATTGCAGTTGTGTGGGTAGGAAGTGCTGATGACCTGAGCTACAGAGTGAGAATGGGTAGGTGTGAGTAGGTAGAGTGGAAGGGCAAACAGCATTATTAACTAGATGTGAGGGGTAGCAGGCACAAGGCCAAACAGGCCTCCAAAGATGTGGGTTAGAGAAGCTATGTGGATCGTTAGGACTTCAGGCAGAGGGGAGGAGGAGAGAGGGGGAGGATGGTAAGGGTGGCTGCTCAGGCTGGCCTCAGACTCCTGGGCCCAAGCAGTCTTGCCTCAGCCTTCCTGGAAGTTGAGATTATAGGTGTGAACCACCACCAGGACTTGTAAGTCTAAGCAAGAACATAACCAGACACATACAAGAGGAGCTATTACAGGAAAGAGAAGTGTTCAGTTTGGACATGGCATGCATTTGAGGTGCTGTAGGGAAAGCATGTAGGGATGCTTTGGAGACGGCTGTAAAAGCAACTCTGAGTTTGGCCAAAGGTAGATTCTGGATGAAATGATGACTAAGAGATACAAGAAGACAGAGAAGCAGTCACAGAGAGCCAGGAGGGAAGAGAGATGAAAGAAGAGCATGGGAAAGAGGTCTCAGAAGAGGCAATGGCAAGTAGAAGAGTGAGCCTTAGAAAGGAGGTGGGCACGTCCCTGAAAGGAGGGAGGGAAGCAGGCTTAGTACTAGCCAGGTAAGACTTTCCATGGAGGAGAGAGTAGTTTGCTAGGTTCATGTGATGAATTCCAGGCTGCCCAGTAAGGAGGAGGGTGGTGTGATCTTGTGCCAAGAGTGAGGGCAAAGTGGTGGGTTTGTGTTTCTTAAAAGAGCAGGAAGATCCCAGCAGGGCCTTCGACAGGCTTGAGCCGCATGTAAAGCTTTTCAGAGGCACTGGCTTATGAACCACAGTGATCTCAAGACAATTAGCTTTTTGTCATAATAAGAAAAAAGTCTTAAGCTTGTATGTGGAGAGGTCGAGCCCAGGAGCCTGTCACAATAGCCAAAGCTGTGAAAGCCTGGGGGAGAGGGGCTGCACTGTTTTGAGTCATAAGTGAGTAGGGCTTAGAGTACACAGCACAGGCTCTTCTGGGTTCCTAGTGCCCCATTTCTTGTTAGTGTTTAGTAGATCTGAAGTCTGACCCTGAAGACCCTGCCCACTCCAGCCATTTCCCTCAAGCAGGCAGTTTTTGGGCAGGAAGAAGGAAATGACAAAGAATACTAGGGAGGTAGCACTATAGATGAACAGCTTCCTCCTGGAACTGTGTTCTGTGGCATCTCCGCTTATAATGGAGGCTGAGAAGTAGTTCTGAGATGTGAACAAAATTGTGGTATCATGCAGTTTATTGGAGACACTCTGATTTCAGTGCAGACAATAAAGTTTCTAGGACCATAATTTTATAAGAGATCTTAGCAAATGAGATAAAAGCCCTCATTTTGAAAACAAGACTAAGGAGTTTAAGAACATTGTCCAATAGCATCATCATACCTGAAAAGCTGAAGCTGCTTTTACTCCTGGTTCAGTGCTCTTTCAATTGTACTGAACACTCTGCCTCTGGTACTGGAAGGTGATGGAGAGGGCTGTTGAAGTTGTCTATAATGTCTTTCTTCATCAAGCAGACTGCTCTGACCTTTGCCTCTGATTTTTTTTTTTTGCTCATTGCTCATTGTTTTTTAAACACTTGCAAAAGAAATAGATCTTTGTTCTGAAATATCACAAATCAGTTTAAAAATGCCAACGTAGAAGATAAATCCTAATATTAGAACTCAGAATAAGCCAGGCAGTGGTGGTACACACCTTTAATCCCAGAACACAGAAGGCAGAGGCCAGCCTGGCATACAGAGTGAGTTCCGGGATAGCCAGAGCCAGGGCTACACAGAAAAATCTTGTCTCAAGAATAACAAACAACAAAAAACAAAACAAACAAACAAAAAACCCTTATAGGACATGCCAGTAATGAAGCACCATAAGTAGAATTCAAAAAAATTTTTAGTTAAAAAAATGCTTTTCTTGCAATGCTGGGGATTTGTGCATGCTAAGGAAGTGAGCTGCCACTGAGTTACCTCCTGAGCCAAGAAGCATTAGCTTCCCGGAAAACCAGTTCACAAAGCAGGGCCCATTGGACAGCGTGCCAGTGGCAAATGTAGCTAGACTTACCCTTTTCTGAAAATGAGAATTTCCAACATCTGGTGGTACGCTGAGCCATGTTTCCAGTCCTCATCCATGTTCCACACACGTGTGAACAGAGCTAGAGGTTACAGTCCTAAACATATTTAGTGTCTAGAAGCTTTAGATTTTGCATTGTACTTTTTTCTTATACTAATTCTGTTAAACTGCATCCACAGAAAGACAAGAGAAAACAGGGAAGGGAAGGGTGGACAAAGGTACCCCAATCCCCTGCTCCCCTTTAGATAAAATGGTTAAATGGTTTGTGGTACTGACAAAATCAAGTTCCTGTCGGGGCGGGCATAAGAGAGACTTTGACTCCAGCTCAGGGGAGAGGGAAGAAAGGCTGGCCAGTGGTCTAGGAAGATATGCTGCCCTGGGATGTTGCTGGTGCTGGGCTGCTTGGCTGCTGGGGTCCTGGAGGCCTGCCTGGGTGGGACCCTGCTCAGGGTGGGGGGAGGGGGTGTTTGTGTTCTCATATGGGAAGAGCAGAGGTGGGGTTAGCACACACAGGTGGCAGCACTTGGCTTTTTAATAACTCAAACCAGAGACCATAAACTTGAGGGAACTTTATTGGGTTTATGCTTTTGTGTTCTGGACAAATTGATGTTATTCTGATGCAGAACAGCCAGGCGCTTTGAGAGTGCCTAGAGACACTTGCACTCACTTGATTTTATTTCCTCACATGTCTCACTCTCCTTTCAGAGAAGGAAAATAGCAAGAAACCAGTACTTTTCAGCTTCCCTTCCCTTCTTCCTTTGAAAGGCTGCTGGGGTTCATCAGAAGAGGAAGGGGCTGAGGTAGAGTGAGGGCTGCTTCAACACTCTCTTTCCCGGGGTTTCACTCAGCAGCACCCAGTGAGCCCTTCCCCCTCCCCCATCCTAGGATATTCCCCAAGTGGAAGTCAGAGCCTCTGCTTCTCCCCCAGACCATGCAGGAACCCCAGGGAGTCTCAGAGGCTGTTTCTGCCCTTTCTCCTCATGACCCAAAGATATTTAAAAACAGAGCTGAAGCTCCTGAAAGAAAGCACAGACTCCCTTGTTCTCATAAATCACCATCTTCCCTGCCCCTAAAGCTCTGCCCGATCCACAAGCTCCAAAGAATTATTCAAAGGAAGTAACTGTATTTGGAGATCTTGTAAGAAACTCAGCTGTCTGTCTGCCGGCTGCCCTTCAGTTAACAAAAATGGAATCTTCAGTTTCCTGAAGGTTGTTTTTGATAGCAGACTAACATCCAGATTTTCCCTTACTTTGTTTCTATCCTCATGTAAGAAAGAGGACATAGTAGAAGATAAAATTATGTGAGTGATTTGCTGTCCTCTTCCCTTTCCTCTTCTGACTCCTCCTGCTCCATTTCCCTTTGAAGGCCAGTCTGAGAGTATAGGTGATTGTAGTTGTTGCTCTCCAGCTGGAGATTTGGAAGGTTCCTTGGGTACCTAAGAGATTACCATTGTTGCAGTTGAAGATAATAAACTCATGCTCCTTCTTTCTCTGTTTCTCTCTTCCCTTTTTATCTCCCAATATTTTGAGCAGATTCATATTCAAAGGACCGGGGACCTTGGATAGTAAAACCAGTGGCCTCTTCTAGGGGGCGGGGCGTCTACTTGATCAACAATGTAAGTATGCAGAGGACTGCAAACCTGGCCCTCATTTGAGCAGGTATTTCCTTCTGCTCTGCGGGAGAAGTGAGTGGAGTCTGGGCGCGCACTGTCTGTTGCTCACTCTGCTGGCAGCAGCCTCCTCTGTTGCTGGGGCACACTTACACCATGGCCAGAAAATCACTTGCTAGATGGGTTTTGGGGGAAGGCAGCCTTTTGTGGCAGCAGGAAAGAGGTGTCCTTTCTGCCCCCAGCACACTGTCCTGTCAGCTACTCAGCACTGAACTGCCACTCACCACGCAGATTGGCTTTCAGTAGCTGTGCTGTTTTTTGCCACTGCTCCTTCTTTATCTTCTCTTCCCTCCTCCTGTTCTTCTCCCATCCTCCTTTCTCCCAGAAGCTGTCAATGCCTCGATTCTTGGCAAAAAAGGTCCTTATTAATTGTTTTAAAAATTGATTCAGGAAGGGGACGTGGCTGAGTGGTAAGAGGCCTTGTCTAGCATGCATGAGGGTCTGGGTTCAATCCTCAGTAGTAGTAGTAGTAGTAGTAAATACATATAGAGAGTAAATAAAGTAAATGCCAGCTCCAGTCTTACTTGCTGGACTTCCCATAAGACAGTTGATTTTATATTTCCTCTTTCCTCGAATTCTTACTATCTTTGGTAATTTCCGTTTTACATTTATTGCACCACAGTACTTCTACCTGCCCTTCTTAAATTTGATTAGTTTTTACTTTCAGATTTTAAAGAGTTAGGGTTAGGGTTATTTCAATTCTTTTCTGATTCAGTTTTTCCTCTTTTATAAGTTTATTAAAAGTTTAAGCTAGGTAGAAATAGACTACAGCATTAGGATTGTGAAATTCAACAGTATTTAAGTCCAGACTTGTTGTTCTTCTCCTGACATTTGGTGGGCACTGTCCGTCTATTTTCCCTCTACTTTGGGGAAGTATCCTCTGTTTGTCTCCATATTCCTTCTTTTTTTCCATGTGCATATATTTGTGGTATGCGCATATGTTTGTATGTTGTTTGCATGGGGGTGCGTGTGTGTGTGCGCGCGTGCACGCGCAGGTGTGTTTGTGCATGAGTGAGTGCCTATGGAGACTCAATTTGACATCTGGGTGCTGGAGAGATGGCTCAGCTGTTAAGAGCACTGACTGCTCTTCCAGAGGTTCCAGCAGCCACACACATAGCGGCTCACAACCATCGGTAATGGGATCAGATGCCCTCTTCTGGCATGCAGGTGTACATGCAGATAGAGCACTCATCAATAAAATGGATAAACTTAAAAAAAGAGAAAGAACTTACTATCTGCCATCTTCTTTGAGTGCTCTTCCACCTTATTCTCTGAGGAGGGATCTTTCAGTCATTTTTTGAGCTTATCTGTATTCATTGCTCTGGGCAGGCCTTGTTTCTACTTTCTAAGGCTAGACCACTTCCAGCCGGGCTACTGTCCTCATTGGGCGTTCACACGGTTCTGGGGATCTGAACTGTCCCCTTGTACAGCAAGCCGTTTATCCACGGAGCCATCTCCCTAGGCCTCTGTGTGCACTTGTTCTTTCCTTTTGAGGAGTCCTGGGTCCTTCCTTCGCTGGCTAGTCTGCTTAGTTTCCAGCTGTGTTTATTTTCTGATTTTCGTCTTTATTCTTGTTTATACATAATAGTCCATCATGTTGCAATAGATACCCACATTTTTGAGGATACCATTGAAATGTTACCGATATACTGTTATGTTCTTGCCTTTTGGGGTATTGTCTTTCCTTCTGTTGTAGGATTTTTCTCAAGTTTGAGAATCCTGAGGTATTATTAGCCATTTTATAAATGAAATTGGAGGCTGTGGTGGGCTTCCTTGTGAGGTGTAATGTCCCCTCCCCATGCCTCTCCTTGTAAGGGTGAAGCATGCTGACTGTCAGCTTTGCATCGATGGGTGTGTGGGTGAAGAGCATGCCTTCTACCTTCTGAAATAGCCTTCTCTTGTGGTGGTGAGGGGAAGTTTATGGTGAGTTCCCTTGTGGGCAAAGATACTTTTGCTCTCTTTTTATTGCCTGTTGGGGATAGAGTGGCTTCAGGTTCTTTTTTCATCCATGAGAACCCTGCATCTATATAAAATCTCCTTTTAAGCCCCATCTTGGGTTTTATCCCCTGGGATACTGCTGCCACTTGGGGTGTTGGAGAAGTCCTAGGGCCTCACTACCCCTGTGGTGTGGAAACTGGTCTGACTCTTGTTCCCTGGCCCACCTCATTCCTGTCATCCTTCTGACTGGAAGCCTGGACCTTTGCAGGGGCCTCCTCGAGAATCTTCTTTACCTGGTGTTGGGGGTTGGGACTCTCTCTGTTTTTTGTTTTGTTTTGTTTTTTCCCTTTTTATCCTGATCTTCTCTGCTCCCTGTCTTTGAAGATTTACTTAGACTTTTGATCTATTTTGGCTCCATTTTCTTTTTTTCCCTCCTTTGTTATCATTTCAGTCTTTTGAAAATGTCCTTTCTGTTCTCCAGTGAGCTCTGGAAGGGAAGGCTGGGGTAGATACTTCACGTGTGTAGTCAGCACTGCATCTTAAATTCCCCAGTTATTTTTTCACATTGAGCTTTTTTTTATGTGTGCAGAAATGAACTTTCTTAAGTCGTTCACTTTGGAAAGCCCTCAGATTCAGTCAGGATCCAAAACTGTACAGTAAACAATTATGGCCGGACCTTTCTTCCTGGAGAAATGATAGACTCAGGTTCTGGCAGAGCAACTACTGCAACACCAGGCCCAAGCCACAAGTCCTGTTACCTGGAGCCTCTGGACCCCTGGTCCTGTGTGACATAAAACGTGGTGGTATGCCTTGGCTCTTCCTTCTCATCTCTGTGACCTTGGCTCCTATCTGACAGTCTTGCCTTCAGCTCTTTGCCAGGAGTGCCGTGTTGTTTGAATTGCATGGACGGCGCTAGTTTAGGTTTGGGGTTTAGCTGCCAAATGGAATTGCTGTTGAGAGTCAGCTATGGTTCAAGTTTGCTTTTTATTTTCTTAGACATGAGTCAAAGAGAATAGGATCTATTCCCAGCTCATCTGGGGCTTTTTTCTTTTGGAATGATCTTTTGCCCTAGTGATTTGTTCTTTTAAAGCTAACATCATAAAGAATAGAAAAGTTAAACTTTCCTTAATGGAGCTGGGAACCTCTTGCTCCAACTCTTCACTGAGGCTGAGGCTCATAAAGGGAATGACAAGTCTTTAGGGAATGCACGCTTGGCAGCCTATGTAAGAGTCTCTTTCTCCCTCCCACCTCTATGGGCTCAATCCCTTGAGACCCCCTGTGTAGATCAAAGTACTTGGCTAGACCTTTGCCAGTTCCCCTCCCTCTTGGTGAAGCTTTGGAATGAATCTGATTCTTTTAGGTATTTAGTGGAGGTGCCAGACAGAAGCCTGGGAAGATGCCAGCATGCACAGGGGAGCTGGCAATATGTGGATCTAATGGGAACATATTCCCATTTCACCCAGAAACTGGAATTTTATCACCTTTTCCCCAGCCCTACGAACTGCACTGTTAATCCTCCTCTCTCCTTAACCATCCCTTCTTTTCCATACCTGGATCCTTTCCCTGGAATATGTGACCCATTAGCCAGCTGGATGAAGTAACTCTTTCCAGGGCTGCTGCCTGCTTTTCTTTAGGAGCTGAGGGGGAGGTAGAGAGAGCACTGAGGCACAGGGTCTGTGCAGAACTCAGGAGTGGGTGAGGAACTGTGGAAGGGGGCTGCAGATAGATGTGAGGGCCAAATAAAAACGTCATTCCCTATCTTCCCACAAGCATGAGAAGACCTATTAGTAAAACTACCCTGTAGTAGTCATAACCTGTTGGGGATATCCACAAAAGCATTTTTTTTTTTTTTTTTTTTTTTTTTTTACCACTCAGAGAACAGAAAGAAGAAGTGTGGCTTTTGTGCAGCACTGAGGAGAGCATTGTGAACCCTACAGAGGGGACGTCTCAGTGGGTAGCTAGCTCTCTCTTATCTAGAAATGCATGTGAAGGGACAGAGCTGTTTATTCCAGCTTCTCCAGTAAGCTGACTAAATGCCATGCTTTCCTGCCTTATGATGTTGAGATTGAGGTGGGGGAAGACCTAGTGTTTGCTGATTAAGGTGTGAATTTCACTGCTGAGGTCTAGTTCTTCCTCCTGTGTCATCCGGTTACCCATGGTTTATTAACGTACATCCTGAGTTGTGAACCAAAAGACTGTCGGGTCACTCCCTTACCCTGTCCTTGTGAACATAATCTCATATTCTCTTGTTCTAACTCTTAGCATGTCTCTATCTTATGTTCTCCATGTTTCTTATTGTTTGGCAGTTACTTGGGAAGTGCTGGCCGTGTGCCAGAGTATTCACTCCTTAAAAACCTTTTGAGAAATTGTAATTATTTTGTATCTCGTAACCCTTCTGTGTCTTCATTATAGCTGAGTGCATTACTCTGGCACATGGCATGCGGTGATGAATGCTGTCAAATTGTGGAATTTAGTAGTCAGAACCACATTGATACTGTTTTTTGCAGTAATAGTAATATCAACTGGTGTGTGCGTGTGTGTGTACGTGTGTACATACATATATATAAAATACATTTTTTGAGACATATTTTTGAGAGAATTTTACTATGTAGCCCCGGCTGACCTGGAGCTCACCATATAGATACAGACTGGCCTAGAATTGACAGAGATTCACTTGTCTCTGCCCTTTGAGTGCTGGGACTAAAGGTGTACACCACCACTCCCAGCACCAGCTGATATTTCTTGAGCATTTAACCTGTACCTTCCATTTGCCTTCCAAATAGAATCTCCTAATGGGATTACTCTTTATAAGAACCCCATGTGACAGTTTTCTTAGGGTTTCTCAGTTTCTCAGGGTTACAGCTACAGCATCCACTCTTGACCACCATATTTTTCTACTCTGCAGTAATAGTAACTTAACCAGTACCTGTCAGGTCTCAAACACAGGCCAAAAGCTGAGATACCTATTTAACATAGCAAAGTGAACCTGTCCTCCAGGTTCTCCCAGCATCCCTCAGCCCCTACCTATTACAGGGTCCTCCTGGCTTGCATACCCTGCCCCCTGTCTTGCACTCTCCAGGCCAAGGTGCTGGGCTGCCTTTCCCTATATAATCCAGCTATTTTGTCTATCGGGTCCTTTCCCTTTCCCCTTCTTTTTGGCTGATGTTCCAGGTTCTCCTCTCTTGCCTCTCTCCTCTCCCCTCTTCCCTCTACCCTCTCCTGACGTGGTGAAGCTAATTCTGGTCATGTTCACTCTGGACCCTTCCATATGGCTGACTGTGCTCTCCCTCCCTGGTATCTACAATAACCCTCCTCCATACCTAGGAGCAATCATGCCATTCCTTTTTTTATTTCTTCCTTTTTTTAAATTCAGTACTTTAAGCTTGAATCTTTCACTTTCTAGTTTTTTAATTTTATGTACATTGGTATTTTGCCTGCATGTATGAAGTGTCAGATCCCCTGGAAAAAAAGTTATAGGCAGTTGTGAACTGCCATGTGGCTGTTGGGAATTTTGAACCCGGGTCTTCTGGAAGAGCACCCAGTGCTCTCAACATCTGAGCCACTCTCTAGCCCCCTTAAGATCCAGTTTGGACAATGGATATATTTCCAGTTACTACAGCTATTCTGATTCCTGCATTAGCCTACTTTTACTTTGGGAGGAAATTCTGCCTTAAATAAATTAGTTAACTGAGAATTAGTGAATAAGAAATACACTTAAGGATATCAAAAACTTTATTACTTGGGCTTTAATGTACAATACTAGATAAAGGAACCATATTTTCAAATATCCCTCAACCTGTGAGCTTATAATTTTCCTTATGCAGATAGGAATGAGAGGTAAAGACATTGATAAGTACTAAAGTCTTTGAGCACAGGAGTTCATGTCATACATAATTCAGTGGCTAGATATTTAGGGAGTGGAAGAAAGGGAGTAGTCATGGTGCTGGATATGTCATGGAGTGAAGACCTACCACTAGTGTATTCTCTGGACAGAGGACAGTTGGGTACCAGTCATGTACCTGTTTAGTCCATAAGGTGTTTCTCAGATGTAGCCTACAGTTTTTGCTCAGTTCTAGCCTTCGGGTGCTACATGGCTGTGATTGGTTAACTTTGGTCTAGGACACAGCCTGCAGTTTTATTGCTTTTCCAGTGATTGCTGGCATTCTTACTCTCGGAATGGAGATAATACCAGCGATAGACTGATGAGGAAGTGTAGAGGCATCAGGAAGTGGGATGGGTGATTGAGTCCATTAGGAATGAACGGATATTGCTGTCATGTGTTCATATGGTACATAAAGATGGCTTGTAAAAGCTCTGGTCTGACTTTGAGATAACAGCCATAGTATTTGAACTAGGAAATATCTAGTTACAGACTTGGATTTGGGGGACAGATATTTTGTTCCAGAATTTGAGGAGCACTATGAACAGTGGTAGAAAGTGAAGCTTCTGAGACACTGCCTGGGCTCCAGTGTTGCACTAGTGCTGACAGCTATGTGGCAGAGCAGTTTCCAGCACTGATTGCTCCTTCATCTGTAGACCGTGGATGGTGCTGTTCCTGCCCCTGGGCTTGGGTGGGGATGGATTCATACTTGGGACATGCTAAGAACATCTCTTGGCATGTGGTAAATGCTCAGTACCTCTATTGAATTGTAATTATTTCTACAAATGTTGCTAGTTATTTCCAAATAGCTACTATGGTTAGTCTCATAATTGCTGCTGTTGCTGCTTATGGTTTGCAACCCCTTTGCCCATCTGGATTGCCGTGGAGCCTATCTTTCCATCTTAGTCTAATCACACATGCAGTTGTTCCGTCTCAGATATCTTCATCGTACGCTTCCTCCATGTGGAGTCTGCAGTGATGTCCTGCTTCCCACCATATTAAATCTTAATTCCCCTTGCCAGTTCAAATCCCTCTGCCAGAGGGCCCCTCCTTTTTAGTTCTCTCCCACCCCTTTCAGCTGTTTCCCAGTTACAGCTTTTAGCCTCAGGCCTGTGAATCTGCTTCCTTCCTTTCTGCTGAATTTGCTGTGGCCTCCTTTTCTCCCAACCTCACACTTGAGACTTTGCTTGCTTCTGTGTCTGCCCTTCTGCCCCTTCAGAGTTGGCTTTTCCTTCATGGCCCTGTGGACTGGCCCCTTTGGCAGCTTGACATCTTAACATTTGTGGAACTGCCGCTCTGTGTCCCTTCAGACTACTACATGTTCTAACCTGAAACAGTAAACCCTTTGCGGGAAGGAGCTGCTGAGCCTGAAGTTCCGTGAAGGAGGGCACAGGTGTATCTGTTTTCTTCATCACTGTGTCCTCAGTGCTTTACACATGGGCGGCAGTACCCACTATTTCTTAAATAAACAACTTTTCTCCATTGACGAGGGCTTTAAGTGATCTAATTCAGTCTTTATACACAGTTGCCTAGCAAGTGCCTTCAGTGAATCAAGCCTCCACTCCATCTCCCTGGGAATGCTAGGCTCCACTGTGCATCTGTGACTTTCCAGAACAACTTAATGAGAGGTACAATGGGAATAGTGTGGTGTTTTAAAACTTCCATTGGTCTTTATATTTTAAGTGAAGCAACTTTTTATTTTTTAAGTAGCTCTTATTTTCTTGGCAGGTAACTATTTTTATACCAGCCATATAAATCTTTAAAACTATTTAGGTGCATTTAATAGGAGAGGTGCTACGTGAATTTATTTTTTTCTCTGTTGTATTTGGGTACCCACAGTGGCATGTCATCTGGCCAGTTGAATATGATGGGTTTTCCATAGCATCATTTCTCAAAGGGTTAGGAACTTTGCCCCATCACCATATATTTTAGGCTTTCTCTCTTTTCATTCCTTTCTTTTTATTCAACAGCCAAACCAGATCTCCCTAGAAGAGAACATCTTGGTCTCCCGTTACATTAACAACCCCCTGCTCATAGATGGTGAGTTGTGACCGACTTTTGACATGACTGGGCTGGATCTTGCTAAACTTTGTAGCCTTTTCATAATCTTCTCTGGCAAATCCTTTTTAGCTAGTCTGAAAATTTTGGTACTCATGGTTCCAGAGATGAGGATGGTTCTTGACCATCTTTTTGAAACACACACATGCATGCATATACACACGCAGTAAAAACTGTGCAATATTATCTGTAACAAATATCTGGAAACTACTGTTTACTGCTCTATTTGGTGGTGGGACCTGGGAGAATAGAGTCGATAAATGAGGCTGATTAATGTCTCATTCAGTAGACAACTTTATTCAGAGCATCAGACAATTTATACTCGGGTTATGAGTAAAGTGTACAATCGAAAGGGCAAGTTGAACATGATGGGCAAACCACACGTGACAAAAACATGTTTTTCTATAGAGGTATATAAACAAATAACAATAGCCAGTTGCAATGAAAGATTGGGTAAACTCACTTATATCTGCTGTACCTGGGAGGGGCTCAGACGCATAATCCAATAAAATTTCCATGTTTCTGAAGAAAGTAAGATCACAAGACTCCTGTTTTGGTTTTTTGGAGTTTTCTCACAAGCTCTCAAAAATTTCCTCATAGGACTCCTTCTTAGACCATCTTCCAACACTGTACTGTATTTAGCTGTATTTCGCAGCTATACTGAATATCACAGTATAAGTAATTCTTCCTTACTCTCAAAATGCTAAAATATGTATAGTGTGTGCTTTATGTGAAGATTGTTCATATTTGGACACTTTTGGTTATGTTGTCCTGTTCATTGCATAACAGAAAACAGATGCACTTAGTTTTCCTTGTAACTCCCAACTTTCTTCCCAGATTTCAAGTTTGACGTGCGCCTCTATGTGCTGGTGACTTCCTATGATCCCCTTGTCATCTATCTCTATGAAGAAGGATTGGCTAGGTAAGAGGCTTTCTTGGGTGGAGGGATTGACTGGGTATGTCAGAGTGGATCCACTGAAAAGGTTTCTAAGACCAGGCTGCTTCTTTCTGTTAGGTTCAACTCAGGGAAATAAGAGTGTACCCAGGTGGGCTTCAAATGGCAGGAAGCAGTCTTGGTACTCTACAGCTTCACTGGCAGGTCTACACAAAGTATGTGGAAACACACACTTTTTCTCAGGTGTAGAGGCCACAGGGTAGTTTCGTGCAATGAGGGTTGTTACGAGGGCTCTAGGGTATTAAGAAATATTGTAATGTTTTTCAGAGTAGATCTAAAAGGGAAAATTAAAAGCCCGTATTTAATTTACTTGTCACATATGCCCCTGTGCTAACCCCAATACCTGCTGCCTCTGCAGCAGAAGAAACTGAGGTTTGTGTAAGTGAAGGGTTAGCTGACTTTTCTGAGCTCTCCTAATGGGGTAGTGGGTGGGACTGAAGCTCATTGAAGAGTCATGTTCTCTCATATTCATGGGCTATTCATGGCTTTCATCCCTTGATATACAAGTCATATACTTTGCTGTGGTTGTGAATTCAGTTTTCTTGGGGTGCTTAGTAGGTTTTAAGGTAGTGTCTGTCAACAGAATTAAGTTAAATTTACAATAATTTGGAGTTTTGTCTCTCATACCTTACAGGTAACACTTTTCATAAACCCTCTAAGCTATTTTTAAAAGTATGTAACTTTGCTAACCTTTCCCTTACACACATTTTATTCCATCCATCCATCCATCCATCCATCTGTCTGTCTGTCTGTCTACTTATTTATTGAATCAGCTAGTTTGCTGTTCTGTGCCATGGCTTTGATGGGGTAAGTGCCTAGCAGTATAGAGAGTGTAGTACTATGCTGCTGTGGTGGCTCAGCCAGGAAGACACGGAGACATAATCATAGGGGTAATCCACGGCAGCCCTCAGCGAGGGAACTGCCATCCTGGCAAGTGGAACCCTGAGCATCTGAGCCCAGGTGGTTTTATTGATCCAGAACTCCTCAGGCGTTCTACTGATAGCATATGCAGATCATTTGCAATCAAATATCCTCCACAGAAATGTAACTCTTGCAAACAATACAAAATCCCAAGACCTAGGGCAGCCCCTCACCCAACAGTGCATTAAACAATTATTTTCTACATAACTAAAAATAAACTTCCACATTTCCCCCTTTCAGTATAAGGCAAAAAAAATTGCTTTATCTCTACAACACAGTTTAATACTACACCAGCAAAACCATTTACAAGAGGAACAACCACTAGGGTTGCTAATGCACAAATGAAACCAAACATCTATCAAGCTTTCACAATGTCTTTGGACAGCAGAAAAACAATGTCAATTCCAGTTATCAGGAATTCACTCACGATCTTCTGGGCTTCTCCAAAGGGCTTGGATCACTTCTCTGGCTCTGCCTTCTGAAGCACACACAGCCTGTCCTCCTGGCTCTGACTGGCTCTACTCCACTGCTGCTGCTGTTCTTGGTGGTCATCCCATGGCACTGGCATCTTCAGAACGCTGGGGTCTCTTGCTGCAACTGGACTGCACTTTCACCAGTAGCCTCTCCTGGGCTCTCTTTATGGTGCTAAGCCTCAACTTTTTCACATGACCCCTTCAATCTGGGCCTTCAACTCCCACTGAGGCTGTACCTGCACCAATGGTCTCTCCTGACCTCTCAGTGCCAAGCCTCAGCAGTTTTCCAAAGAACCCTTCATGCCTTCAAAACCATCACCACCTGGGTGACTCTTACAGTACCATGTTCAGCTACCAGCATGAAATACAACCTCAGCCAGTTCTGGAGGACAGTTTCTGTATGCTGACCCTTAGGAAACACTTTCCAGGTTTTAAGATAGAGTCTGGTTTGCTGGAAAAAATAACTGGTCACTTTGTCTACAGTAAGGGTCCCCTCCTGGGTGGAGTTCTCATCACTATCACCAGTATGTAGGTAGCTTGTCTTTTTTTCAGTCATTTTTGCAGGGGAAAAAAAAAAAACAACAACAAGCAAACAAAAAAAACAGAACAACATCAACAAAACTGGTCGGTTTAACTAAGATTTTTGGCTCCAAGCTGCAACTTCAACAACAGCAGGGAGTTCTGGGTCAGTGGGAAGAATACCTGGTTGACACATTCTGGCGGATTGGCGTTCTTTCTCACCACCACTATGGGGAAACATACACCCTTCTTTATAGACCTCAAACACAAGACCCACTTGGGCTTCACACACACAAAAAGTCATCAACAAACTCAGTTTGTAGAGCAGTACACTCTGGTTTTTGTTTCCTGTGCCCTGGGTACTATCCTGGCAAGAGGAAGCAAGGAACCGTTGGCTCCATGATCAGGAAAAGTAGTTAGAACCTTTCTTTTTCCTTGCTCCCAGCTGAATTATTTGTTTTTTACCATGAAAATGTCTTTCTCTACAGGCTTCTCTTCTGTGACTCTCACTTTTGAGCCCTCTTTCTCACTTAATTTTCACAATATTCTCTTCATAGAGGTTTATTTCCCTTTTTCTTCACTTCCTGCAGGAGCCTTCAAATAATACCTAAATCTCTGCTCTCTGGTAGCTTCTCTGAGCATACTTAACTAGACTCTGAGGTCTGGAGTTTCTTTCTCTTCTTCCTTGTCTCCGTGTTGGATTAGCTGGTGTGATGTCCTGTGTCACGTTGGTGTACCATTGTAGCAGTACGCCTACTGTGGAGTCTCAAGACAGGGAGGCATTTTCATACGTGGAATCCCTTCCAGATATCTGCAGAGGAGACCACTATCCTGGCCAGCTGGGCAGTGGGACCCTCAGCACCTGAACTCAGGTGTTTTTATTGATTCAGAACTCCTCAGGTGTTCTACTGATAGCACATGCGGATCATTAGCAATCAAACATCCCCCCACATAAATTCAGCACCTGCAAACAATACAAAATGCCAAGATGTAGGGTAGCCCTTCACCCAATAGTATATAAAACAATTATTTTATACATAACTAAAAATAAACTTCTACAACAAGAAGGTGCTTTGCATCTGTGAGTAATCATAATAATCTGAAAAATCACAGTCTGTGCATCTTTCATATTTTAGAAAATTCATTTTGAAAACAGAGACTACATGAATAAAAATAAGGATGACTGTATTTATGTGATGAGAAAACAGATGAATCCTTGTCCTCAACAGAACTTCTTCGGTACCTGTTTATGTATAGGGGCTTTGATAGGTCTTACTGGACTGTGACAGCTGAGTTTTCTAATTTGTTTTGGAGTCAGACTAACCAAAGCCTCTAGCTGGCTGGCCATGTCTTCCCTTCACCTCTAGGTGGCAATGACAGCTTTTATAAGTTCTGTCATATTCTTAACTAAGATTTATGAGTTGGAGCCCTGGGAACACTGGAGGCTACTGAAACTCCATAGTCCTGGCCTCTTGTCCCTTGAAAACTGAGAAGGGGGAAAAATAAAACATTCTCTAGTTGCTGAATAAAGCCATGGACGAGGCATCTCACATGAGCTATTAGCTCTAATCATTTGCCCTAGGGAAGACATTTTCTATGTCATTTATGAATATGGGCTTCTGTAGTTTGACATATACGTAGAAAGAAGACCAATGTAAATATAAAAGCCTAGTTTCCGTATTGTCTAGATAAGAGAGAAGGTAAAATACCTCTACTTTTTTGGACATAGGGTACTGTGGACTGCACAGTTGTAGACTTCTGAACATCCCTCTCTGTGCAGTGAGCTTCCTCATTGTCTTCTCTCCACTTATCCTCACCCCAACTCGTGTCCTTTGTCTTGCTTGGTCTTCTGGAAGAGAGAAGCTTATTTGTGCACACTTTCTCAAGGGTGTCATACCAATATATTTTCTATCATATTCTAAAGATGCTTCACCTACAATATTAGTAGCCCTCAATGAAAGTATATGTTTACATAGTTTTTAGATCTTTATGGTTCAGAGCACAAAATGAGAGCAATACTA
Organism: Cricetomys ansorgei; assembly: GCA_026225945.1. NCBI lineage: Eukaryota > Metazoa > Chordata > Mammalia > Rodentia > Nesomyidae > Cricetomys > Cricetomys ansorgei. Next base: position 9,401,146 of record JAMJFZ010002869.1, read on the forward strand.
GCATTGCAAATATTACAGATGTGCAAATATTCTAGTTAGATATCAGAAGCTACTGAATTAGTGACACTTGTATTGCTTTCATCAGGAATTGGCATGTACATGTGCATACATACACACATTTATATGGCCAGTGGTTGCTTTTCCTCACTGTTAGAAAAATAGCTTCTTAAATACACCACATTGAGCCAAAAAAGAATAAAAAAAGATCCACATCTTTGGTGGGTTTACTTGAAACGTAGGTAGATGTGAAATCCTTATTGAAGGTGTGTGCTTGGCATTGTCTTGAGCTGTTTGCTGCAGACATACAAGGCACACTTTTCTGTGCAGGTTCTCCGGTGTACCTAAATAGTCACTGTTTATCTTGGCATTCATTTGCCTCTCAATCCACAGAGTGCGCTCAGCTGTGTCATTACATTTAGCGTCTGTCTACAGCTCCTCTGCACCTGCAGCTTCTGCTAATCTTGGGTCACGTGTGTTTTTTGTAGACATAACTGAAGGTAATCAGTTTGGGATGAGATCACCAGGTTGCTTTACTTTGAGGCTAGAAGGAAAACCATAGTCTTTCCTAAAGAGACAGACCTGGAGGCAAAAATAATTAGTTTCCTTCTTTAGGCTTTTATACCCTGTCATTTCTGTTGGGAGCTTCAAATTAATGCTAGGACTGAGAGTTCACTCTATAAAGTTCATTGTGAAATAGGTGATTTGGTGTAAATTCCTTTCCCTTTTAAACCATTTAAAGACAATGACCTTAGTTTCATTATAGGTTACTGTTTTCATTTATCTTTGTTTTCCTCACACAAAAAGCAGACCTCTCATTGTTTATTTTATTTTATGTGTAGAAGTGTTTGGCTGCTTATATGTAAGTACACTAAAAATGTGGAGTGCATTCAGAGGCCAAAAGAGGGCATTGGGTCCTCTTGAACTTAGAGTTGGTCTGTGCTGTAATGTGGGTGCTGGGACTAAACCCAGGTCCTTTGCAAAAGGAACAAATATTGTTAGCAACTGAGCTATCTTTCCAGCTCCTTCTCACTGTTTCTTATATATGAGTAAAATATTGAAGAGATATTAAAATGAGATTGCCTATCTGGCACTTGAGTCAGCTGACTCATGGTCCTGGTAGTAGTGCTTCTGCTCTGTATGCTGCTGTAGCTTTCCTGTGCAGGTTCCTGCTGTGGAATATCACAGTTTCCTGATGTAGAATCCCATTCATGTTCCTGATATAGAATCTCCATGCATGTTCCTGATGTAAGATCCCCATGCATGTTCCTGATGTAGAATCCCATGCAGGTTCCTGATGTAGAATCCCATGCAGGTTCCTGATATAAGATCCTCATGCAGGTTCCTTCTGTGGAATCCCGTGTAGGTTCCTGATGTAGAATCCCATGCACGTTCCTGATATAGAATCCCCATGCAGGTTCCTGATGTAGAATCTCATGCAGGTTTCCCCATGCAGGTTCCTGATGTAGAATCTCCATTCAAGTTGCTGCTTTGCATTCGTAGGAAGGAGTCATTGAATTTTCAGGGGTGGTGGTGGTAATTATTCTCACCAAAATGGTGTAGATCTATTTTTGTGTCAGAAGTAGAATCCAGAAAGACTTTGTTCTGGCTTTTACAACTGTAGGAGGATCCAATTTGGGATATAAATGATTTGAGAAAGTCCTTTTTGAGACAAAGCTAATAGCCAAATTTGCACTGCAACAGGATTTTTTAAAAAAAAATTAAGATGACATTGAGCTGAAAAGCACAGTGTTGTCAGTGACTCAGAGAAAGGAAGGTAGCAGCACCAGCTCGTGAGAGTGTCCGTGGGGAGCTCCAAGGGTTGTGCTTTGGTTGTGGAAGTGGGAGGAGAAGACTCTGAAAAGGCCTCTTCTGTGCTGCCTTTGCAGCTTTGCCTCCCCCCTCCAGCCATGTTACCCAGTGGAAATGCAGAGAAGACCCCAGATCATTTTGTAGTGCCTTTCTTTCCTCCCCATCCCAGGGCCTTCTTCGGTAGCCTTGCTTGCTAATTAACACTGGCTCCAGGGGGATATTTACCTTTTCTGTGCTGGATTCCTGTGGTTTTGAAAGAATTCAGGTACTTGGTGATTGCCAAGGAATTCAGATTACCTCACAGGCTGCGTGCTGTCCAGAATCTGCCACAGCAGCGAGTGGGGGGGCACCAGCCAGGGGTGGAGAGCCCTCCTAGCCTCACTCTCCCTGGCAGGCTGAGGACAGAGAGCAGGCTGGTAATCCCCTCCCAGACGCTCTGCAGGGCAGGGCGCTGCCCAGTCACCGCAGCACTTTGGCAGCCTCCCTGCTGCGGCTGCCTGACAGCAGATCAGAGCACTTTTGGGCCTCTTGTTCTCTTCCATTCGATGTTTCTAGGTCAGGCCAGGATGAAGCCCAGTGGCTTCTGGCAAGGGTGGCAGAGGTGAAGTCTCACTGCCCAGGCCTTTCTGCTCAGGACAGCTACACCTGCTAGTGATAACTCAAGCGCCACTGCTGCGATCTCCTGTCTTTGAGCATTTGTTCTGAATGTAGAAAATGTATTTACCAAACAGAGTACTGAACCCTTCTAGGCTTCATGACTCTGACCGTAAGAATATATGCCGTTAGGTTCTTAGGGCCACGGCACAGTTTGTGCATGGGAGGAGAATTGGTAAAATCTCACTGATTGTTTGCTTCCTCCCCCATTTTGCTTCTGTGCTGGTAAAGGTTTTGAAACAAGCAACTTAGGTGTGCTTTTCCGGTAGTGCCTACCACAGATCCTTCTTGGTTTACCATTGAGTTATGTTCCAACATAGCCATCAGTTTGTTACCATCTAGGGGTCTTGTTTCCCCCTCTCTGTTAGTTAAAAGGAATTAAAAGACAAGGGGAAAAAAGAACCTCAAATATGGAGTGCAGCAAGTAGCAGCACCACTTGTCAGACACAGGCCACGGAATCAGCCTTAAAGAAAGGCTTTTATTAGAGGAGATGAAACAGGCACAGTCAGGCACCCTGCAGAGCAGGGCAGAGCCAAGACATAGGAAGGTGAAGCCTGCTCTCTCCTCAAGGGCTGGGGGCTTTAAGGGTCTTTGAGGGTCTTCCTCCCTGAATTGAGCCAGTTTGAACAAAGACAGGGAAGCTGATAGATCCACAATTTTTCAGTCAACATGTCTTGATCTGGCCTTGAATTTGTAGGACCTTGAATTGTCAAACAGGTCCATAGGCTACATGGCTTTAGTGTCAGGAGGGAAAAGTCTTCAGGGCTGTAGGCCTTTGTGTCCAGTCAGAATATGAGGAAGAAACCAAAAATTTGCTATTTTTGTTTCCTAGTCATGATCCCTCTGCTTGTGTGTCTACCTATTAAGTAACTGATCCCTCAAGTTGAAAATAACATCAAGAGAAAATGCATTTTAAAAAGATTTTGTTATTTTTATTTTATGTGCATAAGTGCTTTATAATGGATGTAAATGCACTTCATGTGCACAGTGCTGGAGGCCAGAAGAGAGATTCTGGTGTTTCAGGTGGTTGCGAGCTACCACGGGAATGCGGGAATTGAACCCAGGTCCTCTGGAAGAGCAGCCAGTGCTCTTAATTGTTGAGCTCTTAATCTCCTCAGCCCCTGAAAATGCATTTAACATACCTAACCTACCAGACAGGTTAGCTTAGCAATATGGTTTATTGTTACTTCTCAGTTGTTATCCTCCTGATGGTGTGGGTGACTGGCTACAACTTGCTGTGCTGCTCAGGGTTACAGGATAGTACCAGCGCCTTTTGCCAGTGTGGGAAAAGGTCGGCATTCAGAATTCAAAGTGTGATTTCTTCAGAATGCAGATTATGCTTACACCATCCTAAGTGGAAAACTTGTAAATCAACTATCGTTGAGTACCGATTAAGCTCTTTCTTCACAGTCACACACTCGAATTTCAGAGAAATCATGACTACTCTCTTGATTTCAAGTGAGAAACATGAGCAGAAAGAGAGTGTAGCTTTTAAGACTTTGCTTTCAAAATAGAGATAATCCACATTTGTTTTCAGATTGATTAAAAAATGAGCATGTTGTTCTTCAGTCATAGATGGGCTTTAAAATAAGAATCCAGAGTTCAGATTTGTCTAAGAAAGTAAGATCCCCATCTTTTCTTGGTGTAAAGGTTAAGGCTATGAAATTCTGTTGTGTGAGTTTTCTTAAATCTTAATTTTAAAAAAATTACGTATATCTGTCCATCCATCTGTCCGTCTGTCTGTGTGCACACCTATTGCAGTGCACATACGGAGTCAGAGGACAACTTGTGGGACTTGGTCCTCTCCTTCTATGTGGATCCCAGAGATCTAACTCAGATCTTCATTCAGGCTTGGTGCCTTTTCCTGTTGAGCCATCTTGAGGGCCTTGCCCTTCCCCTTCCCTTCCCTTCCCTTCCCTTCCCTTCCCTTCCCTCCCCTCCCCTCCCCTCCCCTCCCCTCCCCTCCCCTCCCCTCCCCTCCCCTCCCCTCCCTTCCCTTCCCTATTTTTATTTTTATTTTTTATTGAACATAAAATTTTTTCACACAGTATATTCTGATCACCATTTCTCCTCCCTCATCTCCTCCCGGATCCTCTGCACCTCCTCACCTATCCAACTCCATGTTTTCTCTCTCTTTAGAAAACAAGCAAACAAAAAAACCAACCAAACAAACAATATTTAAAAAAAAACAGAAAAAGAGAAAACACAGAAACAAAACTCATATAAACAGAAAATCTAAAGCTATACTATACAAACAAAAGATCAGTAAGGTAAAAAAGTTCAAACAAAGAAATAGGAATATAAGCAAAAAAAATAAAAAATAATCACCAAAAGTACCATTGAGTTGATTTAGTATTGGCCATGTACTGGACATGGGGCCTGCTCTTAAGTGACTCCATTGGAGGGCCCTAGTTTGTTAAATCTTGATCCCTTAAGACGGGGGCTCAGGGTTTAGTTCACAGTGTAGTCTCAGCTGTGTTAAGGTGAGTGTTTGCAGATTTGGTGTTGATTTACCTAGTAATAAGTGTTTCCTCTAGCTTGTTAATAGAGAAGTTGTGTTGAAACTTTCAGGCCTGTTAAATAGGATGAAATGTGAAATAGCATGTGAAGATCACAAACCTAAACGCTCACGTGCCATTCCCTGAAGGAAGCTGCCCAGGTGAATACTAGAAGGTAGGGAAGTAGCTGTTCATGCCTGAAGGGACCTGTGCTGTGCAGTGCTCCCAGATCACTAATGGTGGAATGACCAGGTCTTCTGTTTTCTAAAGTTCATAAGAAACGAAATTTCCTTTAAGACTTTGAATTTTGAAACCATTTGGACCTGTGAAAAAGCCATTGGAGTAGTGTGAAGAGCCACCTTTTACCTGTCCAGAGACACCATTCAGCTCTGTCAATTTGTCCCACTAACATTTTTTTTAACCAAAGGACCCCATGCAGGATGGCAGTTTAGTTTAATTGTCAAGTGTCCTCAGACTCCTTCAGTCTGGAGCAGCTCCTCAGTGTTTCTGTGACTTCATGACCTCAGTGTTTTGGAAGATGACGGGCCAGTCATTTGCAAATTGTCCTTCAATTTGGGTTTGTCTGTATTTTTCTCATGATCAGACTTTGGTTGTGCATTGGAGTCAGAATCCCACAGAAGTGATGGTAAATTCTCATTTCAGTATATTTGATGGCACATGCTAATTATTTAGTATCTGATTAAGGCAGTGCTTACCAGATTCCTCCATTGTAAACTTCTTTGTCTTTGTTTTGTGATTACCAAGAATTTATGAGGAGGTCGTTGGAAACCATGTGAAGCCTCATTCCTTGTCTCATCTTCACAGTATCTTCCATATCTATTGATGTTTCTTGCTTGAGTGACTTATTGCCACAGTGACTGCCAGAAGATGATTTTTAAATCCCATCATCCCTTTGTTTGTATTACTTGGCATTTTACTTTGAGGGGAAGATTTTTCTTCCTATTATGTATTCATTTGTTTGCACTAATGCAGACTGAAAGATTTCTATTTTATTTAATGGGCCCCTTTATTATACTGTTTTATTTTCAGGCTTTGCTTGTCCCAGATTTGGCCAGTGGGAGCCCCTTTACGCTGACTTCTGTGTGTTTTTGACATGTCTCCATCATTGTTTGAGTCTAAAATGTTTTAGGCTCGTCTTGTTCCAACCCAGCCCTTGGGAACAGTCATATCTCCCAGGAGCAGTGGTTGCTTGATCATGGAGAACTGCATTTAGAAACAAAGGTTTGGACACCGGATGATCTCATTGCCCTGTGGAGCTCGCAGTAGAGAGGCCGAGGAAATATGTATGTGGATGTGTCCCTCTTCTCATATGCACATTTTCAATTACTTCTATGTCTGTGTATCAGGAAACGGGGTTATATTAGCTTTTAAAATTCTTCAAAGTTCAGAGTATAAACTAGCTTTTGTCTTTTACCTTTTTTATCTTCTGTTATGACAAAGAGAGGGCCGTCTCCCATTTGTCCCTAGCATTTATGTATTTACTCAGTTTTCTGTTTGCTGCCGGTCGCTTGGCCTTGCTGTGCTACCTTCCCACCCAGATGCTCCATTCTGTGGGCTTAGACCTCACGGGCCATTGCTCTGCCTAGATAACCTCCTGCACTTCCCCAGGGCTTGTTTCCCAGCCCATACACCTCTTCCTCATGGGGCTGCAGGAAGTGAGCTAGCCAAGTCACTCAAGTTAAAAGCAAAAACAAAGAAAAACACTCCAAACCAAACCTTTGTAGGTTAAGAAGATAATCAGAACTGGACCTAGTAGACCAGATCCGAGAGTTGTGTACTTCTTGCCTAGACAATAAGAAGAAAATGGTGATCAGAGATGAATGTGACCTGCCTAACACAGATTTTCATGAGAGCTGTGAGATCTTACTGGTTAAACTCTACCTTCCCTCTGTGTGGTCTTCGTGCACTGTCCTTGGGCTGAGGGATAACATAGTCAGTTCTTTTGCTCTGTCGGGGGCATTTGCTGTCAGACTTCTCTTCACCCTTGATTCTTTTGTTCTTAGACCCCATAGAAGTCCACTCTGTGACATTCATAATATTGCTATGTAAGTTTTAGAATCAAATGTTCCAGTGAGAGGAAGATGAGGAAGAAGAAAAACGATTTGTAGAAAGCCAACCCCCTTGAAAAGCATGTAGGGGTGCAATGCATGGAACCCCAGATCCTCCTCAATGTGGGTTTCTTCTGGGCTTTTCGTGTTGATTAGGCTGAATCAAGAACAGAGAGTTAGCCAAGAGGAGACCCCCCCCTTCCCTGACCAGAACTTTCTCTCCTTCACATTTAATACTTGTTAGAAAGATGATGACAAGTGGTGTGTCACCATGAGTTAGTGTCTGTCGGAGGTGAGCAGTCTCTGGAGCTTGCTTGGCTCCCTTTGCATTTCTTAGGAATTCAGAGTGACTTCCACCTGCTCTGAGAATCACTATATCAAGATTGGGATGTAAAGGCAAAGGTCACTTGCCACCGAGTGATGATGAGTTAAATGGTAACTCCTAGAAGATTCTGGAAGCTTTTGAGGTCTTGTATAGACACAAAGCTTGTCAAACTCTCTTTGGCCATGCCTGGTCAATTTTCTCATCCACATCCTTTTTTCTGGCCTCATGTTTATTTATTTTAGTTTCCTGGGTTCCCCCCTCCCCCCTTTTGTTTCTTACTTTTCTTTCTCTGGCTTTTGTATATTTCTGGTACAGGGAATTAGGGAGTAGAGATGGTGGGGTGGGTAAGAAGAAATAGAGAAGAGGAAACTTTTTAAATGCTGACCTTTAATGTGGCAAAAAGTCATGTTGACTTCACAGTCTGGGTAAGCATATGTAAACGATTTGTAAATCATATGAAAATAAACTTGTCGCCTTCTAGGTTTTTTCACACACTTGGATGTGGGTCTTGGGCAAAGCGCTTTAGGACAGGATGATATGGCTCAGCAGGATGTGAATAGGGCTTGGTGTTCACTGTAACCACTGTCCTGAGAGACCTTTTAGATACTGAGCGTTGCTGGACAGTTTGCTCTTTCCCTGCCTGCTGCCTGCAGAGGTGAATGTGTTTTATGCTCTGGTCTTCTCTTAACAGTAGTCCAGGACATCAAGTTGATGCCCTATTTGCAGTGGTCTTCGTGTGAAATCCTGTCTGTTGCTTTCATTCCAAATTCAGAAGGCCTTCTGGACTGTGCCATATTTATGCTCTTGTGTTTCTTCTCACTAGTGCTGTTATAGTCGTTCCTAAGTCATTATGGATCAGCCCTGTTCCCTCTGTGTGTTTCAAGTCTGCACGTTGCTGTGCTGAACCATTTCTCCTTTTCCCTTTGTCCTATAGAATGTTGTTCTAGTCACTTTGTGGACACTGTATAGATATTCCTTGTAGCTTCAAAGCTTTAACGTCCTACATACAGTTTCCAAGCTTGTGAATTACCATGTTTTGAATTTTCATTCTTACCATTGATAGATAGAAGGTATAAGAGAAGCAGCATCCAAGAGTGGTTAAGCCATGTGTTTTGTAGTTTGCAATCTTGGATAAGTTATTCAGTTCGTTCTCTCTCTCTCTCTCTCTGTGTCTCTCTCTGTCTCTCTGTCTTTCTTCTCTCTCTCACAGTCTCACTGGATCCCTGGCTAACCTGGAACGCTCTGTGTAGACCAGGCAGATCTCTGCCTCTCGAGTGCTGGGATTAAAAGTGTATTTCACCATGCCTAGCGAAGTTATTCAGTTTTTATGGGTTATATTTAGTTTCACATCTATTTAAAATTTATGTGTAACATGGATTTCTTTCATAGTTAGAATTGACATGATATGATGTATACAAAAGTCTTCTCACAGGAGTTGTCACTTAGCAGAGGATCTGTTAGATAATACTGTCGCTCTCCATGTAAGATAATGATACTATCCTCCATATTATTGCAGTCTCCCCAGTCTTCAGGCCCACTGTTCCTGGCATTTAACCTGTGTTTTTCCTATTAGGTTTGCAACTGTGCGATATGATCAAGGATCCAAGAACATTCGGAACCAGTTCATGCACCTAACAAACTACAGTGTGAATAAGAAGAGTGGAGACTATGTGAGGTATTAGCTGGTCCGGGCTAGAGGTCGGACTCAGATGCACGTGGTAGAGATGTGCAAAGTTAACATTGCACTGGAGCGAAATGTCAGGAATACTTAGGTGACATTGGAGGTCAAGTGTCTGTTTTTTAATTAGCTTATGTGTATGGGTGTATGGGTGTTTTGGCTGTGAGTGTACTGTATATGTGCCTGGTGCCCTGAGAAGCCAGAAAAAAGTGTCAGATCCTCTGGAACTGGAGATACAGATGGTCTTGAGTCACTATGTGGGTTGTTGAGAACTGAATACAGGTTCTCCAGAAGAGCAGTCGGTGTTCTTAACCCCCGAGCCATCTCTAGCCCCTCAAGTATAAGTTTTGAGGTGCTGTCGCCACTGCTGCTGCTGCTTCTCTTCCATGGCATACCCAGATTGAGGGTCCCTTACTCTACCAAAGTATGCCTTTGCTGTTTGTCTTTCCCTATTTGACTTAGGGGTAAGATTTCAGCGTAGAAATCATCAAAAGCTTAAAATTATTTGTATTCTTTGACATTATAGTGCTGTTTTTATGAATTTAACCTTAAGAATGTATGTACAAATCAGAACTAAGAACCATCTTTACTGTGTATTGTTAGATGGAAAAGCACACTGAGACAGTACCTGTAGCAAATGCCTTGATGGAATCAGTCTGTCATCTAAAGCTTATTTTTACTAAGGAAGAAGAAAAAGAAAGCTAGGTCTTGAAATGTTAACTGTTTTTAACTAGAAAGTGTAAGATTAGGGTAGTCAACTTGTATGTTTTTTTTTTTTCCTCTTTGTTTTTATGTATGTTCTAAAATTTTCTAAAACTTACTACTATGATCGGGGTAAAATAGGAAAAATTAAAGAAAGAAATGAGGCCATCTCAGAGAAGAACTAGTGGAAAGGAGTACCAACCCAGCTGTGTGGAAATGTTATTTTTGCTCTGTTTTCTTTCATCCTAATAATTTTGCCAGAAAGTGGAAAAATAGAAAAGAAACCCATCACTTTCTGCTCAGACTAAAAATAAGTTCCCGCCAGGCCCAAGGAAGGAAAAAAAGAATCTGCAGTGTTGGGGTAGTTGCTGAAGTGAGAGGATTCATTGAGTGTCCTATGATACTCAAGGTATTCAAGATGCTTAAAGCTGCCGTGGCCCCCACTTGAGCATGAGCAGGGTTCCGGCTGGAGATGGTGCCAAGGATTGAGAGGTTGGTGGCGAAGCACAAGCGCCTGACTGCAGACGGCATTCATGGGAGCCCGCCCCCGTCACCATTGTGTGGCAGTGGGATGCCTAGCACGCCTGTCACTCCGGTGCCATGTGTCATCGGTGGCACTCGAGAGGCATGGGAAGATAGCTGCCACTACCAGAGGCAGGCATACTTGGTGTGTCAAAGCAAGTCTGTGTGGTCAGCTCCTTAAAAGTCAATAGTAGATTAGCTGCCTAACTCTCCCAACTCAGTTCTGGTCTGAAAATGGTACCTGAGGTTGTTTGCTGGCCCCGTGTGACATTCACCTAAAAGACTACAAATGTTACACCCTTTGTTGTTATAATCATTCTTAAACTTGTTCACTCTTTTTTATGCTTTTCTTCACTCATTCTTGATGTAGAAGAATTAGCTCTTTTCCCTGCCCTCTTCAGAAAAGCAAACTGCATATCCTTTCCTCTTAAGAAACTGATGGAAAGGGTGTCTTACAAAAGAACCAAGGAGAACCAGATAGAAATCAGCAGAGCAGATGTTTTTCTAAAATACTAAAGGGATTGAGAAAGATAGGCCTCTGTGTAACCCCAGTTCCTTCCTTTTTAGTTGTGATGATCCGGAAGTGGAGGATTATGGGAATAAGTGGAGCATGAGTGCCATGCTTAGGTACCTGAAACAAGAAGGCAAGGATACAACTGGTGAGTACAGACCTTCTTCCTCTTAGACTCTATTAAAATATATTTTTTATTATTTACGTGGTGTATCTGCACAGACACACACACACACACACAATCCTTGCAGATACCTGTAGAGGCCAGAAGAGAGCACCAGATCCCCTGGAGCTGGAATTGCAGGGGGTTGTCAGCTGCCTTACATGGGTGCTGGGAACCAAATGCAGGTCCTTTGCTAGAACAGCAAATGCTCTTAACTGCCAAGCCATCTCTCCAGCCCCTTGACTCCTCTTCTTTGTATGATTATACTGTATTCTCTCACCAGGGCCTCCTGATGAAGTAGATGACTGTTCTTGTTCTTCCTGTGGTTTATGGTGGAGAACATATTTTTCTCAACCCCAAATCCCTTTTCTTGTTTCTTGTTTGGAAAGCATCATTGTTTTTCTTTAGTCGTCAGTGAATTTTTCTTTCTTGAATGTTGTCTGCACTGCCAACTAAGATACTGTGGCATTTTGTATTGCCTATCTATATTGGCTCTGAGTTCAAATTTTTCTAATTGGAATGCGCTTATTCTTATTGTTGAGTTGGAGAATGGACAGAGTGGAATTTTAGTACAGGGCTTGGAGTCAATAAGAACACTTGGGTGAGCCCTAAGCAGCACGGGAAGCCGTATGCAAGATAGACTTTTTTTGTGAACAGGGAAAGAGTGATAGGAAAGTGGGAAGAGTCTGTACCTTCTGTCACAGGTGCCTGCACCCAAGTCCATCTTCTCATAGCATGCCCACTCTATAGTCCCCATTCTGAAGACTGCCATTTAGATGCTTTTTGAATGAGCACACATGCTTTCGTAATTACAGTGTGACCTGGAATCTAATGTCTGCATTGTAGTATTTCTGTTTTCATTACAAAAGATTGTTTCCGCAGCACTGATGGCCCATGTGGAAGACCTGATCATTAAGACGATAATCTCTGCTGAACTCGCCATCGCCACTGCCTGTAAAACCTTCGTTCCGCACCGCAGCAGCTGTTTTGGTAAGGAGCCCCAAGATGCTTGTGTTTGTGAGGAGGGTCTTGGGGTTGATGGGGCTTAGTGATTCCATAGGAGTGAGGGGCACATTCTGGGTCTGTGGGGTTTTTGTTGGTTTGTTTGGTTTGTGGTTTTTTTGAGACAGGGTCTCCCTGTGTAGCTCTGGCTGTCCTGAAACTCACTCTGTAGACTACCAGGCTGGCCTTGAACTCACAGCAATCCGCCTGTTCTCTGCTTCCTGAGTGCTGGGATTAAAGGAGTGTGCCACCACCGCCCCTGCTCTGGGTTTACCTTCTTAAGCTCACAGAGGGCAGATCCTACTGGGGGGCCAGTGGTGAATTTTCACTGGAATCTCCTGAGGAGTAACTCACTTTCCATGTGGGGAATGGGGGTTGAAGCAGAAGTGTGAGTCTCTCTGTCAGAGTACAGTCAGAAAAAGTCTGCAATAGGTTGTACAGGAATCCAGCTCTAACAAATATATTCCAGAGCTCTCTGGCAGCCAGACTGGGAACAGATCCAAGAAGCTCTAGCTGGTACCAGTGAGTGCTTTCTCTCATTTTCCAATGACTCCTCCTTTTTGTTTTATTCTTCTTCCTAGTGGGTTCTTCCCCCTCCCCCTCTTCTTTCTCCTGCTTGTTTTCCCTTCTCCTCCCCTCCCCTTCTGTTTCACTCCATCTTTTTTTGATTGCACAGAGAAAGTGTAACAAGCGATTCACAACCCGAATCAGGAAACCTGTGACCTCCTGACCACTGTGTCTGTCACACCAAGGGTGCCTGTGTGCATCTGCCTTCTTCATGAATAGGAACTTAGTATTAATTGCCAGTGCAAAAGTCCATAAGGCCAGGTAGGCTTTAGGCACATGTTGGACCTTGGTACTAAAACACACAGAGCTACTGATAGTGATGTGATGCGCTGGGTAGAGCATGGTATAGAGCAATACACACAGCAAGGGCAGAAGTGGTGTGGCTTGCTTACAAGCTCTACAGGCCTTGTACAGCCTGAATTTGAAACCCGATTGTACCCCTTTCTGGTTGGGTGATTTTCAGCAAGTTGTCCTAATTCCCGTTTTCTATAGTATAAATGACAGCCGTGATGGTATCTCCCTCCTCAGAGTACCATGAAGAACTAATGAGATGGTGCAAGCAAAGAAAGCACTTGGCACCATGTCTGGCTCTTAAGTTGTGTTGCATAAAATCACTTTTATTAATTTTGTAATTAGACACTCTAATTCTTGCTCTCTTTAATGGATTATAACCGTATGTATTTGACTGACGCTCAAATAAAGGAACTGTTGAGACTGAATAGAAGATGCAGCTAAGTCAGGATCTAGAGTTGTAGAGTAAGAGAAGAGGCCACAGTGTCTTTTAAAAAGCAGATCTTTTGGAAGGGAAGTGCACCAGTGTCCACAGGTTCTGTGTCTGGCTAGAAAACCCTCCTGTCTGCCTTGCATCCCCTCACTCTGCCCTGCCTCTTCTCTGGAGCCTTGCTGAGCCCAGGGCCTCTTGTGTCACTCCCGCATGCTGTTCTGTGCTTACCTCATGATGCTTCTCCTTGTATGCGTAGATGCTTTCCCAGAAGTTTCTGAGTTTATCTCCTTGAATTCTTAATAGTCAATGTGTCTGCCTTCCCATCTCATGCTGTTTATGTCAAATCAGAGCTCTGGGGACCTTTTCGAACTCTTAGCCTTTGTGAGCATTTCATTTATCTTGTGGATGAACTACCTCAACTTTTCCCCTGTTGCTTTACCTAGCAGGTCACCCACATTCTTCCAGGCAGAGCCTCTCTCCTAGCCAGGGTTAGACTTGAGGTGTCCGGCTCCAGCCCTCTGTCCACGTCTCTGCAGTGTCTCCTGCATGTCCTCCCGGGTCACATGTGTGTTTCTCCTAGTGGAGCGGAGGCTCCTTGAGGATGGCCGCCACAGTGTCACCATTGGGTTTGTCTCTCTCATGTAGAGCAGCATCCTTTGCTTTCTGAGACTGTTGGGAAAGTGGTGCTTGTTTTCATTGCTTCTTGGTGGCCTGGCAGTAAGCTTTCCAGTGGCTCTGATTGGGTAATGCCTGCAACTCTTAGAATTATTGAGTCTTTTTGAGAATGGAGGCGGGAGCTATTAGAATGTGACTCCCAACTATTGAAGCCTTGTAAGCTTAAATATGTTTCCTTTCTATTTCTGCTTGTCTGTGTTGGTAAATTTCTCATGACCCTTGGTGTGTGGGTGTGTGTGTAAAACCTTTGTTCTAAGTAGCTAATACTGAAGGCTTTTCTGGATGTTTCTCTTTCTGTCTTACTTTGTAATGTGATTGCTTTTTGGAAACTTAGAAATGGGTTCACAGAACTCAGTGTGAAAGAAGGGCAGCAACTTTCTCTGATTCAGAGAAATACCCCAAGGCCCATCAGCCAGGGTCTTCTCTCCCCTCTGCCTGGGTCCAGCTCCAATAAACTCAGGGCATCTGGAGTTTTTTAAGTTGTTGACTCTCTCCTTGGCTTTTGTGGTTCTAATTCCACTTCCTGTCAGGCCTGGGATTCTGTGTGCTTCATTAACCTCCCCCGTGAGATATGATTTTGTATATTTGTGTGAATCCCTTTGCCTCCTCTGACTCTCATCCTCCCTTGGGTTTTGCATTATAAGGAGTAAGCTTTTTGTGTGTGTGTCAGAGTAAACAGGAATTGAGAGCTTCCCAGAAGATTTTGGCTTGAACAGAACATTAATGTTTTTAGGGGAAACAAAGAATGTAGAGATGGGGTTCCCTTATTCTTCTGGTGGTAATTTCTGGCCTTCCACTTACAGGCTGCCGCCAGGAGCATTCTGTTACTGGGGTTGTGTCCTGTGGTTTCTTCCTCACCTTGCCACCTGTACTGTTTCTAGGTACTATCAGCATTCCCAGTGGTGCTTTCTTTATACTTGTGACTCCTTTCCAGTTTCTGCTGTGTGCTAGGCAGAGATTAGGATTGCAGCAGTGCATTACTGTCGACAGTTTATTTGTTGCAAACTCAGTTTGCCCTGGGATACTTCTGTATCCATATGCCTGCATTGTGTTATTACTGCCTATATAGCAACCGTAATAGGCTACCTGAAACCTAGCATTTAATGCTGCTACATAAAGGTGTATGTTCAGAAGGACCACAGTGAATGATTTGTCATGGTATAGAAAGGGGGACCCTGAAAAATTAGCCCTTGTCTCAGGTTAGAGAGCTAGTGAATAAAGAACTTGAATGAAAGAGACTCAGCCTGACAAAATGGGGGCCTCAGAGGATGAGTCTTGGCAACTTCCCATCTTGATCATAGGACTTCAATTATACGGGTGTGGATGCTCCCACCAATAAAACACGTTTCTAACAGTCACATTGTACTGCCTTCCAAGACTGTGGAAATGCGGTACAATGTGAACTAATGTGCTTCAATAGCAGCTCTTTAAATATGCTAAGGAAATTGGCTCTGTGAAATTACTGACTATGAGAACAACTTTTTTTGACCATTTGAAGAAAAATAGCCAAAAACAACAGGATGTTAGCTGTCTTTCAAAGATGTTGCTGCTGACAGTGGTTTAATCTTTGTTTGTGAGAATGGCCGAAGTGATGGACTCTGATCCTGATCCTGTCTAGTATGGGATCATGTGGACCAGACATTGATTAACTGACTAGCTTAGTCTTGTTTTAATCAGAGACCAATGGCATGTCTGCTGAGAACCAAGTATGTTCAGGACACCTCTCTTGGTTGAAGTATGGTTTGATTTTCTGTTGCCTCTGCTCTTGACCATTTTTTCATGGTAAGGTCATGTTCTTTAAAAGGAAGGTATCCATAAATGATTGTCAGAGGAATGGAAGAAGGAAGCATGCTTTCTCCATTATGCAGACCTCTCCACCAGCAGTGAAAGAGTGGAAGGCAGGGCAGTTTTCAAGGTAGCACCCTCCTCAGTTTATCCCTTGCTCCAGTTTAGATGCAGAGGGAAGCTTACTGTAGAAGGCACACAGGTAGTAAGAGGTTACTATTGTCTTCAAAAATGTTGTTGGTACTTATTACTAACCATATGTCATAAAACTCTTGTTTTATGACAGGAGTCAGAAAACTTTAGCAAGTTGTCTTGGGTCATGTGGCTAATAAATGGCAAGGCCAGGTTTGAGGCCACATATCTGGCCCCTTCTCCACCCACATAAGACAGCTCTGATGAGTCCACTCCTTTTGGCATGTCTCACATCCTGGATTCTCCTGTGCTGTCCTGTAACTAGATCTCAGGAACAATGACATCATCTTTTCTAGCAGGCAGATCAGGCTTGGAAAAGAACACTCCTTCTGCCGAGTCCAAAGTGCTTGGTCCTAGATATTCCTTTCAGACCCAGCATTATAGGCAGTAGCCAGACACCATAGTGACTTCAGGGATGAGTTAACAAGTTAGCACTGGGCTTTTTCTCTTACTCAGTTCATTTTCCTATGGGATCTTGTTCTCCTTTTCTAGAGTTCTCTTTTGGACCCATTATAAAGACTTTGGTTTTGCTTTTAAACTCAAATCCTAAGCTGAGGTAAAAAGCATTTCTGTTACAGAAAGAGATCTCAGTGACAGTGGATGCTTGCCAGTGCCAGCACGTTCCCTGCCCAGGGACTGCAGCTTCAGCTGGGCTCTTGTTTCTGGGGAGGCTCAGTACATTGTCTCCAAGACGAGTGGTGGTGTGAGTTCAAGGATCTCTTAGGTCTCAGGGAGACTGTTTTCTCTATTTTCCCCTCCCCCACTTCTTCAAAAGCCGTCTTTTATCAGATTTTTTTCCTTAAATGTATCTCTAATAAATTTTCCTTAACAAGACTTTCTGTTTATTTTTGGCAGGTGGTTCTTCTGTTACTTCTATGCCAGCTCTTCTCTTTGCAGTATGCTAAATAAATTTATTTTCTTTCTTAAAAAAAAATGAATTCTTGTTATTTTTTTATTGTGATTGGTAGTTTTCTTTTGACTATGTAGGTAGGCCACAAGAGAGCGCTGTTTATTGGTTTTTCTCACACATAATTTTCTTTTTTTCCTCCCTTGGTGGCTCTTAATTTGTGTGTGTGTGCGTGCATGTGTGTGTGTGTGTGTGTGTATGTGTTCATCTTTGTGTACGTGTGCACATGACTGGAAGCCAGATGTCAGTGTCTGGTGTCTTCCTTAGTCACTTGTCTATTTTACCATTTATATCATTTTATTTATTTATTTATTCATTCATTCATTCATTCATTCATTCATTTATTTATTTATCCATCCATCCATCCATCCATCTATCTATCTATCTATCTATCTATCTATCTATTTATTTATTTATTTATTTATTTATTTGAACAGGGTCTCTTCCTGAATCTGGAGTTCACTGCTTCAGCTAGCCAGTGAGCCCCAGGAATCCTTCAGTCTCTGGCCCCCAGTACAGGGCTCATAGACACATGCTATCATGCCCATCCTTTTACATAGTGCTGGGATCTAAACTCAAGCTCTTGGAAAGCATTTTACTAACTGAACATCTCCCTCGCCCTTTGTTTCTTGATACATTTCCTGAATGTTTTACTCACGGAGTAGATTACTTCTGCCTTAGCTTTCTATTGCTGTGATAAATACCGTGGCCAAAAGCAACTTGTGGAGGAAAGGGCTTATTTAGTTTACACTTCAACATCACAGTCCATCATTGTGAGAAGTCAGGGCAGGAACCCAAGGCAGGAACAGAAGCAGAAGCCGTGAAAGAGCGCTGCTTACTGACTTGCTCCTCATGGCTCTGCATTCTTACACAACCCAAGACCACCTGCCCAGGGCTGACACTACCCCCACATCAATCATCAATCAAGAAAATGCATCACAGGCTTGCCTGCAGACCAGTCTTTGGGGGAACATTTGAGGTTCTCTCTTCCAGAATAACTTTTCTTTTGTCAAGTTGGCAAACACACTAGCACATTTCGTCTAAAATGATAAATGAGATGTGGCCCGTGTCCTCCAAAGATGGAGAGATACAAATATGAAATAAAAGACAGTTCACATAGTAGAGTGACTATAATGCTCTTGGAATATTCAAGAGTTACTACCAGTTTGCCTAGGTGAGCCAGGGAAATGCACCTTAACAGGGGGAATATGATATTAACACTATAGTGTTAGAACAGGGGCTGGCTTTATTTTTTTCCTTCTAGACAGCATCTCTTAGAAGCCTTTCCTCCACTCCCCACCCCCAACAGCTAGGGAAATGGCTCAGGAGCTAAGAGATACATGGGGTAGTATTCAGTTACCACGTGACCAGGTATTTCCACTTGTAGGTATTTACCCAGAAGAAATGAAACGTTATGTCCACACAGTTCCTACTCAGAAATGTTGATACTTTATTTATAATGGCCCCAAATTGGAAAATACCCATCAACTGTTAAATGGATAAATTGTGGTATGTCCATACTGTGGAATACTACTTTGGAATTAAAAGGAATAAACTACATTTTTGATACATGTAACAGCATAGGTAAGTCTCAAAAGACAATACTTCATGAAAGAAAGTTCTCTAAAAAGACTATAGACTATACATGTTTCATTTACTTGACTTTCTGGAAAATGAAAATAAGGAAACAAAAATCCCATTGGTGGTTGTTGGAAGATGAGGATTGACTACAGAAAGGCATAAAGGCGCATCTGATATGATTTTTTTTGTATCGTGATTGAGGTTGGGTTTAAACAGCTGTACACTTCCAAGATTCATCAAATTATTCACTTTAAAGGGATGAATTTTATTACACATAAGTTATACCTCAATGTGTCTACCTTAAAATGAATTAGTGATACATAAATCTCAAAAACATGGGAAATATAATCCAATGAGTACATACTGGATGATCTCCATGTTTATGAAATCCTGGACTTGGTAGAACAAATTGCCGGTGGAAGAATTAAGAGTAATGGTTGTCACGGATGAGGCAGGGACGAGCTGTCTATCAGAAAGAGGCATGAGGGGATTGTCCTGGGCGCCGGAAGTGTTGTGTATCCCTTGACAGTGTGGGTTACGTGGCTGTAGCCAGCTCCAGTATTCAACAGTCTACATTTAAGACTCATCCACTCATCATATAAGTTATTACCTCATAAGGGAACAGAAGTGGTTGGCTGGACTAAGAGAAGGCTAGAAGGTATCAGTACCTTTGTTGAGCTGTTACTTCAAGAGTTTGAGCTGGTGTACAGGCTATCCTTTCTCTCCATTCCCCACCACTGAGCCCAGCCTTATTAAGGTGAGTTGGCCCTGGCATTCTGCTGCAAAGCTGTCCCATAGCAATATACATGCTTCCCCCACTCTCCCATGATTGCAGGTTCAAGCCCTGTATAAGTGTAGTTAGATTGAGGGTATGACCCTTTAATACAGTTCCTCATGTGGTGACCCCCAACCATAAAATTATTTTTGTTGCTACCTCACAACTGTAATTTTGCTGCTGTTATCAATCGTAATGTAAATATCTGATATGCAGATGGTCTTAGGCGACCCCCGTGGAAGGATCCGTTCGACCTCCAAAGGGGTCGTGACCCACAGGGTGAAAACAGCTGCCCTTGTGCTTGGCATGATGCTCCCTAGTTATTGTTATCCCAGCAGCTTTTATCACAGGAGGAAAAGTCAGTTTCGTGCTGATAACTTTCTCAGCTTTTAGATATGCTTTTCTTTTCCCAGAATATTGTTTTCAGACTTTCAGCTGAATGTGAGCTCTTGGAATTTACCTCTGATGCAGTGAAATGGTTAAGTGTGATTGCTTAAAACTCAATATGGAGTGTTTAAATAGCGTCTCTCGTTGGTGGTTGATCTGCCGTACATTGGTCTTCCTTTGTGACTGGTTCTTTCTACAAACTGTATCAGTATGTACATCAGTCACTATTGTCATCGTGTTCTTTATGCTGTTATTAAATATTTATGAAATAGTTGAATCCTGTGCTTCTGCTCTTAAAAACTGAAAAGAGTATTTTCTTATATCATTGTATCTTATGTAATGATACAGGACTTGTAGATTATACATTATTTTCCTTCCTTCCTTTGTTCCTTTCTTCCTTCTAGTTCGTTTTCTCTGTCCTTTCCCTCTCCCTCCCTCCTTCTTCCTTCCTTCCTCTTTTTCATCTTGATGTGTTGCTCAACCTCACATTCAACTTATAATCCTCCTGCCTCAGGCTCCCAAATGCTGTGATTGCAGATGTATGCCAACATACCTGTTCAGGCTTTTCATGTTAAATGTCTTATTTAGAGCTACTTGACAAAAATCATTTCTCAAGTTAAAGAAAGAATTAGATTATTGTTGTTCTGAAGACTAGGCGAAGACTAGGCACGCTATTGCGAAGATTGCAGAGTCTGTAAAAGTATGAATTTGTTTACCTAAAGGAGCTAAAGTAAGATTTATATAGTTACATGACAATGTATGAAGCCCCAAACTTGTATTGTTTTTTAATTGGTTTTGCAAATTAAATGGAATCCTATATAAGTAGTTACTGAGGAAGGTGACATAACCACGAAACACTAGAGTATTTAGTCTAGCTAAGTGTGGCAGTATATGCCTGTAATCTCTGCACCTGGGAGCTGAGGCAGGAGGATCATGAATTAAAGGTCAGTGTGAATTATGCAACAAAGGCCTGTCTCTAGCAAACAAATAAAAAAGAGTGTGCATGTCTATTTGACTTATATTGTAGAAATAGGCTGTTGCCCATCTGAGTATCCAGTTTCAGTTAATGACTATTAAAAGAGAAAGAGAGCCTGAAGGATGTCTCTTATAAGTGATATCTCCAAGTCGCAGTGCGGGGTCAGACTTGACTGCTGAGTCTTTAGATCCTGCCCTAGGTTTCTTGGTGCTGCACGATAGCTGTAGATTTATGTGTTCTAGACTCTGTTTCTAGTTTTTGAAATGATGATAGAATGGAAAAAAAAAAACATCTTGAAACAGTAAAATTTATGTTAGCGTGAACTTCTAGAAAAGCCCTGCTTGTTTACTTTGTGTGTGAGCACTGCGGCAGCAGTTTTTCTCTTGGAGAAGAGATGCAAGTGATGATTTGAGTGACACTGGGGATGATGTCAGGAGGGAGTGGGACTTCGGAAGTCAGAGTGTTTGGGATGTGTATACCAAGGGCTGAGTGCCACTGTTACAGCCGCTGCGAGGATCTCACTAGTAATATTTGAAGGCCCCAAGTTAGCTTCTTATCCCTGAATTCTAGGAGAGAGAGATGCCTGGTGATTGTGACTTTGCTTCTTGTGACAATTGGGGAGGAAGAGGAAGAGAATCAACAAAGAAATCAGAGTCCATGGAAGGTTGATCTTTGGCTCCTTCCTTTCCTTGAATAATACTGGTGGTTCGAGGTAGCTTGTCAGCCACCCATCTCTTCTGTGTCAGCCTGGACATTTTACTTTCCAAAAAGAAATTGAAGCTGTAGGAGAGGGGAAAGAATAAGTACACTTTACATTTGAGCTGGGTTGCGGAAGCAAGATCCTAAAGTTAAGAAAATGTGATGGAAGGATCCTTCTGTGGACATTTCAGTTTTCAGAGTGTGGCGGGGAGGTGGTAGAGGAGGGCAGTGCAGAGCAAGCCCGATGTGGCGTTGGAGACAGGTGTGCTTGAGTCATTCCTTCCCTCGCCTTTCATCCTTGAGCACTGTGGGATCCTGTGCTGAGTCTCGGTGCGTATAGAACTCAGGAACAGCAACAGCATGTTGGGTTTTTAGCGTTGTCTTCTTGTTATCCTTCAAAAGAGACTATTCCTAAACTTCAGATCCTCTGCTTACTGCTTACACCCAGTGAGTTTCTAGGCCTCAGATGGGAGTTGAATGATTTTATGTGATTGTTGCATGGAAAATGATCTTGCATGTTGTATTGTATTTCCAGAACTGTATGGCTTTGATGTGCTCATAGATAATACTCTGAAGCCATGGTTGTTGGAAGTGAATCTCTCTCCTTCTTTGGCCTGGTAAGTCAGTTCTATCAACTAAAACAAAGGACAAACCTGCACATGACACTAAGATATGTTTTATTTTTATTTTTTTGGAGGGGAGAGGGTATTATTTCTCTCGTGTTAAAAATCTTTTACAATGACTAGACATTTAAAAATTAGTTTATGGTATGTTATCAAAACCCCTTGGGTCCTCCAAACTTCCCAGCCAGTTTGCAATACATGTTTGCCATTTATTGGCTTCTTACAGATAACTCTCACTTTGATTTTTAACATTTCTTTAAAATGCTAAGATAAGACCATGTCTATTATTTCATCTTATTTGCATTATTAAACCACTTGAAACATGAGTAACAAGCTACTTCATTGCACTGGAAAGAGCAATAGTCTTGAGAAAATATGCTGACAGATATCCCAAACTGCAAACAGAGTATGAACAAAATGTACTACTCATTAGAGAACGTGAATATGAAAGTAATATCAAGTACTTAATTTCTTCATTATCCCCCAGAACTAATACCACTCAGGATTTCAGTCCCTGCTCTGTATCCACCTCTGCAGCTTTGAAGTTAAAACAGCCTAAGTAAATTATTCTTGGGGAAGACTTTACCATTGAATGCGTGGCTATCCCTAAGCAGAACATCTTGCTCTGGTCAGACTGTATTTACAGACTTTATCTTTTTGTCCTCCCTACCCCCAGCTTTGTAGGAGTTCTGCTAAAGCTACAGGAACCCCTCAGGTGTTGCAATGACTTTGCTGCCTGGGGCTAACCCAGGGAAGTCTGCAAGTACAGTAGGGGAGTAAAGCCGAACCAAGGCCCTGCAGAGCTGTTTGTTTGCTCAGTTCTGTGGCCTGGTGTCCACCTAAGGTTAATGTCTAAAACTTTTAACAATCTTAGATTTACAAAAATCAAATAAAATCTGTTATTTAGAAGGGAAGAAATACATTTTTCAGTACCAAAGAAGACCCTGCTTACATCCTCAGTGATGGAATTTCTATTAGCTATATGCTTTGCTAAACAGAAAACCTTAGAGGTTTCTGCCAGAGACCACCCAGTTGCTGGGCTTTTAAGGATGAGAGGATTGGCAGAATGCCAAGTCATCAAATAAAGACATGCTGACTGCTTGGAGGAGTGGGGATTTGGCTCACCTCAGGTGTGAGGTGTGCAGCTGGGCAGTGCCTTCAGTTGTTAACGCTGCGCTCTGTCAAGTCAGCCCTTTCAACATTGCTCAGTGAAGTACAAGAGCTGATGTTAAATATTCCAGAGGGACACAGTGGGGCCTGTAGCAAGAGCAGTGCGGTTCATGGAGGACCACCTAAGCTCCAGGGTAGTCCTCTCCACAGGAAGGCCTCTTGTTTTTGGTCCACACCGTTTCAGTGTCCACATGGGTCCCTGCTTCCTTGTATGGCGAGATGTTAGTAGGGCTAGCTTGGATCCTTTTACCCTATTTACAGCCTTCAAGCCTAAAGAGATTGAGTTAGCACAGAAAATGAAGACTTCCAAAAGTACCAAAGGAGCCAAAATGTCTTGTCTTGCATGTGAATGTGAGAAAACGACGAAGCACTAAGACATAATTTGAATGAGGGGCACTCAAAAAATTATGAGCACATGGATAGTCCGAGCCTCTGAACCCCACACTGATAGTGAAGCAGTATTCCTGGCTTGCTCAAAGCTTGGATTGCGCAAGACCTGAGTAAAAGATTCCATGTCAGGGAATCAGTGTGTTGTGTTGGGCCTGCCTTACAGAGGATGAGCTTAGCGAAAAGCTTGTACTTTTATTGGTTTCCACTAGATTTCTGTCCCCTTTCCTATGGATTTGATGTGCTGTCTGTGCTGCTTCTCTGATACTTGGAAACTTTCCTGTACTGGGACCCGTGATGAGGCAGCTCTTTCCTTAACCTTCAAAATCATCAATTGCTCTTTTCTTTCTCTGTTCTCTTAGTGATGCACCTCTGGACCTAAAGATTAAAGCCAGTATGATCTCAGACATGTTCACTGTTGTAGGTGAGTAGCAGTGTGTTCAGAACTGGACTCACACAAAAATTAACCAGCGTTTCCCTTTGCCAGGCTCCGTAGGTGTTGCCAACTGGCAGTTCCTAAGCCATGCTGAATGTTTTGTACTAAAAAATTATATTTTCAGGGAAGTGTTTATATGTTTCTACTCCCCCTGGCTCCATCCTGTCCTGAGGCTGAACCACAACTAAGGCCGAGACCTGGGGCATGGGAATTATGAGCTGAGGCAGAGAATTAAGCAAAGATCTGCTGAGAGTATATTTTTTCCTCTGAACTGGGAAAGCGAAACCCACTGCAGAAGCCCTATTACAACGGAGACCAGCTACATTTCTCCTAGACGGTCTTCTGCATGATCCCTTTTGCAGTGTTACAGCCAGAGCAATTCAAGGAAGAAATCCCATTCAAAGTAGATAAGCCAGAACTTTGAAATGGAGATGGACAGTCAGGCGGGTATGATATGGATTTATTATTGGGTTTTAAGATTTCCCCAAAAAGACACAACGGAACCCATTTGAGGTGAACTAGTACATGAACCACCAGATGTTGTAAAACTTAGCTACTCTCTTCTTTTTGGTTGAGAATTTAGGGTTTTTTTTGTTTTTGCTTTTTTTTTTTTTTTAGGAAGGAAGTGGAACTAGTGGGAGTCCAGTTTCCTGAGCTATAGATAATCAATCATAAAGCCCATTGGGGAGTTAGCAGTAGGCCATCATTATCCCCAGTAGGTTGTAACAGGGCATGATAACACGCTTGCTATTGCAGTCTTTTGGTAAAAACATTTCTTTTCCCTAGTCACCATCCAGAAAGTTACTTAAACAACAATAACAAACACCTTTCTTTTATGAATAGCTATATGTTTCAAACAGATGATTTACTCATTTGTTTGAGACTCACCAAAATGTCACACCTCTGTCAGTCAGGATTATTCAGCTCCTCAGTAAGCATCTCCCTTTTTAGGATGAGTCTCAAGGTGCTTGAACCGAACCAAACAGGCTGATTTCTTAGAAAAGGGCTACTCGTAATACTGCTCATTCCCCATTCAGGATTTGTGTGCCAAGATCCTGCCCAGCGGGCATCCAACAGATCACTTTATCCCACCTTTGAGTCTTCCAGGCGGAACCCTTTCCAGAAACCTCAGGTAAGCACATTGAGGAGTGTGAAGCCCAGAGAAGGCTGGCTGGAAGTAGCAGCTGATGGGGAGCTGAAGCACCGTGGCTGTGAGGTTGCTTAGGGCAGGAGAACTCGGGGTGCGCTCTGGTAGCTTATGCTTTCAACCGCTTTCCAACACACTGACTCCCTGTTTTTGTTCTGCCTTTCCTCTTTTCACTACCTTTCCTTCTCTCTTCCAGGCTCACCATTTCCCCCCTCAGATTGACTTGCTCACAAGCAAAACAGAGGAGAGCCTGCTAATTTTTAAGCATGACTAGGCTTTTTCTGATCTTCAGACTAGCTTTGTAGAGATGCTCCATCACAACATTGCGTCCTCTGTCCTCTTTGCCCTCAGTGGTCAGGAGCTCTGATCAAAGCTAAAATAAGTACCCGAAAAAGCACATGCGTCAGAAACATTGTTTGGTCAAGTACTGCTCCAGTCCCCATGCACTCTGGTTTTGGGTCCCGTTAGAGCAGCCGATCTCCTCCTGTCTGCTCGTCCCGTTGCATCGTCAGGCTGCATGTCTGAGTACTGCTACTTAGTGTTTCTTCTCATTAAATTCCTCCCGTCTGCCCATCTGGTTGAGTCCCTGGCCTACTCAGGCTTTGGAACTATTTCTTACAATGCAGAAGCGATCTGGATTGTAATTTCTGTGTAACTGCATCGTTCAGGACCTCTAGTGTCATTTCGCCAGCTTCCTTGCTTGTTGCAGTGTTTTGCATTCACCGATTTGCGGCTTTTACGCTCTCTGCTCCTCTGCTGCCCTGTGAGCTCTTGGAAGGCAGGACTATTAATAGGTTCTTCTCCTCTCCCTCTTTTGCACCACCCCTTTTCTTCCACTTCATCCCTCCATTCTCCCTCTTCTAGCCTCGTTTTTCCCTTCGTCCTCGTCGTCCATCTGCTCGCTGATCTCATCTTGAGCCGTGCTGTCTCAGATCCCTTCACACTTGAACATTTGAACATTTTGCACTCAGACACCTCTGAGGCCTGTGGGCAGGTAATGTGAAGGAGGACAGTCAGGGCAGGTACAACACAGTGATGAACAGGCTACCTGGGGAGTGGAGGCCTCCCGTCAAAGGGTGGCAGACCGATGAGCATGGTCTAGCTGATGACTGCCATGCTCCAGTGTGGGCCAACGGGGCTGAGAGCCTCCTGTTGTCATGAAAAATCAGAAATGATATGAATATTTTTAAATATTGACAAACATCTGATTCAAGACAAAACCACTTCAAGCCAAACCTAGCATGTCTTTGATTTGAGCTGGAGTGGGTCCATGGCTAACTATCTGTGAGCCTTGCTCTAGGATCATTCCCTGGGTGATGGTGTGCTGTGGAACAGGGTGTTTTGCATTGTAAGAGGTGTTATCTCAGATTAGAAATACAACCAGGCATCAAGACTCCCAATTGCTCAGAGCATCATCACAGATCAAAGGGATTTCTGTAATTTTAATGGGAAAAGGTAGAGAATTATTAACCTAGATATAGTGGGAAAACTTGGGCAGTCGCTTTCCTGTGCAAATTGTTCCCTATTAGCATCCCTGGAAAGAGCTGCAGACTTAGAGCTGTGAATGTTTCTTACAGTGTGGATACAATTTCTGCCAGGTTTTTATTCTAGAGATAGTAGCATTTCAATCTTGAAAGAATGAATCCCTTTTCTTAACTTGTCAGTCAGCTTTTATTGGCAATTTTTTGCAAATCATCAAAAATCTACCCAGTGTTTGATCTGCTTACTGGTGGGCAGTGGCATGATGTCATCCATAAGCAGCCCCAGGGGTGCATACATAAAGGCCTATAGAGGAGCTCTGTGTACTGTATGAAGTAGGTTTGCCAGGCAGGCTAGTTCACCTCAGGGTCTTTAGTACCTGACAATAGTGAGAAGTTGAAGTTGGAGCACAAGTAATAGCAAGAAAGCAATATTGAAGAAAAACGCTCTCGCTTTCTAACCAAGGGCAGGGCTCTTGCATGTGGTCTGTGCTTTCTAATGTCTTAGATGCAGGAGAGGGAGAGCCATAGGCCTATTAGGAGAAGGTAAGGCTTTATTCTGGTTTTTGTCTCTCATAGCATCCAGTGTCTGCATAGGTTCAGTCATCAAAAACCACACTGGGTTATTTGGAGATTTAATTTTATTTCTATTTCTCTAATAGAGAGCCTTGTAGCTTTGGACTTTCATGTTACATATGTCGTGCTTTTTACATAACTTGAGAACACAAATAGGATGTGCAGAAAGAACTGGACCAGTATCTTCTTGGTTAGAGACCATGATAACAGAATGTGCAGTAACTTAGGACCCTCAGTTCCTGAGGGTGATTATGCTGTGGATTGAAATGATGAACAGAACTTATCCATCATTTTGCCCAGAATATTCTGGAGAGAAAATATTGCATTCATAGAGGAATTTTGTCTGGTTCGGGTATCTTAGGAAACGTAACTACTCTCAGCAACTTGATAGTAATGCTCTCTTCACATTGAGTGCTAGGCTTACTTGTGTTTTTTCACAGATGGTACTTGATAGGTGTATCAATTTGTGACTGAATTTAGAAACCTGCCATAATTAGATGCAACCTTTAAAATAAAGACAAATGCTTTTTGACAAGTTTGACCTTTGCTCCTTTACCATCCGTATAAGCAATTTTTGAAATTGACTGCCATTTTCTTGCGTGTTACTCAGTTTGGGGCTTTGGCCCTGTTTTACTTCATTGGGTTAAAATGGAAGGTCATCTTCCTTCTTGCTCTTTGCTCAGAGGCTCATTGTTGTCCAGCTGACTGATGCTCAGCAGGAAGCAGTTGTATTCTCTGGTGCTGTTAGTGGGAAGCTGGAAGCCTGAATGGTAACTTCCTGAGCCCCTGCTTCCAAGAAGGTGGCTTCTATGGTGAAGGAAAGTCCTAAGGGTGTCTAGTGTTACGTTTGCTCACTGCTCCATTGGTTCTATACTGTATTTTGGTGTAGTGGTGCTAGAATTAAAAACTCTGCTGACTATAATGTTTCATATTTAGTAATTATCTGAATGTTATATGCTGTCCATAGCGAAAATCAAACAAACCCACCAACCAGACAAAGAGCCTATATTCTAAATAGGCCTTGAACTAGTTCATACAGTAAGAGCATTGAGAGCATTTCATGGCTTCTGGTTTGCTGTCCGTGTGTAATTCTAACCTTAGTTTCCCTGTGTCATTTCCACTGCATTACTTGCATTACTTAGGGTTTTTTTGTCTTGGTGAGCAAGGCCTCTCTCTAGTCACATTTCCACATGCCTGCATGGTACAAAGTCTTCCTGGCTTTATTGAGCCAGCTGTATAAATGTTGGATTCTTTGACTTGACCTCTCTTTGTTACTGTTTTTCTGGAAATGAAGTTCCTCAGTGCCCCCCTAGTTTCATATCAGAGCTAAGGGGAGAGATCACGTGAGGGAGGAAAGAAAACACATCTCTGAGTGCGCAGAGTTTATGTGGAGTCTCTTAGAACCGCCTCCTTTGTGCCTTTTCTTTTTGATGTCGCCTCCATCTGCACTGTCTCCTCCCTTGAGCGCCTGTAGTCCACATTCCCGCCGGCCAGAAAGTGGACTACCTGCTTGTAACTCGCATTGGAAAGCAGGTGAACCTTAGAACGAGAGGGACCCGGACTCGGGTTCAGTGCCTGCCAGATCCTACCTGCTGGACCTCAGGGAGGTTCCTGAAGTCTCTGGGACTCAGGGCCCACCCTGCCTAGTGGGCCGAATGCTCGTGAAAAGAGGGTATAAAATACCGGTAGAATGTTTAGGCCAGTGTCTCCACGGGGCTCACACTCAGGAGGCCTGGTCTCCCACTACTGTCAGTATCTGGTATTTTCATTCATCAATTCGTTATGTTTTGCATATATGTCATCATCCACAAACATTCTATCTATCTATCTATCTATCTCTCTCTCTTTCCAGACATTAGTGGAGATTCTAAATAATGCTTCATTGATACTTCTTGATTTGTTGACATTTATATTACGCTCTAGTTATATTTTTAACAGTTTGAAATTTTTGCCATATATTGTATTATGTTATATATATGTTATAGTATGGCAGCAACTCCCCGACTGGAAGTAAAATTTAGAATAAGTATTGTATTAAATTTTCTCAAATGCTTAGAAAAATCCAAAAATGCTTAGTAAAGCCTCCCTACATCTTCTGTAGTCATTGTCACCTTTTTAAAAAATGTATGGAATTTTGTCCTAAAAGTCAAACTTTCAGAGCATGTTTAGATGAATAGCGCAGGCTCCAGCGCTATCCGCTATGAGCCGGTCGCACTCCTGTGCTGTGGGTCTTCGCATTTCTGAGGACGGCGCCTCACTCACTGCTGCAGTTCTCTGGTGCTGCCTGAGTGGCTTTCCAGACATAACTGCAGGTGGTTTGTTTGTTTGTTTGTTCTTTTAGGTGGATAGCAAGATGCACGCTCTCAGACTTGCTGACTTCCATTTATTCCAAACTTCAGATAACTCACCTGAGTTCCCTGTGACACAAGCCTGCTCAGCTTACCAAGTTTTTGTCTTAATTTCAAAGGGAGCTTCTGATTACCGTTGTATTGAAACCGTCTTTCAGAAGCCATCTTTTGGTCCACTCTATCCATATTTAATGTTATGTGATCTCTTTTATTTCTTTCTTTTGTTAGCATTTAATTCATTTTACTTTTTTAATGTTTACTCTTTATTTTCTTGATAGCCAGTCACAGCACATGAGTTGTACTCTTTCTAGCTTCCTTTGCTTTTACTGTTGACTTCTAAACTCTGTATACAAAATTGTAGGTTCTGATTATTTACATTTGCTATTTGTCTCATATTTTCTGCCCCTCAATTCCGATCTCATTTAGGGTAAATCACTTTTTTCCTGAGTCTTGTTGCGTCAGGTTTTTACCATCCTTCTTTAGGCTGAGAAAAAATTTTCAGAATCACCACCTGCTTCTTCCTGCTTGCATGGGGACACGTGCTCCTTTGTCATGGCCATTTCACATTCTCAGTCGTTCCTCCTTCAACAGCAATGCTAAGATGTATAAACACTTCTTCCCTGGGTAGCTTCTAAATCAGAAGTTGTTTTCGTGATCATTTACGAGCTTTGGTGCATGTTACATGGCAGAATTCTTACCTAGACACTAATCTGGGAATTAGAAATTTAGCTGGGCACTTGGTAGTATAATAACTCAACATCTCCCAGAGGTAGTAACCTCTCAATTCAGTAGAACCTGATTTCCGCTGCCGTCAGTCAGCCTATTGGCATATATAATTTATTAAATCTACCACTCAGAGAAAACAGCTGAAGGACTCTTAAGTTAAAACTAGGGTGACTATTTTTCCTTAAAGTTTTCTCTTTTTGCTTGCTTGTTTGTTTGGTATATTGATACTGTTCTTTGTAATCCAGTGAACCCAGGGACTCTCAGATGCTATGCAAGCACTTTACCCCTGAGCTGTATCCCCAGCCCTACTGCGACTTTGATGCTTGTGATGGTTTACAGATCAGTATGCTACTTTTTTTTTTTTTTTTTTGCTTTTTGCTTTGCTTTTGGTCTCCTAGGGTGCTGCGGCACTCCCCTTGCCTTTCTCCCCTCCTAATCCTCCTCTCTTTCTCTACCTTCTTTCTCACTTACTATAATTGAAGCCTTGCCTTCCTTTATCTTACCTCCAGCTACCCAGCCTGAATTCTTGCCTGTCGTTCCTTACCTTCTAGTGCTCTGTACAGAAGCACAAAGGAGCCAGGGATAGAGTTGGGATGCGGGTAAGAAAGGAACTGAGAAGTGCACACAGGAGTGTAGGAGGTGACTGTAGAGAAACTTAAGCATTTTAGGGTGACATTTCATTGTTTGCAGAGCTGCCATTTAGTTAGTGCTGAGGAGACAGGCTGCACATCAACATCTCATCATTTAGGACCCAGTGATATTAAAAGCCATGTTAAAAAGAAGCAAAGTTGGAAATTGTCATTGGGGTATTGGTGGCTTGTCCTGTGTCAGACAAACAGTGATGCATCCCTGAAAACTGCTCTGGGAATCAGCGACCTTCAGCACTTCTGTAACCTAATGCAGGTTTAGTTCCTCAGAGCCTTTCCATAGCAGCCTGTGTATTCTAGACAACTGATAAAGTCTTCATTTGCATGCAGGCATTTGAGTAGCACATCTTATTCCCCCATTATGTTATTTGAGATGACTTTAAAGTACCCCTAACAGCAAGATGTCAGTACTGGGAAGGCTGAAGCAGGGGGATCACTAGTTTCAGGCCAGTCTGAGATGCTCTCTCAATCACTGGGGTGTAGCTCAGTGGTAGAGTACTTGCACACACACAAAGACCCAACATTAAGAGAAATAATAAAGTACCCTCAGATAGCATCAGACAGGACAGACACTTGATTTTGGAAGACTCATTGCCAGTAGCTTTATGATCAGAGTTATGCTTGCACAGGTGGACTAGATAAGCTTGTTTGCTTGTTTGTTTTCTCAAGCAATAAATAGTGGGGATCCTGAGAAAAGTCCTCAAGGCATTAATATTTAGCTCTTCTTTACTAAATAATCATCACACTTTAAGAATTTACAAAAGTGATGTGTTCCTATCTGAATCTTTAAACTCTCCATTTATGTGCTGTTTCTGGTACATACTACTACTCTTTACTTTATTCCCAGAGACGGAACGGAATTAAAACGCTTCCCAAAATTCTTCTGCAGTTTTAAATTCTTAATATTAGGGCTGTATGCCAGTACAGCCACTCATTCGTTTAACAAATATCTATTGATTTACTTCTCTAGATGTTGAAGATACCACGGTAAAAGCTAGGCAAATAAATGTTGACTTCCTAATTTTTCAATATGTAGGTAACTTATCATGGAGTTTTGCCTATGATACAGTTTAGTTTTTATAACTCCTATGCTGGTTTTGCAGATGAGTGTATAATTGCTTTCTTTGTGTTCAAAGGGAAAACCATTTATGGCGTATATACTGTTATGTCACTAGGTGACTTAGCAGAAAATTTATTTCTTATAGTTCTGGATGCTGGGGTGTTTAAGATCAAGATTCTAGCAAGCTAGAATTCCTTCTGAGGCCTTACCCTTGGTGACTGCTCTTTGCCTACTCAAAGCATATCTGTTTGCACACATTGGGGAGAACACATAAGAGAGAGCAAGCTCTCTCTGGCACCAGTTCCGTTAGACGAAGGCATCAGTCGTATGACCTCACCTAGCTGATTATTTGAAAGACCCCATTTCCGTGTACCATCCGTTGGGGTTAGGGTCCTTATCGTGAACTTTGGAGACTCACAATCACCTATGATGAGTTGAAGCATAAAGACAGCAAAGGCTTCTCACAGTCGGCCTGCTTCCTTGCTGGATCTTTCTTTCAGGAATCTAGAAAGAGAACTTGTGTTTATATTTTTCAGTTATTTCTCCCTTTTTCTCCTTGGCATTTTTGTTTGTTACATTTTATCCATCATTTCATCGGTTTCAACTGTAGTGTTTCTTCACGCTTCAGGCTTTGACTTCTGATACTTTGCTACTTTCCTGCTTGTGTAACATTAATATGGCTGAAAGGGTGGTTCTCAGACCCTTGCTCATGCTGTGGAAACAGACCTAGCCCAGGTCATCTGTGGTCCATGATGGCCATGGCCTCAGGACTGCCTCTCTGGAACACAGGGCAGTCCCTTCTCCAGTCCCGACGTCACACAGCTACAGTGCTGCCTGGGCAGTAGCATTTCCCTCAGAGCTCCATTTTAGGTTTACTGACAAGTCTGCTCTCAGTGTTTTTTATTTTTTATTTTCTTAGTTTCTAAAACATCTTAGAGTGCCCAGCAGTTTCTTGTGGCATGAAACTAAAGAATTTTCATTACTTTTTTTTAATCTTGTTTTCTGTTTTGTTTTGTTTTGGTTTTTTTTTTTTTTTTTTTTTTTTTTTTTTTTTTTTTTTTTGTCTCATCTCCCAACTCTCCTCTCCCACTGCTAAGAGAATATAATTATTTACTAGGATAAATATACATTCTTATTTCTATGGTGCTATTTTCAGATTGTTTTTCCCTGACCCCAAAATACTGGATCTACCTTAAAACCAAGACTAAGTCTGCACATTCAGAAGACACTCGGCTTCGCCCTCTTCTCTCTGCTTCTTTCTGGTCTTCAGCAGTTTTCTATTCTGTTTCTCTTCTTGCCTTTGAATTCACTAGCTTTTCCCTGTTTGCTGGGGTTTGGGGTGAAATGAAATTGGGCTGTAGATGTGAGCTTCTCCAGGTTTGAACAGTACTGACACTGGGGGAGCAAGGGAAGGGAAGGGAATGAAGCCGGCTCCCCTGAACCTCGCTTTGCTTTCCTCCTTCTTAGCGTTCCCGTCCACTCTCTGCCAGTGATGCAGAAATGAAGAACCTTGTGGCCTCAGCCCGGGAGAAGGGACCGGGAAAGTTAGGCGGCTCTGTGCTTGGTCTGTCAATGGAGGAGGTAAAGATTATTTCATTTCAGGCCTTTATGGGTTAACACAGGGCTCAGTGCAAACCAGCAAGTGATTCGCAATATTCATATCTTGCTCTGGAAGGAGAAAGATTCTAGATGGGAGAAATTTCTCCTCAGAAAACATCTTAAAAGTTATTAATTCTTCCACCAATGCTTTGGTCGTTTTCTTCATTTGTAACTTTGCCTTTGTCTTATAGCTACATGGATTTTAGGTTTCAAAGCAGGTATTCTTTTGCCTTATTCTGTTCTCTCTTCCTCCACCTAGATCAAAGTTTTACGGAGGGTAAAGGAAGAGAATGATCGGAGAGGAGGATTTATTCGAATATTTCCTACATCTGAGACATGGGAAATATATGGGTGAGGTGACTGCCTTTTTTTTTCTTCTAAAGTTATACCTCAGGATCATAGAATTAGCTTGATTGTGACTCACTGTCATTTGCTTCCAGTGTGGATCTCTCTTACTTTATTTAAAGTTATAATTAATCCAAAAGCCAGGCATGGTGATACGTGCTTATAATTTCCAGACTCAGGAGGTGGAAGCAGAAGGTTCAAAGTCATCCTCTGCTGCATAGTGAATTTAAGGCTGCTCTGGGCTCCTTGAGACCCAGACTTCAGAGAGGAGAAAAAGACAAACCACAAACACTAATAAATTCAAGAACATGACCATCAATGGTAATTAATCCACTGTGTATTGAGGTTCCCTCCCCATTTTTATTCCCCTGCTTTGCTTCTAATCATTCCCCTGTCTTTAAGTTTATCATTTCATCATCTTGATTTGAAAACTTATTTGTCCTCACTGTATGTGCCTAAATAGTACACTGTTCATTTCTGGCAAGCACTCAGATCTCATTTCCAGACTATAAATGCAGTGCCTCTGTATGCGCTTTGATGGCGGTTTCGGACAAATTAAACACCAATTTAACTAGTCCACAACCGTGACATAGGACGCTTCCGTAAAGTCCTTTATGGCCCATGACAGTCACCCCCGTTGTAGTCCCAGGCCTCGGGCATCAGCAGAGCAGCATTCTGTCGCTGGGTCGTCCAGGAGTGTGTGTACACATGGAGTCATGTAGTATGTAATTTCCACACTCGGCTCCTTTTTTTGATACAGTATTTTCGAGGTTCATGTGTGTCTTCATATGAAACAGTAATCCATTCTTTATTCCTGTGTACTGTTTGTGTGACTGTATTGCAGTTTCTTTATCCATTCTTCTACCGTGGACCAGGTGTGTCCAGCATTTGGCTGTTGTGAAGAAAATCCCTCTGTGAGTGTCCATGGGCTATTCCTTCTGTGCCCTCAAATTTTCATCTCTCCAGAATAAATACCTACAATAAACTTTGATAAATCATTGACCAGTGGTGACGTAATTCCCATTTTTACCCAGGATGATGGAAGCTCTCCTTGGCCCCTTTCTTCCTATCCCTTCGTGTCGTCATGCCGGTCTCAACGGAAGCGGACTACTTAGTGCACCTCTGCTAGGATTGCTTTCCTATGAGGGATGACGATGCTGAGCATATTATCTGTAGCTGGCATTTCTGTTTATTACCGTGTTACAAAAGACTGACATGTTTGATACATGTCCTTTCTTGGATATGTATGTGTGTATACATGTGCCTAAAGCTTAGATATTTGGTATTTTTTCGAAGAGATATTTGCCATTTTCTGTGGTGCAAAGCCCTTTTCTCCTATGTTTCCAATAGGAAGTTTTGCTAATTTAGCCTTTATATGAGGCCAGTAGTGTGTTCTGAGCTAAGTATTGAGTGTATAAATTTCAAGCTAGGTTCCTCTTTAGTGATATCACACACATTTTGATTGTTGTGTTTTGTTTTCCTCTGTTCAAAATTCTTTCTCATTTCCATGTTCATTTTCTTTTTGGGATATTTAGAAGACCGTTTGTTTTCAAATATTTAGGGGTTTTCCAGAGATCTTTTAGTTACTGATTTTTCAGTTTATTTCTGTTGAGGTCAGAGAATATAGTTTGTAAACCTTGAACCTTAAAATTTACTGAGATTTCTTGTGCGGCTCAGAATGTGACTCACTGTGGCAAATATAAAGATGTCTGCCCTGTGGCTGGATAGACTGCTCCAGGAAGGCACATCAGGTCCCGGGAGTCAGTGCTCACTACTCAGCCATCTTCCCTCCTTGTATCAGGTGCTGGTCTGGAAGAGTACCTTGTCCTTGTTGACACGCACTATTTCCTGTGTTCCCGTCGGCCTCGCTGCGTTTGGAGCTCTGTTGCTGAGTGCACGCATTGGGCTGATCTTCAGGAGAAACAGGCTTCCTCCTTGTTAGGAAATGTTCTTTGTTCCTCATTATGGTTTTTGTTGTTTGCTTTTTATTCTGAGGTTTACTTAGTGTGCCTTAATATACTCCACTCCAACTTTCTTATGACGAGTATTTTTCTATTGCTTTGTCTTACAATAAAAACAAAACAAAACAAAAAACAAACCTGATTTTATCTTTCTTGTACAAATGATGTTTAGAGATTAGAATGGCTAAATCTCACAGTTACTTTTTGGGTAAAAATACCTAAAATTCCTCCCACTTGGTAAGAATGTTATTATTTGTGGTCATCATACTGTACACTGGATCTGCTCACCTTATTCCTCCTCCCTAACTTTCAAGACTCTTACTATCACCGGTCGGATGTCTCTTTGGATACCGTGTAGGAGTGGATAATGCGGCATCTGTTTCCCTGTTCCTGGCTTACCGGGTTCACATTCGCGGCCCCCAGGCTCCTCTGTGTTGCTGGGACGGGTCTCACTTGATCAAGACGAATAGTCTTTTTAGTTTTTTAAATATGCTTTGAGTTCAGTGTGTTAAGGACTTTTGTATTTACGGTCAATGTCTTTTTCTTTCCTCTCTCCTTCCTTCCTTCCTTCCTTTTTTTTTTTTGATGATGTCTTGTCTGGTTTTGTTCTAATATGGACAATGCTGACCTCGTAGGAGGAATTGAGAAATATTCTCAGCTGCATGGTGGTGATGCACGCTTTTAATCCTACCACTCAAGAGGCAGAGGCAGATGGATCTCTGTGAATTTGAGGCCAGCCTGATCTACAGAGTGAGTTCCAGGACAGTCAGAGTTACCACAGAGAAACCTGTCTCAAACACACAAACAAACAAACAAACCAAAATCATCTTGGGGCTGGAGAAATGGCTCTGTAGTTAAGAGCACTTGTTGCTCTTATAAAGGACCCAGATTCAAATCTCAGCACCTACATCATGTTTCACAACCACCTATGATTCCAGTTCCAGAGAATCTAGTCCCCTCTTCTGACCTCCCTGGCCACCAGGCTTGTGTGTGTGGTACACATGTAGGCAAAACACAATACAAAAACTGAATAAATTAATAAAAATTTAAAAATTTCAACTCATACTAGTCGGGAAGAGGATGGGGTTCAGAGGGAAAGGATGGAGGATAAGAGGGTAATGGAGGGTGGGTATAATTACAGTGTATATGCATGAAGCTGCCAAAAGTAAAGAAAAATTAAAAGTCAAGCAGAAAGACAAAATCATCAAGTAATTACTTGAAGAAAACAACACATTTCATTGGCACCTCGTACGGTTCATCTAGTCTGTTTTGTTTATGTCATTTATGTCATCCTTTGAGTAATAAGTTATCCTACCTCTCTGCTATTTCTCTAGTGACTATGTATTTTATTTATTACAATGTAATCTTCAAATGATACACTGTTTTATATGTAACATGGAGTCTTTACAACCATAATTCTTCGTCCTTCTCGTGTTATTGTTGGTATGCATTTTGCTTCTAAGTCCCACATACTGCACTGTTATGTTTTCTTGAACAGTCGGCTATAATGTAAGGAAATTTAAGCCCTCTATTTACACATACATTGCCATTTTCCATATTCTTCATTATGCGTCCATTGGGTTTTCATCTGACTTGTCAGATGAAAATAACTTGTCAACATCTGGTTCTTTAAAGTTGTTCTTATTTCAACATTTGAAAATTTTTCTTGACAAGTTGTAGAATTCTAGATTGACACTCTTTTCTCCAAAACTTTAAAAAACAAGTCTTTCCATTGTTTGCTGGTGTTCACTTATTCTTCAGAGGACTGTGCAGTGTTTTTCTGTCACCTCCTGGCATGCTTATTCTTTTGAGCACAGAGTTCCCCCCTCCTTCAGCTTGCTTCTGATGGATTTGGTGTAGATTTATGCATGTGTGCATGTGCACGTGTTTCCATGTGTGTGCACCGGCATGCAGAGGCCAGAGACCAATGCCAGATGTCTTTCTTTCCTGATGACTCTCCACATTATCTTGATAGTGTATCATGGGGAGGGGCAGTAGTTGTGTATAAACCTTAGCTTGTGTGGACATTAAAGGATGGCTTACAGGAATTGGTTCTCTCCTTCTACCTTGTGAGTACCAGGCATAGACCTCAGGACCACCAAGCTTGGCAGCAAGTGCCTTAACCTGCTGAGCCATCTCTTTGGCCTGTTTGTGACAGGGTCTCTCACTGATGGAGCTCTTCAATTTGGCCAGACTGGCTGGGCGGTCAACTGTGTCTGTTTCCACACACTCGGCACTGATGTTACAGATGTGCACCACTGCACCAGCCTTTTGAAGTGGTTACAGGGGATCCACACTTTGGTCCTCATATTTACACAACAGACACTTCACCAACTGAGCCATCTCCACAGCCCAAGATTATTTTCTATGGCTGTTTCCAACTATTTGACTATGGTATGCCTTAGTCACTTATTTCTGTCTTTAAGGTCTTTTTTCATTTTGACTGTAGCATCCTAGCTTCTATTAATTCTAATGAACATTTTATTTCCAGTATTGACTTTTTTATATGTAGAATTCCTGTTTGTTTTTTCTCTATGTCTTGTGCTCCTCTTTATTTCTTTTAGACTCTTTTGCATACATTGTAATAATTTTAGTAAATACCATTTTTTTACTCCTATCTGTTATTTCTGAGTCCATTGGCATTCTTTTTGTTTATGGGATACAATATTCATACTCATATGTGTAGTAAATTTTGATTAGATACTGTACATTGTAAATGCTGTGTCTCCAGTGTTTGGGTTCCCTTGCCTTCTTTAGACTCTGTTGAAGTTTTCTGTTTGGGCACTTGAGTTATTTGTAGATCAACATAATCTTTTTCAGGCTGCCTTTTGTACATTGTTATGGCAAAGTCAGGGTTTATTTAACATAAGTCCAGCATATGTCTACTTTTGGGGTGTCTGTGAAGTGACCCAGCTTTCAAACATATCTCTTTGTTCTGGTAGCTGGGACTCAATTTGTAGCCCCCTACAAATTGTGGAAGTATTTGAGTTACTTTTAGTCTTGATTATTCTTTATTCTGACTGTTGCTTTTTGCTTAGCCTGGGGGATTTTTATCCTCTGCCTGAGCAGATTGGTATGCACCCCAAAACACAAGGGACCTCTCATCATTATTTTTGGATTTTTTTCTCATGCATAGCCTGCTTCTCTTCAGTACATTGCTCTGAAAACTCTAGATTCCTTTTATAGCTTTGATCTAGTCTTTTCATGGTAGAGTACTCCACTTGAATTCCCCCTTTTTGCGTGCTCTGAAAATCGCCTGTAGGAAGAAAGGCAGAGAATTTGTAAGACTTAATTCTGTTATTTCTCACTAATAGGAATTGCCCCCTGTACCGCCATTTGTTTAATGTCTGAAAAGAGATGTTTTTATATCTTGTACACTTTTCTGGCTGTTTGTGCTAAGAGAGCAGAGCCTGTAGCAGTTAACTTCTTGTGTGTAAAAGCAGAATTGTTTGTTTCATTGCTTCTGAACATTTTCCAGACAAAAAAAATGTGTGTTCCATGTAATCTTGCTCTTTTCATTAAACACCACATAACCAAGATTCATGTAGCTACAGCTTATTCCCTTTGAATACCTTTTTCCCCTTTAAACTATGTGTCGAAACTGCTATTTTACATTCTTCTGTTGATGAACATTTGACTTCTTTCTGGTCTGTAACTGTCAAGGACAGCTTTGCCGTTGGTATTCTTGAATGTGTCTCCTGGGTGTGTATCTAGGCATGAATTGCATCATGCATCTTTTCTGGAAGAAGTGTTCTCAGAGATAGAGTATGACATGTCTCTCAGGAATAGAAGAGCAAGTCAGGCGAGGAAACCTGTAAACTCAGAGTGCTCCTATCAAGGAAGGCTTTGTGTAGTAGGGTGGACTTGAGCAGCCATAATGCTGGGGAGGTTTCTATTTAGAGCCAAAGGATCCATGGGAGATGTGGGATGAGAAAGCTCCTAGGAGACCTGTCTGACTGGTGCTGCCGAATCAGCATTCAGCAGGTGTGTGGAGATCGTATGAACAGATTAGTGACACAGATTATGGTTATCCAGTTTCTGAAAGTTTGCAAGAAGAAATGCATGCCCTTCTGCCCCCTCCCCCGCCCCCCGCCTCCCACAGTAAACAGCAACGAGGCTCTGGATGCTCCCCTTTGGAGACAGTTGGACTGAAAAATCTCCATTTCTCTCCTTTATGCAGCTCCCTCCGGTTTTTTGTCCTCATCTATACATGTTCTTGGTTTTCTTTTTAACTTTCGGTATGATGTATAAAATGCTGTCTTTCTGTTTTCTAAGTTAAATTCTCTTTATTCTTTTTGTTTTATTGTACTTATTCTTAATCTAATAATTTATCATTTTAATCTGAGCAACCGTCTCCTCATTTGGCACTTTAGAAATAGTACATTTCTTTAGAAACAATCTGTAAGTGTTCTGTCAGCTTTGTGCTTGGTTTGCGATTTTATTTCTACATTTTCCCTCTTGAACTAAACTTAAGAAGTAATTTGGTTTCTTTCTTTGTCCTTCAGGTCCTACCTTGAACACAAAACCTCCATGAACTACATGCTGGCAACACGCCTATTCCAGGACAGGTAGGAATTTGCTCAACTTAAATATTTAGAACTAGATCAAAAGCATAAGAGAAAACACATGTGAGAGAAGGGCAGTGCCTTCATCCAAGTCTTCACGAGGAGGCCAGGGTAGAAAGGGCCTTTTAGAAAACCCAGGATAATAGTTGATTTTCCAGCGTGTGTTATTACATTTTGTAATATTTGTAAAAGCCAAATTAAATCATAAAAATCTTTTGAGCAGTCTTACCAGATGCCCTACATTTTCTTCTTTTTTAAAAAAGAAGGTCCTTTTTCAGTGCCTTTTTGTATACTTTGTTCAAAATTTCTTTTTTTCTTTCCTCTTTTCTTTCCTCCTTCCTCCCTTCCTTCCTTCCCTCCCTCCCTCACCTTTCTTCCTTCCTTTTTTTTTTTTTTCCTTTTTTTTTTGAGATAGGAAGGGTTTATTTTGGCTCACAGTTTGAGAGGTCAGTTGGTCATGTCAG
Source organism: Cricetomys ansorgei (assembly GCA_026225945.1). Lineage (NCBI taxonomy): Eukaryota > Metazoa > Chordata > Mammalia > Rodentia > Nesomyidae > Cricetomys > Cricetomys ansorgei. Next base: position 9,441,880 of record JAMJFZ010002869.1, read on the forward strand.
GGAAGCCATGGAGGCAGGAGTGTGTTGCATCTGGTTATACTGCGTCTGCTGTCAGGGCAGAGAGTGATGAATGCTCTAGGCACAGTTTTAAATGGAGCAATCATCTGGATTTCAAGAACAGAAGAGTTATTGGATCAGAAAACATGGAGGGTCCATAAATGGCAAAGTAAATGCATTGGGACAAATGACAGCTGGTAAATTCAGTGCCAGGGGAGTTGGGTAATGATGTTAGCAGAAGCTGGTATTCAGATGGCACAGCCACCAGGGGCCACTTGCCTCTGTGAATGCCTATAGCCCCTGTTGTATAGCCACATTGCAGAGCAATTCAGTAATTGATTATTGAAACGAAGCACCTCAGTTGTTTGAAGAAATTCATTTTACTTTAAAGATATGTCTTTGTTTTCTAAGGGAGTCTTAAAATAGATATCCAGATTTCAACCATTTTGAAAGAAACTGAAACTGAAAGGTTTCTGGTTATAGGGAATTGGAATTGCACTTTGCATCTGTATGTTTGTGTAAACAGTGTTGAGTAACCACACTATAGTTTTTGATGATCCTTGGGTTTGCTTGGAAGACAGCCCCAGATCTTTGCATACAAACTGGAGTTTGGACTGAGAACTTTGCTGAGGTTTCTTTATCTGTGCAGATCAGACTCTTCACTAAGATGTGTCCTGCTTTGTCAGCTTTCAGGATTCGGTCTTTGCGTCACACAGCCCAGTCCTTTAAGTCTTTCAATGGGAAATAGTCTCCTTCCTCTCTGCTTTTTTGTGGCTCTCTGTGGGATTTTAATTGATACATGTTGGCTACCTTTTCTATATCCTTTTTTATTCTTTTCATCTAATTTTTTAGTTTTACATTCTTGGTTTCTTTCAGACAAGCTCACAGGTTGGCCTGGAGCTTACAACATAGCCTGTGATGCTCCTACGCACTGGGATTAAGATGTGAGCCACCATGCCTAACCTTGACTGACTTCTTGGGGATTTTTGTTTCTTTTCTTTCTTTCTTCTTTTTCTTATTTTCGAGACAGGGTTTCTCTGTCTAGCCTGGCTGTCCTGGAACTCACACTGTAGACCAGACTGGCCTTGAACTCAGAAATCTGCCTGCCTCTGCCTCTTGAGTGCTGGGATTAAAGGCATGAGCCACTACCTGGCTTAAACTTTGTCTTCTAAAACTCTAAAATAGTCTCTAGCTCTATTTATCATTTGCTGTGATCACAGGCAGGAGTTACTGCATTGATTTTCCTATAGGGGAAAGTAAGACTTTCATATCCAGGAACTGTTTTTTACCTTTGACTAGCTTTCTTGTTTTCTGGATATATGTTTTTTCAAATCTTTTTGCCTTGAAGATATTTTCAGTTTTTTTTGCATTATGTAATTTCTTCATATGCTCTCCTTCCACCTACTTGCATTTTTTACTGTTAAGGACCTGCATATATTTGTGAACTTTGATTCTCCAGTCATATTTAGAGGTAATTCACTAGTTGCTTAAAATAGGCATTTGCACAGGTTTCCTTCTGGTCTGTTGTTCTTTTTCTGAATTGACACAGACTCTGAGCTTGACTCCAGGTCTTTCCATCCTTGGGTATTTCATCCCCAAATCCGTTATTGTATATTTTCCTAAATTTATATGGCTAAAATGCTACAGTTAGAATATACCATCCAAGCTAGTATTTAGTTCAGTATTCTTTCTTCAGGTTCTATCTGATAACTCTTGCTTATAAACCTCTTAGATTTTTTTTTTTATTAAGAAAAGTATAAATTTCCCCTTTTAGGAAAGGAATGCCTTTATGATCTACTCTTTGTAAACTTTTTTTTTAAAGATTTATTTATGTATGTGAGTGCTCTATCTGCATGTACAGCTAACCGCATGCCAGAAGAGGGCATCAGTCCCCAGTATAGATGGTTGTGAGCCACCATGTGGTTGCTGGGAATTGAACTCAGGATCTCTGGTTGAGCAGCCAGTGCTCTTAACTGAACCACTGAACCAAACAGCTACTCCATCTCTCCAGCCCTCTTAGTAACTTTTTAAAGCTTCATCTCCATGTTTCCATAGCAGCCATGGCCCAATCAGGCCATGTTTTCTTGCTTCTCATCCCTCCTTATCCTCACAAACCTCCCTTTGCTGGGTTGCCTTCCGTCCATCTTTAGCTGTAGCTAAGTCCCTCATCCTTCAGTCACATACATTCCCGGGCTGGATTGAGGCTCCTGTTCACCGACTTGCACTTTACCTGTTAGTGCTTTTGAGTGGGTGCTTGAGTGTGTTCATCTGTGAGTGCTCAGAACCTACCACGTGGTAGAAAATATGCTTTGAAAGAAATGGGATTATATTCATTCCAAACCCTAACCTCTTTCTCTTAAGTTTCTTCTCTCAATCTGAATTGATGTTTCCCTCACACATTAAATTGTTATTGTCAATTTCAAACTGATTCTCCACTCATTTCTTATAGGTCGAGTTTGTCTACCTTCCACCCCTTCCCCACCTCTTCCCGTCCAATCATCCGGCTTTGACAAACAGTATCTTACCTAGTGTCCTGTTGTTTGGCAATAGTTTTAAATCCGGCTGCAAATTAGTAACCCGAGGGATCTCGTAAGTGACATTTACACCTCATCTCCATCCCTGAAGGGAAGTAGGGGTACTCACTAAAAGCTGCCCATGTGATTGTACTTTGACGCCATGATTGCGGATTCTTGGAGATGACCATTGTCTGGGCCAAAAGTTAGTCATTAAGAGTTTTCTGACACTCACCTTTCAGGACACTGGCAGGTATAGGAAGGTATAAAAAAGGAAAAACAAAACGTCTTGGTGAAGATTTAACTTTCACGTGATTTTCTGTAATAGTATCCATGTTGCTCTTGCCTCTTAAAAAATGCTGCAATTTAAATGCTTTGTGTCTCCATTAACCTGACATGTTTGAAATGACAAAATATTTGATTCAACAAGTTAGTGGAATGAGGGTTGGTTAGGAAGTATGCATAGTAATGAAAGGCCAGTGGCAGTAGCCTCAGAGTGAGTGGTATAGTTTGTCCGGTATCTTGTGGCTGATACATGAGCCTTACAATGGTGATGAAATTGTGCTGAACTAAATACAGAAAGGAATACAAGTCAGACTGTGGAACATTCCCTACCCCCAAAGTGTTAAGTGTGGAAACTGAATGAGGAGGAAATGTTTTTAAAGGAAAAGCAAGAGCTTGTTTAACAGACACAGTTGGCATTTAGCTTGGGAACATGTCTGTCTGTCTCCCCCACCCCCACCTCCACCCCCTTCTATCTCTCAACAGAGGTTTCTTTTTTTCCTTAGTTGTGGAAAGTCTATTTTTGATGAATAGTCTTTTGGAACCTCATGAGAATGGAACTTTGGTTTCCTATTCTAAAATAATTCATTGGAAGTAGAAAGCTCTGTAGTCAGATCTAAGATCTAAGCCCTGGACTGCAGTGTAGACCTTCCAAGCCTTGACCATCTGCCGAATATAGAGGTGTCACCTCCTGCTCCTCTATACACACACACACACACACAACAGTGGGGGTGGTAACTGCCTTCTTCACATTCTCATGAGGAGTAATTATGATTTACTTAATAAGTAGATGGACAGATGTTAAGTTGTTCTAATTTTTCTCTGCAATTTCTTTGCTTGTTCCCCACTGATCTGTGTACTTCACAGTAGTCTACTTTCCTCTGAGAATGTTCTGCTTCTCCCCACAGACGCCCCACCTGCCCTAATTAGAGTGAAGTCTCTAATAAAGATTTTGAGAATGCGTCCCTTATGTGTGTGAACTCCGGAGTGAGTAGGTGGGCGGTGCGCTCTCACCCTGTTTTCCTTTCTGTGTCCGCAGGGGAAACCCAAGAAGAAGCTTGCTGACAGGAAGAACACGGTAACTAACTGTTCAAAGTTGACAAATTCTTTCCATCTGCATGATGTGCAGCCGTGCACAGACCGAACATAATGCCCTATATAAGTATTTTCAGTTTGGCTCATCCTGTATAGCAATGACATGTAAATGCTTTCTATTGAAAAGGTAGTTTGTGGCCACACATTACAAAACAGGTATAAGATTTCATTTATTAAAACTATATGTACATCATTTTAACCAGTAATAATAATAATACTAATAGCATTCTTGCTTGGTGGGATGAAAGAGGCCAGAGTATTAATGAGACTTCAAGACTGTTGCCATGTTAGGCCATGTTTATGTTGTGGCTTTGGTATACCTGAGGCATATGCCTGGACCTGCTGGAAGTTGGCACACAGGTAGCTTTTCATTTGGGCAGAGCAGAAAATAGCCAGAGGAAAGATCAACGTAGTTTTGCCTCAGTCAAGACTATAACTGTCTCAGACAGTTTTCAGCACATGTGCCTGCTCTGTGCGGTCCTCTTCAGAGAGCAGTATAACAAGAAAGATGGCATAGCTGCTTGCATCCAGCTTTCTGTTTTTCATTTAAGAGTCAACTAAAACTTGGTTTCTCATCTATAACTTAAGTTGCTGTGTGTGTCCATGTGTGTGAAATGTGTGGGTGCTTTTGCCATGGCACATGTGTGGAGTCACCTGTGGGGTTGGATCTCTTCTTCCGCTTCTACCTGGGCTCTGGGGACGAAGGCGGGTTGCCAGGCTTGTACAGACATGCATTCACCATTGAGCCGTCTCACCACCTTTGAAGCATAAGATTTAACTTTGCATTTAAGGAAGTCATTGTGGTTGCCTTTTAAGGGAAAACTGGAAGGAAGAAATTATTTGTAGCTTATTTCCAAATGAAAGTCACAATTTATAAGTTCTCCATAGTATTTAGTCAAGAATATGCTTCTGTGTATATTACCATCAATTTGGAGGTTGGAGAAAAGAAATTTTTTTAACAATCGTATACAAAAAGAGTATTTAAAAGCCAAGTGTGGTAGCTTGTACGTTTAATCCTAGTACACAAGAGACTCACACAGGAGTGCTGTGGCAAGTTCGCAACCAGCCTCGCTAAATGCTCTCAGGCTAGGCTAGGCTATTGCATAGAAACCATGTCTCTAAAACTAAAAAGAAAAAAAAAGTTTCAAATGAATGGGCCTTGACCTTCAATTTTTAGCTGTCATTGTATATTAATATTCACAGGGATATTTTGGTGGTATAGGGGATTAACTAGATAAAAACTGGGCTACGAGAGTGTATGCTGGAGGATGATACATGTCTTACTGGATTTAAAAGGATTGAAATGATAACAATCATATTCTTGGGGAAAAAATCTCCAAATATTTGGGTTAGATGCAACAATTTCTAAATAATCTATATGTATCAAGAAAGACGTCACAAAGGAAAGAAGAAAACATGAAGACGGAAAGGAAGGAGGGAGGACTCTTAGAACTGAAGTTGCAGATCTGGAGTCCATCTTAAGAAACTGCACAATGCAGAGTAACTAAAAAAAGTAAGTAGAAGTGAGAAGGAAGGAAAAGCATAAGGCAGTTAAACAAAGCAAACAGTAAATGAAATTAGCTAAAGCCAAATAAAAAGAGAATACTAAGCGCCTGCATCAGCTAGAGAGGGAAAGGCACGAATGTAGACCCTACAGTCACAAAGTGGATTCTGTGGAGGGATGTTAGGGAGGTGTTACGAATGAAGCTCTTCTGTTACTCTCACAGCTTCGGGAAAGTGGCCGAATTCCTTGTTGAGGGTAGCATTGACGCGGACTGAACAAAGCTGAGACAGAAGTTTTGCAGGGAGCTGAATCTAGTTAGAATATCGGGCTTGTTACAGAAGTCTTCTCACAAAGCAGTGGTCAGTAAGAGATCCTGTCTCAAGGGAATAAGTCAGAGAGCAACAGAGGAGGACGCGTGTTCTGTTCTGGCTTTTGCATGCAACACACACTGCACACACACGTGCACATACCACCATACAGAAGGAGGAGGGGATCCCAAGATCAATGTGCTAAAATCAGTCTTGTTTTAATATATTGAAAGAAAATAATTAGAACTTGAATTGCATTTATAATAGCATTTGAAAATGTGAAGTACTTAGAAGTAAACTTAATTCTTGTACAATAAAAGCTGCTAAATATTATTGATAGAGACCAGGAAAACCTAAGTAAATGAAGAGAGAGGCCTTCTGCATACTGGTGGACTTAATATTTGTTAAAATATCCATTTTTTCTCAGATGACTAAAGATCCAGTATAATTTCAACTATTGGTATAGTATATTTTTAAGAAACTAAACAACTTTTAAAACTTATGGAAGTGCAAAGGACCTATAAAATCCAGTCACTTTAAATAAAACTCTCTTGACTCCTCTAATGCTCCAGTAGTTAAGATAGTGGCAAACTGACTATTGAAACAGGAGAGAACGCCAGAAATAGACCCATATCTTCTGGTCATTTGATTTTGAACAAAAACTCCCATGTAACCCAAATGGGATAGGAAATTACTTAAACAGAATAGTTGGAAATAATACTTTAAAAAATTAACTTCAACCCCTATCTTGCAGAGAGGTGAGATGTAATTCATCACCATAAACATAGAGTTATTGGTGAATGTTGTGGAAAAGTACAGGTTGTTTTTGTCTTTGGGTTTGGCAGAAGTTATTAGACATGACACAGAAAACAACAAACAAACAAAAAATAAGTCATATTTACTCAAGATCAGAAACTTTCATCAAGGACTGTTCAAATAATTAGGCAAGCTATAGACTGATCGAAGATGTTTAGCTCACACACCTAACAATGATTGCAATACCTAGGAATCATAGATAACTCTGCAACTCATCGGTGAACAGATGTTGGGAATGTAGCTCAGTTGTATAAACACATGCCTAGCACTCGAAGGAAGTGGATCATCTCCCAAGGCTCTCCTGTCTAATGTTCATTTGATAATTAAAAAGGCAAATTACCCATTTACAGATGGGTAACACAGTGGAATAGGTACGTCAAAAGGAAGATACATTCACAGCCAGCATGCTCATGATCACAGAATTGCACATTAAAACCTAGGGAATACCACTCAACTCCAGTAGAATAGCTGAAATTAGATCTTGCATACATGCTAGTGAGGATATGGACCTAACTGAAGTTGGACAAACTGTTATCATTACTGGAAACAGGGAGGGACAAGCACTTTACACATCCAGATAAGCAGTTTGTTCGCCACACACATCCCACTCTAAGTTTTTACCTAGAAGAAATAAAAATTATAGCCACAGTATGACTTTACAAATGTGCTTATAGTAGCTTTATGCATAATGTAAAGAAACTCGGGATCTATCTGGAGAGTGGATAAATTGTATTATTTAGACAGTGGCCTCCCTGCTCAGCAATAAAAATGGATGAATACAGAAACACATGTAGCTGAATCTCACAGATCTTAGGCACATGCTGAGTGAAAGAAGCCGTATACAAAAGAGTTTCTATTGTCTGGATCTGTGTGAAGTTTTCTTGTTTTCGTTTTTGTTTTTCTTTTGTGACAGGGTTTTTCTGTTGTAACCCTGGCTGTCCTGGAACTCACTCTGTAGACCAGGCTGGCCTCGATCTCACAGAGACCCACCTGCCTCTGCCTCCCGAGTGTTGGGATTAAAGGCATGAGCCATCATCGCCCGGCCTATATGAAGTTTTAAAGCAGGCAAAAAGAACATGGTGAAAAACTCAGAACAGTGAGTGCCTTTAGGATGTTAGGGAAAGATTCGCTGGGAAGGGGGTTGAGAGCTTCAGATACTAATGTTAGACTTGGGTATCTAAAATTATAGGTATATTCCACTATATGTAAGTTGTAGGTTATTTTTATTTTATGTACATTGGTATTTTGCCTCTATGTATGTTTGTGTGAAGATGTCAGACCCTCTGAAACTAGAGTTACAGACAGTTGTGGGCTGCCATGCGGGTGCTACGAATTGAACCCTGGTCCTCTGGAAGAGCAGCCAGTGCTCTTAACCACTGAGCTCCTGATTTCTTTCAAATATTTATTTATTTGTTTGTTTGTTTTTCAAGACAGAGTTTTCTATCGTAACCCTGGCTGTTCTGGAACTCACACTGTAGACCAGGCTGGCCTCAAACTCACAGAGATCTGCCTGTCTCTGCCTCCCCGAGTGCTGGGATTAAAGGCGTGCGCCACTGCTGCCCTGCCCAAAGGTCATTTTTAATCGTGTCTCTGTATGTGCACATGTGCATGCAGTGCCAGCAGAGGCCAAAAAAGGACATCTAATCTCCTGGAGCTAGAGTTAGAGGCATCCAACATGGATGATGGGAACTGAACTTGAGTCCTCTGCAAGAGAAGCTCTTAACTGCTGAGCCATTCTTTAACCCCTATAATTATTCATTTCTACATAGTAATGATACATGTGCAGAGTGCATTGATGATTGTCCCCATTGCAGAAATGCTTTAAAATTTACACAGATTGGTAGATGCATAAGGAGTATGACCAGATATATACATGAACTACATATGATGAATCCATCATAGAAACTAGATATGGAGTAACTATATATCTGCTGTGTAATTCTAGAAACTTCAGTTTTTTAAGAATTCTTAAAATATTAGAAGAAATAAAATGAAGTAAAACCAGGCAGTGGTGGTTCACGCCTTTTATCCCAGCACTTTGGGAGGCAGAGGCCAGTGGATCTTTGTGAGTTCCAGCGCAGCCTCATCTATAGAGTGAGTTCCAGGAGAGCCAGAGTTACAACAGGGAAACCCTGTCTTGAAAAACCAAAAATAAAATAAAATAAAGAAAAATAAAAAATAAAGTGAAGTAAATATAAATAGCAGATATTACAACTTATTTCTTGAAAATTGAAGTATGAAATAGCCAGTATTGGTGACACGTCAGCTCTGCGCTGGGCCATGTCACTCCCCATGGGTGACCCCAATCAATAAGAAAGGCATAGTCCTTGCCCTGGGTGACCTTTGAGATGAATACTTCCCTAGCGTTCTGTACCCCTGCTGCTTGTACTAGTTTTGTGGCTGTCTCTCAGAGTCCCTTAGCTCATGGGTACTGTTTACTCGAGTCTGCAGAGAAGGCATTTCTTAGTAACTGCTCCATATCACTTAATTCTTTGGTTTCATGATTTCAGTAGTCTTTTTAATGAAAATTGTCCTACATCACTTTTTTTTTTTTTCTCTAAAAGAATCAAGCTCTTAGCCATATTATTGGGAATTTTCTTTTTTATACAATAGACATTAGTTCATAAGCATAAACGCCGGGCTTTAATTTATTAAGATAAAACTTCCAGCCATTTAATTAAGATTACCTAAGAATATTTAGCTATCTCAAACTGGTTAAGCATGTATCTATATATGTATCTATCTATCTATCTATCTACCTATCTATCTATTTAGGTTTTTTCAAGACTAGGTTTCTCTTTGTAGTCATGGCTGTCTGGACCTTGCTTTGTAGATCAGGTTGGCCTTGAACTCAGAGATCCACTTGTCTCTGCCTCCCAAGTACAAGGATTAAAGGTGTGCTCCACCACGCCTAGTTCCAGGTTAAGTTTTTAAAAGATGCCTTTAGAAAGAATAATATTGGCATGTAAGATAAAGATAGCACATTTAACTATACAATTACCAGATTTGACCAACTAGCCAGATATTAGTAAATAACTCCTTGTCTGGACTGGGCCCCACATCACTCACGTCCCTAATCTGTGATTTGTCTCACTCATACCCTGGCATTGGCGTTGCCACCCCCTCCCCTAGCACGTTTCTCATTCAGAACCTGCTGAGGTTGGGCCTTGTCTTCTGTCTGCTACCAGCTCATGTCTGTGCCTCTGACTCTAATTCCCGACTATACTCAATACCTGGAGGGATCCTGCCACTCTCCCATCTTTTTGTGGAGCTATACAGGTCCCAGAGAAGGCAAGGAACCTTGGCATGTCCTCAAGTTGTAGAACTCTGGACTGGGCAGACCCTCAGTCTGGGCAACTTTTCAGAGACACTTCTCTGTGTGTCATAGACCCCTCTGTGCCGCTACCCAGTCTACGATGATCATCTGTTTTCCTTCATTGCTGCCTCTGCCAAGTTTGTCTATATTGACTATTGTGTGCATTCAAAAGGATGTTTAGATACTAATGAGAAAATTGTAACTAACTATCACAAATTACATTTCATATCTCAAGTGTTAAAATATCACTGCTATCTCCCAGTCCTTCTGAAAGTATAAGATTTTGGGTGACATTTTACAATCCCAGCAGTAAAACATTTACTAGATGCTTAAATGTCTTCATATATATTTTTGTTCAGAACATTTAATAAATTCGGGGAAGCCATTAATGAAGTCTTCATGTTGATTGTAGTACTCCCATTGACCTGTGAACTCCAACTCCTTTAGAGTTCATGAGGGTTCCCATGACAGTCTGTTGTCCTCAAAGATGCTCTTAAACTTAGTCTTAGAATAAAGGAGAGGACTTTACTGTCTTGTGTAGACGAGGCTAGCCTCAAACTTGCTGTGTAGCTATAGATGCCTTTGAACCTAAAATCCCCCTGCCTCTGTATCCTGTGGGCTAGGATTACAGGCACATACCACCACACACAGTTTAAGGATGACTGCTTTCTGAAGGTTGTACCTGCTGTGTTGTTGGGTTTTCCCCTGCAGGGTGAATACTGATGGAGCACCAGAGCTGAAGGTGGAGAGCATGAATTCCAAGGCCAAGCTGCATGCCGCTCTGTATGAAAGGAAGCTGCTGTCTCTGGAGGTGCGAAAACGTAGACGACGGAATGGCAGATTGAGGGCAGTGAGGCCAAAATACCCAGGTACCTTCCAGTGAGCACTCAACAAACTTTATGGTCTGGGTCCTGGCCGAGCCAGTTAACCAGTTTCTTCTTGATACCTAACGAGTCAGAACTTTCCTGATTACGTAAGGTTAGTTTTGCTCTAGGTAATCTTTCCCCACTCTGAAACTCAATTTTGCAAGGATTATACGTTTTTAAATGTCCAGTTCCTTAATACTTGCATTGAAGACTGTCTGAAGTGCATGTTTGGCTCCTGCCATCAAACACTCGATACTTGAGAAATAATGACTGTCCAGATTAGTGGGGTTCCGAACCGTGCTGCTGGAACTGGCAGTAACTCGTTAAGCCCAGTTCGTCATTTGAGATTACCAGGTGGCATGAATATATTAGATGAAGAAGTTTCTACCCCAGATCCTCCTGCGTTACAGATCAACTCTTTTAACTAACTGATAGACTGACACTAGCCCTACTTTGTAGAAGAGCACCTGTGTCAGGCAGCTCATTGGTCACTGGGGTTTCACTGATTAAGAAAAAAAAAAAAGATATGATTCCTGTTCTAAGACAGCAGTAAACGTAAACTAGGATGATATTCCCCTGCTCTTTGTACGTCTGTGGAGGGCATTTTCTTTAACGCCCTCTGACACACTAGAGAGAGGACTCAGCCAAGGGCATTTGTGGTGGGGATTGCCTTGGGTTATGAGAGCCAGGGGCCATGATGAGAACCATCAGCTCTAATGATGATCATTTATAGAGTTGTTAATATAAGATGAGAGAATGATGTGCTTTCTGGTAATTTTATGTCCCGTTGGTGGTTTGACTTAGAAATGGGTTTTTACTGAAAAGATAAAAAGAAGGTGTGGGAGAGAGGACATTTTAATCCTTTTTTCAGCAACATTAGTGATTCTTCGCATTTAGTGATTACCCAACCAGCTGAAATGAATATTAAAACTGAGACAGAGAGTGAAGAAGAGGAAGAAGTTGGATTAGACAATGAAGATGAAGAGCAGGAAGCTTCCCAGGAGGAGTCTGCAGGGTCTCTTGGAGAAAATCAAGCCAAGTACACACCTTCATTGACTGTTATAGTAGAAAATTCACCCAGAGAAAGCGCCATGAAAGTTGCTGAGTGGACTAATAAAGGTGAACCGTGCTGCAAAATTGAGACTCAAGAGCCAGAGTCTAAATTCAATCTGATGCAGATTCTCCAGGACAATGGAAATCTGAGGTAGGTGTCTGAGCTGGTTATAGCTAACTTGCACTAAATGCCAGGTCCTGTGTCAGTGGCTTCACAGTGTCCTCTGTAATCACAGAAATCCTGTGAACTAGTAACTAGTTAGAAGTTGCTGGTATTCAGAAACAGAGCCTTAGAGAAGCAACTTGTCTGAGGCCAAGCTATAATACAACCCAAGTTTCATAGGCCTGGCAGATGCTTTGCCATTATTCTCACTAAGAATCCAGAATGATCAAGACTAGGTATAAGCAGTTGAGGTTTAGCATGTAAGACCCTTAAGAAGCTAGGGCTCTGACCCCTAAAAGGACACAGTACTGTTAGGACACAGAAAAAAGGGAGCCAGAAAGGTGTCATGTGAGAGCTGATCTTTGAACCAGGCCTTGACCAATACAGATTTTCCTGAGGTTTGGGAACTGATAAGTATGAGTTGAGAGTGCGGAGTAGGGAGAAGTGAGTGGCCCAGAAGTCCATAGCAAACACTGCTGAGTACCTGCTCAGCGCCAAGAATATGCTAGGCTCTAGAGCGCTGCTGTGGGGAGCAAGGCAGTAATAGGGGAGCCTATAATCTGCTGGAAAGACAGACAGTAGACAAAGAAACCGTATTATGGGCAACGGAGAATGCTTCAAGGTTGGTAAATGGTGTGATGGTGGGGTGGAGGGTTACTAAGACTGCTCACTGTGCATGAGGAGGTGAGCTTTGCGTGAGTTTGTATGAGGAGTCAGTCCTGCCTCTGTCTGCCAGGAGGCAGGCAATTCCAGGCAGGACAAATGTAGGAGCACTGAAATGACATAGCTTTCATGTTTGGAGAATAGCAAACTAAAGAGGCCAGGGCGCTGTGGTAAGAAATTGGACTTCCCGAAATGGACGCTGTCAGATTATGCAGAGCCTCTAGAGGGACTGGGTTTGGTGTCTGGGTAGTTTTTAAGTAGCTACATGATAGCGTCAGATCTTGTTTAAGCAAGTCAGTTTTGCTAGCATTGTGAGAGAGTGGTTGATAAGAGAAGAAACTCAACATAGAAAGGGGACAGTTAGAATTGTCTTAACCTGGAAGGTGAAGGTGTTGGACAGCCATGTTCCAGGAATGAAGAGAATGAACTGGGCTTAGGCCACCTGTGAGGTAAGATGGCAGACTAACGCTCTGTGTTGGCTAATGTGACTCCATCAGTAGGCAGAAAGAGCGCAGGAGTTGTTTCCTGACAGAAAGCTCAGTCTTCATTACATAGGAGGAGGATGTGCTGTGTGCTACCAGCAAAAGTACAGCTTATAAATCAAGGGTCAGAGTTGAAGCCTGACAGCGGACATTACTGTCAGTTCAGATTAACTCCGTGAGTGTGGGTGGGGAGAAAAGGCAGAGAGGGCGGCACTCTGGGCAGTACCTGCATAAGTCAGTACAGAGACCGAGGGGTAGCGGGTCTGAGATGGGCTTCAGAGTGGGAGGGGGTAACACCGTGCCGGCGACGGAGGAGGGTATCAGGTCTGCGTAGCGTGCGTGCGGAAGACACCAGTGCGGCAGGGAGGGCAAAGGAACGGTCCTGACTTCCGGTGGAGAAGCGGTTGGGAGCTGCCGCGGTCAGAGAGCAAGTGGTGGGGAAAGAAAGGTGAGACCACATCAAGGAGAGAGCTAGCTAAGCAAAGATGATTTTGTTTCTAAAAGATAGGGATTCTGGAGCTTATTGATAGATTTAAGAGGAAGGATTTGATGGCCCGAGGACTGAGACGTAGAAATAGATGTATTGGCAGAGAAGGGTCCTAAAAGAAAGGTGGAAAGAAGCCAATAGAGGGATCGCTCTTCTTCCACGTCATGGAGGACGGACTGTGGAGCAGCGCTGGTGGACGCCTGCGCAGTGGCCTGTGCTTTCTAGAGCCCTTATCTTACAGTGCGGCCAGGAGGTGCAGGGTGAGGTTAGGTTTGGGAAGCTGCTGTGAAGAATGAGAATAGTTCATCGATGAGTTCAGGTTGTGTGAGCCCATTTCCAGTTCCTGAGCTCCGGTCTTTGGATTGAGCTAACTGGTTACTCAATTGAGGGCAAGTCAGAGGGTCAGAGACCCTTTCCAGGCTTCAGTCTTCCTCTTTGTCAAGCCAAGGTACAGTGTCAGACCAGAATTTCTGAAACTATTTCCTGAAATTGGGAGGCAGGGCAGAGAATTGGAAATGGAAGACGGAAGTATATTCTGAGCCCCATCCCAGCAATAACATCCTCCTTGGCTGCTGTAGAAATAAGTATTTCTTAGTAAGTCTTAGTGACCTCACTTTCAATGAGGAAACTGAGCTTGTAGGATACATTGCTGTAAGTCAGCAGACTCCAGACTGCTGCCTATTGTCCTATGGGATGTTTCAGCAGTACTCAGGGGTCTGGAGAAGGCCAAGGCTAGACTTGTAGACTGCAGGCACCACCTCCTTGTGTGATGTATCTGCTGAGTATCTGTGTAACAACCTTTTGGTTTTTAAAACCAGATTGCTTTGATGCAAATCATGTCTGTTTTATACTTCCATCCAGTTCTCTAAGGGGGGCAGGGTGGTACTAGTGACTGACCCATGCCTTTGAGGTGGACTCAGCTTAGCTGTCTGGAGGTCCTTTTAGGAAGGTTTATAGACAGGAAAATCTCAGTATTCTTTATTTCATTTGAAACAAAATAAGGATTGAAATTTCAGCTGGCAACCAGTATGAGGGCTCCACTCAATGCAGTTGGAAGCATCTCTGTTGGGAACATTTAAAATCATTATTTCAAACTCCTATTATACTCCCCTAACTGTCCCAGGTAGTAATAAAATTGTAGCCTTATTTATAGCTCATTTACTGGAAACTCTTACAGATGAAAGCTCAAGAGCAAGCAAACTCCCTGGCCTGACTTCCCTGGACTCAGTCCTCCAGAACGGTCCTGGACCCTGTTAGGACCCCCAGTCCTCCAAACACACTCAGTCCCAGACCCCATTAGGATCTTCAGTCCGCTTGGGATGAATCCTTCATCTTAACCTTGGGGAACTTGAGCAGACAGTATTCAGTGATTACATGTGTGAGGATTGTGAACAGAGTTTGTGTTGGGCCCTAATCTTAGCTGATGTAATTTTGGCTACAGTGTCAGGAGGCCGATCAGCTGAAGTAACCAAAATCTTGCCTGAAAGAAAACAGATCTGCCACAGTTAGCTGCTGAAGTGAAAGTCATCACTGTCTCTCTGGCCTTCTGGCTTTTGCACTGCAGCTTGAGGAGAGTCCTTGTCTGTCACCTAGACCACCAGGCAGAAAAAGCTGTCACTGTGGTGCATTTACCACCTTGAAGGATATTTCCCCCACGGAACATCTGGGTTCATCCCTGCCTGTCAGGTCATGTACACCAAACTCTGTTGGACCACATTCGCTTGTTCTGGGCTCCGACTACTCCTGTCCCACAATTGAGAAATGCATGACCTTAAGATTTGGGCTCAAATGTTCCTTTATAGGATTCATCTAGTTCTTGCTTAAGAGGCTTTTCCGTGCTAGGAATATTAGTTCTCCTAGCAAAATCCATATATATACACATACATCTGATAAGTATGTCCTGAAGGGCTTCCAACACCAAATCCCCTTTTCTACAAATTGTCGTGTGAAAATTAAACACTGCATTCTCCCAAAAAAGCTGTTAAAAATTCAAAGAGACAGCGTTATGGGCAGGATAAGTGATTTTTTTTTTCAAGTGTCCCCCTTTATGGTAATATTCAGTAGTATCTACATAGCAGTTTTCATATTCTTAGCCATCCTAACAGAAGGATCTTCAAAGGTCACTTGGAGAGAGGCAGGTATGTGATTGGTAGGTTTGCCATTCTCCCTCATAATGATACATTGTTTTGGATTTCTACAGCAAAGTACAGGCCCGGTTAGCATTCTCTGCCTATCTTCAGCACGTGCAAGTTCGTCTGACGAAAGACAGTGGTGGTCAGACGCTCAGTCCCAGCTGGGCTGCGAAAGAGGATGAACAGATGGTGAGGCTCTGCTTGCCGGGACCTTTTGACTTGTCCTTTTTCTTTCTCTCCCTTTTTCCCCAGCTCAGCAATACATTCTGATAAAAGACTCAGGATTCAGCAAACGGCTCAGTAGTTAAAGGTCTTACCACGCAAGCCTGGAGGCCTGAGTTTGATTCCTAGAACCCACGTAAAGGTGAAAGGAGAGAATCAACTCCACAAGTTGTCCTCTGACCTCCACATGCACTCACAGGCACCGTGTGTGCGCATGTGTACATGTGCAAACACACACAGTTACACATGGTAGTTTTGAGATTTCTCATATTTTTATGTAATGTTAGGCAGATCCCTGAAGCCATAATTCATTATGCTGTATAGTGGAGACATCAGTTTATTCCATTTTGAAATGGAAATTGATTGCTCATCGGATGTTAAGCCCTTGGAAAAGTTTGAGAAAAGTAGCATTTGAGAAAACTGACAGTCTTCTGTCCTTGAACTGCTTTCCATTTCATTCATTGAGAGAGGCATTGTTACCTTATTTTACAGATGAAGATACAAAGATCTAGAAAAGCCGAGGCTTTTGTTCTGTAACTTGAATGTGGTAAAGATGGGGACAAACCAGGATGTTACAGTTGCCCATTCTTGCTTTTACTTTGTTTCCATGATTTTCTGTCCTGAGGAGATCGAGATCCATTGTTAGCTCTTTGAAAATCAGTATCTCTTTGTAAGCTCTCTCAGAAAGTACTATTCCTCAACTTAACTTCTTACTTTGCTACTTGTAATTGTAAGTAATTTTTGGATTACTAGAATCAAACTTGAATGACAATTTTGAGCATGTATCAGTCATATGAACACACCCATGATTTAATGTTCTGGATCACAGTGACAGGGAGCATTAGGTTCATCAGTAAGATCAGGGCTTGTAGAGGAAGCCACAGCCTTTTTATGACCTTTTAAACTACAGGCATTACCACAAGCAGAGGGATCTTTAACTCTGAGGAAGCTGTGTCCTTTTTCAGTACTGACTTTTTCAGTTCTCTCTATAAAAAAGGTAAGTCTGTATGCAAGGTATATTTTTTAGAACATGTTGATTATCCCAGAAAACAAATAGTGAATTTAAAGTAGTCAATACAACCCAGAGATAAAACCTTGTGTGTTATGAATAATCCTTTAGCCATCAGTGGAAAATGTTAGCTCTGCTCTTTCCAAGTGGAAAATTGAGCCTGCCTTTTTGAGAGTCAGTTTGTCTGCTCCACTGAAAAAATTAATGTTTTAATATAGTAGCTTAAACCACCCTATCGTAAAGACAGCAGAGAACTATGAAGCTGTACCCTTTATGCTGGAGCAATTTCGAGGAATAGACAATAAAGGAAAATTTTTAAAAATTACTTAAAATAACCCAAAAGCAAATAAGCAAAAACAACAACTAAACTAGCCACACCAGTTGCTGGCTGAGAATTCACCCAAGATTGGGGCTTTCTACAAGAATATGTAAGATCATCACTGCAAGTCTGAGTAAACATTGTGCAAATTCCTTCTTGAACTATACCTAGACCTACCCCTGGGCATGGCTTGAGCACCAGTGGCCTGGCTTATGAGGAAGGCAAGTACACAACTCCCATCTCCGATCCAGGTTAAGCTTAGAGATTCTGTATTTAAACTTAAGGGAGCCTCGTGATCACTACTTGAAAACAGTTTTATTATGTTATAGGCAGTAACCTCTGTGGGGTCTCTGGATCTACACAGTCTCTCTGAAACATTTGTGGTGTTAAGAATGTCAAACTGAGAGACTCTCAGTCTTCGAAATCCTTTGTCTCCATCTTAAGTGATGTGTAGTCCTCATTCTCTTAATGACTGTCCCCTGGCTTTGCTTTCCCAGTCTCAGCTCTGAGAGTTCCCTTATCCTTTGGAAGGAAGAGAGGTCCATCACCTTCCCACTGCCATAGTAGTTTTAGTGTCCTTCATCATCACGTTTTTAAGCAGTAGTTTCTGCTGTTGGCTCTGTCCACGCGTGTCTGATCATGCCTTCAGATGAAGTCTCTTGAAGTGATCTCAGTGTCCAGATTCAGGGCCTTGTCTCCAGCTTGTGTTCATTTCTAGCTCCAGCCTCTTTGACATTTAACCCTTTTCTCTCTGGCCTCTTGTTTTCTATCAGGTTTCTCTCTGTACTTGATCTGTTTTGTTTTGTTACAGGGTCTCAGTGTGTAGCCCAGGCTAGCCTCCAGCTTGTCACCTTCTTACTTCAGCCTCCTCAGCACTGAATTATAGGCATGTGCCATCACAGCTGATTGTGCTTTTTCTGCCTTCTCACCTTTGGTGATTTCATCTGTTTCTGTGATTTTAGTTTGCACTGACTTTGAATGACAGCTTTCTTAGCATTCATGACTCTGTTTGAGCACCTTATTAGAAGTAATATCTACTCTTTGAATTATCTTAGTTCTGTTTGTATATATATTATGGTGTTTGTATAACTACTGCCTTACTGCATAGTTACGTTCATCCACATTTGATTTTGATTTTTACCTTTTGATTGGCAGCATACTGGGGGAAGAGAATAAGATCCTTTTATTTTGTCTTTCTGTGATGTCCTATCTCTAACATGATTGCTCTTGGTCTTGTTTGTAAAAGTGTATGCATACCTCTCCTCACATCTCTTGTTCAGTCTCATCATTGCTTGTCTTCCGGTGTTCAGCACATTCCCTACTTTTGTCCTTCTCTTTCATTTACAGGAGCTGGTGGTTCGTTTCCTCAAGCGAGCATCAAGCAACCTCCAGCACTCACTGAGGATGGTGTTACCTAGTCGGCGACTGGCACTTCTGGAGCGCAGAAGAATCCTTGCCCACCAGCTAAGTGACTTTATCGTCGTTTACAACAAGGTAAGTCACTTACCGATAGTCTCATGCGTTGGCTCATCGCATCCTATTAGGAACAGGCCAGTCTTCTTTGCTCTCTTCTCTTGACAGCACCATCCCCATGTGCGGCTCTCATGGGCAGTTCAACTGGGCCAGTGGCTCTACTTAACCCTTATGAAATTGTGTATTTCTTTTGTGCTCTAGTATAGCTGAGAAAGATCCTGCTCTGTGTCCAACTGTCTGATAGTGTTGTGCCTACAGACAGT
The DNA here is from genome assembly GCA_026225945.1 of Cricetomys ansorgei. Lineage (NCBI taxonomy): Eukaryota > Metazoa > Chordata > Mammalia > Rodentia > Nesomyidae > Cricetomys > Cricetomys ansorgei. The sequence goes on from JAMJFZ010002869.1 coordinate 9,460,843, forward strand.
GGTGAGTTGACCATTTGAGAGTGAACTTAAACTGTGAATTTAACATGATGACTTGCATTTCTATTTTATGAGTTAGACTTTCTTCTAAAATATTTGAAACAGGGAAGTGATTTCATCCCTAGGAGACATAACTATTTAATGACAATTTTTCCAAAGTCTCTTATATCTAAGGTTCTAGAATCTGTTTTTTAAAATGCTATTTTGAGGAGAAAAAGTATGGCTACTATGAAAGAGGAAAAGCTGAGGCCTGGAAAGTTACATGGCTTTTCTGAAATTACATGGAAAGGCTTGTAGACACACTGTCAACACTCTAACCTGTAGCCACAATTTACTCCAGATCTGTTTTGTCTTACATAAGTAAAAAACTCAGTCAATTTGGAAGCTGATACCAGAGACTCTTCCAAGACCAACCTTCCCTCTATGAATTGCAACAAAATATTGTGTGTCTGTTGTCCAGCAGTGCTGTGAAGCTGCAATTATCACCCAGATGTTACTATAAAAGGCTCTTTCTCTATGAACTGCTAGTAGAAATAAAACATGATTAAAAATTACATTCTGCCACCGTTACTTGGGAATTTCAAAACATTTCATGAAATAATGACCAAAAGTAATATGTCAAATTTATAGGAGATGAAATTACAAGAAGAATTAAAGTCTTCAGTCTAAGGAGCTGTTAACCCAAGGTAAAAAAGCAGATAAAGCGCACATTTACTAGGAGGCAGCTTGATTTTGTTCTTTTTCTCCGGGGTTGGGCATGGGTAGGAAACAGAACAAATGGCTGAAAAGAAATCAAAGAAGAAACTAGAAGAAGAGGAGGAAGATGGGGTGAACGCAGAAAGCTTTCAGGACTTCATCCGACAAGCAAGGTACAGGGCACTCTTGGTTAATAACCATGTCCTTCCGTCCCCTGCACTGCCCATTGAGTCACCAGCAGCCCCTTGTTTCTGCCGGGTGATATGAGTACACTCAGCCCCCGCGGACGGAGCGTCTCATAGCTGTGGCCTCGCCATATCGCCGCCAGTTGTGAGGCTGTTGTCATGACTTCAGTTATCAAAACACTGCTGCGCGGTGTCTGAACTGGAGCTCTAGACAGCTTTCACAGTACACAGTCCTGGGCGTCCTGAGAGCCTCTTGGAAACTTGAAGTTAGAGGCTTCTGCTGTTCGCTGGACCCAGATTCATTCCTCACCTACTGATGCTGTGGAGAGGACCAAATTTTGCCCACACTGAGTATGGTGAGGAATTGGCGGTTTCTCAGTACCGTGAGGGTCATGCCTAATTTATATAAAACAGAACAAGTTTTTCATACTTAGGGTTGACCTTGAGAAATTGAAAAATCTCTATGTTCAACTCAGTTTTGATGTAAGCCAACCGGACCATTTTGCTCACTGACATTGTATTTCCAAAGGAAGAGAACAAAACACTTAATTTTAACTCTTGTGAAAACTCAGAATGGAGAGCCTTTTTGAAATCAGAGAGTTGTCAGTTGGAGAGTTGATTTTTGCAGAATATCTGGGTTCTATTCCCAGCACCTACGTGATTATGAGCTACTGCGTAACTACGTAGTAGCTCATGACCATCTTTAACTCTAGTTCCAGGGCTCCGACACCCTCTTCTAACCTCTGAGGCCACTAGGTATGCCTGTGGTGCCAACAAAACAGCCATACACATAAAAGATTAAAATCTAAAGTTTTTTTTTTTTTTTTCCAAATTAGAGAATTGTGTAGAAACCACTAAACTAAGGGGGAGAGCCCCTGTAATTAGGCTTCAGTTTTCCAAGTCACAATGGGGAGGATTTCAATAGCAAATCAGTGTTGGTTATTTACGAAGTTAAATTAGGTAGTAGTTTATCAGTTGCTAACAATGAAGTCCTTGGTAAATTCCTTGAATAGACCTCACCGTGGCCTCAGTGTCTGGTGCTTTAGATGTACAATGAGCACATACATCACTTGTAGTATTTCTATTTGAATAATGCTATTTTGTGGACAAGTCTGATGTCTTGAATTACATGCTTGAGAAAGCAGTTATAGAAACAAAGCAAGAAACAGCTTCTCACATCAACCTTATAAAAATAGCAAACGCAAAAAAAGGACTGACAAGATAGCTCAGTGGGTAAAGGCGCTTGCCACCCAGCCAGACACCTGAGTTGCAGCCCCAGGACTCATGTGATGGAGGGAGAAACACAACTCCTGCAAGTTGTCCTCCGCATCCACACCGTGGCATGTATGGAAATAAATAAATGTAAATAGATTGAAAGCAGAAAAAGAAAAAAAAATGAAAGCAGGAAAATAGCTAGGATCTTTAAAAAAAAAAAAAAAATCCCTAAAATAGAAAGGTAGAAGAAAAACGCCTCAAACTTAAAAAACCAAAAGCTTAACTGGATACTAAATATAAACCATATATACTCTTAACTAATAGACTGTTGGAGATGAAAATAGGTCGGGTTGTATTCACTGTTGAGTGTAATTTAATCAGCAGTTGCTGGGAGCTGTGTGGGCCTTTTACTAAGTTAGGGCGAGTACGTGGATTCCTAAGCTCACAAACTCAAATGACTGCAGGGAGGAGGCAGGAAGACCTAGAGGTCCGAAGTGGGCAGAGGATAAGACAGGTACAGAGCAGCTTGTAGTTGGGCCAGCTATCCCTTGCCTTCCAGTATTCTGGGAAGAGCCAAATAAAACACTGCCAGAGAGAAGCAGGGCCCATTACAATCGCAGCTGCAGATATGTGCTAGTTACTAACACTGTTTATCTCGCGCTGCTTTGCTCCTTGGGGACCTGAGGTGTGTTCTCATTAGTGTGCTCTGAAGATGGCAGTTGGGTTGCTTCACCTACTTGAAGGCTACCCGTATGGAACAGTATTATGCTCCACAGATAAGAAAATGGTTACCAAAAAATGGCTGTACATGTTGAACATCTGTGCATGATTATTTCTAAGCCCTTTGGCTAAGCTCAAGTGAATTCTGTGCATGTTATGTTTACTGGCAGGCCCACTTCGACTCTCTTCTGTTTTCTAACACTTAATGCTTTGTGGGCATTCATAACCTATGTAATATTAATAATTCAAAGTGCCCATCTAGTTCTGTCGCATACACTGGTTATGGCTCTCTTCTGTAGTCACGCTAGGCCTCCTTATTTCTGACACTGCCAGTTAAAATGACTTGTGGCCCTTTAGTGAAGATGCTTCAGTTATCTAGAGGCGGAGTAGATAGACTGCAGACTGCAGCTAGGTGATAGTTGCACTCGATGGCTGTGGATAATCTTTTTCACATAGTTTGTTTTTTCAAGGCACATACACCCCTCCACCCCGTGTGTGTGTATGTGTGTGTATGTGTTTGTGGGGGAGGGGGTGTCATACAAAAATAGGTCTCTGGTAAGCTTTGGCCCAGTCAATGGTTTCAATTCCTTACCAAGAGTGTGACTATCCAGTAAAAACTTTCTGTAGGTGACTACCAAGCACTTGAAATGTGCATAGTGTAAAAGAATCTTAATTTTAACGAAGTCTAAATAGCTCCATGTAGCTAGTAGCTGCTGAAGCAGATAGTACATATCTAGGAAATTCTTTGTGTGAGTTAATAAGGCCTTATCATGCCTACAGTTTCCTGGTTGCTTTCATTTATGCATCATTTAAAACCGTCTATTAATGAGGAGCTTTTGGCTTGTGCTTCTCACTTTTCCTTCTCCTGCTTACTGTTTCCATAATAAAATGTCAAAAGATTTTCCAAAGCAGCTTCCTGTGCTGACCATACTCTTTTCTTCATTTCAGTGAGGCTGAACTGGAGGAGGTGTTGACTTTTTATACCCAAAAAAACAAGTCTGCCAGTGTCTTCCTGGGGACTCACTCTAAAAGTTCTAAGAACAGCAGTAGTTATTCTGATAGTGGGGCAAAAGGTGGTAAGTATGCCAGCTAATGAGTGGAAAATGCAAACGAGCAGAAAATGGAGCTTTGCAGAGAAGAATCAGGAATAAGAGCGAGTTGTCTGCATACCAGTCTGCAAAGTGATTAAACTCTGCGCAGGGGCTGAGGCTGATGGGCAGGGCACTACTTTTTGTCTCAAAAGCAAAAGAAGGGCATCACTTATTTATTTTCATCTTTCCTAACAGAACAGAGTTTTTGGGTTTTGTTTTTTGTTTTTAACCTTATGTTTAGTGAAGACCCATCTTCCTTTGTGCTTCTAAACAGCATGCAGAGCAGGCTCCATTTTCAATCTTCCTCACAGCTGAGTAACTCGCTCTAGGCTCCTCTTCACCACACACAGGGCCCAGGCTTCAAACCTTCATCTGCCTGCCTCAAAGCTTTTGCTCTTACTCTCCATTCTCCAGCCGTCCTCTTGTTCATTCATGCCTATCAATACCATTGGCATCTTGTGGAGAGGAGTTGTTGTTGTTGGTTTGTGTGAGACTATTCCAAACCTAATAGAGCAACTGATATCCTCAGTCCCAAGCCCCAGACGCCGTTGTTTTCCTTCTGGCACTGTGATGCCCTGGCATGTTCCCTGAATTTCTAGAAGTTCTCACTGCTGAGGAACACCATTCTCAGAGGTTTGGGATTGAATGTGGACTAGACTCTCTAGCTCATATTATTGTTACAAAAAATAGCAGTCACTCTGTATCAACAAGCTCTGTGCACTCTATGTAAGATTGATTTCAGACTTGGATGCAAGGGTATCACATCAGCATAGGGAATTTTGTCAGTATTTTAATATTTTATTTTTATTTTATGTGTGTGAGTGTCTTGCTGCATGTATGTCTGTGGAATACATGTCTGCCTGGTGCCCATGGAGGCCAGAAGAGGGCATCAGATGCCCTGGAGTTCTAGAGGGTTGTGAGCTGCCAGGTGGGTGCTGAGAACTGAACCCAGGTCTTCTACAGGAATAGCCAGCGCTCTTAACTGCCAAGCCATTTCCCCAGGTCCCTTTTCAGTATTTTCAGTGCTAGATTCACAGATGAAGACTTTCTCTCTGCTCTAAAGACTATCCCAATCTAATACGGAAATAGTCAGCAAAATTGGTCATTTACAATGTAAAGTGAATTTCCCAAAGAAACACTGTTAATGTGTGTGTGTGTGTGTGTGTGTGTGTGTGTACAGGGCTGGATTGCTGGATTGACCCCAGGGCCTCACAGTGCTAGACCAGCTCCCTACTACTGAGTTACATCCAGGCTCAGTGTTATCCAGCAACTCATTTAGGCTATTCCATAAGGCTTCATTAGGAGCTGTGTTGCTGAATTGTATTTTTAGCACTCTTTTAAGCCCAGCTTCCTTCTGGAGCTTGTTTCTAACTTCGTATTCATCTGTCCATTCTTCCTTTTTTTTTTTTTTCATTTTTTTCCATATTTTGTGTTAACCCTTTGATAGCCGCCGGCAGTTCAGTGACAGGAGCCATCAAAGCCCTTGTGTTTATAAAGTGTATTGCCTGGTGAATGGAGTTGAGTGGGTGATATGAGAAGGTTGATGAAAATCTAAAAAGCTCCAGCAGCACCATTGTGGAAGGGAAGCTGAGATGTGTTTACAGTAAGGTTAGAGTAGGGAAAAGTGCATTCACCTGGTAGATGGGGCCCATTGGGCACTCAGTGGCAACTCATCCCTTGACAGTAATAGCTCCTGTTAATACAGATGGGTCATTTCAAATTCTCAGGTCTGTTTTTTAACAACCACTTCTATATTGGGAGATCAATTTTTGCATTTATGTATTGTATAAACCTAGAGAGAAGTATGAAGGTTTCAGTCAAGAAAAAAAGAATTTGATAGTTTAGTGTCTGAGCTCATTCCACAGCAGAGCAAGCAAATGACATTACCCCTGCAGGTGGTGGTGGAGAGGACAGGATCCAGGTCCCTTTATTCTTCTAAGTTTTTAAATACATTTTGCCCTTGTCATAGTCTTTGGAACATTTCTCTAGTTATATGAATAGATTTGGACTACTGTTTCAGAATTCTATAGGAGAGAAAAACTGCTACAGTGGAAACTGGTTTTATTAACTGTAATGATCAATCTGTCTCAGGTAAACTGAGGCACAAACTTAAGGATACAGAGTCAAAGTAGTACACCAACAATTGGTGAGGCTACGCTTGTATCTCACAGTGCCTCTCTGTTGTATAATGTTGACTTGGCTCCAGCGGGTCCTGCCAGCCACTGTATCCCCCTACCCCTGGCCCAGTCCAGAATCCTGGTGGAAGCACCTGACTTCATTTTCCAGGCATGTCTTATATGGGTCACAGTCATAGATTCTTGCCTTGGGTTTAAAATCTCTCCTTGATTTAGTGAGATGGAGGGAATTATTGGGAATCACTCAGTTGGCTGCTCACTACAGGTGATGCCATCCTTAAAAAGGTGTATTGGGATATGCAGTGTTTCCCAACATAGATTAATACTTGTGTTTTTATGTTATGATTTTGGTTAGTAAAAGTGTTTTTTGTTTTTTTTTTAATTTCAGATCACCCTGAGACAATTCAAGAAGTGAAAATAAAGCAACCCAAACAGCAACAGGCAACAGAAATCCACTCCGATAAATTATCGCGTGAGTGTTTGAAACACATACTCCTCTCTGATATGCCTCTAAAAAAGCAGCCTTTAGGTGTTAAGTATTTTAAATGCATGGGACATTATTACCCAGGGAAGTTTTCTTTTGTCCTTCCCTTTCCCTTAGACTTTCCTCCTGACTATTGGTAACTTTCCTTCAAAAGCATTTTTCATTTTCTTAAGAAGTTCTGAGCACTTTCTTTTTTCCAAGAGGGACAGGAATTAGCTGCTCCTTGTAGAGACTTTGTCCTGCTTGCCTAACATTTCTAGAACGTGCCTGCTCTGCTTTGTGGGGGAAGTTTCAACTCAAGCTTTTAGGAAGGAATAAAAATAAAGTAAAAATCTTGTTATCAGGCTGTCTCTGGTAAGCAAAATTTATTAAGTTCAAGATGAATACTCGTTAAAGTCTGCACGATTTCTGTTTCATGTTAACATTATTTTGATGTTCTAAAATGTTTATGTGTCATAGAGATTGTATGTTTATTTTTCCTAAAATGACCTGTTTTTTTGTTTTGTTTTGTTTTTGCTTTAATAGGATTTACCACATCAGCAGGAAAAGAGGCTAAACTAGTCTATACCAATTGTTCTTCTTTCTCTGGTCCTGCTGCTGTTCTTCTGCAGAAACTTCCCAGCACCCACTTGTCATCTATTATTACAACCTCTGCCCTCTCGTCAGGTCCTGGCCACCATTCTTCCTTATCTCAAATTCCTCCAGCTATCCCCAGCATGCCTCACCAGTCAGCACTTTTACTGAACCCAGTCCCCGACAGTGCTTCTCCCTCCATACACCCTGGGACCCAGAACGTTAGCCCCGCTGGCCTGCCACGCTGTCGATCAGGCAGTTACACCATTGGTCCCTTTTCCTCTTTCCAAAGTGCCGCACACATCTATAGCCAGAAACTGTCTCGTCCCTCTTCAGCAAAGGCAGGTGAGTGAGAAAATGAAGACTGCCTGCCATTGTCAGCTCCTCCCCAGCCCCATGGAAACAGAACGCCCTCCTTTCCCTTTGCCTTCTCTTTCGCTGCTTTCTGCTGTGACTAAAGAAGGGTCTCGCATTTTGTCCACTAGCATGCATGCACTGATACAAAGCGAAACAGGGCTGTCTTTAGGGACTGCAAAAAAGGGATGAAAAAAGCAAGGCTTCAGATTTCCCTCTGCAGATGATCATAGATCTGTGACGGTCCTCTGCATTCTTAACGATTCGAGTAGTTATTCCTGACACCAGACAACCACAGATGACCTGAATACACCAAAGAATTCATAAGATAAGATATTTAATTTTAAATGAAGGAGTAGACCCATATTATCAGTTAAGTTTTCTTCCCATTTATTTTATGGTGTTAGGGACTGAACCCAGGACCTTACATGTATTAGGGAAACACCCTACCAGTGAGCTCTATCTCCAGCCCATTTTTTAATGACAGCTTTATTGAAATATAACCCCTACTCAGAAACGTGGCTATTTCGTATAAATTCAGTGGTTTTAAGAATATTCACAGATATGTACAACCAACACCACTACCTAACTTCAGAACACTTTCTTTTCCCCTTAAGGAAACCCCATATCTAATACAAGTCACCTTCTGTTTCTTCTTCTTCCTAGCCTCTGGCAACCACTGGTAGGTTTCTTTTTCTACAGATTTGTCTATTCTGGATACTTCACATAACTAGAATTATTCAATAAATGGTCTTTGTCCTTGGCTTCTTTCACTTAGTGTCCTGTTTTCCAGGTTCATCTCTGTTATAGCATGTATCACATTTAATGCTTTTTAAATAGCTTGGATGTTGTTCTGCTGTATGGGTGTACAGTGTTTCTTTTTCTGTTTGTCAGGTGGTGCTCATTTGTTTTTTTTCTCCACTTTGACCATTATGTATGGTGGCGCTATAAGCAGTTTTGTAATGTTTATGCGTGGACATAATTTTTTATTTTCTAGGGTATATAGCTAGAGTAGAATTGCTAGGTCACAAGATAATTTCATAAATCCTCATTTTGATCAAATATGTTCTTGCTAACATTTAATAAGTCTTTTTTTATTTTACCCATCATAGAAGGTTTGGGTTAGACTCTACCTACCTATTTATCTATTTGTCTGTCTATTGTGTGGAAGGATTATGATTGGCATTCCCTTAATGACTAATGGTGAGAATTGAGTTTTGCATGCCTTTTGACTGTTTGCATGTCTTTATAGGGGAAATTTGATTTCTATTTGATTTCCTTGCTAGTTTCTAAGTTGAGGTATATCTTAATGATTGAGTTGTGTTCTTTATGAATTCTCTATACAAGTCCCTCATCAGGTAATTGCTTTAGAAATAGTCTTTCCCTATCTTTTGGTTCTGTTTAGATTCTTCAAGTATAGAAGTTTTAAGTTTTGATGAAGTCCATTTTCCCCATTTTTTTTCTTTTGCTGCTTATAATTTTTGTGTCCTATCTGAAAACATCTAACCCAAATTCATAAAGTTTCCTTTTTTTTTTTTTTTCTGGGAGTTTCATGTTAAGTTCTTACAGGACTTTTACCCATTTTCAGTTACTTATTGTGTGAGGTAATGCAGTTGTTCAACTTCATTTTTCTGCATATGGATATTCAGTTTTTCCAGGGCCATTTATTTTAAAATGTTATTTCCCTACTGTATTATCTTGGCATGATTGTCAGAAATCAGTTACCTACAAATGTAAAGATTTTTTTCTGGAGTCTCAGTTCTATAGTTCTATCCCTATTGATTTTTGTATCTGTCTTATATAAGTATCACATTGTCTTGCTGTAATATTATTGTAAATTTCGAAATCAGCAAGGATTATTCTCCCACCTCCTTGCTTCTTTCCAAAAATTGTTTAGGCTTTTCTGGGTTTCTTGCATTTCCATGAGAACTGTGAGATTGCCAATTTCTGCATTTAAAAATAGGTCCATAGAACGTTGATAGAGATTATAATGAATCATTTTGGGGACTATTTTAACATTGGTTGAGATTATAAACAATTTAATAATGTCCATGTTCAAAATGAGTTCTACCTAAGCCTCGTTTTATAAATAACTACCTTAGCCAGACGTGGAGGTGCATCCTTTTAATCCCAGTACTCAAGAGGCAGGGGCATATGAATCTTGAGTTCAAGACCAGCTTGGCAAACATAGTAAGTCCGAGGCCAGGCAGGTCTACATAGTGAAACCTTATCTTTAAAAAGGGGTGGGGGTGGGCAGCAAGATGACTCAATGATAAAGGCATTTGTGCCCAAGCGGGCAACCTGAGTTCTATTCCTGGGATCCCCCTGGTAGGAAGAAAGAGTCAACTTCAAGTTGTCCTCTGATTTCCACAAATTTATTGTGCTGCCTGTGTAAATATGTGCCTGCACACACACCAAATAAATGAATAAATAAATAATCTTTTTAGGAGGTGGTTTGAACAGGATGGTAAGTTTGTCTCTTGATCATATTTATGACTATGCACTCAAGAGGTAGAGACAATATTTACTTAAGTACACAGATTTATAAAACAGCTATGTCCTACGTCATAAGCAAGAAAAACGTTGTCAGACTTGGAATCATATAATTTCATTCTTTACCCAAACTACAACTAAGTTAAAAGCCAATGACAAAGGAATATATCTTTACATATCTGTGTATATTTCAAAATCAAAAGTGGGAAAAGAAATCTTAATGTAAAGAAAATATTGTAGAACTTAACAGCAATGGAAAAGTGCATGTCACGGAGAAGGACAAATCACCGTGTGGAAGGAGCAATGTTCTACATCTAAGGGAAAAGACAACATAAAGAGATGTGCAAAGACCACACAGTCCGGAAGCAGAATAGAAGATACCAAAGCCACCACGGACTATCTCCAATGAAGGAGGTAAACGTTTGGTGAGACTGAGGGAGAAAAGAGAGAAGACAGGAACATCATATAAGGAACGGAGGAGCAAGAACGATGCGTAGATTAGAGAAAATAGAGTATGCCCAACAACTTTATTCCCCCAAACAGTGTAACATGGAAAATTGACTCAGAATGATGATTTCCAGTATGAATAATTGGTATGGTATTTAAAACTCTTCTCTGAAAGAAATCATAAGGCCCATATAGTTTGATTTCTAATGCTCTTTCATGAATCAGATAATTCCAGTATTAAATACTACTAGAGAATAGAAGACTATTATAACACATTTTGTGTGACTGGGTGTGTCTTGAAATCAAAATAAACTAATGAATAAAGTTAGGGAGGAATTTTTTTGTTTTGTTTTGTTTTTGAGATAGGGTTTCTCTGCTGTAATTCTGGCTGTCCTGGAACTCACTCTGTAGACCAGGCTGGACTTAAACTCACAGAGATCCACCTGCCTCTGCCTCCCGAGTGCTGGGATTAAAGGTGTGCGGCACCACCGCACACCTGGAGAGGAAAATTATAAACCACCTTCATTTATAAGTGCAGATGCAAAAACTTTAATCAAGATAAAAGCCAACCAAATCTAGCCGCATCTGAAAGAGAGAGTATACCATAAGCAAGACTATTGACGGGATGTAGGAGTGGTTTAGCAGTAGAAAACCTGTCAGTGCAGTTTCCACACTAACAGACTAAAGAAGAAAAAGGGTATTTTTGTCATCATTGTAAAATCAGAAAAAAAGATTTGATAAAACACACACATTTATAGTAATTCTCTGCATACTGAATAGAGATGGTCCCTTGGAAAGAGGGTGTCTGCCTCAGACTTTCAAATGTTGTCAGTCTAAATGAGACAGTGTTTTCCATGTTCCATTAATTTGATGGACAGATGAAGGTGCCCACTAATGTTGCTTTTTGTTCAGCATTTTACTGGAGGTCAGAACCGGTATAAAATATTTTTTAAAAAAATTTTATATATATATATTAAAACAGGCAATAAAATTTAACTGCAGATAATATTCTGTCTACCTAGAAAACATAAAATGGTCTCTAGGTACATTTTAGAAAAAAAAAAAATTAGCCGCCTCGTGTTAAAAACAATCAGAACACAGAGTTTGGGGAGTAGTGAATGGAGGAGTTGGGAGACAGTGGTTAATATAATCACCTTAGTGAAAATATTCATGTGAAGGCCTCAAAGAATAGTAAAAAGCTTAAATGGTAGACTTTATTATATGTATGTTATCAGTTAAAACCCATTGAGTCCAGTTCGTGGTGCCTGTGTACACCTGGGAGTGTGCAATCCAGGGAAGCGTGGTCAGCCCACCGGAGGCCACGCTCTAAAGCTTACGTCTTTGATACTAGGTTTGCATCGCATTTTGAAGCCATTGTCACCCATTAAACTTGTTTTTAGAAAGCATCTTGGATAGAAGCATAAAACTATAAGATATCCTAGGAAGCATTTAGAAAAGACTTTATAAAATGTCAGAAGTCATCAGAGAAGACCTGAATCAGGAGAGAACATACTGTGTGTGTGCACAGGAAGCGTCAAGTCATAGCCGCCAAGTTGATCTCTGGATTCAAAAGTTCAAAAAGAAACCTGAGCGAGTGTACTGTTTAGCTTGGCGCCTATTCTAAAATGATGCCGAGGGCACTGAGAACCTCTGAGCTCTTTGTCAAGGTGTGTAAGGTAAGAGGCGTGGTGTTTGCAAATGCACAGAATGACCGAAGGCGAAGAGTAGAAATCGAGGTCTCACACGTTGGTGGCATCGTACGATGCTGTGGTAAGTGAGATCAGATCCCTGCCTCAGCCATCCATAAAAATAAAGTTCAATTGTGAATGGTGACACCCACATTTGGGTTGTGTAGGCAGGAGTTATCAGTAGTTTAGGAGGCCAGCCTGGGCAATATAGTAGATCCTGTTTCAAAAAACTAAAACAGCTTTTCTGATGTAGAACTTAACACATAAAAAAAAATAAAAATAAAAACTTACAAGTGCATTATATGGAGCAAAACCACAACTCTTAATTAAAAGATAAGATTTATGAGGAGAGCGGTAGCATCCAGCATCGTTATTAATTAGGTAATGGATTAGGCTCTCAGAGAAGGGAGAATCCGAATGTTGGACAGCCCCAAGTATTAAAGGATGTGTGTCAGCAGGAATGCACGTGTGTAGGAGTACAAAACATGCCGCTCTGATCCTGTCACTCCAGTTTGAAATGCGTGCACCCTGCGACCCAGCAGCCCTCCTCCTGGGCATAGGCGTGAGGAAAGCCCTGCTGCCATGTGTGCAGGATGCAGTGTGCAGTTGCTTCAGAATATCTGCCGGTGGGAACAGAAGAATGGCAAGCCAGCAATAAAGCGCATGAATTTAGTGATACTTACCCAGCAAGGATGCCTCTCGACAGTGCCACGTTAAATGACGAAAACTAAACACTGGGAAGTTACTGTAGTGAGATGCCATTTTTATGGGGCCTGAAGATAAGCAAATTACCTAGCATTCATGTATGCATAGACAGGAGAACATTCATTGGCATATGATAAAATTATGTACAAAAGGAAGGGAATGAGTGAAAGAGGAAGACCGCAGACGGGAGGAGAGCACTGGTTGATGTTGATAATGTAGCCCCTGGGCTTGGTAGAAACTTCACAAATGTGCTTGTAACGTGCACATGCATTGTAAAGATATCTCTATAGCCCAGATAGTCCAGTAAACATGAAAGGGCACTTTAAAGGAATGTCACCGCATTGCATAAACAGATTCTGCTTGATTAGCTTACGTTGTGGTTCTGCTTATGTTAGCCCTGTGAAAGTTCAGGAGACTGGGAGGTGTGGCTGGGCAGTAGAGAGAGCCTGAGACCCGCAGCCCAGTCCCCAGCACTGCAAACATACATAAGCAAGTGGCTAGAATGGAAACACATTGTAGTGTTTCTACTTTCTTGATTTTAAAAATAATTTTTCAGTGAGATATTTTTAATAATTAAAAAAAAAAACCTTGATTTTATTGTGACCAAATAGTTGGAAGGAGAAAATTTAAATCTGAGGACAGTCACTTGTGAATACAAAATCATTGCTGTTTTTGAAGTATACTTGGTTTCTTTTTCATACCTGTTTCTCCTTGGAGCTTTGTAAGTATTGTGAGTGCTATTACCGTGGGTGCCACAGACCGACATGTGTATTTAATATTAAAACCAAACAAGAATCAGAATTTCAACTTTTTGGTTCTCTTTTGTTCCTAGTGAGGCTGAGGGTAGAAGCCAGTGCCTTATGCAAGGTTGCACCCCCAGTACATTCTATCAGTGGCTCTTCCCATCTACCCTTGGTGAAAACCCTTTGTAAGCCAACACACATCAATAAACATGTGATAGTTTGGCTATAGGAAGACTTTTTGGGGTATGGTAAGGATTTACGTAGATTTTATGGCCGTTTGCGGGTCATTCTTGGCCTGTATGTTGTTAGAGCTCCCTAGGACTCAGCAGAGTGTCTCTGAGCCTCATCTTTGTTTGCCAGTGCTCTAATTTTATTCAGGGCTTTTTCTTAAGTAGGTGAGAACTCTTCTCTTTTTTCAGCAGGTTCATGTCATCCACACAAGCATCATTCAGGAATAGCCAAAACACAAAAAGAGTGTGAAGATGGTTCATACAACAGAAGATACAACCAAAGTCTGGTTACGGCTGAACTCCAGCGGCTCGCGGAAAAGCAGGCAGCCAGGCAGTACTCTCCAGCCAGTCACATCAATCTCCTCACCCAGCAGGTAGGGGCAGACCAGGCTGCCGCAGCGCTCTGGGGGCTGGGAGTGGGCTTGACGGGGCGTGCTGTCCGTCCCCCACTTAGCCGTTTCCTGTGTGCTCATGGTCTCCAGGGAGTCCTGCTTGCTGTTCATGTATAAAACTGAATTGTTTCTCCTTAACCGTAAAGAAAATGACTCTTACGGGCACTGCAAAGTTAAATCTGTTATTGGCTCATATGGTATACAGACTGTATAGATGACATCTAAATTTCAACTGAAAATGTAACTTTAAGGGATTAAAACTTAACCATATTAGATTGTGTGTGTGTGTGTGTGTGTCTTATGTGTGTGTGTCTATGTGCATGTGTGTACACACGCGTGTTACTCAGTGTTGTGGAAGTGAGAGGGCAATTGCAGTTCTTTCTTCTCTACCGTGCAGGCCCCAGGGGTTAGAATCAGGTCGTCAGCTCTGGCCGACAACTGCCTTCATTCACTGAGCCATCTCGTCAGCCCAAGATCTTTTAAATGAATTTTTTTCATTCTTAAAAATTTCTAATGAGTCCTAGTTTTATAGATCTTTTTTTACAGACTGTCATAACATTGCCTCCACACACACACACACACACACACACACACACACACACACACACACACAATGCTTTCATTTAGTTCACAATCTGAGAATGTTTCATGTCTAATGACTTAGCCGCTATGATGAACCCATGCCCAATATATAGTAAGAATCCTCGTTTTGCTGCCTGTGACTGTGGCTCAAAGAGATGATGAATGATGAGGATTGTGCAGTGAGCAGTATGTCAGACACAGACATGAGGGCACTGACTCGAGGATGCGTGCATTCGTGTGTGTGTGTGTGTGTGTGTGTGTGTGTGTGGTACATGATACTTTCATGATCTCTGGTTTCTCTTTCTTCTCTCTTCTGGTAGTACCCATGGTATTTAATTGAAAGTAGAAGCCTTCTTCCTTAATACTAAATGGAATCAAAGCCCTCCAAATGAGGTATTGATAATAGCTTTATAATGTTCACTGTGTGGTTACATTTTTCTGTGTTTCTGTTGTGTTAATTTTTTAATTGATTGTAACTTCATAATGGTAATTAAATCTAGGGAGCAAAATGGAGGTGGAAATTGCTTCAAGTACATCTAAAAGTAGGTCATGCACCGCTCCCTGGTGGCTAGTCCTCTGTTAAAAAAATAAAAATTAGAGCAAGGGAAGATAAGCCTAACATGGCCTTAGCTTTATCTCGCCCTCATTTCAGCAGAGTGGGCAGTAATTATTTTCTTTTTCAACTCCTAGTAGTTGTAATGAGTAGGTAAAGGGGCCTAATGTGCACTTGGAAGCAAAGAAATGTACCAAGGTGGTAATGAGACTTGAAGGAGCTAGATAGTTATCGGCCATAGACCAGTGGGAAGAGGCATGGACGTAGGAAATGGAGAAGGGATTTGAAAATGTCTGCAGTTCGTGGGAAAAGTAAAGCTCATTGGTTATTAGCCAGCGTTTTGGCTTCCAGCTAAGTAAACATCTAGAAGCACCAGGACAGTAAATGATTTTCTTTTTGATCACTATAAAAAAAAATCGAGCCAAGCTGGGCGGTAGTGGTGCGTGCCTTTAATCCTAGCTCTCGGGAGGCAGAGGCAGGCGGATCTCTGTGAGTTAGTTCTGGACCAGCCTGGTCTATAGAGTGAGTTCCAGGCCAGCCAGAGTTACAACAGGGAAAAACCCTGTCTCGAAATAACAGCAACAACAACAAAAAACAGTAAATGTTAGTGTTTACATATTTTCAGTTCCTATCATTTGCTATGTTGCAGATCCCAGAAAATTCTAAGATCCTGATTCCATAGGAATCCAGGTTTATAAACCCTTCCTGGGCAGCCACCCCGTCAGTCTTTTCTCATCTGTCATGCCTGTGCTCTGCAAGTCCATCAGTTCCTCTGTGAGAATCAGAAACTGCCATTAGATGTCAGTCTTAACTCTCAGAGTCTCGGCACTAGGGTGCTCCGTGTATGATGCAGTACTGAGGGAGGTGTTGTAGTGTGCAAAAAAACTGGGTGGAGCACCTAGGAAGGGTTGTGTTAGCCAGCCCAAGACTGTGTCCTTCTCCCACTGACTGGCCATATGATCTTGAGCACTCTGTTTCTCAACCTCTGCGAATGTGTTTATTGATGGGGAAAACACCACAGTCATAAGAATGGGCTGTAAACGCCTCTTGCAAAGTCTTAATGCATGTACTTGGGAAACAGTTATTTCAGTTCTTAAGGCTTTAGGAATGCATTGTTTCTAATTTGATGAAAGCAAGTTGTTAGATAAATGCATTTGTTACAGAAAAGCTCAGTTGTGTGTTATTCGGCCAATGTCTCTCAGAGGACACAGTTATTTAATTTATAATTTGGAAACGTCTGTCATTTTTTTCCCCTCTGCTTAATAACTAATAATACATTGTAATGGTTTTTAATATACACTCTGGCACAGTTGTCCTCTAGCTGCTTTTTCTGTTTTGCTGTGTTTAAAAGGAAAGCTGCTTCCATTTCTTAGCTGAGCTGAGTGATGAATGCCTGTGTCTTCCTGGAGGGAAGTAGGCTGCTCTGGGACTCTCTCTGAACATGCGCCTGGGAGCTAACTGTAGCTGTGAGCACAGCAGCTTTCTGTCCAGAAATCTCAGGTGCTTGGGTTGCCTCTGACTTCTTACTGCCTTCAGCTTCAATTCTGTTCGTCTCTGTCCTTTCTTTTCTTTCTCTCATTTTTTGGTTGGCTAATGGGTAATGCCCCCTTCAGAAGATTAATTCTGAATATGTTAATAATTTTGCTTTCTTGTTGTAGAATTAATTGTTTTATTTTGTTATCTTTACTAATTCCTCCTTTGTGCTTTCCTTATCCTTTATTTCTCTAATTCTTGAGTTGCATGTCTAATTTATTTTCATCCATTCTGAATTAAAGACTATGAATTTTCCTCTGAGCATTGCTTTAGTTATACCCCATAAACTCTATCATTTAATTGTTTTTGTAGGCAAGGAGTTAAGAGACTTTCATTGGACAAGGAAGGCATGATTTAAAGTATTTGTACTATATTGAAGATTTGTACAAAATTTAATTGTAGAGTATTTCTGAGAAAACATTTTTATCTGTAATTTAAACTACTTATACGGTGAAAGTAGTCGGTGGCATTTTCTAGAAAACTTTGTATTATGTTGTGATTATTTATTTAAAAGAGAACACTTTATCCAAGCTCTTCAGAGCATTCCTGGCTTTGGTGGTAAAACACTGATGATGTGACATAGCTCTGACTGAAAAATAACTGAGTCCTGGAAGAGCAGCAGCCACCCAAACAAGATACTGACAACCAGGAGCACACCAGAGATTTCCTTCTGGAACAATAAAACCACCAACAAGGTGACCCAGCTTGCCAGCGGGAATAGAGAGAAGAGCAGAGCAGTGCTCTGGGAAGTTCTCAGTGTCGACACTGTCATAAGAAGGGCGGAATCAGGCTCCCGGAGCCCTAGCATGCGTATCTGAGGGGTAACTGTGTGAGCGGAGAGTCAGACCTGGGAATTGCTCTGGTAACTGAGAAAGGGGGAGCTGGAGGATGAAGCAGTGACACCCCCGTTCTCTCTGTTTTCTGGTGAAATTACAGAGGGCTGGTGTACTAGCCAAAGGCAGTTCTTAACCCCACAATTGATGGAACTTAAAATTCATATTTGAGCCTGCATCCTTAAGGAATTCATAGCTAAAAGCAGAAGGTATTTTCCCTGAATTCCTATTTTATCATTTCTGCTGTGGTGCAGGTTCGTTTAAGGTCTAGAATGCATAAGAATAGCAGACACTTGTCATCACATGAGCAGTGACCCCTTAAACAGCGGTTGTTAGTGTATGTGCACTCACAGTAAAGGAGGCTTATAATACATTCTCAGCACATGGTTATCCAGTGTACACCTTAGAAAGCAAACAGATTGGTGTATGAGAGGATGGCCATCTTCTGGGTTGGGATCTTTTAGTGATTGAGGTGTGTATTTCTGAAAGCAATGTTTAGAAGCACCTAAGGGTACTGGGGTATTGGGATAAGGCTTCAGATTAGGTGTGAGATCACACTATCTCTGCCTCAGTCAGGGCTGCAAGGGAGGGCAGATCAGCACAGACAGGGCCCTTTGTGGTTATTGCTGTTAGTTCACAGAAGAATGTGGTGACGGAGCCCAGCCTGTGGTGAGGAGTGGGAGGCAGGGCATTAGAGGAACACTGGCCTTCTCCGGCCAGCCAGCAAGTTTGAGATTTCAGGACCTAGCTATCATTAGGAGCAGCTCCAGCTCTCCCAGCCTGGGAATTTAATCAAAGGGATACCAGTAGACCACCCAGGCAGGGCCCCACCACGAACCCACCCGTGTGCTGTGTCAGTCTGCTCCCCAGCCAGCCGTGCAGCGACGTGGCCAGGCCTCCTGAAATGTGCTGACAGACACGAAGAGGGAGGAGACACTCTGTGCTCTCGAGATCTTTCATTTTGATGGGGAGCGGCACCAAAAACCATTCGGTTTCTTTCATTTTGTTGCTCTTTGCTCTGAGGCTCTCCGACCTAATCCTGCAGAAGGGTATATCAGAGGTACAGAACATTTGGTTCGCAGCAGTTAGTCCTTCGCTCCTCATCTATACACAGAGGGATTCTTTATCACCCCTCGTGTTTCAGTAGCTACTAGAAAGGTCCACAGTGGACCTGCACTCAATTTCAGAAGTTCCAGTTTGAGCGTGACATTGAGAGTCAGTGCTGGTTCCTTGAATTGGGTGCTGATGTCCTCCCTGTACATCACAGGCAACGGGACGTGGCTCTGGAAGTTTTCTTTTTGCTTCTGAGTGCATCGCAACACACGAACTCCTGTGCACTTAGGCTCTGGTCTTGTGATTGTCTACTGTTTCCTTTGACTCTGTGGTCTTTGTTGGCAGAGAATGTATTCTTTCATATCAGATATGACAAGACAACAAGGTAGATAAGAAAATCATTAGTTCTTGAGTCAGTGAGACCTGGGAAGTTACTAGCCCTGTCTGCCCTTGATTACCTCATCTTTAAAAAAAAGAAAGAAAAGGACTGGGGGCGGAAGATAGGTCACCATCACTTGCTGCAGGTACCGTGCACTTCAGACACAGGCCCAGAGGTTCGGAGCTGGATCTGTCCTGAAAGCCTCCTCCCTGAGGACTAACTGTCATGGTACCAGAAGGCACCATGCAAACCTCCAAAGGAGGGAAGCAGCCTCCTCAGCAGTCCTACCCAGCTGTATCCTGTAAGCCACAACAACAACCAGCACAGCGCAGTAATTCTAAGGGTTCAGTGGTGGCATGCATACTTTGGCAGTAACCAACAGTTCTCTAATTGGACTTAAGATCTGCTTAACAAAAGGGAAATCATGCCTGGGACTGGAAAACTAGCCAACTACCTAGGGCTAGTGGAGTCATGGATCTCGGAGGAGAACCTATAACTGCCACTTTCCTAAACCAGCATAATCCCTAACCACATTCTAAATATTTGTCCTTATACCACAGATAAGTTTAGTCCTCACTCCTCATCAAGGAAACCTCTTTGTAACAGACAAACAGACAGAGACCATAACAGAAAACCACAGCCTATCCTAATGTGGAGTTGCAGAGCCCAGTCTCAACTGATACATCTACAACACAACTCCCACACGTAAGGCTTAGGGATCATTGCAGAAGAGGGAGCGGAACTCAGACGGTAAGACCCAGAGAAACACGGAGTTTGTTGTATATTGTGTCGTGTGGAAATATCAGGAGCTACACCTATGAAGTCTTCCAATATGGCTGCCTAAACACAAGCTGAGTAAGGACAACACCAGAGGCCTCAGCCCTACACAGGGAGCTACTGGCAACCAAGGAATGCTGCAGTAGTTCTGGGTAAAGAATGTGAGGTGGCCCTGGGCCCTGTCTCCATCATGTTGTGGTCCTCTCCCAGTGAACCTTTCCTTGGGGTAAATCCCCCACACACATAGCTTTATCTGATCCTAGTTGGGTTTCTCCCCAAAGTGCATCTTAACCTTGAGCCTCTGTGTTGAGTATCCAACTACCTGCTAGACATTTCCTTTTAACTATCTTACCGGCATCCAGATGCTTGAACGTATCTCAGACGCATGCAGGAAGAGTCCTCATTCAACATATCTAAAGGTGTTAGTCCCCTTCTTCCTTCCATCTCTGTGTCAGTGGCATTAACACCCCAGAAACTTGAGTGTAGAAGCCTGGCTTATCAGCACTTCCATCTCCATTTTCTCTGCACCAGGCTGTTGCCAAGTCTTGTTCATTCTGACTCCAGGGTCTCTTCTCCGTATCTTGCCTATTTAACTTCATCAACCATCCTGCTAAAGGCCTCCATTATCTCTCAAGTGGACAGCCACAGGTACCTCTTAAACAATCTCCTGGCAGGGTCCCCATCTTTAAAGACCTCCTGCCATGTTAAACCACATGTCTGATCCTAGTATTCTCTGCTCAGAGAGAATCTCTATGATGTTCTCCCCAAACTAGTGGGTGCTGCCCATAGTCTTATTGAGAGTCTGGCTGTACTGAACTGATTGGTGCCAGTTTCTGTTCCAATACACAGGATTTTGCATAGCTCAGCTAGGATTTCTGCTAATCTGTATGCCTTAGTTTGTGCCGTCTTCTCAGGAGAAGTGATTGCTGGTACCATATCTGATCTGTACATCTGTCCAGGGGCTGAGTTGAGTGTCACTCCACTCATCATAGTGTCGAGTCCCTCGCTGTATTTTGTATTGACATAACTGATCATCGGTAGATTTTTGTATCTTCAAGAGGTCCTCCAATCTATACTTTAAGGATGCTGAGGGACAACAATACTCAAATGTGCTTATTCTTTATTATTAATTATTATTATTACATAGTGTTGGAGAATGACTGTAGGTCTTTTGCATGCTAGTCAATAGCTCAACCGCTGCTCCACATCCCCAGTCCTGACATGCGCTCATTCACTGGACTATAAGATCCTTGAAGATTAGACCGTGATAACTTCTATCCCCACCACCCGGTGTTCTCTAAAGCATACATCTCGGCCACAGTTTTAATAAATAAATGAAGAGCACCTGCCACGATAGCCAAAAGTCTTTCTGTTGTGTCCGTGCTGTTAGCCTTCCCTAGCCACTCTTTGGAGCAGGTGGATGGAAGTCATCTTGCACCTCTTGCCGTTTTGGCTGTAAGCCACACAATGGCAGTTCTCTCTAACCCGTCGCGTAGGGCAGGCCCTTGTCCTTTCTAGACACCACATGCTTGCTAAAGGGAAAATAACTTCTCTTCTGTATGTTGTTGGTTTTCGTATTGTCTTTTAACACTTGACTATTGCTCTTCCATTTTCTTTTTCGTTGATTATGGCGCACTGCCTTGCACACCGGAGCAGCCAGCGTTAATCGCGTTCCCGCTTTGGCCTAGGCAGCGTGTCAGCAACAGGTGTGTGTAATATCGCCTCCATTTTAGGGGTGAGGAGAGCGGTTTGTTTCTGTTTTGTTTTGTTTTTGTTGTTCTTCTTGTTCTTGTTTTTGTTTGTTTGTTTTTTCCCCTCATAAAGATGAAGAAATAGAAGCTAGTAGGATGGGTAAATCTGCTACGGTCACACACTGGAAAGTCACTGACCGGGATTCAAACTCTGATCTCGATGGCTCTGTATGTTTCATCTCGTGGTCTCTGCCTCTTCTTTGAGTCAGAACTCAGATCTTTCCTCAGACTGAAATGGCTCAGTATCATATCAACCAGCTGTTCTGTGATGCTACTTGCTGCAGAACTGTCACTATGCCTGTGCTTGAGCCTGCAGAGTCGCCGGAAGTAAACATCTCCGTTTCCATAATTTCAAGCATTTCTCCTCCCTGATGCAGGCTGAGAAACATATGCTCTGTTGAGACGATTGGCTGTTTATTGAATTAGGCCCTCATGAAATTGTTCTGTAAGATGGTCAAGCTTTCTTTTTAGTGGAGGAGGAGGAGGGACAATACAGCCTTGGTGATCCGTTGCTAATACAGGTAAGTCTACTTATCAGGCCAGCATTGGCCCTACCAGCTCACAAAAGCAAAATACACGCGTTGGAAACTCTACAAAGAGATTTGGCCGTTTTTTCAGGTTGGCTTCCCGAGACTGTCTGGCAGATCTTGATCTGGAACTCTTACTGTTGTTTGGAGCTATGCGTGTATTAGGGTGTTATGTAAATGGTGACGTTCTATCGAGGGAGGTGGTTGCCAGGAAGCTTCAGGACTAACACATTAGTGCTTCAGAATTCCTTGCTCTTCCCAGCCTGCTTTAGGACATGATTAACATCATAGCCCTTATCTCCTGGTGATTGGAATATAAACTTGCGGTTCATTTTATCAGCATCCAGAAATTAAAAAAGGAATTTAAACTGCCTTAAGACATGTGTTTATTGCTCATTGTAGCTAGTGGTTTAATAAATACTCAAGAAGGGCTTTGGAATAGTGTTCAGAGTGTAACAGCTTAAGGATGACTCTTTCTCCTGTCCTTGAAAAATATGTTCTGCTCCAGTTTAAGCAGCTTGCAGGAAGTACACACCTGCCTTTCTGCGCTCTCTTCCTCCATCTCGTCTGGAACAGATGCCCTGTGTCCTGTTCAAGGATTACCTTTTGTTCTAGGGACACAGATGAAGCAAGTCAGGAGGAACAGGCAACCACATTGCCCTACTTGAGATCACTCAGATCTCCACAGCTCAGGGAGGACCATTTCCACAGCACTCAACTTTCCACTCATGTTCTGACGGTTTTTCCTATGTGAACGTACCATCGTTCTCCAGTGACACTGGTATGGTTCTGAGGACAGTGTAAATGCAGCTGTAGACAAATCTGTGTTCCTTCCAATCCACGTGATCCTTTGGAGAATCAAATGAAGGTTGCAGTCTGGAAAAAAAAAAAAATGTACCGTTAGAAACTTGCGTTCAGTTCCACAGTGTTCATAGGCAACCCCACACACAGACTCCTCTCAGAGTCCATGGACACTTCAGTATGACACTCTGCACTAGATTCTTCTCCATAGAGGTGAGGGTTACTTTCCTTGGCCTTCCTCCATGCTCCAAGGAATGGCGAACCCGGACAGAGAAAGTGCCTGGTACATGTTAGTGTGAATTAATGAAGTCATTTTGTGCAATACCCCTCTAGATCTTACTAGGAAGGGAAACTAAGATTTGGGGGCTGGGACATGCCGCGGTAAGACTGGATGGTAGTAAGGATGATGCAGCCAAATGCTTTGCCGCCGTTTCTCATGAGTTCAGCTGTTATTAAACAAAGTGCATGTGTTGAATTCCTGTCTCCATTTTGATAAATAGTTAAGTACATGAAGTTTGCACATAGCCTGGTAAAACCCAAGGTTAGCATCACAAACGCTTTGCTAGCCCTTTGCAGACTCAGTGCCATGCAGAAGTCATGCGGTGTAGTCATTATGCAGAGAGGGAACAAACATCTGCGCGTCAAAGCTGTTATTTCACCCATTTGGGAACCTCGCCCGAGGCTTGCAGACCAGCAGACATCTTCTCTAAAATTACATAAGGCACCAGCCAGATCAACACTTAACTCTCACTCTAATCACTGCTTATTTTATTTCCTTTACTTCCCGAGTAATCTCTCCCTTGTGGTCTGTGCAGAAAGAAGAAATACGGAACCTCTAATTCCATTGCTACCCTTCTAGCGACATTTGGCACTCCACTCCTTACTGGTGAACCTGGCTGCTAGCTGGAGAGAGGGAGTGGACAGGGGCAGAGACACAGATGGACAGGCCCTGAGAGTTTTCCAAGACTGTTTGCTGGGTTTCTTTGGACAAAACCCACTTCGTTTATTATACCTTTGGCCTTCTGTATGTCTCTGATTTCAGCTAACCACAGATTTAAAATATATATGGCGTTGTCTGTGTGAGCACATACAAACGTTTCCTTGTCACCGTTTCCTAAACAATATGGCATAGCAACCATTGTACTTCCTGTGTGTTGTGATAGGGATCATACAGAAGTGCTTCTGTAGATGTATATAGGAGATGTGTACGATCTGCATTCAGATACTGTACCTTTGTGAGGAGGAGGGTGCCAAGAGGTGAACTAGGACCTCTAGCCCCGGCTCTACAGCATTCTTCTTTTTTAAGGAACTTGAACATCCTCTAGCTTTGGTGTCTAGGGGTCATGGAACCAGTTCTCCACAGATACCGAGAAAAGACGAGTGCTCTGGGGATGTAACAGTGAGCAAAATAAGTCCCTGTCCTATAGTGGCTTGTAATCAGTGGGGTAAAGTAGGAAAATAAATTTGCTCTTAATAATACAAGCATGGCACAGGGCTTCTACAGCCTCCTAAAGCTCCTGAAGCGGTTTGACAGCAGTGATCTTTTACAGCTGAGGGAGAGAGAGCCTTTGGGAGAAATAGGTTTTGCCTTAGGATGTATAAAGCACATCAGAGTAGTGATGAAGCATGCAGGATCTCAGGTTCTTCTCTCTGCAAGTTGGGTCCAGTCATGGCCTCTCTTGCTATAGGTGTGCCTACTGGTCCTATTTTCCCTCAAGCAGCAATGATAAACCTTTGTCTGTGCTGGAAAAGATCAGACTTATAGCTTGCTTTACGCAGACTCAAGCTTGCCCTGGTCTGAGGTAGGTCTCAGCTGTCACACTGTAGGCAAACCATTCAAGATATAAATGTCTGCTGTAAGTGAAGTGCTCTGTCTTTAAGGGGTTGACACTTTGTTATGCAGAACATGGATGCTTAAAAGCAGGCACTGCCTATGCCTATCTGGTGGCAGACTTAAGAGGTCACATTAAGCACTTTTTATCCATTAACCTGTCCATTACTGTCCTTTCAAATATTTACCAAGAACCTTACTGTTTCTGAGTATCAGTATTTGGGCTTGTTTTTCCATGAAGATAGAAGTCATTGCACAGGTGAATTCTAAAAACTGATCCATAGGCAATGATAACTGGAATCTAGCATTCACCACCTTAAAGTTCAGGAGATGTCCATAGAGAACCTTTCAGGGGAATCCTTCTGTTAACTTCTGTAAGATTCCACAGTGAATCTCTAGCTTTGGTGACTTGAGCCAAGCAGCATATAGGCCAACATCTTTGTCTCCCAGGCCAAAGCCCAAGGGGGCATCATCTAGCTCAGTGGTTCTCAACCTTCCTAATGCTGCGACCCTTTAATACTGTTCCTCATGTTGTGGTGACCCCCCAACCATAAAATTATTGTTGTTGCTACTCATAACTGTAATTTTGCTACTGTTATCATAATATAAATATCTGATATACACATGGCCTTAGGCGGCCCCAGTGAAAGGGTCCTTTGGCTTCTAAAGGAGTCATGACCCACAGGTTGAGAACCTGTGATCTCCTTTGCACCTTCCCCTCAGACTCATCCTTCAATGACCTTTAAAGTAGTTTACTGTTAAAAAGGAGACATAATGAGGTAAATCTAAGATTTCCCCTGTGGTCCTTGAACAAAACAGGTTTCAAATGCCCTCTCTTTAGAGACACCCCTGTAGCGTACACCTACTATGTCATTCACCCGAGAAGGACAAGGAAGCATATTCATAGCTACAAACCGTGCCAGACCTCAGCAGAGGGAACCACTGTCATAGCAAGCGCCATTCTGGACAGCGGAATCCCCCGCGTCTCATCTCAGGGGTTTTTATTGATACCTAAGCTCCTCCAGTGTTCTGTTGATACCATGTGCAGATCGTGAGGAATCAAACATTTTGTACGTAAAGCCAACACCTGCAGACAATACAAATGCCAAGGCCTAGGTGGCCCTTTTCCCAACAGTGCACATTCTAAACATAACTAAAAATAAACTTCTGCATCACACCTCCAGCCTTTTCTTTTTGTTGTTTTGCTTTGTTTTGTAGACCTGACTTGCAGGCCTCAACTTCGCAGAGATCCACCTGCCTCTGCCTCCCGAGTACTGGGTTTAAAGGCGTGCACCACCCTTTTACCTCCCCTTTTTAAATGGTAGTCAGCTCCATCTTTCCTCACCAGCACGCTGGGAAAATACCATCCCAAAGAGATCGACGCATACGCGAACCTTTGAAAGCTTTCATCATCAGATTACAAACCCAGTTCTAAGGCCTGCATGCATGCAAGGGAGGAAGGACAGATCAGTATTCTATCCTTATCCCCTCTTACTTAACTGCTGTACTGTCCGCTAAACTATTAGTCCTTTTCAACTCATCCCAGAAAACACCTCCTGGTTTGCCTGCCCTCACCACAATCGTTATACAGCATGGCTTGGGTGGGGCGCCCAGAAATTTCGTTTTGTCTCTAGAGCAGGGGTAGATCCTTCCCAAGGTATTGCTCTCTCTCTTGCTGTCTTCTATCATCCTGCCCTTCACTGAGTCAAGCATCTGTGTCTCAGACATTTCTTCCTGCTTGTCTGTTGGTCTCTGTTTTCTCTTCTTTTTGGGCAGTTCATGTACCTTATTTGAATTTTCTTAGCATTGCCATGTTTTGTAGATCTCATCCTATGCGACTTGAGGGCAGGGCAGAGGCCACATCTTTCTGTACCTCCCCACTATCCTATGGCCTTGCTTCTGACAGATAATACAGTGATTCTTTGTTGAATTATACTTGAAGTGTAAAGTTCTTTTGAGCATGCAGGACGGCATGTAACCTCAGCCAGAGAGATCTAGTTATGCCTGTCCCTAGACAGCACCTTTGCATGCTGAAGCGTATATGCATATCTGAGTGGTTGGGGGTAATATTCTGGGAATCCATCAGGGCAGTTCCATGGTATTTTAATTATAGCACTGGCATTAGCACTACCCTTAGCAAACAGCAGTAACAAGCAGTAACACTTGGGCGGGCCAGGCACCGGAAATTGGCCGCCTCCTCTGTTTCTCCTACCTCCTTTCCAATCCATCACCTGTATTTATTCCTGCTATAATTTAAACACCTGTCTAGATGGAATGCCTGCAATGTGTCCTTACCCCACACATTCAGATATTTGCTCACCTGCCTTCTTCGGAAGGCTGCCTCTAAAATAAATAGTGTTTTGGTACTAAAAGGAGAAATGCACTGAGGTCACCGTGGCAGTGGACACGAGGCAGGAAATGGGAGCAGAACATCTGGATTAGCTGCTGCAGGAGTGAGAGCTGAGGCGGAGGGCAGGAGCAGGGGAGAAACATCTGTCAAGCAGGCCCCAAGGCTTAGACAGAGGCAGTATCTGGTGGCCAGACTTCCCATGGGCAACTGTCCATTTAGCTAACCAGCCAGAGGAAGGCAGAGACGGAGGCATAGGCAATGAGCTGAGGGTTTTTAGGTTTAAACACTGTTTTCTAATAATGGCGGAAGAGCAAGCCGTCTTAGACCTAGCTGAAGTTTGTTGTGAAATGTTTTGTATACTTTTGCATCCTCGGCACACTTTGAACGTTTGAGCACCTAAGCACCACCAAGAAACCGTGACGCTGGAATGTCTCTCCTGGAATTCTTTTCTCTTGCTCCTCGTCCCCCTCATTCTATTCTCGCTCCCTCCAAGGTGTTGGAAGTTCCCTTAGCTTTGTGGAGAAGAGGAAGCAGTGTGTGTTCCCCTTTCCTGTTCTCAATTTTTATTTTCTACCATTTCTGAAAAGTGATTTTCAGACTTACAAGGCAAGTGAACTACCTGTGGATCTTGTTAAATTCAGGTTTTGGTCCGCTGGGTCCAGGCTGGGCTCTGGATTTGAACAAGCGCCCAGGAATGCAGATGCTGCTGGTCCACAAACTAATACTGTAGGAAGCGAGGCTCTCGGTGGTACAAATGCTGACGCGGTGGTTGAAGTCACAGGATTGAGAGCTTTTGCCTCAGGAAGTCTAGAAATTGAATTTAAGGGCTATACAAAGCGATTATTTTTCCTCTCAACCTCGGTTTTTCCATCTGTCTTTAAGAATAAATTAGTTCGCACATAGTGTGCTGAGCACAATGCCTACAAAGAGCTGTTTATTAAATTTAGTCGTTGTTAGGTTCCTATGATTCCATCATCGTTGCTGATACTTAGTAGGATCTGAAAAATGTTAAAATTGTACCCTTGATAGGACATCCCAGACGTGCAAATGCAGATACACAGGCTCTTCTTAGACTGCTGTGCTATCTTTGCACATAAAGATGTGAGTAATGGGGCTGGAGAGATGGCTCAGTGGTTAAGAGCACTGGTTGCTGTTACAGAGGACCTGAATTCAATTCCCAGCATCCACATGGTGGCTCATAGCTATCTGTAACTGCAGTT
Source organism: Cricetomys ansorgei (assembly GCA_026225945.1). NCBI lineage: Eukaryota > Metazoa > Chordata > Mammalia > Rodentia > Nesomyidae > Cricetomys > Cricetomys ansorgei. Next base: position 9,489,181 of record JAMJFZ010002869.1, read on the forward strand.
CCAGGTGAGCCAACACCTTCTTCTGACTTCCATGGGCATGCAGTATACATACATACCTGCAGGCGAAGCATTCAAACACATAAATCTTTTTTAATAAGATGTGAGTATGCATCATCAACTGGGGGTGTCCTTTTTTTTTGTTTTTTTTTAATTTATCACATAGATATGGGTGTTTTGCCTTCCTGCGTATCTGTGGACCCTGTATGTGCATTACCTGCAGAGGCCAGAAGAGGGCTTTGGATCCCCTGGAATTGGAATTGCAGACTGTTGTGAGCTGCCTTGTGTGTGCTGGGAATCCAACCCAGGTCCTCTAGAAGAGCAACCGGTGCTTTTAAATGCTGAGCCATCTCTATTATGGGCATTTTCTTTGAATCACAGTTTCTGTAACCTACCGTGGTTTTAAAATTGCCCCCTGTCTATCTTCTAGACTCATTTTTGGCGAATGCCATGAATCTGAAATTGGTGAGTTCAGGTTTTGTAGCATACATTCTAGTGATTAGCCCAGGGGAGCTAACTGGCCCAATGACTGTGACTTCTACATTACCAAAAATGACAAGTGTTGCTATATTTTTGTGCACCTTAGCTAAGGCTGTCCTTTGAAAAAATTCTTTAGCAATAAAATGTTTATTATGGCTACATAGCCACACCAGCCACATTTCAAGTTCATAATAGCCATATATGGGTGGTGGCTGCTCCATTGGACGGTACAAATTATCAGTTCATAAGCAGGAATCGTTCTGGTAGATAATGTTCTTTAGAGCAGAGCTAGAAAAGAAGAGTGACCTTTAATGTTTCCCTTTTTATCTCTTTAAAACTGTATCGTATCATTCATTGTGACTAAGATGCAAATTATGTGACTATACATAAAGAATGATTTTTTTTTTAAACCATCAGTTTAATCCCTCACTCCTTTGGATGATAGGCAGTGTAAGTCCTCACAAGACAGATCTCAGAGGCGAGGGGTGGGACAGTAGCTGTGGTGCACGTGTTGAGTGATTTCTAGACAGAACAAGGGTGAAAATAGAATGTTGAAAGTAAGGGCCAGGTCGCTGCCATTTGGAGAAGACGGGATTTGTTTGGGAAAAGGGTTTCAGGTGAAATTTCCTCTTTCTGTGTATTCTCATCTAAGTACCAATCACTTTCTGACTCTCTTAAGTAAATTAGCAGTGCTCTGATTTTATATACAAAGAAGTCACAATGGCCACCAGCTCTTGGTTCTTCCACAAAATAAAGAGTGGAAATTGAATGAATCAGCAACTGACCAGGTGTTCAAAGCTGGCTACATGTTCCTGCCGTCCTTTACTCTGCTTGGGACAAAATAAAACTGAGCTTGTGTTTTCTGTCTCACTTCTTTAGTGTCCTCTGAGGAAGAGTAAAAGTGGGAAATACATTTTTTATGTTTGTTTTTGTCTTTTTTGAGACAAGGTTTCTGTGTAGCCTTGGCACATTTGGAACTGGCTCTATAGTCCTGGTGGGCCTTGAACTCAGAGATCCTCCTGCTTCTGCCTCCCTAGCCCTGGGACTAGAGGTGTGCACTAACGCCCCCCAACAGGAAATAAAATGTACAGGAAAGGAAGAGTTGTTGAGTTCTTGCTGCTTGCATTATCACTGCTTTCAGTATTTGAGGTCTGTGTCTGATGACGTTTTAGGTTTTTTTTCTAATAGTTAAGAGTAAATAGGATCGTTTTCTTAAATCCGAGTTAGAAAATGGGTTTTGAAACTAGAACCCAAGTTCTACAGCTGGTACAGTGGCTCTGGGTAAGCACTGTAGTAGGCTTCCTGAGCTTCGGTTTTCTTCGCCTGTGAATAAGGTGTCTTCCTCCACGAGCAATGGGTACAGTATAAGTGAACTCTGACATCCGGAGTGCCTCGTGCTCCTCAGATATTAAGCTGTTATCTCGGGGAAGCATGCACTTGGAATCCAGCACTCTTTTCTGCCCTTGACCTCGGCCACACTTAGATGTATGACATTTGCATAGCTGTGTGGCTCCTTTAGACTTCTGTTCCTCTTTGGTAAGATGGAGGTAAGAGCATTACCCAGGGTGGGATGAGGTAATGCAAAGGTGGCAGCACATAGCACAACAGAGAGTCCTCTGTGGACAGGGGTTTGCTGTCGGGGTGTGAACACTGGTGTTTGAGTGAGAGGCTGCCCTGCCAAGAATAGATTTTCAATCTTATCAAACCCACACCCTCCTCTCTTTTTCAAGCTCTGTTCTCCAAACTCTGCCCTTTATGCTAAACATGGCAAAGTGTGCAGTTTTAATCTGTTGTTTAGCCACTGTAAACTACTAAACCCTCTTTACTACAATTTGATACAACTTTTTTTTTAAAGTGTATGTCTCTGTGGGTGTGTAGCTGCAGAGACCAGCAGAGGGCCGGAGTTACAAGTAGTTTTGAACTACGTGTGTGTGTTAAGAACTGAGCCCTGGTCCTCTAGAAAGCAGCATACACTCTTAACCACTGAACCATCTCTTTTCTCACATTGTGATATTTCTACACATTGTGATATCCTATAAGTTCATGTTAAATTAATTTAAAACTCCTGGTGTTTAACAGACCAGACGGGTGGGGTTGGTATGAGTTAGGAATATATTCAATCCTGCTGGAGCCAGTGTTATTGTCTCAGAATCCAGCCCTTGCTACCTGTAGGGCATATGAAGAAGCAGGACAGAGTATTTCCGGGAACTGGGATCTGGAGAAGAGGTACTCCCATAATCCTTACAGTATCTCTGCATCCTTTAGTCATCGCATGCCTTCCCTCTGTCCCTGGTGCCTGCAGGCAGCAGAGCAGAAGCGATGTGGCTGGCTCCTGAGGCCTCTTCTAATGCCTGGCCCACCCTGGAGAACTGAGCCACAATGCCCCACGCACCAGCCTCACAGTCGCCAGAGACTGCTCCCGACCTATGGAAAACAGCTTTCTGTCCAAGAAAAGTAGTTTGAGTCATTGGTGAGAAGACACGGGCCTGGGCTGTTTTCACTTATGAACTTCTATAACTAGGGAGGAAACACTACACTGTTCCTAAAAATGACTTCTCTTTTTTCATGATTCCAGATCATTTTATAATTTAGAATTCCTTTATTAGTAAATATCAGGGTTATTTAGGTACTTTGGACGTTTTATAGGTGAGCATTTCCCTTCAGGTTGCTTCTCCTGCCTGATGACCTAAGACAAAGCCCTACACTCAGTGCGCCCCCCCCCCCCCCCCCCCCCCGCCCTGCCCCAGCGTCTCAGGCACCCTGCTCAGAAGTGCTTTCCCCCGCGCCTCTTCTTCCTCTCACCGCTGTCACTGTCCAGATTCTCACTGAGTACCCATCACTGCAGTGGTCCTAACAACTTTGAAAAAAAGTGTTGTGGCTCCTTAAATACTAAAGAGATACAGAGAATACACATGGAAAAATGATATCGCCATGCTGAAGTAGATGCTATGTATTCTGTATTTTTTTCCCCAGCTTTTGAGATGTTTATCCACATGCCTATTTATGTTTAAGATTTACACTGCTTTTTATTAGCATGTTTTTTTTCCCTTGAGTTATTATCATGTTCCTAGGTCAAGTGTTTCTGAAAAAGAAGATAATGAATAATATTCTCGTATGTTAATAGAGCAAAGTTTAACCATCTTGTTAGCCATTTATACTTTCTCTTTTTTACAATGCTTGCAGCCGGGTGGGGGTGGCTGTGGTGGTGGCAGTTATGGTTCAGGCCTTTAATCCCAGTACGCAGGAGGCAGAGGCAGGCAGATCTCTGTGAGTTTCAGGCCAGCCTGATATACAGAGAGAGTTCCAGGACAGCCAGAGTTACAACAGAGAAATCCTGTCTCAAAAACAAAAAGCAATGCTTCCTTTAAGTATGCATTTTCTGTAGTGTATGGTATAAAGCCTAGCTTCATACTATATGAAGTGACTTGAGCTCTGGTCACTTGAGCCCAGAGCCTTCAGTGCAATCCTTACCCTTTCCTCCTGTGCAAAATGAGAATTAGGGTCATCTTTGTACTGATGACCAGACAAAATTTGCGTGAGATATGTGTAATGAACTCATTCGTATAAAGTGTGGTTCTTATTTAATTCTAATAAATAATTAACTACTGTTATAATGATCACTTATTAGTTACCCGTGGCATTCTTTGAATTGGTCTAGAAGCATGCTCAGAGTATACAATATTTTAGTGTGCCAGAATGAGTAACATCACTAAATTGATTTCCAGAAATGTTCCCTCAGCTCACAGTCACACAAGTGATATAAGTACTTATCTAGTCTGTCCCCTTGCCATTGTTGAATACTGTTTTACTATATAGCATTTTAATGAGTTTGTCTTACAACTTGCATTCCTTTGCAATTTACATTTTTTAAAAATAATTTTCACTTAGAGGTGGAAACAGCCAGTTTAAAATATTAAATTGGCTGGTCATATTCCATCTTTCTAAATGATTTATGAACATGTCCCCCAGGTTTTACTTTCCAAATTGTTGAGTTCTTTGTATAATTTTTATTACTATTACTATCTACAAGGAAAGCTTGTGGAGCATTTAGAACTTCCAGATGAGGAAACAAGGCTGTCTGGTTTGAACATTGCCTGGCTCAGCCCAGTGCCATCCGCAGAGTAGGGGCAGAATGAGAGCTTGCTAGAGCTCGCAGACACTGCTACTCTCCGCCCTGCTTTCTGTGCACAGAAGCCAGTCTGTGCTGTGCGCCTTTGTCGCCACCACTGCTGTCAGCCCAGATGAGTCAGCATCTCTCAGTCTGTGATTGCTCCCATATGTTTTTCATGATACTTTTCCAAAACTCTGTAAAATCAAGTTATTTCCGTCCCCTCATTTCTAGGTGACAAACCTGAATTTGGCCAGCAGTGTCATAAACAGAAGCAGTGCTTCCACCCCCCCTACCCTTCGACCTGTCATCAGTCCTAGTGGCCCGACGTGGTCTATACAGTCAGACCTCCACGCTCCCGAGAACCACTCCAGCCCCCCTGGAAGCAGGTGAGTGAAGGGCCCGGGGCAAGCTGGCATTTGGGTTACACAGGACTGGCCTGCCTATGACTGCATCCCAAGTGCGCTGGTGCCACAGAGAGCTCTGAGCGGAGTCCAGCGAGCAGATGCCTTTCCTCTGCCTGTCCACATCCTCTAACACTGAGCCAAAAGGCCTAGTTTAATTATTTAAGTTTGTTCTCATGAAAAGCAAGTTTCTGATAGCCAGGCAGGTACTCTGTTCATCCTCGCTCCTGGAGAACATTTTTCGTGTCTGAGTTTTGCCAGTTTGTGTTTGCCTCTGCTTCTCCTTTTACACTTCATACTAGTGTGCTTTGGGTGCTTTGGACTCTGCCTTGGAAGGACTTTGTTTCTTATGGTTCTGAAAGCCAGGTTACATAATTAAGTTCCAGCGGCCTCCTCCAATAATGTTGATTTGAGGAGTGGGAGCGTATTTATTTCCTTTATGTGGTTGAAAAGATGTGGTAGGGGATTAAAGCCAAATGATTCTGGACATAAAGCAAGTTCTGAATTAAAAAAGAAAGCACTCTATTGAATAATGGTCTCTTTCTGTATTTTAAGAAATCTGTATGAGGGGGGAGGGGAGGAGACACAATAAGAAATAAGACTTAAATATGAAATACCTGGTTCTCAGTCTTCAAGTATGATAATGTCATAAAAGACAAAGGGTCTTGTTACTAAAGCCTCAGCCTGACACAGAAAATGCTTGGGGGCTGTGTGCGCCTCACAAGCTTGACCACTGACCTTAATCCACAGAACACACCGTAGAAGACAGCCATCCCCGGTCGTTGTCTTAACATGGATGACATGGCATGTGCACACACAGACACACAGAATGACAATGCTTTTGTTATTTTGTGGTTTTCCCCATCTTATTGGCTGTTTTTTTATACAATATATTTTGATCTCCTCGTAGATCCTCCCCACCTCCCTACCCATCCAACTGCATGTTGTTTTGTTTTTGAGGCAAGGTCTCTCTGTGTAACCCTGGCTAGTCTGGAACGCAAAGATATCCACCTGCCTCTGCCTCCTGAGTGTTAAGATTAAAGGCATACGCCACTGCACCTAATAATTTTTTTTAAAGAACAATATTGGGGTGACAAATTGTAACATAGACGATATATTTTAACACTTGGGACTACTGTTGTTTATGAAATTTCCTGAATGAGAGAGTGATCTAGTACATCTTGCTTTGGTGGTTACTGAGTATGGATTCAGTAGCATCAGTCAAATGAGCAATGGAAAAATGTGACTGTTAGAATGAAGTATTCTGACCACAGGATCCTCTTCCCTCTGGAGGAAGCTGTCAGTGTGCCCCAGTGAGTCTCCACCCCAGCCAGTGATTCTGGCTGCTGCCTCTTCTTTGCTGCTTTGCTGGAAGCTTGAGAAGGAAAACCAAAGACCTAGGGAGGGAGGAGCTACCTGTTGAAGTTTCTCTTGGTGTCAGAATTAGTATTTAAGGAGCTAATCTGGGAACCAGAAACCATGCCCAGGAAGTGACATAAACATGAGCACATTACATCATGCCCTGGAATGATTTCTATTATTCCCATAGTCATTGTGGTTGGGATCAAAAGAACCGTCTCAGTTGAGGGTCAGAAGAGTCGGAGACAAACAGGGCTGTAGCACTTCCGAGACAGGGCAGCCTCCACACAGTCCTTCCCACAGCTGAAGTCTGTTGTCTGATTTACATCTACAGAGTAACCACAGTCCTCAAACAGAAGGCACACAAAAAGAATCTGTTGATACCGAGCAGCTTTATTCACCTAGCACATGTTTCCACATATTCCGTTTTCGTGCCATGGCAGATCCATTCCTGTGGAACACTCCTGTGCTGCAGTCTCTGCTGGTCTATCTGGGCGACAGCACCCGGCACTTTCCATACTGTCAACAGGATGTCAGCGTACACATTTGGAGAAGTGGAGGTTTTAGCCCTTTGCATATTTATGGAAAGGGAGCTTTAAAAAAATTCTGGCTGGCTGTAGAGCTTTCTTATGGTAGTACATGTTAGAAATAAGAGTTAAGATGGTGGGATATGTCAGAGTCTGAGACAAGACCTAGTTTTCCTTAACCTCCTCGCAGCCAGCCAGTATGGGCCTGCGGTGACCTGGCATTAGATCTGTCGCAGGGCCTGTGCAGCCCCCGCGAAGTCCCCTCAGCTTTCTACCCTAATTGTCTGCAACAGCTCTACTTGCTTCTGTTTAAGCATAAAGGCCAGATTCCAGGTTCTAGCGCAGTCCAAGGAGCCCTGGGAAGTCTTCTGTGGCTCCCAGATAACCTGTGGTTGCTAGAACAGTTGGAAGCTCAACTTAGGCATTCCAGGTCCATGTGGAATTCTGGAAGCAGCCACCTAGTGTTAGTGAGGTCTGAACGTTCCAGCCTTGGCTATGCTGTGGTCCCAGCCAGAAGCATTCTATACAGTCCTGAGTCCTGATTTCCATTTTCACATGGTATAAGTCACCGTGAAGTGGGTATTTTTGGATATTGACTTAGTCTCTTATTCCTCCTTTGTAGTAAGAAGTGACTAAGCTTAATGAATATGGGATTCGAAGCTTAGAGATGTGAGTTTTATTACTGGCTTTGACACTAAGCAACCCTAAGCTACTCCTTTAATCTTTTTATAGGGTAAGCATACTTACAAACTGGTCTGTTTTGAGAGCTTTTGGATTGCCTTTGATCTCCTTGGAAGTGGGGGCTAAGTAAATAAAAGGTACTCTTACTAGTTTCTGTGATAGCAGCAGTCTGCTAACTCAGTAAAGTGGGGTGCCCAGCAAAGCTGAGATGTAGGGTCCCAGCGCTGGCTGCACCGCCACCAGCATGTCAGGAATCTGGAGACTTGGTAGCCACAGGGGTGAAGGAACACTGACTCAGGAGAACTCACAGATAGTGTTACTGTTCGTTTCCCCATGTCTCTGTTCTCCATTTTATGGATAGCACAAGTTTTCACCAGACAATCTTATTCTTCCCTCGCTATTGGGAACTGCTCCAAATGTAGCCTCAGGGCTGTCGTCTCCCATTGGGTCAGTGTGAGCTCAGCCCAGCGCCTCAAATCCCCTGGTTCCCTTGGTCTGTCTGGACTCCCTGCTCAGGCTTTGTTGTGGGAGAGGAAGGCAATGAGCCCACAGCTTGCCCAGACAGTCTGAGACCTGGACACGCAGCTTGCAGTTCCCTAGACACTCTGGAGTTGGACTTGGCTTGCCATTCTTCTGTTGTTACTTTTCAGAGGTAATAAGTGAGATTAATTGCAGGCCATTCTCCAGAAGAGACTTGTTAGGGCCAAATGCAGTCACATGTGTAGAAGCCTGAGGCGTGCCTCAAGCGAGGCCAGTGTGGAATTGCCCAGCAGGGACTCTCATTGCAGGTACCACATGTTTATGACCTTTTTCTCAAGCCTTGTCTCTTGTCTCTAGATGTTGGTACCTGGCTGTTTTGGCTTTTTCCTAGCTAGTGAGCAGGTTGGGTTTTCCATTCTGTTTTCTGGACACATGGGGAACCACTAGGGACTGAGAGTCTTTGTACAAGTCTCTCTCCTCTCTACTGCCAGCCTTCCATGGAGCTGGACCACATCACCAGGGAGATTTCTAGGTGAGGAGCACCTGATGGGTGCAGGGTATATTTCTCTTTGTGAGCCCTTCTGTGAAACCTGGAAGGATTACTACAAAGTCTTGGCTGCTGCTTGGAGTGATTTGGGAAGGACAGGGCCTCAGACAGCTTGGCAGGAACCTGAAGCCCTGTTTTTTCCAGACCAGCCCTTCCTTGTGGGTCGAGCTGTCAGGGAATCCCACGAATGTCTGGCTTCCGCCCCTTTGTGTGTTTTTCCAGCATTTGTCATTGAATTATTTTTATCCATCTCTGACTTTTTCGGCGAGCGCGCACGCGTGCGCGCACACACACACACACACACATATCCTGGGATTTGTCTGTTCCTCGATGTTAAAGGAAGGAGAGCTGACAGAAGAATCCAAGCAGAGTTTAGATCTACTTCTTATGACAGAGCAAGACATTGAGGGCATGGGGTGCTTAGCTTGGTACAGCCACAGATCTCAAGTCAGCGTCTGTGTCTATAAACTTTGCTTTGCTTTCTACCAGAGAATGGGAAATCTGGCAATTCAAGACATTCTTTGTTACCCTCCCCTCTGTCCTCTTAGTCAGTAACCAGTCAGAAAGAGCCTGGTGTCCTGCTGTGTTTAATGTTTAGAATAAGTTTTTCGGAGGTTCTGATTGCAGCTTAGCTAATATTTTTCTCCCCTTGTTTAAATGACTTCTCCCAAATATTGTTGGAGAGTCAGATCTCTGATTTCACATCTTCTCATTTCCAGTCAGTTGTCAGCAATATTTGGTTTGTTCGTTCTTTTCATGGTGTGTCCTATGCGTTTTCTGTGTCAGGCATTGTGCTACAGGCTGGGTGGTGCAGTCAGTAGCACAGGCTAGCCCCTGATCTCCAGGCGGTGTGGTCCATGTTCTTACCAGAGGGTTTGTGGGTAGGTAGGGATTAAAAGATATATAATCCATGGTGTTTGATCACCAAGAAGTTAACATCTGGTGTGAGAAGGGGTTGTAATATATACACGAAACAATTAAAGTAGTGGTTCTCAATGTATGGGTCACCACCCCTTTGGCAGTCAAACAACCCTTTTCACAGGGGTCACAAGACCGTGTGTATATCAGATATTTACATTACAGTTCATAACAATGGCAAAAATCACAGTTAGGAAGTAGCAAGGAAAATAATTTTAAGGTTGGGGTCACCACAACATGAACTGTATTAATGGGTCACAGCAATAGGAAGGGTGAGAACCACTGAATTAGAGAGCAGTGCCAGGCAGCTCATAGCAGGTACCTGCATTTTATGGCACAGACAATTGGAAAAGGATGAAGAACAGGACTTCAGTCCTCTCACATACTATTGCTATAACATGGTGGAACCTTGAAGCTAGTCCCCATCACAAAGGGACAAATGTATGCACTATCTAAAGCACTCCAGGCCATAGAGATAGAAGTAGGTGGTTGCCAAGGTCTGGGGCAAAAGGAGAGGAAGAGTCAGTATTTAGTGGATAGAGTTTCCATCTGAAAAATCTAGGATCTGTGGTAGAACAATGTAAATGTACTTAACACTCCTGACTGTACACATAAAAATAGATGGGAAATATAAAATTGTGTGCTTTTTGCTACAGTTTTAAAACAACAACATGAAAAATCTATGTAAAGATTTTTTAAAAGAGCTCCATGTTCCACAGAAGCTGTTCAGTAACCAGAGCATGTCAACTTAATAGTAATTGTCCCCAAAATCCCTGCAGGGAAGGAGTATGGCAGCAGATAGGGAGAGAACCTGGGGGGTCTGACAGACCTGGATTTGCCTCTGTGAGTTTGTAGCATTGGAAAAGTTACAGTTAGCTATAGCCACCCCACCACAACCTATATCTGTCTCTTTCTCTCTCTCTCTCTCTCTCTCTCTCTCTCTCTCTCTCTCTCTCTCTCTCACTGTGTTAGTGGAGATTGAACCTACGGCCTTGTGCATGCTAGGCAAGCACTCTGCCACTGAGCTATATCCCCAGCCCTTCTTACCTTTTTAAAATGGGCATAATAATACCTGCTTTGTTAGAGATTAAATGGAGTGTTATGTGTAAGCAGTTAGCATAGTAGAATGCCTGAATTAGGTATAGGTTCTTGATAACTCTAAGTTCCAGAGAGAGAGAAAGGGGTCAGGGAGATACAGATAGACAGACACTGGGAGCCTTATGTAAAATTGGATTGCCCAGATGAGATTCTGCTCCAGCATCCAGCTCCGTGCTGGTACAGATAGTGCCAGCCACTGCCTGTGCAGCACCTGAGCTAGATTACCAAGGCAGTCTTTCAGAGGATGGGAGGTCTCGGGGAGGGGCCAAGGAGAAGCTCTGCCTTTGCCGACCTCTTTGTTGAAGGACAGCGTCTTTGCACAGCGCCCTTCCTCTCTGCTATCTTCTGAATGTCGAAATTTCCACTGCAGCTCAGTGTTCCAGCAGTAAACACTCATATTTTCCATCCATCCTAGGGGTCGAGCTTGGGGAGAGCCTTTCTCTGGAGGATTGGAGCTTATAATTTTGTACTTCATCCTGTTATATAAACAACAATCTTTAGCCAAAGAGCACAATCACAGAAAGAAACCACTTTGGGGGGCAGGCAGGGGAAGGCTGACAAAACAGCTCTTTCATGTCGGAGCTCTGCAGAAGTGATATTTCACTACTTATTCTCTTTATTTCTTTCCCATAAAACAAACTTTATCTGACCTTTGTCCTCCTGAGAACTTTCACAGTGACATCCCCCTGAGTCTGAGGCCTCCCCAAGCATAGACTAGCAAAGCTCTACAGGCCTGCATATCTCCCTGCAGCCCCCCCCATCCACCCACCCACTTAGCCACCAACATCACCTCTCCAGGGTTAGGTATATACTCCAGGCAGCTCCAACCTGCCATAGCCTGCAGCTCCTCACTTACCAGGAGAGCAGTTGAGGGGATGTTGGTAAACACAAGAAATGTGTGCCTCGCGGCTAGCTGGACATCATGCCAGGCCAGAGGATATTTGGGAACCTGGAGCCTAGTCTCTGAAATAAAAGAAGTGGATTCTTCTCATCCACAAGTCAGAAGTAAAATACAGATTGCTGTGTGTTGCCATGGTCGGTTTTTCCAGTGCCGTGTGCCACCTTTACCCCACCCAGAGTAAAGATAAACTGCTTTCCAGTCTCATGGCGTGAGCACACACATGTGCACGTGCGCACCACAGGCATTGTTAGAGACACAGTCCTATACCATGTAACTATTCACTTGGTAATATTTTAGCTATCTGAAATTGGTGCTTATTTAGTTTTTAGGGTTATAAATAGCAGTTTCATCTAGGAAGCTGAATGAGACTTAAGTAGAACTGGGAAACTATAGTCATCTGTCAATATCATTAGAAGAGAAGCTACAAGACCCCCGGCAGAGCGCAAACCCTCGGGTGCTGCAGTCCCTCGTATGATATGGTGTGGTGTCTGCGTACACTTTAAACATACCTGCCCGTACGCTTTGTTTCTAGATTACCTGTAACATTCTCTATGCAGAGAGCCATGATGCTATTACAGGAAGTTGTCGTTATGGAAATGTTTGTTTGGGTTCAGTACTGACTCAGAAACTATCTCTGATGTGAAGTTGACTGCGCCTTAGAGATAGAGAAGGCCTGCGCGGCATCAGAGGGCTGCATTTACCCTTCGCTCACGTTGTTATCACTGCCCTCACCATTGTCTTCTCAGCCCTTCAAGTCAACCATGTTGCCAGCCTTGAAGGAGCTGGGAAGTGACAGCAGCGAGGAGCACTGTCCCTTTGCCTCTCACTTCTATAGAGAAACATTGGCCATCCATCTTGACTCCTTACCCAGAACAAACTTAACCCATTTGGAAGGAAGGCCAGGCAGCTTTTCTGACCCTTAACCCAGGAGTCTTTTGCCCTCTGCCCTTCCTCCTGCTGAAGGCCACGAACTGAGTCATCGGCGCTTTAAACAACCGTTTGGGTTGAAGAGGCTGGAGGGAAAAACTCCTTGCACCTGTGTTGTAGTGAACTCAACCAGTGGCGCTGGAACACACGAAAGCACGAAGGTCCTCCTCCGCTGGCTGCATCGAGGAGTTTGGAGTAGGTGCTTGGGAGCTCTAAGTTCCCTCCCAAAAATGGTGCTATGAAACTGGGGCTGTTGGATCAGCAGTTCCTGCCCCACATCCTGTTGCACCTCCTGCAGAGTCAGTGGCTGTCACTGTGTGGTGTAGTTACCAGGGCAGGGAAAGCAGCAGTTCCTGGTCATGACGCTAAGGCTTAGGTTATATTTATTATGAAGTAAATGCCCTTATGTTGGTTATGAATCATTAAGAAGCTAAACTTTAGCAAGTTACTTGGGTATGGAATCCGCATTCTTTGGGAGATACAAGCAAAGCTTGTGGTGGACGAGAGGCAGTATGGGTGAACTTTGGATCTAAAAATCCATCACTCAGCATGCATGGTAAGTCATAGCAGAACCGTCTCCCTAACGTGGCCATTTGTATGCTTCAGAGTAGCAAAGACTTGATTTACAACTGTCATGAATTACCAGGTTAAGATGGTATTGATTAGGCTTCAAAGACAGTAATCAGCATGACATTTGCCCTGGTTCTTAAATTTTGCTGTCTTCCTGTGTGTGACAAAAGGAAAGTATAGTTATATCTCAATGCTGTGACTGTGATTTGGAAGAATTTAGGTGAGAAATACTGACATAACAGGTTAGGATCCCTCGCAGGAGGTAAATAACAGCTAGTTGCTAGCCAGCGTTGAGCTATGTCCTTCTGTAGCCAAATTGCACCCAAAAAGTGGACTGGGAAGCCCTGCTGGGCTGCTGCTAGTGAGCTCCATTCTCTTGAGGCTGCTTGAACCCAGCACTCAAGTTTGAAGTACAAGCTGAAAAGGCTTCTCTTACCTTCTTCCCCAGAACATGGAAATACTTGGGGGTTGGGGGTGGTAAGACTGGTAGTAAGTAGTGTTCCATCAGGAAAAGTGATTTCATCTGATAGTTGTGAAAATTATGTGCCCTTCGCCATTAACGTGCAGTTACCTCCTAAACACCAGAGCTGCTTTAGGCCCTGAAGGATGTGCTAGACAAAGTCCTTGTCCTCAGGAGGAAAATTTAGTGACACATCATGAATGCAAGCACTGTAAAAGAATATGTGCCTTATTGACAAATAGCATTGCACTCAAAGTGGTGAGAGTCCAGGGGACAGAGTGTTTACGGTCGCTGAACAGAGCTGGCCAAAACCTCATGGAAAGCTGAGAGCTGAATCTCGAGGGGTAGATGGGAGTTGAAAGCCCAAGGGGTTTCCTTGGTACCTGGCTATCAGACAAATACAATTCGTGCTTCTGTTCTCTCAGCTAGAGTTGACAAGTTGGCAGGGTGGCCTAGGGAATGCTGGCCTGTATGTCTGTTTGGTTTTTGGTTTTGTTTTTTGTTTGTTTGCTTGTCTGTTTCATGTAAAATCAAAAGCAGGCGATGAAAAGAGGGCACTTGGGGCCAGAGTGCTTCACAGTGCAGACGAGGATTTCACCCAGTCCCAGGCTGTGACCAGCAGGCACACAGATCAATGAAGAAGGGGTGTGTGTGTATGTGTGTGTGTGTGTGTGTGTGTGTGTGTGTGTGTGTTTGTGCACGTACACAAAGTGGGCCAGGTATTTCTGAGAGACTGTGAATGGGAACTAGTGAGGGTAAAAACAGTGTTTCTACTTGAATTAAAGTGTTAGTCAAAAAATACATCGAAGCCCCAGAGATGGGGACTGAAATCAAGCCAGCCCTAGCAGAGAGCTTTTTATTTCACACAACTAAAATGTCAAAAAGTTTGACAGTTTAGGAAGTATCGTTAATCATATATTCTGCTTTCCTTCAAGTTCATAGCTAAACAAGAAATTAATAGGAAAAATGGGAGGAAAGGGAGAACAAGTCCTGGCTTCACCTGTGAAGAGGAGAACTCAACAGAGCTAGGTTCCAACTCTCAAGCCCCACCTCTGCAGTCTGTTTCTAATCCGTTTGACTTATTCTAAATATTTTTCTGTGTTTCTTAATACCTTGCTAATTTGCATAATTGAGACATTTTCAGGAAAAATAGGCGTAATACACCACAGTCTGAAAAACAAACAAAAACTGATTTGAGCCGAATTTCCAAGGTAGAACCCCCTTTGGCCCCCCAACCTGCCTTTTTCGTGTCATTCCTTTTCACATTTAGTTCTAGCACTGTAGCCGAGCAAAACTGAGCCAAGTAGGGCAAGTGAGGTGGCTCTTACCTTTGATCCCAGCCCTCAGGAGGCCATGGCAGGTGGATCTCTGTGAGTTCAAGGCCAAGCTGTAATTTATAAAGCAGGTTCCAGACCAGCCAGGGCTACACAGTGTGACTCTGTCTCGGCAAACACACTAATAAAGTAATACAATATAAGAAATAAAATAAAAATAGACCAAGTAGCTGGACTGGAGAGAGGAAGCTAAGTGGGTAAAGTCATACTGCTCTTGCAGAGCACCTGGCCTCCTTTCTTAGCACCCCTGTCAGGCTGTTACCCCAGCTCACCTGAATTCACCTGCACCAATACTCAGATACACACACATACACATAATTAAAAATAATTGGTTTTTTTTTTAATTTTATTTTTTATGTGCATTGGTGCTTTGTCTGCATGTATGTCTGTGTAGGGTGTCAGATCCCCTAGAGCTAGAGTTACAGTTTTGAGCTGCCATGTGGGTGCTAGGAGTTGAATCCAGGTCCTTTGGAAGAACAACCTGTACAAACAGCTGAGCCATCTCTCCAGCCCCAATAATTGGGTTTTTTTGTTTGTTTGTTCGTTTAGTTTATTGTTGTTGTTGTTGTTTTGATAGGGTCTCACTGTGTAGGCCAGGCTGGCCTGGAACTCACAGAAATCTACCTGCTTCTGCCTCCCAAGTGCTAGGATCAAAGGCGTGCACTATCTTGCCTGGTGACAAAATGATTGTGTTCTTTTTTAAAAAATATATGTACATGAAACCTTCAGCATGTATTTAAAATATTATTGAAAAAAGGTTACTGTCGTTAATGTTTTCAATACATTTTATTTACTATGTGCACGCATACCTGCTGGCATGGAGGTCATAGTTGCAGGTGTTAGTTCTCACCTCTCACCATCCGGGTTCCAAGGATCAAACTCGGGTCACCTGGCCAGGCAGCAAGCGCCTTTATGGGATGAGCCAATCTCATCCGCCCGGTTACTGTGGTTAATAACAGCATATTGTACAATTAAACATTGCTAGGAGAACGTTCAAATTATTTTCACCACGTGAATTTAAAAATATGTAAAGTAAGGTATATCTGTTAAGTGACTCCACTGAGCCATTCCACAATACATACTTATTCTAGAAAATCAACTATGTATCATCAATACATACAAGTTTTGTCAATTGAAAGAACTATTTCAAGCAAAAATGCATCAAGTCCAATATATGTTTCGTATCTTCATGGCGCTCCCCGTGTCTCTCTTGAGTTCCTACATTATTAGTTCCTCTACTTTCTGTCACCCTTTCCCCAGAGGTGAGTCATCTTACTATTGTAACCTACTGCCTTGGTAAGCGAAGGGCACTCAATAGCAAGGTACACAGAAGCAGCTCAGTTAAACTCAACTCAGCCTGCCTTCAGCTTTCCCCGACCTCCCGAGGAAATGCTGTAGCGTTTCTCATCTCCCCCTTGCCCACCGGTCTCTTCTAAGACAGGCAGTTGAAAGGAAGTTCTGACTTCCTCCCAAGGTTCTAGGATACAACAGTGGATAAGGTGGCTTGCATACTTCCAGTTTCTACGGTGGCCCTTGGAGCCTTTCCTGTCAGTAAATTGAGTGCTAGAGAATAAAAACCGCTGATTGGTCCACTGAACTTAGGAAACTCTGCCCCAGACCTCACGTCCCAAGTCACTGGGCCCTGGTCTCCTTTTTATTCTTATTTTATCACTATTTTGTTTTGTGTGAGGTGGGACTGGCCTAGTACTCTCAATAATTCGCCTGTCTCAGGCTCTCTCATGGCAGGATTGCAGGTGTGAGCTACCACACCAGGCCCTTTCTTTTAGTGCTTATTTGATTTCTTCTCATTATTCAAAATAAAAAGTGCCCTGCAAGCAAGGTCTCCTCCAGTCTGAGGATGGAGGCAGAGTATGTGTCGATGGGCCGGGCAGATACCTTGCTCTTGTCACCCTTCTGCCACTCAGCACAGTCTGTGGGAACTGTAAAAGCCATTTCTAACGGATACTTAAGAGTGGCCTGCCGTCTGTGTGCACCCTTCCTTCCCAGCCTATCCCATGCTCATTGCAGCATATGCCGAATGTGTGCCTCTGATTCTAGGTGCTTCTCTTTCCTTTGTCCTTTGTTACATAAGCTGTCTGGCCTCCCCTATTTGAGTGACTAATGTGGAGGGAATGCATATTGTCAGGTCACCACACCTCTGCTCTTTTAAAGAGACTGGGTGTGTGTGTGTGTGTGTGTGTCTGCATGCCATGTGTGTGGTGTGTGTACGTGTGTGTCTGCATGCCATGTGTGTGGTGTGTGTACGTGTGTGCTGTGTGTGTGTGTCTGCGTGCCGTGTGTGGTGTGTGTAGATGTGTGGTGTGTGTATATGTGTGGCGTGTATGTGTGTATGGTGTGTGTGTGTGATTGCATGCCTTGTGTGTGGTTGTCAGGGGAGGGAGGTCAAATCCCTTAGAACTGGAGTTACAGGCTCTTCTGAGCTGCCTGCTGTGGATGCTAAGATCTGAACTAGAGCCCTCTGAAAGGGCAGCAAGTGTTCAGGTATACAAGATGACCACTGAGCCATCTCTCCAGCCCCTACAGCTCTGCTTCTAACATGCCGCACCGTGTTCCTCCTGTGTGATTGTGTGCTTGCCTTGCTGACCACAATAGAGTGAAAGCTTTGGGAGAGTGGAGGCCAATCAAGTCTGTGTATCTTTATCTCTGCAAAGAGCCCCACCAGAGTGCTCAGTGAAGTTCAGTTGGATGCCTAAGGAGGCCAGAATTGCCCAGTATGGCAGTCACAAGCTACACTTGGGTACTTAAATCAAAGTTCAGGGTCATCTTCTATTAAATGGTTAGTTCAAGGCTAACCTGGGCTACATAAGACCCTACCTCAAAAAACAAAAAAAACAAAAATTTAGTTTCTAGGTCTCATTAGCCATAAGTCAAAGCTCAAAAGTTACACATAGCTTATGATTTCTATTTTGGGCAGTACAGACCCCCCAAAAAAGTAATAAAGCTTCTAAACTAGTCCATTTAGAAGCTAGAAAGAAATGAAATTCTAAGAAAGGTATATTCTTGATTATCCTCTTAGGATCCTCTCTTGTTTAGAGCTAGCAATTTACCACAGATGCTGTTCTTGAACTAATTTGTGGTACTGGGAGGGGCGAATATGCCTTCGAAATCTCAAAAGGCCAGAGCTTCTGTGTTACTAGTGCCTGGCCAATCCCGAGCTGGGCCACCTGACAGGAAGAGGTTTTAAAGTATTAGCACTTTGTTTTCTGAGCAGTCCATGGCTGGATTCTGGGGGAGGTTCACCCCACTACCTCACCCGACTCCCCACCTGTCTGGCTAGCAATCCTGAACTGGCTTCTAAAGCAGCTCCAGCCCCAGGGAACCAAGCCAAACATGCGGAAGTGGTTACGTCTGCTGGCTCCCAGGGAAGCTGTGGCTAGTAGGGGGAATGGGTGGGGTCCTGCCTGATGCCTTTCCAAAGAAGCCAGATCTTTGAAGTTTTGTTTTAGCAGCTGCCAGGTATGCTGTTTCAGCACTTTGTAGACTCTCCCAGGTCCCATGCCACACATTTCCTTATGATATGTGCATAGTACACACAACAGAGCTTAGATATATGTTGAGAGGGTTAAGTATGAAATTGTGGAGTTCAGAGATAAACACACCCATTTGGCTTTACTGTTTAACTACTCTTCTGCTGTGAAATAGCCCCTTGAATGCCCCACCCTCCCTTTTGGCTGTCCTGTTCTTAATCACCTGCTGCAGAAGAAGCAGAACCCTTCCTCTTCTACTGTGCAACATGGCAAGGTCTCGAAACCTGGAGGTCCAGCATCTTTTCAGACAGACTGGACTCTCACTTTTGAGATTAGAACTTTTCCCTTTTCCCAGAAGCTCAGAGGTCATTCCCTTACGTCCCCCAGCAAGTAACCCTAACTGTGCTGGCCCCGGAAGAAATTTCTTGTTCACTCCTGCCTCCTCATCGTCTAGCACAATATCAGCACTGTTTGTTAACTGGTAGCCACAACTGCGCTGGGGACAGGGATGGAGTAGGTCCAGGAGCCCAGGTGCAGTCCACACTGTGTTCTCTGCCTCCTCTCTCCTGCTGAGCTATCCCTTTCCCTGCCCAGGCTTCAGCCACTTCAAGCCCTTTCATCTGTGCCTTTGCCTTGAATTCCACTCTTGTGGACTTCAGTGTATATTCCCTTGTAGACTTACCAACTATTTGTGCCTTGGGTTTTCCACATTCTGAGGTATGAGTTTGTTAAAGGGAAAGGCTATATTTTATATCTACCCAAAGAATCCTGGAGCAGGAATTGGGAAGACCTAGGTGCCAGGCCCAGGTCCACCTGGAAGTCCCTGACTTGGGGCAAATCACCAGACAAAATTGAAGCTTAGACTTGCCACCGAGAAGGTGATGGAGGTTCTAAAGGTTCTAAAGCGATCCTGTTCATAAATATGTTTTTAGCTATGAAGCACTGCCCACTGTAGGTGCTCTCCGTCTAGAAACGGTTAGCCCTATAAAGGAGCCCTGTTTGTTTGTGCTGCTGATGTACAGACTAATCTCCCCCGAGCTGAGTCACCCGAGCAGTCTTGAGTTACTTGGTTAGCTTGGCAAGTGTTTAAAGCCTTGAGTGGCCCACTCCAGGTACTTCCTGTCATCACTCTCCTGCGGTCTGCAGCTCCTCCTCTCAGGCCTGTGAAGTCACTGTTTTCTAAGCCTCCCTGTTTCCTGTTGAGCTCTGCTGCACTCCCTCCTCCAACCCTTCAGTTCTTTGAACAGCAGAGTTACCTGCCAGGCTCTGGGGCTCAGCTAGAATTGCCCTCCCGGAAGACCCTGACCACCTTTGACCCATGATGCTCACCTAGCACTGGGCCCCTCATTCTTCCTCAACCAAGCACCACACCTTCATCAATATCTCTATTCTTCCTTTCCTCTCCCTGCCCTGGCTCTTGTGTAAGATTTTTCCCAAACCCCAGTGACCCTATTCCCATGTCACCCCCTTCTTTGATGTCTTCCTTTCTCTGAATTCTGATCTTTCATCCAGAAAGGATACACCCCCCTTCAAGATTCTTAACAGTTCAACACACACAGCCAAAAGGTGCTGGGCTTTCATGGAAATGCCTTTAACCCCAGCACTCAGGAGGCAGAGGCAGGAGGATCTCTGGGTTTGAGGCCAGCCTGGTCTACAGAGTGAGTTCCAGGACAGGTAGGGCTACACAGAGAGACCCTTGCATGAAAAACCAAACCAAAACAAACATATGAAAAAAAAACCAGTACAACATAGACACACATGCACACTGACACACACACACACTCAGAATATTATCTTCATACATATCCTTAGAGGAAAAGTGGGATAAATAAATATTTTTAGCACAATAGTCTGGCTTGAGTCATCTCAGATTCTTTTTTTTTTTTTCAATTCTGAAGCCTCACATTAAAACATTATGATCTAGTGCTTGCGGCCATGTATTTTAGAAATAGACCAATTTGGATTCCTCTCTTTTAGCCACTTACTCCACGAGGACAAGTTCTTTGAAACTAATATTCTTATCTGTAAGATCAAGATAAAATGTCTCCTTTCTACAGATGTTCTTGGGAAAAAGAAGAAGGATATGCTTAGGACAAGCACTTCTGTACTGAGTAAGTGCTCGGTAAGCGGAAGCATCGTTAGCGTCCCAGTGCCATCTGTTCACACTGTATTTATAGGTGTTACAATGGGGGAGCAGCGAAGGAGAATATGCATGCTATCATGCCTGCAGAATGATAAGGCTGGGAACCAGGGTGCTAGTAAGCTCTCAAAGAGCCAGTAGTTGTCCAGACTCCCTTTCTTCAGATGGAGCATAGGCTGTTCACATGGTATCAGTCACTCGCCTACGATAGGCTAGGCAGCCCATGATGGGCTTTCGTGTACAAAGACCAACAGGAGGGAGTCGCTGCCTTAAGGAGTGGTTAGTCCTATTGGTAAGAAATAGCGAGTTCTGTGAAGATTCCCAGCTCCAGAAACATGCAGTAGAGGGGCCTGGCTGAGCGGACTGCATCATCCTTCCCTGAACCGCAGGATAATTTTCCCCCTCCCCTCCCACCCCCCAAGTCAAAACCGTAAAGTTGTGTGGAGTCAGGAGGGCATGGAAGAACCTGCCTGGAGTCTGTGGCGGGAGCTTTCCGTGCAAGGTAGAGCAGGGTGAGCACGAGAGAGGAAGCTCTGGAGTTAAAGTTAGACCATGCCACTGGATGGGTTTACCCCATTATGTACCCTTTTAAAACTAGCATCGGTTGAAGAAGTCGGCCGTTGTTTACCATTATTTCCCACAACCATTTCTTGCCATTTTTCTTTTTTCCCATTCATATCTGGCAAACTTTTATCATCTAGATGCAGTCCGATTCTGGTGCTTGTTCTCTGACTTGTGTTATCCTCACAGACAGAGGCTGCCTACTCACCTGCAGATGTAGCGTGCCTGCCATGCTCTAATTAGATTTTTATGCTTTTCCTCTACTACTTCCTCTGGGGTCATGACCTATGTATATTTCTATCCCTATCCCTTAATGAAATGACTCACATATAAACTCCGTTAATTCAGTGCATGCTGAATGAGTTCAAACATGTACGTCTTCAGTCATGACCTAGACTTCCATCTAAACAGCTTCCTCCCAGTGTTTCTCCTTTGTACACAAGAGGGCAAAATCTCTCCTCTTTGTCTCTCTGTCTACCCTCCCCCACGTTTCTTGCCTGAGACAGGGTCTCACCACATAGTCTGGGTTTTCTTTGAACTTATCAGCCTCCTAAGAGCTGGGGCTGTGGGTGTGTGTCACTGTGCCTGCTTTACATGCTGTTATTTGTGGGGAGGGATGTTGGACTAGGATCTATGCATGCCAGGCAAGCAAGCCCTATGCCACTAAGCTACATCTCTAACCTACCATGACTTTTTTTTTCTTTTTGTTCCCATTAATGTATTTACCATACAGAGTAAGATTTCATTGTGATGTGTTTGTACATCTACATCATGTGTTTTAATCATATTAATCCCTTTCACCCGCTCCTGGCTGTGCTCCCTGGTTCCTTCCTCTTCCCAAGTGGTTCCTCTTCTACTTCTTTTTTAAATCTTGGTTTTTACATATGAGAGAAAACATGATACTTATCTGACTCTGGCTTATTTTACTTAACACATTTCTACCATTTTTGCTGAAAAATGACATAATTTTGTTCTTTTTAAACTTAGTTAGCCATACAAAATAATGGGGTTTGCGACGAGATTTTTATTCATATGTATTATTGTATTTTACACATATTTACCCCTCCTAACACACACACTACTCTGCTTTATCCCTCTTTTGTTCCCCTAGTTTATCTTCTTTCCTGTCTCATATGCGTGTGTATATGAATGTGTATGTGAGGGTGTGTGCGAGTGTGTGTGTAGTTAATCTAAATATATTGTCGTTCTTTGTGGCTGAAGAAAAGTCCTTATCTCACATTTCCTTTACCACTCATTTGTTGGTGAGCACCTGGGCTGATTCCATAACTTCCACCAGGACTTTTTAAAAATCATTTTTTTCTTTATGTAGATCATGTCAGGACTGTGTCCTGTAACCAGCACCATCCCTCAGCCCACCGGCTTTGAGCAGAGCTGGGCTTTCTTTGCTAATGTACCTTATGCACAGCCAGCCAAAGCCCAGCTGTGGCAGCAGCTGCCTCCCTTTTTTGTATTTGCCTCACATATCCACTAAAAGACGAAACTAGCCCTTAACCTCATGAGTTCCTGGACTAAACTAGGTAAGAGAGCAGAGCCTGGGCTTCCAGCTGTGGAAGAGCTGTGCTCTGTTCCTCCCGGGCCTAGCCTTCGGGACCAGGCAGCTGGACAATGGCTGCCTACAGACTGCTCTGGTGAAACTCCGCTGTGTTCACAGGCAAAGTTGCTTCAGGTCCTAATAATAAATGTACGTTCTCTCTCTGGTGCTAGCTTGATGTCATACTTCCTTTCATAAGTATTACAAACATACCCAGCTCCACCCTATGTCACAAGAGCCAACCATAGAGGCGTTTTGTGTGATGACCAGAGCTGTAACACTATGAAATGTGTAGTTGGGGGGCTGTGGCTGTGGCTGTGGCTGTGGCTGTGGCTGTGGCTGTGGCTGGGTAGTAAGAGCACGTGTGAGGCTTTGGGTTCCGCCATCAGCACCAAAATGAGAAAAGAAGAGAAGTAGCTTAAATATATTTTAAATGCTGACCAAACATTGCACACTTGTGAGGTTGCTAAGTCCAGAACTGCTGAGAGCCTCTTCCCTAAGGCTTTAGCCAATAGCATTACTGTGCCCTAGATTGTAGCGGAGCCGGCCACTGTGATATGACAGTGCTTGAAAGCTGTTTCTTTTCCTTTCCAAGTTGATCTAAAACAATAAACATTTGTTGTGGGTGGGGAGTTGGGGAACAGCTTAGCCAAGCGGTTCTGGCTCAGGTTCTCCTGTGACACAGTAGTGAGGATACAGCCAGAAGAAGGCCAAGTCAGCTGATGCTTCCCCAGGGCTCAGAAGTCTCTCTGTGTGTCCATTTCTGGAGGCCTCACTCTCCTGGGCTAGAGTTGATGCTTGCCATTGCTGTGGGCAGGAGGCGCCAGCGTCGCACCTGGGCTTTTCCACAGGGCTTTCTGTTCAACTTTTGACAAGCGTTGGTTTCCTCAGAAGGATGATTCAACAGAGTAAGGTAGAGCCACCGGAGCTTCCATGATCTAACCATGGGAGTCACGCATTCTCATTTGTATTTAGTTAATTTTAATTGTTATAAAATAGAGATAACATGAAATTGCCTTTAAAAAAAATTCGGTGTGGTAAAACAACATAAAATTTGGCATTTTAACCATTCCTAAGTGTACAGTTAAGAAAATTCACACTGTGGAATCACCACCATCATCTGAAGCCATAGTTCTTCTCATTCTGTAAAACTGAAAGCTGTCATTCAACAGTTTCCTCTTTCTCCCCCTACCCCCGCCTCCCTCCCTCCCGCACCACCCCAACTTCTGTCCTTGGAACTCCTATTCTGCTTTCTATTTTGCTAATTTGATTACTCTAGATACTGGTGGAATTTATACAGTGTTTGAGTGACCAATTTATTTCACTCAGCATTATGCCTTCAAGGTTCATCCTTATAAGTAACACATGTCAGAATGGGTTGGTCCATGTTTGGAACATTGCTTTCTTTTGGCCATTGTGAACAGATATGGAGGAACACGGGTATACAAGTCCCTTTTTGTGTCCCTGCTTCTGATTATTTGTAGTATACCTGGAAGTGGAATTTTACTGGTTTATGTGATACTTAATGTTTTTCATTTTGTTTTTTTCCTTCAAGATTAATTGACTTTTTCCTTGTATGAAAACACTACCTAATGGCCACAGTCAGAGCCAAGATTTTCTGGTGAGGGTCTTTTAGTAGGTGGTCTGCTATAAATACTTTCTCTTTCCAGAACTCAGGGTCATGTCAGAGATGGAATCGAAGGTTGTCTTGGTAACGTTGGTAATTAGAGATAGAACCATCACTTGCTGCGATATAGCAGTCATTAGATGAGATCAGGCGTGTTCAGGGTGGCATCACATAGAAGTAGAGCAGCCATTAGTACTGGCCATCAGCAGTAACTTCCAGGCTCAGGGGCCAAGGTGTTGCCAGTGCCCTTGGGGTGCAGGCAAGAGCACCAG
The DNA here is from genome assembly GCA_026225945.1 of Cricetomys ansorgei. Taxonomy (NCBI): domain Eukaryota; kingdom Metazoa; phylum Chordata; class Mammalia; order Rodentia; family Nesomyidae; genus Cricetomys; species Cricetomys ansorgei. The sequence continues at coordinate 9,513,612 of JAMJFZ010002869.1, forward strand.
TGTGGAACCACAGAGACTAGGCACCCTACGGGGGGAAGCATGTGAGTTTGCTGAGTTGTTTACACAGTAGACCCTGCGTGTGGTGACAGGAAGCCAGGACAATGGTCCCAAGAAGCTGGGATTTGCCTCCTTGGCACATCAGACATGATTGGAGTTGCCATTGAGTTCCACAGTGGTGACAGGCGCCTTGAGCCTGGTCTTTTGGACAGCACGAGTCTGCTTCTGTGCAGGAACAGGACAGCATCACCTTTGATGAGGCATATCAGGCATTGGGTGTGCTCAGGGTAAAACAAGGCTGCTGCCACCCCTCAGCTTTGCCTTTGCTATCCTGCTGTGGCTTCGCCCCGATGTCAGTGCCATACCCTTTGAGAATCAATCTTGGGCTCTTCCTGGACCCCTCCTCCATCCCTGGCGAAACCTGCCACTTGGTGTTTTCTTGAAGGAGAAAGGCAGTGGCATTTTTGAGGCCTTGCAACCCTGTATCTTGTTTTTCATAGCCACTGTGCTGGTTCGTGTTTCCATAGTGGGGTCATAGTTCCACAGTGGGGTCATGGTCCCACAGTAGCACACAGGTTCCCATTCCATGGATTGCCTTCTTCCTCTTTGAACAGTGTAATTTTTAAAGATTTATTTATTCAGGGGCGATGGTGCACACCTTTAAACCCTGCACTGGGGAGGCAAAGGCAGATGGATTTCTCTGAATTAGAGGCCAGCCTTGTCTACATAGTGAGTTCCAGGACCAGCAGAACTACAAATGGAGATTTATTTTTATTTTATGTGAATGGGTATTTTGTCTATGTGTGTCTGTCTGTGCATGTGTGCGTGTGCAGTGCCTGAAGGAGCCAGAAGAGGTCATCAGACCCCCTGAAGCTGGAGTTACAGCATTAGTTGCTATGTGGGTGCTGGGAACAAACTCAGGTCATCTGCAGCAGCAGGAAGTCACTAAGGTATCTCAACAGTGTAATCTTTTATACATAAACTTTTTATTTTGACGAATACTGTTTGTCTGATTTGTGTCATTTGTTTGTTATCTTAGAGTCACATCTGAGGGACTGTTGCCAGCTCTAAAGTCTTGAAGCTTTTGTCATATGTGTGCTTCTACTAGTTGGAGTGTTTATGTTGGTTCTGTTGTTTACACAGGCCAGCCAATTCAGTATAAGAGGGGATCGCACGGAATATGAGTATCAGTGAGTGGAACTCGTTAGGGCCATCCTACGATAATTCATGTGCCTAGTTTTGAAAGTTCAGAATTCTGAGGAGGCTGAGCCAGAAGAACTGCTGCAAGTTCAAAACTTCCCCAGGCTACGTAGTGTGCTCCAGGGGGACCCTTAGCTATGAAACCTAGTCTTAAATCAAAACCAATTGTTTCATTTTATTTAGAAGTTGATATTCTGCGTGGTTTGTAGTGAAACCACTTGGCCTTTCCCAGTGCTACCCAACTTGAAGTTCCATTCTCCCAAACCACTCTGAACTTTAAAAAGTTGTCTCTTCTCACATTTGCCTTGGTATTTGTCACATTTTCTAAATTTTGTTTTAGACAATGTATAAAACCCCTTATTTGTTGGTTTAGTGCTCTCTCTCTCTCTCTCTCTCTCTCTCTCTCTCTCTCTCACACACACACAAACACACACACGCACGCATGCACGCACACGCGCAGACACACACTTCTTTCTCCTCTGCAGTAGACTTAAGGTAGAATGTTTGGTCAGCTCAAACTTTGCTGATATTGTTATCATAACTGTGACCTTGAATTGTTGGGCCTTGTGGGTCAGTTTGTCTTCTCTCTTTTATCCGCTTCTCTGCCATCCTGTCTGCACTTCCGCAGACCCTTTAAGTCTTGCGTAGAGCTGCAAACCAGAGGCCAGGAAGAGTCACATGTTTATTTTTCTTCTCTTTTTATAGCCAGAAACACTGATATTCTCACCTTAGCTGCATCATGTACGAAGTAGAAGCACTAACCACTCTGTCGTTGCCTCAAGTAACTATGCCATAACTCATTTGCCATCCCACCATTACGTTGTATCGGACTGGCATCTGTGCTGACTCCCTTGTACATATGTCTGTGCACATGTGTAAATATGTCTGTAGCATGAAGCCCAGGAGGTGGGATTATCACATCCAGGGATAGTCACTTAGATATCTGATAGCTGCTGTGAAATTGGCCTCCAGAGAGCTGCCCAGGCAGGGGAACTGAAGCCCGCCCTGCTCACTGTGCCCTCGCCTGTGTCATCTACTCTTGAGTTCTCCAGCTGTTCTGCTGGATCATGCTTACTCCTCTCATGTGAATTTCCTCTTGTTTTAGTGATGAGGGATTCAAAACAAAGACCTTATCTTCAGATATAGCATGGTAAGGGTATTTTGGGGTAGAAATCCAGGAAGGTAAAGGGTCCAACGGGCCCTTAATACATTCAGACCTCAAAGCTTCACTGGTACAGTTCTTGTGTCTAGGTGCTTTTTTCTGCTGGTTCTGCTTTTGACTGATATCATCCAAGGAGCCTAATCCTCTCTGCTCCCTCAATAATGAATAACCAGAAATGTCACTGAACCCAGAGAGCTAAGTAGAAGAAGCTTAAGGAAAATATTAAAAAGGAAGACATGGTTTGATGTATTTTTAATATAAAGTGTGGAAAAAGTGGAAGCAGGGTGGGGGCTGGGGAGGGAGGAAGGAGATTATTCACGGTAATTGGAACCAAATGTTGGCTGGGAATAAGGCGGCATCCTCACTCTTCCTGTAAACCCCGCGGCTTTTCAAAGTGATCATAACAGAGAGCCACAGCCAGGCCCCGCTTTAACCCTTCCCTACCTGCACAATTCCGGGAGCTGCAGAGGTGGTGTCCTCTGGGAAGGGGTCCTTGCACTTGGGCAGTTGCTGCAGACTCCTTGCCAACCTGGCTTCAGAAGGCAGGTGGGGGCAGGTGTTGAAGAGTGAGACACTGTACTGAAACCCCTCAGTCTGCTTGCCCTTCCCCTGAGGGTAGCTGGCAGCCTATTGACCAGTGATTTGCCAGATTTACATGATGATGCTTTCTTGCTGAGAAACAAGAATGCTCATGGGACAGTCACTCTAGGAATAACCCATCCCTTGCACACCCTCTAATCTGAAGTTCTCGCCATGCCAGTGGACTGGAAGATGAGAGCAATCAGAGTGTGTGGGCTCACCTCACCTTCCCGACTTTCAGGTCAAGAATGGGCTTCTAGCCTCTTTGCCCAGCCATTCATCCAAGGAGCAGAAATAAAAGCAAGTTACTACATGTGGCTCCTGGTTCCACTGGCTCCCATCTAGAGTCACACTAACCACACACCCTCAGATGTCCATTTTGTGCCCAGACATGATGGGTACCTGTTATCACAACATTAGGAAGGCAAAGATAGGAGGCCAGCCTGAGCTACATAGCGGGTTGGAAACAAGCCCGAGCTACATAGGGAGATCCTGTCTCAAAAACAAGCAAGATTCGTACAAGAAAGAGAAAAAAATCTCTTTTTGTGTGCCAAATAATTCCTTTTTTTGGTGGGACTATTTGAGTACAGTTGGCAGGAGCTAGCAGATGCCCAGGCTCTCTAGCTCATTTGTCTCTACATCCGGGAAATCTTAAAAGTTTTAAGTGAGATAAGGCTGGAACAACACTCAGCACGGTGCCGAGGGTCTCCCTCTGTCCTCATCATTTTCTCTTGTACTGCACACAGCCAAAGACAAACAACTTTTTAAACGTTTTGTTGTTGATGCTGTTTACTTAGTTTTTGTGACAGGTCTCACTGTGTAGCCCAGGCTGACCTGGAACTCGGCGCTCCTCCAGCCTCTGTCCTTGAGTGCTGGGATTACAGGCATACATACCACTCTGAACTGAAATTATTTTAAAAACCATCTTTGGGATGGTTTTAGATTTTGTATTTGAGCCCATGATCCTAACTGGGTTAATTTCTTAATGAACTGTGAGGTGTAGGTCACGGTTTATTTTCGCTTATACATAGTGCAATTACTCTATCATTTTCAAGCCAGTGACTTTTAAAAGACTTTTGTTGGATTTGGACGTTTGCCAGAAATCATTTGCATATGACAGTATGGGTCTTTGGATAATCTCAGTGTTCCTAAGACTAAGTCCTATGGCAACGATAGCTGGAACCCCCTTAGCAGTGGCTGTTTTGCACCCTAATTTTCTATGCCTTGTTTCACTGTAAAAACATATGCTCTTAGGCTCAGAAGAATCTCTCGCACTTACTCTGTGCTAACAGTTCTCAACCTGTGGGTCGTGACCCCCTTGGGAGTTGAACAACCCTTTCACACCAGTCACCTAAGACTATCCTGCATATGAGATACTTACATTACGATTCATAGCAGTAGCAAAATTACAGTTATGAAGTAGCAATGAATATAATCTTATGGTTGGGGGTCACCACAACATGAGAAGTGCTTTGAAGTGTCTCAGCGTTAGGAAGGTTGAGAACCCCTGCCCTGTACAGTTGCAGACATGACACTAAGCCTCCATTTTCTCATCTGTTATTGGAATGGTATTACCTCTGCCAACAGCTTGCTATGGAGGCAGCAAGGAGGTGGCATAGATGGAGGTCAGAGAGGTGGTGGTGGCAGCGAACCCCAAGCCACAGGTGCTGCTGGTGCGCTCGGTGGTTCCCAGTCCTTAAGTTTCTCCATCCACTTCATAGCACTCGTCGTGAGCGCATGCATGCTGTGTTCAGGCCACTCTTCTTGCGTTGCTCGGATAGCGATTTCAACCGGTAACGCTTGTGTTTCCGATGTGTGGAGGAGCTGCAGCCTACCAGTTTGATGGATTCTGTCCCGCAACGCTGTCCATGTGGGCAGTTGGCTTTCCTGCTGCTCCGTGCTCTGCTGGATGCTACTGCCACTGCCTGGAATTTCTCTTCCAATTGACAAATTGCTGTTCATCTTTTGTGATCAAGGTAAAATGTCTATTTTGAAGCCTTTGAAGCCTCCTTCACGTTCATCCATAGAAATTGTTGTTCCCTTTCTCTCGCTTTCTGAAGCTAAAGCCAAGCAGTGTCTTGATCCCAGCGCAGAGGCAAACGGTGGGCAGTGGGCAGTAGCAGGAGTTTTTTCTTAACTAAAAAATGAACATGTTTTATACATAATAGATGTGTCCATTATGCGTTAACATTGACATTAAATGATAAAAGCAGAATAATTTAACTACCATGTACTAGGACAAGACCAAATGAAACGCACTAACACACTTACCATGGCTGCGGGTGGCCATGTGGGTGACACTCTCCCTTCACACTTTTTAATACTTAACACATTTCACACTGTATTTTAAATCTTTAAATTATATTGTTTAATTTTATATCGTTTTATGTACCCTACAAGTTGATATTAATTGGGATTTTTTTTCCTAATTTTGTAAAGACAATGTTTTATTGTTTGTAAGACAAGAACAAAAGGCAGGAAAGGAAAAGGAGATTAATATTTACTGATATATGTTAGTAATATTGAAGGCTGACTTCATGCCAGATCTGTGCTTTATGTCCTTTTTCCTGTTTATTCCTGAAACATGGCTGTAACCCGGGAACTCCATTCTTCCTGTGTGACTGTTTAAACAGCCTTGCAGTTGCTGCCATTTGTCCATGGTCACATAGCACAACAGTGCAAGAATCTGAGCCCGGCCCTTTCTGCTGTGATAACTCACACCCTTTTCACTACAGTAGCCCCCATGCGTTCAGAGGGAAGAAGTCAGTCCTTGTTCTGATGGCATTTCAGACCAGTTAACCTCTTTGTTGATGATGCTGTGCAAAGGAGAGGGTGGGGATATTCGATGATGGTGCAAAGGAAAGGTGGGATACTTCTGAACATGAACTGTCACTGGTGACCTGTGGGAAACAACTCTGAGCAAGTGAGCACAGATTTAGTAGAGCATATAGTTTAGTATCACAAATATCTCTGTCATTGTCAATGGTTTGTACAGTTGCTCACTTGGCTCCAAGTGCCAGTGTCAGTTAGAAGCCTTGTGTATGGCAGAAGCTATCAGTGGCCTGAACATGCTATGAACATGCGACATGTGTTTATCACATGAGTGAATGTCTGCTTGCTCTGTATGCTCATTCCCCTTGATGTAACTCACTGGCACAGATTTGAACCACTAGGTCAGGCAAATCAGGGCATGTCTGTTTCATAAGGGAACTCTTAATACTCCAGGGGATGGAAATTGTGTGGGATCTGGGCCTCTTAACAGTAGCCTGGGCCATGCAGGTGTTGGTCAATGGGTCTTTTAACTGTCATCAGTTATTTCACCAGTGAGCTAAACATATGGTTTAATAACTAGCATTTTAGAGAGAAACCATTATCAGGAGAAGCATACGACAAAGAAGAGGTAATGAAAGATGTCCCTGTTGGGCTCTGTCATTTCTGGGCTCCACACATGGGAATCAGGCCTTAAGACAGACAGAGATGAGTCCTGCGATTCTTCCTCAGAAGCGCAATGTCTGAACCTGGAGCTTTGGCTTCAGTCCCGAGCGCACGCTCTGTGTCTTCATTTCATTGCTTTCATACCGAAGCTCATTTGCCTCGCTATGCTGGTAGGAGGTGGGGGGAGCTGACCAAATAGCGTGATGCCACTTCCTACTAGTTTGTGAGAACTGTGTGTCAGTAAAGACAGGTAAGAAGTAATTAGATGCTTCCTGCGCCTGTAGCTTTTACATTGTCCCAGCAACTGTTCTGAAAACTTTATGAGTTAGGTTTGTAAAGTGACTTTCCCAAAAGGATTGGTGAGTGGTTGTCAGACCTCAAACCCATCAGTGTGGTGGCAGAATCCGTGCTCTGAACCACTTCGTCAGTGATTCAACGAATCAGAGTCACCCAGTGCTCTTGTTAACACAGGTCACTGGGCTTCAACTACACAAGCAGCCCTGGGGTGAGCCTCATTATTGCCATCTTTAGCGAGCTCCAAAGTGAAGCTGACACAGTTATTTCTGAGGCAAGGGCCGCACTTAGAGAACACTGCCACCGCCTATGCTTCCTCTCCTGAAGGTGTAATGAAGAGGTGTCTGTGTAGGCAGCCAGGACTGAGATGATGCGTTCTTTAAAGGTCGATCCTCTCAGAGGCAGGTGCCCCCATTTCGTGCCCCCTTTGGCCCTGATCTGGCCTTTCTAGATAATCTCAAGCAAATTTTAGGAGGCATGCCTTGGCATAGTGGAGTATGTGCTGTTATGCCACTTGCTAGTCTGATGAAGGGTCGCTTCTACTGTTTGCATGCTGGAGGTAGTTTGGGACCAGGCTCCCAGAAGGTGCTCGCTCTCAACCGCAGTAGAAAAAAGGCTTGGCCAGAAGCCTTATCCCCTTTGGCCTTACTTAGAACATTTCCTTTTTTATGATTTCCCTAGTATCTTATGAATATATCATGAGTTACAAAGAAAGAAAAAGGACAGGTGGAGAAGGTTAAGGCGGAGAGTAGAGTCTTTGCAGCTTTGCTTTGTTTCCCTTGGCCAATTGAAAGAAAGGGGCAGAGGCAGGTCAGGGAGGGGCAGAGGAACTGTGAACTTGACAGTGCCAGGTTGCCTGCTGTTGTGTTTCCTGGAGAAAAGAGGAGAAATGAAGGGAGCTGGGCTGGAGCCATGGAACTAGAATTCTCCACGTATGACTCTTCTGCAAGCTGTTGTGTGTACTAGGCTTGAACCTAACTACAAGTCAGTATGGAGGTTTTTAGAAATGAGGATGCCAGTTGCCCCAGACAATCTGCACATTAGTGTTCACCCTGAAACCTTTTCCTGGCTTGTCTCTGAGGGTGTGAAAGGTAGGTGACAGCTGTCCAGCTTTACGAGGCCAGCTGTGCGTGTGTGTGTGTGTGTGTGTGTGTGTGTGTGTGTGTGTGTGTGTCTCGCCATTATTGTCATAGCCATCAGCCCTTTCCCTCTAGTTGACAGAAATCCTGCTGAGCTGGGCTCAGCCTCGTCGAATGGACTGGTGTCAGGGAGTTCTCCTTTGGCCCTCGTAAAGGTCACTCTTTGCTCATTTCTTTTTTATTCACAGCTACATTTTTTAGGTTTCATGTGGTGGGCTGGTTATGCCAAAATAAAGAGCTGGATCAAAGACGTGTCTTGATCGTAAGGCAAGGATCAGCCTGTCTTTTGAGATCCAGAAAACTAATAGATAAAAGGTCCAGGAGTCACTATCTACATAACTGGCTGGCTCCCAGAATCCTGCGTAGACTTCTAGAGCAGGGCTGTGAACTTAACCTTTGAAAGGTTGGTTTTACATCTAGCTTTGTGTTCCATGGAGCTTGCTCCCAGAGACTCTGCCAGAAGTACTAAGAAGTCCAACTCTGTCCTTATTTCCTCCTCCTGAGTTCCATCAATCATGGAGTGGAAGGGGTGTGGAGACAGCAGAGGTCTGGTTCACATTCCGTATTCATTGTCAAGTCCAGCTGGCTGCGATCTCGCTGTACTTTAAAAGAACAGGCTTATCAACTCCTAGGTTTCTGACATGATACCTCATTGTACTCTTCCCAAAGTTATGTCATTGTCCCACAGCTATTTAATAAAATCAAAGCAGTGTTAGCCAGAACATACCCAGACAGCTTCCCGACATCGCTCCTGCTTCTCCCCCTTCACCGAGTAAGTGATCTGAAGCCTTCCCTCTCCGGCGGCGGCGTTTGTCATTCTGTTTTAAATTAGGATCTCATTTGGATCCTGCTCGTGTTCTTAATTTCTCTTGATTTCTTTTCTGGCTCTGAGGGTGGGATAGGGTGAGAGTTTTATTGATTTTGAGCTGCCTTATTTCAGTGTTTTCCTGCTCTTTCTTTCAGCTCTTCTGTTAAGATGTGTAGTAAGCAGCAGGAACCACATTTATTTTTCAAGTGCTAATTGGCATACAGTCTTCTTATTTAGTTTTCAGAGCACATCTTGGTTCTAGCCAAACCTTAGTTCAGGGACTGTAAAGCTCACCAGGAGTCAGGCTATTGAATCAATCTTACTTTCTTTATTGAATTACTATGTGGAAAGAAGCGGTCTTATGATTACTGATACCTGATTTATGTCTCCAGAGCTTGAGATAGTGATTCAGTGTATGATTAATGTGAAGGGAAGGAGCTCAGACGCTGGGAAAGGAAGAGAAGAGATAGAGATAAATTAGATGCTGAATATATAAAGTAGTAATTGAGATGTCAATTGCAGGTCAGAGTCTAACAGATTAGCACACTGATGATTTGGCAGCCCTTGGAGAGGGGAAAGGGAATCGTGTTGGCCCAGCACTGATTCATGAGAAGACTAAGTCATGTTAGACTAACCTCACTTCCCTTCGTGGTAGAATTACGTTAGTGAAAGAAGATCGGGACAGAAATGGATGACTCTGCGTGGGTTTTAGGATAAGGCATAATGAACTCTTGTGAGCACAGAAGAGAAATAAGAGAAATGTGAATGAGAAAATACCATCATTAGTATTTGTAACTAAATGGGTAACTATCACAACAGCCAGTCAAATCTACAGTTGGTAATTAAAACTTGAGACTGCCATTGCTCACTAATTTTTCATTTTTACCAATGAAGTGATTATTTTTCCATTCATATTTATTTGGGTGACTGTTCTTTTCTAGGCACTTACATATCTAGAAAATATACAAATCCTATTTTCAGATATTGTAAAATAGTGTCTATCCTGTCTGACAGTCAGGATTTACAGTTGGTCTAAAGACCAGGATGACCGTTCTATGTGAATTTAATGTAGGGAAACAAACATTCCTTCACATGAATTCAAACACTCAAGTGTGAAGAAGGCTTAAGGACTCGGGTTGGCTGTGAGTGTAATAGACATTGAGGTGAAATGGAAGAACTGCCAAAATATTGGTAAAACCAACATAGTGGCTCAGACCTAAAGCCTAAGTCTACAGTTTAAGACATTAAGAACATACACCACTCTTATTTCAAAAAGTAAAATAAAGTAAAAAAAAAAAAAAAGAAAGGAAAGGAAAGAAAGACTTTTGTTTTACAAAAGAGTAAGGGGTGTGGCCACTACAGGTAATTCTGGTTTGGGGTAGAGAGGAGCTGGGGAGGCTGATAAACTCCTTGCATAATTGCTGCTCCCTAATTGGCAACATTATTAATCCAGTAACCCCCTACATCCTGGCAGGAGCCAGCTCTCTACCCATAGTGGCCTGTTCTGCAGTTGGCTTGGCCCAGCCAACAGCATTCCACCATGGATGAAGCCCCCTCAGGCAAAGGCTGCCATTCCGCAGCCCCACTGGTAGCTGGTACTTGGTTGCTCTGGCTCATACATCTTCAGCCCACTTTCTTTTCTTCTTTCCTTTGTTGTTGTGTTTTGTTTGAAGCAGGTTCTCTCTCCTAGGACTCACTCTGTAGACCAGGCTGGCCACAACTCACAGAGATCCGCCTGCCTCTGCCTCCCGCTTGCTAAAATTAAAAGTGTGCGCCACCACATTCCATTTTAGCCCATTTTTGCATCCACTGGAATCACTTTCCTCACCTGTCACCGGGGGACAGAACTTAGTAAGGAAGTTGTAGAGACAGCTCCTCCTCTCTCCAGAGTAGCATTGCTCACACTTGTTCCTTCTGTCCCACCCGAAGGCCTGGCTTTACTCTCAGGAGGAAGAGTGTTAGTAACTGAGCACTTACTATACAATACCAGGTATGTGCTAAATGTTGTACAGGGGTTCTCATATTTAATCCTTTAGCTGGCCTATGGAAGGCGGGTTTGATATTTATTCCCATCTCACAGCAGAGGAAAGCAGGACACAAGAGGTTAAATGTGTTGCTTTTAGTCACAGAGCCAGTACTTTAACCTAGCAGTCTTGTTCTAGATCCCTTTAAGCGTCTCTTGAAGTGGCTGCTTTCCATTCTGCGGTGGTGTGGATCCAGGGCCTCTACTACTCCGAAACTCTCTCACTGACCCAGCTTTTCCTTTGGTTTTAACACCCACGCACACCTTACTTCTTTTTACCTTGTTTCGTGAATTCTTTCTTTAATCCTTTTCCAAGAACCTTTCGTCATATAAAATAAACAAAATATTTTAATGCCTTTCTCCCTGTTCTCAAGCATGAAGCTTGGCCTGCACTTAGGATTTTACGTAGTACATACTTTCAACCCAGCATGTGGGTCATCAGACAGTCACGTGGCTTTTCCAGGAGCCCCATGTGCTCTCAGTATTTCTAATACTGCCTCTGCTGTGCTCTGACCCTCCTGCAGAAGAACCATCTCAGTATAACTCCATAGGTGGAGAAAGAAAAATAAGAGTGTATTCTTATCTTGATGAGCAAACTAACTCAAAGGTTAAGTGCAGCGTGTTTCTTCAGTGGCCCTGAATCATTCTCAAAAGCTGTCTTAAAATTACAGTCCAGCACATAAGGTCTCTTAAGAATCAAAGCCCCTGCCATCAAGAGCAGGGGTGAGCCATCTGACTACACAGCACTCAAGTGATGTTAGGCAGAATTTATCCTGTTACCCTTACAGTTCCCGGTCAACATTTACCAAGCTGTGGCTAGTTTGTAATTGAGGTAGACTAATGCTTGCCAGTAGATGGTTTCCTTGTTGTTGGATTTTGACTTTTGTTTTTCACTGGTGGGAGTAGTTCTGAATCACTTATTAATTGTATTTCATAAACAAATGCTTTTTTTCACAGAAGCCTCCCTCACTGCAATTTTACTGCGAAACCATTATTACTTGTCGAATTCCTTCTCTCGTCCAACTGCATATGCATTTTTAATTTTTTTTTAAGACTCTTACACTATATCCCAGGCTTACCTCAAACTTACGGCAATCCCCTTGCCTCCAGCTTCTGAACGCTGGGGTGCATGAGCCATAATGTCCAGCTCTACCTTTGCCGAGTAATGTCATATATTACATATGAGTAATATATCCTCAGGCTGCTTTTCAGGACCAGCCTTCCTCCTTGCCTTTCATCTGCAGTGTTCCCAGTGTGAGTGTTTGCTCTGTACTCCTTCCTCCTTCAGACCTTCATGCTGGGTGATCCAGGGCTTAAGCTAATAGGATTTCATTACTGTCATAAAGGCCAGTTCCCCTGATGCTCACCTAATGCCGTCCTCCTGGGCTTTAGGCCTCTCTGTCACTGTGGTGTCTTCCCCAACCCCCTACTCCTGACTTTATTCCTCCAGATCATGCTGTATCTAATAGGTGTAGGTTAAACTGCCCTGAAATAAAACAACTGCTAAATACTAAATGGATCTTACCATGTGGTCCACTATTATAATAAAGCACATGGTTTCATAATCAAAACTGGCAAACTGCTATACCATATACACAGAACAGGAAATAGTAGCTAGTGTTTTAATTTAAACTGGGTGAAAGTGGTATGATTCTTTTGTCATCTTTAACTCATAGTATCATTTACATAAATATTTTTTTACGTGTTCAGCTTGATTGAGTTTCAATGATTTTATGTATCCCTGTAGCACAACATGGGATATTTCCATCATCCTTCAGAGTTCTCCTGTCTCTCAACCCAGGACAGGCATCCCTCTCCATTCAATGTCCTTGCGCCTCTTGCCACGTTTCTTTGGACTTTGTTGACATGGAATCAGCATATTCTCTTCTTTGTCTGTCTTTCATTCAACCCAGTGTTTCTGACGTTCATCTGTTTGTTGATTGTTTCAGTAATTCAGCCATTTTTTTAAAGCATATGAATATACTAGATTTTGTTCATCTGTTTTCCTAATGATGGGCATTAGGATTGGCTCCAGTTCTTGATAGCTACAAATGTAATTTCAATGAAAATTTTTCTACAGCTTTGTTGGTAACCATGTGCTTTTATTTATTTTCGGCAATTAACTCATTTGTATAAACATGTTTGACCTCACAAAAAACTGACAGTTTTCTGTTGCATTGTTTTATACCCCCGTAATCAATGTACAAGAATTCTCCTAGCTCTACGTGATCACTACTATTAGATACTGTGCTTGACTTTAAACTACCCCCATCCCCTGTTTTGTTTTTGTTGTGTTTTGTTTTGCTTACTGGGACAGTGTCTCCTGAAGCCCAGGATGGCTTTGAATTCCTGATCCCTCCTGCTTCTACCTCTCACATGCTGGGATTACAGACATGTGGAACTACACCCAACTGCAATTTTAGTCATTATAATAGACATGTCATCTGAATTTCCCTGATGACCACTGATACTGAGAGCTTATCATATGCTTATTTGACATCTTTTTTTTCTTTTGTAAAACATCTTTTCAAATTGTAATTTTTAATAGAGTTTTCATTCTGTTGTTAGGATCAGTTAACAATGCAGACTTCATTGTATGTTAACAGTATAAATCCTTTGTTATGGGCTGGAAAGATGGCTCTCTCCAGCAGTTAAGACCACTAGCTGCTCTTCCAGAGGACCCATTCAATTCCCAGCATCCACATGGGCAGCTCACAACTGTCTGCAACTCCAGCTTTGGGGCTTCCAAAGGCAGAGGACACCAGGCACACGTGTGGTGTGCAGACAAAACACTCATACACATAAAAAAATAAATTTTAAAAATTATAAACATTTAAATTAAAAAAATCCTTTGTCACATATAAGTACTTCAAATACTTTTCCCTGGAGTAGTGGCTTATTCATTTTTTAGTGGTGTCCTTTGCTTGCTTTTATTTTTGGAGACAGGGTCTCTTGAAAAGTAGGCTAGATTCAAGCTCACTGTGTAGCTCTGCTGTTTTTGGACTACCGATCTTCTGCCTCCTCCCAGGTGTCGGGAGCACAGGTGTACCCCGCCATGCCAGATCATTTGATGTCTTGTTGGTTTTATTAAAGTTCAATTTCTCAACTCTTCTCTCTTACTAATTAGAACATTTGCATTCTAAGAAGTCTTTGCTTACCACAGGGTTTCAAAGACATTCGATGTAGTTCCCTCCAGAAGCTCTGTGATTCTGTGTGTTGAGTAAACAGTGGTTGCGGCTCATCGTTTACCTTTAATACTTGCAGCCCCTTGACTTCAAGGCCTTCACGTCCAGTGCTGTCGCACAAAGGACTATACCCAGTGCAAACTGCAGCAGTGAGTCTTCTGCTGGCAAATGGCTCCCTTTATGTTTCTAGAGCCTACTATTCCCACCCCAAAGAAATCTGGGGCTCTGGCAGCGCTGAAAGATCAGGGTTGTGGGAAGAACTGAGTGGTAGTAGCACATTAATAGTGGGGGTGCATTTTCTTTTCCTTTGTCAGACTTCCACTTGCATTCCCTCCTGAATTCCTGCAACAGCCCTATGAGATAGGGACTGGTCCATCTGCGTTTTGTAGATGAGAGCATTACAGATAATAAAGTCATAGAGAAGTCAGATGTACTAAGGGCCTCAGTGCAGCGCCCTTCCCTGCTCGTGCCTTCCCTAACCTTACATTTGATCTTTGTGAATATGACCTAACCCTAGCTGACCTTAGAGCCATGTTTAATGAAATACGAAGTGTTCTTTTCATACAAAAGTTGTCTCATTTTGTCCCTGGAAGCACCCCTAAGGCCAGGGCGATCCCCTCGCATGACAGCACCTGATCGTGTAGCTGCCTGTGGTCAGTGCTGCTCTGTCCGCTCGTGGGAGGCGTTTTCCATCTGGAGGGCTTGCTGCACTTCACGTGGGTCAAGAAGACTTTGCTTGTGGTTATGAATTTACAGTTGGAGAAAAGACAGTATCTACTGTCCTTAGATATCTACACAGTGCATGCTTGGCATTCAGACCGTTTGTATCTGGAGCAGCACCACACACATCTCTAGTACAGGACTATTCCTTAAATTCCTGGACATTTAATACTCGTGACCTGCACTTATCAAATGTTACTCAACCCCCAAAACCCACTGTGGTAGTTTGATGAAAATGGCCCCCATTGGCTCATAGGGAGTGGCACTATTAGGAGGAAGTATGGCCTTAGCGGAGAAACTGTGTCACTGGGGGAGGGTTTTGAGGTCTCAGAAACTCAAGCCAGGCCCAGTGGCTGACACTGTCTTGAGGCTGCCTGCTGATCCAAATATAGAACTGTCGGCTTCCTCTCCAGCACCATGTCTGCCTGCTGCCATGCTTTCTGCCATGATGATAAAGGACTAAAGCCCTGAGCTGTAAGCCAGCCCCAGTTAAATGCTTTTCTTTATAAGAGTTGCTGTGGTCATGGTGAAGAGACATCTGTGTCTCTTCACAGCAGTAGAACCTCAAGGCACCTACACATTGCAGAGGCGACTGCACGTAGAGAAGATGTGCACAATGTTGTGAGGGGCGGTGCATCCCTGCACGGGGCAGCTCCAGAGATTGGGTGAGGTAGGCAGGGGAAATGGACAACAGAGTCATAAGTGCGTGGCTGCCACTGTCCTCTGCCTCCTCTCTTCACTCTTGTGACACCATATCCTTAGGAAGCCTTTGTGAAGGATGCGGTCCTGTGTGCTGAAGAAATGGTGCCATGGACCTTGCGGGTTTCCTCCAAACTCCTTTCATACAAAACCAGAGAGAAAAAGCATAGGACATCGAGAAGTGGGTGGGGTAGGGAGTGGGAAGAGCAGCTCCAGTGGGGACGGTGTATGCGGCAGTGTGACATTGTTACGGGGGTGAGGTGAAGCTCTTGGTGGATAAGCTAGTAAAAGAATGTAGTATCCAAAAATATGCTATGTTGTTGCCTGTTTGTAACTTAAAAGAATTTATTGTAGTAGAATCTTGCAGTGTGGCCTAGGCTAGCCCCAAACTCCTGGCTTAAGCTCTTCTTCTCCTCCCTTAGCCTCCCCAATATCTGGGACCACAAATTTGGAGTATAAGGTATATATGAAGTGTAAATAAATTAAATGTTCCAAGGTATCTCATTATGTGTGTGTGTGTGTGTGTGTTCATACACACACACATGTATATACATAGACACACACACATGTATATGTATTTATACATGTATACATATATGTGTATGTATACGTATGTATATCTATCTAGATATATATATATATATATAAGATGAGATACCTTGGAACATTTAGAAACCTTGGAAACCCAAAATCATTACATGCCCCAAGCATTTAAGATCAGAGAATGTCACAAAATTTTAATGAGAACAACTGATCTCAAATTTTTGGTGAGGGTAGAAAGTGTATTACTAGTGAAACAAATTGAACGCAAGTCTATGAAAATGGAGTAGACTTTCAAATGGACAGAGGAGTCCTTGGGTGCTGTAGGAAGAACAAATGTGCAAACTCGGTGCTAGAAGTCAGGGGAGCCTGCCGCAGTGTTCATGGCCTCCTGTCAGTCATCGTGGCACTTGCACGCTGGAACCTCCAAAGGCCTGTGCTTTGAATATGAGATGAAATTCAAATAAGAAGGTTCTTGTGGCACTTACTACGTTGCACAGCTGAATATGCCCCCATCCCCACCCAGTGCTGTGCTATAAAAATCCCTGCCTCTCTGCTAAAAGCCTCCACTGGCTTGAGAAACTTCCTTTTGTGATTGCAGGCTGAGCTTACGTTACTGATGAGATTAAAAACATACTTCACTATAAATGTTTGTGGTGTTCCAGCCTCTACAGTATATGTGGAGTTGGAAGAGCACACCTACGTACCGTCCTGCCCGTTACATCCGTGTGCCTTTGCTCACATACCTGAGAACCCTGGGACCATTCCCCCAAATAAAGGACCCGCCTACAGACTATGATCTCTGATACACAGCAAGAAGGCATTGAAGTGAATGTCTTGTGGAAATGTTTGTTGTTAAAATGGTTATTAGCAAATAAAATCACTGAAGCTACCCAGCGGTATAAGTTTATTTTCCTAATATGTACTTACTGAATCTAGAGTGTTCCCCGTGGCTAGCAATGTCTACACCATCAAGCCAGAAACGGAGGCAGAGTCTCTGTGGGAGAATTGTCTAACATGCCATTCAGCGACTAATGATAGTTTCCCTTCTCTTTTTTTCTCTTGGAACTTTTAAATGTTAAATAATATTTGCATTAATTCTTTGAGAATTTCATACGTTGTGTGTTCACCACCTGCAGTTCCTCTCAGATCTGTCTCCATCTCTGCACCCACCAAACTGCATGCTCTCTTTTGAAAGCAGGAGCTAGCTTAATTGACATGAAAAGCTCAAGATAATTTAGGCCAAAGAGTCACCTGTCCCCTCCCTTTGTTTTCATTTGGAAGAGAGGCATTCCTGCCCTGACCTTTCTCATTTGTTAAACCCGAATACATAGCTGGCCCGGCATCACGCACCTGTATTCCCAGCACTTAGCGGTTGCAGGCAGGAGGTTTGCAAATTTAAGGCCATCCCAGAAGACCTTGTCTCAAATGGAATAAAGTAAACCTGAATGCCTTTCACAGTCACCCCTCCTTTCCACTCACAGCCCACTCAATGCCTTTTTCTTCTTCTGTGTTATAAGTCAGCTTGTCTTTCCTCAGTAATGAGAGAAAAGATAATCTCCAGGAGCTAGGGAGATGGCTGGGTCTGTAAAGTTCCTCCTGTGCAAGCATTCAGGTCCTCAGCCCCACCTAGGAAGCTAAGTGCAACAGTGTGCGCTTCTCATCTGAGCACAGGGAAGGCAGAGCCAGGAGGAGCCCTGCAGCTTGCTGGGCTTCCAGTTTGGCAGAATTGGCATCAGTGAGAGACCCTGTCTCAGAATAAGTTGGAAAGTAATTGAGGAGGGCACTCAGTATTAACCTCTGGCCTCTACACACATGTGAGCACATGTACACGTGCATCTGCACACATATACACACAAACACATACGCGCACCCTCCCTCCCCAGACGAAAGGTTCTGCTTCCTTTCCTAACGGTGTCAGTTCCATCCTGTGCTCACTCAGTTCTCTGCCTTGTGAATCAGGCTAACGTTTCATTAATTCACTTAGGTACTTACTGTTTTCCACCAGTGGTCACCACATTTCTCTGTCTGTTCAGAAGTCCTCTGGGAAAGATTTGTTACATGTACATACATACCATTGTGTATGTGATAGCATGTATATGATATCACCTATGATATCTAGGTGATAGCTATATATAATATATATATATAAATACACACACACACACACACACACACACACTGAGGTGTTTCCAGAGAATTGCTGAAAATCAGTTGTTGTTCTCAAAAGCCAAATAAATTAAGCTCTTGAGTCTTTTGGTCCACTTGGCCAAGAAGATTAGCTGGTAGCATGAAATTGAACAGTTTTTGTGGAAGCCAAACTGAGTGCCCCATTCCCGAGCAAGGGGCATGGCTTATCAGAAGGTGAGGCTGTAGGAATGCAGAGTCTTCCACACACGAATACATTTCACAGACACACTTTTAACTAGGTATGTGGAAGTCTACTTATTTGAGAGAATTGGGGAGACCAAAGCAAAGGCCTAAATATACCAAGGGCTGATCTAGTGAAGTCAGATAATTTATCATGTGGGTAGCTGTATAATTCTAACTGGTATCTGGTTCTATAAAGGAAAAATGGTAGACACACATCTCTTTCCTTCGGACTGTTCATATACCCATACTTTAAAAAAAAAAAAAATCTATCCTTTTTCCTTTCAGGAGCCTGCAGACCGGCGGCTTTGCCTGGGAAGGCGAGGTGGAGAACAACGCGTACAGCAAGGCTACGGGGGTGGTCCCCCAGCACAAGTACCACCCCACAGCGGGCAGCTACCAACTCCATTTCGCCCTCCAGCAACTTGAACAGCAGAAACTTCAGTCCCGGCAGCTTCTGGACCAGAGTCGAGCCAGGCACCAGGTAACTGAAAATCATAAGATGGCGTCTTCCTTCTGTTGGTGAGGCAAGTTGAGGGGAGCGAGTGGACAAGGAACGGCTCGTCTCCTAAGCCTGCGCCACGCCTGCGGGGCTGCCTCAGTGCTGCTCTGCAGCCGCGGCGCTGGCGTCTTTAGAAGATGATGCAGAGCTAGCGTCCAAACTCTTTTTTCTGTGTTTACTTTTGCTGTTGAATGATCTTCACAGCTCCCTCACCTACTTCCTAAAGCAGCCTTTTGAGCATCTTCGTTTGTAAATGTTCTAATTTCTGGCCTCCATAGACTTGGTACAGATAAGTACATAAGACTCCCTCATGGTGCATCAAAACTTGCCATTTCTGGAAAATGTTCATGGGTTAGGGTATTGGATTTCTGGAGACGACAGCCGTATCCAACAAGTATTTGTAACAGGGACTGTAACAGTTTCCCTACTTGCTGTTGGCCGCATTTCAGCTCCTGGGTGTATGTGTGAGAAGCTGTCTTGCACCAGCGTAGCCCCAGTTGCGGAGAAAAGATGGCCCCGGAAAAATGCCAGGAGTTTGTTTTCTCTTGTTGGCTCTGCACAGTGGTTCAAACCGATGACCATGTCCTACAGGAGGGATAGTTGGTTGAGTTAAAACTATTCCTGTGAGCTTCTTTGATATTTCATTAGGAAGGGGGGGAAAAAAACTTTCCCCAGTTTTCCTGCCCTTTGCTTCTTTCTCATAAATGTGTAATACATAATATATGTCAGTTCATGCAAAAAGATGGGAAACCTTAGCTTTCTTCTTTGAGGAATGCTGTTATTACTTATCAGCTACTATAGTAGTTGGTTTTCCCGTCTCCGTAAAAAATGCCTGAGACAGTCAACTTAGGGGAGGAAAGATTGATTCTGGTCACAGCTTCACGGTTTTGGTCCATGGCTGGCTGACTCCATACAAGGCAGAGATAGCGTGGAGAAAGAGTATGGCCAAGGAAAGCTGTTGGTCTCATGACAACCAGGGGGCCTTGGTGACAGTAAGGAGCCAGGGTCAGGACGTACCCATACTTTGTAACCTGCTGCCTCCACCTTGATTATTACATCATAAGAGCTCTGGCCTTCATGGTCTAATAACTTTCTGGAAACATGCTCACAATCACAGGCAAAGGGTGTGCTATACTGAACCCATATGTGTTAATCTAATCAAGTTGACAAGCCAGGTTGACCATTAAAACTATTGTCCAGAATAAAGTGTGACATTGCGCTTGGCCCGCACCGGTCACCTGGTTGTATTTATGCACAGTAATGTGGTTTGTCATCTCACCATAATTGAGGAATTATGAATGCACTCGTTTGTGAATAGTTCTTTGGACCATTATTACTGGAGAAAACTTCAGACCTTTTAACTGAGACAGCATGGTGCAGCACCTCGCTGCACACTGATTGTCCTCCGTCACGTAGAAATTTCCTCACTCAGAATTTTTAGAACAGTAGAATCAAGGAAGCCAGTTTACATGTTCACAGTTGCTGATGTAAATACGCATTTTAGGCTTTTATCAATCTGTGTAAATTTCCTACAATTATTTACAATTCTAAACCCAGCACTGCCAACTTCACTAGATGCTGACCAGGGCAAACATGTATGAGTATAATCAGTAGACCAATTGAATTTATACCGTTGGTCCCTTTTAATTTTTTTCTGGTGTGTGTGTGTGTGTGTGTGTGTGTGTGTATGTATCCATAAGTGTGGCACAGCGTGCATATAGAGATCAACTTGTGGGAAATCCATTCTAGCATACAGACTCCAGGGATCATATTCAGATTGTTGAGTTTGAAAGCAAGCACCCTTAAACACTGAGCCATCTCTCTGGCCTAACCCTATTGGTCTCTTTGGTTTTGGATTTTTTTTTAAATCAAAACTACAAGCGCCACTTCTTTCTTCTCCTCCTCCTCCCCCTCCTCCTCCTCCTCCTCCTCGTCCTTCCTCCTCCTCCTCTTCCTCCTCCTCCTCCTCCTCCTCCTCCTCCTCCGTGTGTGAGTGTGTGTGAGCCTCAGTGTTCCTATATAGGTCAGAGGACAGCCTTTGGGAGTCAGTTTTCTCCTTCTACTCTGTTGGTTCCAGGGGTTGAACTCTAATAGCCAGATTTGGCAATAGTTGCCTTTACCAATTGAGCCATCTCACAGGCCCCATCCGTTCCTTTTAAACCACATTTTAACATACTAAGATGGTAGGCAGCATTTTTTAAATAAAAGGGTCTGTTTACAAAGCATTGAAATTTTGGGGAAGGAGAGGCCGTTTTTGCAGATTTTCACTTTTAGAAACTGCTTCATTTGAGTCCTCATGCTTTTGATTAGTTTCCAGCAGTACACATTCCTTTGAAAACTCAGAGTACTGCTGCTCTTGTGTGGATTTTTTTTTTCGCTGAGGATTATCCTAGTTTAGTTTCACTGAACTATGAAGTATATGGAAAATATGTTTTTTCAAATCTGTCAGAGTATCTGTGTTAGCGGGGAGGCAGAACTCCCAAGAAGGGAGTTATCTTGTGTCTCCTGGAGAGGGAACAGAAAGTCATCCCTCCATCGTGGTTTTATATGCGTGCATGCATCATTTTATTTCTCTCCCTTGTTCTTCTAAACAGCAACTGATCTAGGTGAAAGTGAGTAAGGGTGAAGTCCCCGGGTTGTGGGGAAGCAAGAGAGACTAAATCCTCCCAGCTTAGGTTTATGGCAAGACAGTAAATGAGGTATTAGGTAATCTAACTTGAACACTGTTTAGTTAGTGACTTGGAGCACTGTATTCAGAAGACATTCAGAGTTAGTTAGTTACCACAGCAGAAGCAAAGTCCCACTAGATATCAAGCCTATGTTTTCAGCTTAGCTGTGCTAGACCTGACCATCTTAATTACCACCAAACTATTGGTTGAAGCATGAGTTGCATTCTCAGTGTGGCCTGTATCTCTTTCCTTGTGCTAATCCTTTGGGTGAAGATGGTATTTATCTAATGAACTCTCTGTGCTTTTAGGCTGTTTTGCTAAAGTATGGGTAACTAGCAATTTGGCTAACTGCCTGTGTAGAATTAAAATTGTGTTTACCAAATACGCATCCATCAGCGAGATATTTGGAGACTTGCTTGTTAAGGGGTCTTTACATTTACATTATGCTTAGATACATTATTATACAGTATAGTGTTTGATAATAAATGTTTGGATACATTCCATGGCTTTTCTTCCATTACATGCAAAGAAAGCTCCACATCCTTTTTCTGCCTTCAATCAGATATTTAGCCCGTTAAGGTGTTCATTTCACGGAGGCAAGTTCTCAGTCAGGATATGAGTTTGGAAACAGCATATCCAACCATCTATGTGGTGTCTGATTTGCTCTTTGTCTCTGCCTCCCAAATCTAGAAATTGCCATGATCTGAGTTCACTCCTGAAAAAAATGGACCCTGTCACCTGGGGGATGAAAGAAGAAAGTCACTTAGAGCCATTGGCAGAAGTTTAGGGACAGAAATAAAAGAAAATATTATCTGTGATTTAAAAAATAAATAAATAAATAAATACTGGAAGTATGAGCTTTTACATCCTAGTAACTGAACTCAGTGGCTTCCAAAGCCTCGTACAGGTTGACAGACTTTCCCTGTAAATAACTTTTGCTGGCCATAGGATCTCTGCTGTGGCTCTTAAGCTCTGCCGTGGTAAAGTGAAAACAGCATACACGATATGTGCATGAATGACTGTTTCAATAAAACTTTATTTACAAAAGCTATGAGCAGGATGAATTTGGCCTGCAGGCCCTAGTCTGCTCTTCTCTAGTCTAGGACAGCAGAAAAGTCAGTTCAAACACTGATTGTCCATTCATCCCATTTCTCATGAAGTTAGTTTGGGGAGAAAGCTCAGTTGTTTTCATTTATCACAAGCTCCCAAGGGGCGCTGATGCCATTGTACCAGACCATACAGTAAAATCCGTCCAGAAGGAAAGATCCCGCCCCCTTCTCTGTTTGGTTGGGTGTTTTTTATGTCCCTTGGAAGGGAAACTGTCTATGTTTAAAACTTAGTATCACTCTTACAAAATTGCAAGCAGTGATTTTTATGGGGGTTTTGTTGCTATCTTCCTCGCTCCATGTCCCACAGAGTTCTCATAAGTGAGTTATCAGAACACCTCCTTGCTCATCCTTCTTATCAGGTTACATTCTGCTCAGTAATCACAGCTGCAGGCTTCAAGTCTTAGAATAGGCGGGAGATAAGGAATGGGACAGAGTCCTCCCCTTCTGTAAAGTTAGTAACTTATGAAGCCACTGCTTCATAAGCTCTGGAGTGTTCATGCTCTATTTCAGGTGCTGCCTGTATCTTAACTTGTGTAAAATGAGCTTCAGGGTGCTTAGGGGCATTGCTAGTACCCGGAGTTAGGGCTGAGAGGGTGGTTCTTACGCTAGGAGTATCCCTCTAGCCTTCCTCTGCTTGTCATTTCCTTCTCCTGCTGGCTCCCTGCCCCTGTAGAAGGCAAAAGCACTTCTTTGAACTGAGTGGGGGACTTCCTGGGGCCACAGTGACTGCTGGTGACATCAGCATGAGTAGCACCTCATGCTGGGGTCCGGGTGGAGGGTTGGAGCAGCGGTGAGGCCCCCCTGACCTGATTCTAATTGGTGACATTGAGCTGATGTTATTCTTGGCGCAGGCAAAGCCATTACTCAGTAGTCTCTGTTAAAGTGATCCTTTGTTAAACTTCTGCTCCCAGCCCCATTCCCCCTGCCTTCCCTCCCACTCTCTTCTCTGCCTCATCCAGACTGAAAAGGAGCCGAAGAAGAGAAAAAAAAGTAAGGAGATTCTGGTGGCCAAGGCAGAACTGCTGAAGTCTCTTTTTGCAACAGTGGGGGCGAGGAGAGATTGTAAACACATCTGAATGTGTCACGGGTTCTGTTTTCTTTCCAAAGTCCTTCCATTTTTCAGAGACTCAGTTTGCCACATGAGTAAGATAACCCAGGAAGATGCTGCATCTGTGTTCCCCTCTTCCGCTCACCCATCTGCTCTTTACTTCCTCTTCCCACAGGAACAAGTCTAACTTAGATCCCAAGAAGCAGCAGGTAATGTTCCTCCAGTTAGCAGGACCAGTTAGCATTAGATGGGGGGCCTCGTCCATGTGTAGGAATATCTAGGAGACCCTGGGGAGGCAACTGATTGCCCTGGTGTGTGTGCACACAGTGCTCTACAGGTGTGGGAGGGATTCCCATATAAACATCCAAGTCTTGTTATTTTGCTCCTAAAAGTCCATTGCATTTGTCTAGAAAAACCCAGCCCCCTGCAGGGAAGAACACTGTTTCCCTCAAGCTTCAGCTGCTGTGTATTTGGGGCTGTGAGGACTGAGCAAGCATTCCCCTTCTCAAGCAGTCAGCAGTAGCAGAGGGCTACTGAACTGGAGAGTGGGCTAGCAGGCGGGCCCTGCAGGAGGTGTCAGACAGGAAGGGCTGCATGCTGGCATGCAAGGGAGAAGGTCATGCATGTGGACTCAAATGTTATGACATGCTGCATATTTTTGTTTCATTTGCATACACACACACACACACACACACACACACTTCTCTTGACCTTTATCGGGAACTCATGTAACACTGGCATTTCTAGCTTTTCATTATATATTTTTCCTAGGATAAACTAACGTAATAGATTTGCCAAGCTAAACTCTCTTCTTCTTTCCTATTGAAAGAACATGAATAATGTGTGAAAACTACCCTCGCTGGCTTTAGGAATGGTCACTCGAGACAGGCTTTGGGAGTCCAGGATGCTTGATTGAAATCTTCCCTGTTCAGGGCATGACCTAAAACAGCTTATCGGAACTTCTTTGAATGTCATTCTTTCTTAATTGGGAAGTGTAGAGAGAGATTTTAGGGGAACGACCAGGGTTTTAATTATCAAATGAAACATTATGAAGCATTATATTTATTTTGATTCACTGAATCCCTATAACTAACTGCCTTTGATTAGCCACATGTTTTTAAATGAGGGGAAAAGATCGTTTATATAACTTTCTCAAAGTCACATAAGAAATGGGAAAGCTGTGATTTGAACCCAGGGCTGTCAACATCTGACATCTACACTCTGGTTACTGTGCTGCGCACCGCCTCTAAGGTGCACAATGCATAGCTAATATACATACATTTGCATAATATATATTTATATAAATTGCAGCTCACCCCTTTCGTGAGTTCTTACTGACACACGAAACTATATTAAAAAGTTGTAATCCGTCTATTTTAACCTCCGGCTGTTCACATGCAATGTCTCAAAATAAAAAGTCTATTAAACCTATTAAAGGCCTAGACACTATCCCAGTCGCATCAAATGCTTAATTCAGTAAGTATCTTGAGGAGTTCGGGGGTGCAAATGTCTTAGAAACGTGCATGCTCCACCTTCCCTTGTACTTCATTATTAAGATTAGAAGCTAACGAGCCATACAGGATCCTGAAACGTGTTCCAAAGGCTTCCAGTTTCAGAGCCTGTGTAGAATGCTGTCTTTTCAACTATAGCTTTTTTTTTCTTTTAACCCCATTACTAATGTTACTGTTTTATTTATTTCTGTTAGGTGTTAAGAGAAAACTGCCAGGGAACATAGCAGTCGTCTACAAATGTGAACATCGCAGGCATGTTTGCATAGTTCACGTTAGGTTTACGTTGTCAGCGCCCTATGAATCTGAGTCTTGATGCATTGTCACACTGTAGACTGTTGTTTGCTGTGTCAGTTCATTGCTGATAGTAAAAGAAGTCCCCTGATTACCACCGGGTCACTTTGTAGAGCTGCTGCTATGGCAGTGTCCCTCTGTGGAGGGAGTGTGTCTGCGTGTCAGGCGAATGTTGTCTCTAGTCCATTGGTGTGGAAACTGCCCCCAGTCAGAGCACCTCCCTTAGTTCCTTAGGCCAGAGGACTCCGGGGGCCCTTTCCCCTCTCACTCCTCCTTGGTAGAAGGACCTCCTTTTCTCCTTATTTTACATCTGTGTCACTGATCAGAGGTATTCAGCTCCACTGCTGCTACACACGATCCCCCAGAGATAGAAAAGCATGGTCGTTGGCGGTCAGTGGCATCCATTTAGTGCTATCCATTAGCGAGACTTCGGCTTGGTTGTAGGTCTCACACACCAGCTGCTAAGGAGTGGGTTTGTTTGTCTACAGGGTTAAGATGGGGTTTGCTTCAGGTCCACTTTCTGCAGTCTGCCTTGTGGTTTCTGTCTCTGCACACATAGTGGGCACTCAAAGCAGTGGTTTTGTGTGAAATGATGAAAGACATCTTTAACAGGAAGAACTCCATCCGTCCGAGATGGGTGGAGGCACAGGAAAAGTGCTTAAGGGATGCGCGACAGCAAGGCCTGTGCAAGATATGCACAGTGGGCCAATTGCGTGTGGTTCTTGGCCAAATAAATCATTCATTTCAGGACAGAGACAAGTTAGATATCTATAAATAGAGAATTTAAAGCTGTCGTGGAATTTAGTACTTTTTACTATTTTGTTTCACTAATGAGAAGGTATAAGATTCCAGCATGGTATTAGGAAATCATGGGCACTAATAGGCAATTAATTCTCTACAGCTGCTGGCAAATAAAATATAGAATAAGTTACTGAAAACAGGACTAGGAATTCTCTCTTGTTAATCACTGAACTTTCCGTCTGAGGTCAGTGGTTTGTTTTTAATTGACTTTCTACAGATTGAGCATCAGTAACTTGAAAACCCAAAAGTTTAATAATCCAAAACTTTTTGAGACCTGACATGATATCACAAGTGGAAAACTCCATACCATAAAACTATTTCATGCACAAAATTACTAAAAATCTTATATAAAATAACCGTCAGGCTCCATGTATAAGGCATATATAAGACTTAAGCAAATTACGTTTGGATTTGGGTCCCTCTTTCAAGATGACTCATTATGTAAGTGGATAGAGTCTATAATCTGAAATATTACCCAAAAAATACTCAATGTGTGTGTGTGTGCACATGTGCATGTATGTATATGTGCATATATGTATGTATATAGGTATACATACGTATATCTCACTTATGCTAACTTTTAAAATACTTGACAAGGATTTGCTTATAGGCAATTTTTTCCCCCAATTTTTTTCCTAGAAAATGATTTTTAGAAAAGCAAATTTGGTTATTGGGAGGAGGTGAGGTGGTGCATGCCTTTAATCTCAGAACTCAGGAGGCAGAGGCAGGTGGATCTCTGTGAGTTCAAGGCCAGCCTGGTTTACAGAGTGAGTTCCAAGACAGCCAGGGTTACAACAGAGAAACCCTGTCTCAAAAAGAAAGGAAAAAAAGAAAAAAGAAAAGCAAGTTTGGGAAGATGGCACACTTCTTGCTGAGCAAGTGGGAGGACCTGAGTTCAGATCCCCAGTCCCTGTATAGAAAACTGGGTGGGTGATACCTTTAGTCCCAGCACTGAGAGACTGAAACAGAGGATTCAGGAACTTGCTGGCTAGACCCCAATCAGTTCCAGGTTCAGTGAGAGATTTTTTTTTGTTAGTTTGTTTTCATTTTGGGTTTTTGAGACAGGGTTTCTCTGTGTAGCCCTGGCTGTTCTGGAACTCAATCTGTAGACCAGGATGGATGGCCTTGAACTCAGAGATTAGCCTGTCTCTGCCTCCTGAGTGCTGGGATTAAAGGTGTGAGCCACCACATCTGGTTCGAATTCTTATCTCAATAAAGTCGGAGGTCAAGAGGGGTGGTACACTCCTTTCATCCCAGCACTTAGGAGGCAGAGACAGTAGAATCTCAGTGAGTTCCACACCCGAGATACATTGTCTCAGCTAATAAAGACAGTGAGTAATAAAGGAAGATTCTCAATGTCAGCCTCCATGTGGGCACATAGACATACATGTCTGTGTGCATATATCACAAAAATAAAAGTAAAATTTGTTTTCTTCTTCTTGGTGAAAGTTACAGGGTTAGGTTTGTTTATGTTTGTTTTAGAAAAGAGATTTGACTTGGAGGATTTGTTTTAGGTACATGTTCTCTGGAAGAGAGTCAGCGTAACACAAAGAAGGAAGGCAGCTGAGTGTGGTGGCCCACTTCATACCCATGGGTTCTGAATTCCAGCTTACTACACAGTAACTACACACTCACAAGTAGTTTCACATTTGCGTGCCTTGGCTGCTTCTGTAAACAGAGACAATGGCACAGCCCACCCACCGCTGATGACTGGTGGAGGGTTAGCCGAGTTCAACATACAAAGTGAGCACACAAAGCACGTAGAGCAACACTGGCTCACGGTAGAGAGTTCCCTAAAAAATTAGTTGCTCTTAAACTGAGCAAATCCCAGCACTTAGGAGTCTGAGACAGGAAGATGTCTGAGTTTGAAGCTAGCCTGTCCTCAGAGTGAGACCTTGTCCCAAAAAACCAAAAATTCAGCTGCTCTTAATATAGGTTTTCATTATGGTGAAAGCCCATAGCCTATCTATACCCTCTTAACAAGTCTCCCAATGCGGCCCAGTGTTGTTAACTATGTGTGTCTGCTGTATGGCAGACCTCTAGAATGTGTCCATGCTGCAGAGCAGAAACCCCAGACTCTCTGAACAGTGCTTCCTCCTCTTCCTCCCAGCATCCGGTGCTGCCGTTTCACTCCCTACTACAAATTCACTACTATGAATTTGGTTATTCAGGTTTTTCATATACATTGACTAATGCAGGATTGCCTTTTTCTGACTGGTTTGTTTTACTTAGCATCAAGTCCTTAAGTTTTATCCATACTGTAGCATGTGGAGAAAATGTTCCCACCACACAGGAAGTGTCCATGTACAAAGCAGAGTGTCCTAACTGGATAACAATGTGTTATTGTCTGTGTGTATCACATTTCTTTCTCCATTCATTCATTAGTAAATACTTGTTACTTACATATTTTGGCTGTCATGAATAATGCTTCACCAGACATGACAGTGCATTTGTCTTTTCTATAATGTTTTATTTCAATTTGGAAGTTTTAGTTAAACTCCGTCTGCTTCACCCAGAAGTAGGAGTTGGTTAAGATGATATTAAGATTATCTTGGGAGAGGGTCCAGGCTCATAAAATATTAATTAGCTACTTATTTGAACAACTAAAAGGGGGTATGTAATTAATTTATTAACAGTTGCTAAAGAGATGTGAAAACAAGTTTAAAATAATGATTAATACCGGGATAAAATTAATACTCTTTAGAAAAGTATTTGTGGATTATTAACACATTTGACCAACGATAGAAAAGTCTTATAAACTGAAAGAGTAAAACAACAGCATCAGCATCAAAATTATAATGGAGCTTTTATGGGGCACAAGACATTTCTGCATAACTGTCAAAGGAAAGTCAAGGAAATTAACCCTCTCAAGCTTTGGAACAAAAGAATATAAAGGACTGTGAAGATGGCTCAGTCAGGTGTTTGTCAAGCAAACATGAAGACTTGAATTGTACACACACACACACACATCACGTGGAAAAGCCAGTATGGTAGATGGTAGTGCTTACTTACAATCTCAGCCTGTGGGGAGGGTGTGTGTGTGTATGTGTTTTCAAAATGAATATTGAAAAATCTGGAATACTGTTTTTTTTTCATTCCACTCAAACATATGTTACAATTTTATTTATATGACTAGTGTGGGGCTGGCCTAGAGCTAAGAGGGGTTGAAGCATGCTTTGAACCCTGGATTTCTCACCCTGAGCATAGAAGGCATTCCTCTTCCTTTCTTACTCTGACAGATTCCAGCTAGCAATTATTAACAGCAACAATAGCTAGCAAAGCTCCTTCAGTGCTGCCATGTCCTATGACATGCAGCACTTGGTGAAATCCTGCCTTTCAAGGTGTGGCCTGGTTAATGTTTAGCTGACCACTGTAGCTGGAGGACCCCGGGCTGGACTTTCTCCCAATGTGACCTTTTAAGGTCTCTTCCCCTGGCCCCTGTATAACCTCTGCTTATGCAGAGGAGGCTCCTCAAGACTTTGGCCCTGGCCGATAACACATGACCACCCATATCTGATTGTGAGCTCCCTACTTACAAAATGGAGCTCTCCTAGTATCACTGCCCTAGTGAATAACATACCACCACATAAGGCATTCCCCCTTTCCCTGTAACATACATATACATACGTGTGTGTGTGTGTGTGTGTGTGTGTGTGTGTACATATATGTATGTATATATCCCCTTTGCTTCAATAAACTGAGCTGTTCACTGACACTGCCTCTCAAGAAGTCTGTCTCTTGTTGCTCTCAAGTCTCTGCCCAAGACCTGCTCAGTCCCTGGACGGTTCTGCATCTCCCTCTTCGAGTCTGGGCCAAAAGCTTGACCATCTCAGGGAGGACCTGCAGACTTCAAATTATAAATCTATCCCATGTCATTTTGTATCATTTCAGCATTGGTGTTAAGTCAGGTTTGATAACCATAGAGAAAATATATAATCATTGAAGGCAGTGATAGGTCTATCTTTACAGATATAGAAAAAAATACCAAGATATTTGAATGAAAAAGCAGGCCTCAGAACATGAGATGTCATGTGATCCCATTTCTGTAACCATATAGAAAAGTAGACAGAGAATGTCTTCATATGTTGAAATGTTCGCAGGTGTATCCCAGAGTAGACTTGGAACTGACCTTTAACATTATTTTCCTTTTTCTAATGACCATGTGTTAAGCAAACTCAAATGTTTGGAGGAAGATGAGCCCTCTGCCTGCCAAGCTTTTGTGCCCACATGGGATTGTGTTTACACAGTGCTGGGCATCAGGAGTGAGGAAGGAAGTGGGAAGCAAAGAGCCACCAGTCATTTGAGTCCAGAGTGACCAGCAGACACCACCCTCCACCTCCTGAGTGACTGGTTCTGTTGTGAGGTGGGGGTGGGCTGCTGATGAGGGCAGGCCATGCGATGTCGTAGGCTGAGTTACCTTTCTTATAGTCATGCACAGAGGCCCTGGCTCAAGCCAGCTGCTTCTAACTCCAAGCCTGCTAATGGTATCTCCAGTTTGGTTTGCTCTGAGGATTCTGAGGCTTACAAGTACATTCAGTTATCTGGCTTTAATTATCTTCATTGCTCCTCAGATGTTAGCTGATGCAGTTAACTTAGGAACTGTCTTTTGAAGCTTGCTTGTTTCAGCTGCTTGATAACATGAATTTCAAAGTTGTTCTTTTCGGTTAAGCACCTGTATTTGCCTCCTGCACAGTCATTAGAAGTCTTAAGGCCTTCCTTGTTTGTTGGTATTAGAAATGGAAAGATGTGCTAGAGAGAGCTTCCAGCTCCGTGGGAAGGAAGCTCAGTACCCGGTCTCTGGCATTTGTGTGGTTGGTTGCTTTCCACACATGAACATTTCCGGGTTCCTGCTCCATCCCCGCCTGAGCCATGGCCCTGCCCAGAGCACAGCAGCACCAAGAGCTGCACTTTCTTTCCCTCAGTCCTGAGTCTTGTCCCAGCTGACAAACATTGTGAGAGGAAGCCAGCCAAGAACTGCATGCAAGGGTGAAACAAAGGCCTCTTAGAAGCTTGCTTTTGCCAGAATGTAAACAGCTTTCTCGCCCTCACCTGCCTCCAAGGTTTTTTCACAGCATCTAACCTCTCTCAGAAGCTGTAATGTGTTCTTCTCACTGCACAGCCCTCCTCATGGCAGTAGACAAGTGTGCGATTAGTGGTTTGCGTGCACAAGGAAGTGCGCCGTCCCTGTCTGTGAGCTGCCAGAGAGGAACTCTCTGGAAGTAGCTTCGCATGCTTGCTAATGGGCATTTTGCCCTGGTTAGATCAAAATCTGATATAGAGAAAATGTTTCATGCAAATGTTTGCTCTTCTGGAATCGGGGTGAAAGGGCACACAAAGGTGCTGTCCTGCTCAAATGTCTGTCTGCCATTTGCTGCTTCCCCTCCCATGGTGCTCCAAGAGTAAACTGAGAGTTGCTCTATTTCAGAGAGCTCTGCTCTGTCACAGGCTAGCCTAAGCAAAGGCCAAAAGTTTTTCTAGAAGAAGAAAAATTAAACCTCCTAGAATTTAATCTCTGGACAGCTTTATCTTTCTAGTAAGAGGCCAGATCTTGCTTCCCCCATGACCTTCCATGACCTTCCCAGTCACAGCCTGTGTGCTTCTATCCCTCCAACCCCACCCATGAGCACCCTGTGTTGTGGGAGAAGGAGGGCCTTTCCAGTCTTTCGCCTGGGGCCATGCCAGCCCTCAAGCTGTGGTTTTCTAGAGTCTCCTCGATGCAGTGTGGCTGTTTTCCCACACCCAGCAAAGCAGCAGCAGGCGTGGATATGTTGAGCAGGTCGGTAGAGTCACCGCTTCTCCCACTGCCTTGCTCCAGGTCACTCAGCCTGACAGCCATTGTCATCCCTGTGTCTCTGGAGAGGGAGCTTCATCTAATTCTTCTGCCCTTTTAGGCATGGTTATCAGGAGAAAGAGTCCCAATTATCTGTGATTGGTGGAGTTGCAGGCCAAAATACATGGCAGGGGAAAGAAGCTTAGGGAGGCTAATTTCTGCTGTTGGTCTAAACATATTCACCCTCAGGTCTGCTTTTAACAAAGCCCCAGTGTTTGCTGGGCCATTTCTTTCCCCAGATGATTAGTTTAACCCCATCCCATTTAGCCTCCACTTTGGTGAGGTGTTTCGGGACTTGTCTCCATTACTGGGTGTTTAACATTTCAGGTGATGTCCAGCTGGTATGTCACCAACCATGCACAAAAGTGACCACTTCATTGTCCAATGAGTGTATAAGTGTGTGGTCATCAAACCACAAGTTACAGCTTTTTACTGCCCTTGGAAAGAGAAACCACTTCCTGAAATACAGTCCATGCCTGATGTGTTGAGGCTTAAGCAAGCTTGAGTCTGTGTAGACTGAGAATCAGTTAAGTCAGGATTACAGTTAACTGCATGTAACAGCTGACCCCTCCCTACCCAACAAATGAGTTAGGCACATTAGAGGGTTTCTCCATATAATTAGAAATCTGTGGAAACAGGAAATTCCAGACACCATGGTGCCATCAGAAACCCAAGCTCCTTCTGCTCCATCTTCAGCAAACTTTATTGACACTGACTGTGTTCACCCTACCTCTGTGTAGCTCTGGCGAGTTTATCCATGCTGGTGGGAAGCAAAACAGTGTCAGCAAAGGCTGTAAATCAGTCTGTCTGCTCCAAAAGAATGGTCCTAAAAGCCATACCTAGGAACTTCTGATTGTATCTCACTGTCCAGAATTATGCTGTGCAGTTACCTTTAGGTGGAAGGAGAATAGGAAGTGTAGTCTTTCTGAGGTAAGTACACATTTTCAGACAGAATCAGAATAGTGTTACTAGAGAAGGAGAAGTGGGAATATCTAGGCCAGTTGAACCTCCTAAGCAAGGCTTTCTCCACACTTGCGTCATTTTGCTCTTCAAAGACATCAGCATGAAGGACCTTGCAGAAAATTTGCATTTAGGAGAGTAAACTTCCTTTCCTTTGGGGTCTGCGGAGGACTTGTTTACACTTTGACTGTGAGTTGGATGTAAATACCACACACTCTAGGTACTAAAGCCGCCACATCCCATCTCTATGTAAATACTCAGGCTGGACTTCTGTCTTCTTATGTAGAAATCCAGTTGTTACTTACAGTAACAAAAAAGAGTAGCTGATATGGCAGTGTGTGTGTGTGTGTGTGTGTGTGCGTGTGTGTGTGTGTGCGTGTTCTCCATTCATAGCGTAAATGTTTATTAAGCGTGAAGCACTCTATAAGGCACCATGGGTACAACAGAAACTTGGAGACCTTTACTCATGAGTAAAGTCTTCGCTGCACAACCATGAGGACCTGAGGTCACATCCCTGAAGTCTAGCTGGCGCTCAGAGTTGACCTCTGGCCACCACGTGTGCATTCAACGCAAGCACATGCACATATCCACGCACTCACACTCCCTCTCTTAAAAACTTTTTAACACAAACAATAAAAACAGATCATACAAATCCAGTCTATTGTGTACTGTGTAGAAAAGAGGAAAACGTGTTTGTAAATGGCTGCCATACATGGTAGAATGCCCTGACTCTGATAAGAGCCACACAAATACATGTTTCTAAGTGTTCAGAAGAGGAAAAGATTATTTCTGCCAGAAAGAATTGAGTAAATATGATCTGAGAACCTAGACATATGTTTTTGTTTTAAGAGTTTGCGTTCCCAGCTAGTGTGCATCATCATAAGACCAGAAAAATATGTTGGAAAAATGCATAACCAACTACCATTCCCAAAGGATTACAGATAGGTGGGCTTGTGTGCCCTTCAGTTCCTTTGGTTCCTCCATTTAAACCTAGGGAGAGGTTTGGGAAGAAGTTTCCCAGTTTCCAGTGTGTGTGTGATGGGGTGGGAGAGTGATGCTTTGGTTAATTTCCAGGCACCTTTGCTGAATGCCTGGGCTGGAGTGATCTTCATGGTCTTCATTCAACCTCCAAAGCAGTTACAACTGCCTGCACAATATTTGAAGCTCAGAGAAGTTAAATAACTGGAGCCAGTTACCCAGTTAGTGAGCATCAGACCAGTATTTGAGCCTAGGCACAAATGAAGGAAAAGCCATCTTCTTTTCCACTGTCCCTAGGTCTCTCTGTCTTTCACTATGCCCTAATCCGGTCCCACAGCCAGTGTTTGGACTCAGCTAATAGACAGATTGGTCAATTTGAAAACACTCAGATCCTCTACCTTAGAAATATCTGAGCTGGGCAGTGGTGGTGCACGCCTTTAATCCCAGCACTCGGGAGGCAGAGGCAGGTGGATCTCTGTGAGTTTGAAGTCAGCCAGGTCTACACAGTGAGTTCCAGGACAGCCAGAGTTACAACAGAAAAAATATTTGCTCTTAGTAAAGCATTTCAGTCAGTAAATTTACTTCATACAAGACCCCTCAGCTCAGTCGCTCTCATATCTCCCTAGCCAGACTTTGGTACTGAGTTCCCAAAAATGGGGCACTCCGAAGGCACAGAGGAGAGAAGAGTTGCCAGACATTTTTTCACAGCCTCTCAATTTGTCTCTTAAATCTTAAAAAATAAAATAAAATAGAATTCACAAACGCTATTCAAAAAGCTAGTTCTGGTAAAGGCGGTGGAAGACCAGTGTTTGCTGAGAGCATTTCCCTCATTCCAACAGGTCCAGCCGCATCATGTGGAGATGGCATTACCCCACCTCTCTTTGTATGAGCCAACTTCAGGATATCCTTTCCTTTAAAAAGCACTCTCTATTTTGCCAGTCGTTATTTTCACTTAAGATGACTTTACAAGTAAAGTTTTCACTGTGCATGCATATTGAAAGCAGTGTTTATACTGTCGAGGACCAGTAACAAAACTGCTGATACACAAAAATTGTTTCCACTGAGGTAAATAAGTAAGAATTTGCTACATTGTTGTGAGGGAAAGATGGCTGGCTCATTGGCATTTACCTTACAAATGTGAAAACCGGAAATAAGCGCCAGGCGGGAGTGGTGGCCAGCTTGTAACTCTGCCTCAGAATGCAGAGATAAGGCAAGGGGATCACACAGCAAGCTGGCTAATAAGGCTAGCCGTATCACTAACTCTGGATTTGATTAAGGAACCTTGCCTCAGTGAATCAGATGGAAAAATCATCAAAGATGATTCCCAACATCAGGTTTCCACATGCACGTGCACGCGTGCGCGCGCCCCCCGCGCGCGCGTGTGTGTGTGTGTGTGTGTGTGTGTGTGTGTGTGTGTGCGCGCGCGCGCGCGCGCGTGCGTGCACACACAAGTGGGGAAAAGGAAAAATATTGCTAAGCATCCATTTGGAAGAAGTGTACCTCCGGGTCCTCCAGATTATGTGCACTCACCATGTTCAGCTGGTGCTTTGGACCGTTATAGGCCCACCTCTTAAAGAAGGCACCCAGTGTCAGTTGCATATTCATCAGGTGATGTGTTCGTACAGTAAACTTACTTTAAATATTGTCAAATGTTACATCTTATGTTGAACTTTTAGATCAGTGAGGCGTTACCCTGCTGGGGTTCTGAAACTAGCCCTCAGGATCATGCATGGCTTGGCTCCTAGTTTCTGTTCCTGCCTCATTTCCCCAAGTGTTTGCTCACAGTGCCCTGGTCACATGAGCTTCTTTCCTTTCCTCCAACCTGCTGATCAGGTCCACGGTACTGGAGTGGCCTAGTCTTCCAGCCATGTTTCCAGAATGTTTTCCTCTGACCTAGAAGGGCAGTCATTAAACACTCCTTGAATTGCACAGCGAAGAGAACTAAGCCGAGAGACCAAATGCTTTTCTCATTCATGTGTACTGACTAACCCACAGTGCCCAGGTGCCCTAATTCCTGAGTCAGTGTGCTTTCCAAAGCCCCTGGCAGCTCTTCTTTGAGAGACCCCTCTTCTCTGAATCAAGACTGTCCTGGCAACCTTAGGGAAGTTTCTCCTACAACTTACTAACAGTTTCCCTTTCTCTTTGCTCCCCTCCAGGACTGCAAATCAGTTGCATAAGCCAGGGGTGATGAAGGAGCGCTTCATCAATCATCTTCTTTTCCGTTTTCTTATAGGCAATCTTTGGCAGCCAGACACTACCTAACTCCAGTTTATGGGCAATGAATAATGGCGCAGGCTGCAGAATTTCAAGTGCCACAGCTGGTGGCCAGAAGCCAAACACTCTGCCACAAAAAGTGGTGCCACCTCCAAGTTCCTCCACCTTGGTCTCCAAGCCCCAATCCAATCACAAACAAGTGCTCAGAAAGGCAACATCCCAGAGGGCTTCCAAGTAAGTTTTTTGTAACAGTATGTGCAATTTCCAATGTTATATCAGTTCTAAGCTAATGGCACTCTCTAGGAAAGCCTTCAAGACCATTTGAGTTGAAATCACAACACCTGAATGAGGAACGTGCCAAATTTGGGACTAAGCCATGGTTGCGATTGGAATCACCTGGAGAGGAATTGAGCTATGCAGAATCTGGGCTCTGCCCTATGGGAAGGACAGCCACTGTGCTTTTAGGTTCCCCAGAATTGTGATGAGAGGTATCTACAAGGTTCAAGGTTACTGCTAACCAACTGTGCTGGCCTCTGACAGGAGCTACAGACATTATACCAGGTAATGGTCCCAAGATGCCGGCCTAAAGAAAGGAGGTCAGAAAGGTCTCCCTCAACGTGTTTCCACTTGTTTACTCTGCAGAATCAGACCCTTGCAATTTCGTGTCAGATTCAGCCCCCTCTTCCCCTCGTGAGCAGATTGATGTTTAGATGATTAACTTCCTCAGCATTAATCAAAGAACTGTGTAGCATTAAGACATCCCCAAGCCTGAAACGCGCTACGCTCCGGCCCTTCATTTTCGTTAGTAAACTAGAGATAGATTGGCAAGTGTTGCCCCCATCAGCTCTCTCCAGTTTAAAATCAGGGTGTAAAACCAGGGCACCCAACAAATGTCTGAGAGATACAGGGGTTTCCTTCCATGGGGATGCCCAGGGTATTTACATATTGCCCTTACTCATTTGTCTTCCACAGGCTCAATTTTAGTTGTCAGAAACTCAGAAAATGTAGTTACTGCTTTTTCCCCCTTCAGAGGGCAAATCAAATTGTGGATTTGAATCAAAACAATCCCTTGTGGCTCTCTTAACCGTATTGCTGTCATTATTCATTTACCCAACACATATTTATTCAGTGCCTGCTAAGTACTAAGCAGCAGGAGAGTTGGCAATGTAGTGCCCGTGGCACTCCTGGGGCATGAGCGGAGGGCAATAGGAAGGCTGCAGGTGAATGCTGGTAGAAAGACAGAAAAGAAGCTGTGAGCCTCTGCTGCCCTCCGCCCAGGAGTGCGCAGTCCCTGTCCCCAGCCTACCAGACACATTTTACTGATTGGACAGTTTGGTCAGGTTACTTAATCTCTTGGCCTTGGTTTCTCATTTGTAATAATGGGGAAGTAATCACCTACCGCATAGGTAAGTGGATAAACAGAACCTAAGTGAGCTTTAATCATCCTCTGATGGATGTAAGACCCTCTCTGCAGCTCTGAGAAGCTCGCAGCTAACCGTTTGAAAGCAGATGTTGAGCCTGCCGATCTGTTCCCTGTGAACTCTCCAGCGTGGGCCTGGGGCGCCTGGGTGGTGCAAGTGAAGAGCTGAACACGGGTGGTGGGGCTGGAAATTTGAAGGTCCAGCTAGCTGCTCTGAACTCACTGCTGGCAGGGAAGCCCTGCAGACTCCCGAGATGGAATTGCAGCTCTTTGGGCAAATTCTGCTTTGCTGCATTTTTGTGGTTTCTTCTTTGTGACAGGCAGGAGTGTGGGAAAACCGGAAACAGTTCAGCGTCAAAAATGCACAGAAGGGGGAAAGCAAAGATTTCTTCAGAATTTAAGAAATATAATCCAAGTATCAAAAGGCATGCTGTGAGGAGGCGCTGTTCCAGCAAATAGTTTCCAATTCGCCTTTAAAACTAGCTTAAGTCTGTGGGGCTAAGCGAGCCCTAATGGAGACCTTAGCATTCTCACATGTAAAACGCCCTAATGTTATGGAGGCCCCATACGCTATTTTCTGTTACTATTATTATTACTCATGTGTGTGTGAGAGAGAGGGAGAGGGAGAGAGAATGGGCCCACATATACCGTGGCACACACGTGGAAGTCAGAGGAACTTTGGTGAGCCAGTGCTGTCCTGCCACCATGGGTTCCAGGAGCCAAACTGAGGTCCTCAGGCTTGCACAGCGAGTGTTTTTATGAACTGGGTCTTCTTCTCACTTAAAGGAAAAAGAATAGTGTAGTTTTTTGCATGTTTGTTTTTGCTTTTGCTTTTTTCTGAACTGATGCAATGACTCAACAGTAATTTTAGACTTACCAAGAACATAGGGACAGCACAGACAGTCGCGAGGTACCCGCCAGCTGTGCTCACTGTTGACATAGCTGCCGTCAGTGCAGTACTGTGAGCTAAACGTTATATTCTCTTTGGATCAGTGCAGTGATTTTTAATTATCAGAATCAGAGTTTTGAACATCACTCAATCTGTTCTTGCTCTTCTAGAGCAATTCTTGTTCTGGCCAACCTAACAACTTTCTCACATCTCTGTGATTCCCTTCCTACTTTAAAGTGGGAATAATGACATTAGTGTCTAGCTAAGGGGATCATTAAGAGAAATTAATTCAGAAATGTTGAGCACAAATGCAGTGTGTGCCGCACAATGCATGCTAACTAAGGATTAGAGGATGTTATGATTGATGGTAAGATGACAGCCAAGAAAATTTCATGTAACTTTTTACTGCGTTCCTGCAAGATGTGTTGCTCCATTTGCTCTCGTCATATTATAGCCTGCATTCCGGCTCAGCTCAGATTAACTAAGAGCTGTCTGTTCTGACTGGTGGAACTGAGTCACGCTCAAGAATGCCACTGTTGCCCCCAAGAGACACAACTAATGAGAAGTTGTAATGAGCATTTCGCCATGCCAAACCCTGTGCTTTTGGGTTGAACTTGAAGCTTCTCCTAGCGCAGAGGTTGGCGCTGGACAGACAGAAACAATTTCCAAGAGCATCATCAAAGTTTCCACATCCTAGAAGTTGAGTCTGGAGAACAATAGAACATAAAAGATGGAATGTCGTTTGGATTTGGGTGCAGAGGGAGTTGAAAATCAAAACACTGGGGTCTTGTTTCATTATGATAATAGTCAAGTCACTTTCCCATCTGTAAAACAAAAAAACCACTGCCCCTCCTGAATAATTAGCCAAAATAGCTTGTTTTCTGTTGAAACAGTTGAAAGCTTCTTTATGAGCCAGCGCATTTGCGCTTTCTTCTCCCTCCACAGCTGTTTGGTCCCTCTCGGTCCAGCAGCTCTTATAGTGCACAGATTCATACACCCCGCTCTACTTAGGTATAACTTGTCAGTTCAGTGAAGAGATTGGATATTTCTTCCCTCTCTCCCTTCCCCCTTGGTTGTTTTTAACTGTCTGCCTAGGGCCAATCATCTTTCTTATTTTTCCTCTTATAGATTCGTGGTGGCTTTGAATGACAGGTAGTTGTAACTCTCTTAATAAAGCAAGCAGACCAGGGTGGGCATGTTGGCTCAGTGATAGAGCATGTGCTTAGCATGTGTGTGGCCCTAGGATCCTAGAGGAGAGGAAAGGAGAGAGGAGGGGAGGGCAGGAAAAGATGGGGGGGCGGAGGGGAGGAGGAAGGTGGAGACTGAACTACAGAGCTTAAGTCACTCTGCCTCAGGTGCCTCGGTGGGAATTTTTAAAGGTAACTAACTGCTCTACTGTGCCAGAATCTAGGACAGTGGTGTTTGTTAAAGACTTTGGAATTAGGAAGATGAAAGTATCGATGAAACCAAGTATCAGCAATGTTACCTGAGCATTTGCTGAGGTCAGCAGTATGATGAAACATGCACAGAGATGCCAGAAGAATATAAAAATAAATACTCATTAAGACACATGTATGTGTGTTACAGCTTTTTCTTACATGAGTCATTGCAATGAAAAGATTCTAGGACAAAGAACTAGGAGTTGTAATGGTCTAAACCTTGTAAACACAGACGATGTTTTATTGTGGATTAGCCAGTGTCTGTTGATCTTTCAGTCTTTATTAAATGGTTTGAAGAAACATGCTTGGGTGTGTTGAATATCCATCCTTATACAGGGAGTTCTCCGTGTGTTTCTAAAAGTGGTCATTATAATTAGTAATTGTAAAGTTTCCGTGCTTGAGGACAAAGGAATAGGGGTGTAGTGTGGGCTACAGTGTAGGAGGGTACCCAGGTGGCCAAGCCAAAACTGGCACTCTTAGCACCCAGGATGCTGACCACAGCCTTCTCAACAGACCACTGACTTCAGAAGTCCCTGCAGTCCTCTTAAATTGCATGTGTGCAGCAAATGCAGATTAATCATCCTAAAATACTGCTTTTGGAAAATCCAAAGTAAGCACTTAGGAACTCGCCCCTCCCCGCACCCCCCCCCCCCCCACTTTCTTTCCATGACAGTTTTACTACTTAAATGACTGGTGAAACACTCAAAAGGAAGAAGGATTGATGCCACTCTGATCCAGAGCTGGTGGGCAGTTCCTGCTAGGTGCTACCCAGAAAGGACTGGGTTGAAGAACAGCATTGAAGGCTTTCACATGGCTTCCTGTGAGAGTGTGGTCTGAGAAATGAGTCGGGGAGTGGAACATCCCACATGCCCCCCACTCCAGGACAGAGACTGGACCTAGGAAGAGATAGCAGTCAGCAGGTTACATTATCTTGCCTTCTCTCCGTTGCCCTCATCGTTTGGCCTGGGTAGTGGCTGAGGGGTCTTCAGGTTTCTTTTGGTGTGGACGGTGACATGGAGAGACAGGGCCTAGCATCCTCCTCACAGAAGTCACACTAGTTGTGTGGGGAGAACAGTGAGGGCTGTGAGAGTCACAGGGTGACGTGTGGGTTTTAGAGGTTCGTACGTTGCGGGTCACTGGGTTAGAGACCTTGCCTCTCTTCCCTGCCTGCCGTGGGAGAAATGGTAACATGGTTGATGGAGACCCCTCGCTCCCTTGGCGTCTTCCTTCTTATCTAAGCGTGAAGACCCAAAGACTTGAGCGGGAGTTTACACTGACCTCTTATCAAATCCCCACCGTAATCAGTATGAGCCCTTAGTGGGCATCTCAAGACTTCCTTCTTTAAAGATGAGCAAACATTGAAAGCTCTCTGAGTCTGAGGATGGAATAAAAGGATTTATGCTAAAGATCCAGAGGTTTTACCAACTCTTAAAATAAGCTGGAGTGTGAGAGAGAGCAGCATTTTAGAAAACACTTTAGATGTATGTGCTAAGTTAACAAAGACGTCAGAGAAAGTGCCAGCAGCAGGACCGGTTGCACAGGCACCAGAGCTACCTGTGAAAACCAGAGTTCAGTCAGTTAGAGCCCAGGCACAGAGGAACAGGAAATTGCTGAAACAAAGACAGTTGTCAGAAATTTAGATTAGAAAGTATGCGTACAAAGGTTAAAGAAAATTATTAGAAGAAAGAGAAACTCACCCTAAAACAGTGCCTTCCAAAAAGAGAAGTAATTGTCACTACTGCAGGCACATTGGATTCAAAACAAGAGCGCATGAGCTTTTGAACAGTGTAATTAAATTAATAGAGAGTTAGTTCTGTCCCCAGTGGAATCATGTTTAGTCCTCAAAAAGAAAAAAACTTACTATCTGACCACTTTAGTGTAAAATGGCAAAATGCCCGAATAATTTGGAAATTTTAAAGCCATATTGAAGATTATACTGAAAATAAGAATTGTACACACCAAAAGTTATATTTGAAATGTAGTCAGAGATGTAGTCAAAGATAAATTTATAATCTATGTAATTTTTTAAGACACAGAAATATTTAAAAGAAGTGAACCAAAATGTAGGCTTTCCAGCTTGTTCCAGGCCCTCAACTCTGCTGAGCGCCCTGAGCCCTCTTGAGTTGGGTCCTGCTGTTTTTTCAGTATGGTTTTTATTTCTTGCCTTTGTGCACCTTTAAACTATTGTCCTGTTCCCAGTTTTTCAGCTAAATCTATCATTACCTCCCTGTTTTTCTTCTTTTCAAAAAAAAAAAAAATTTTATTTTGTGTGTGTGTGTGCGTGAGAGAGGGTGCAGGCAGGTGTGTGCACACCCACTGTTTGTGGAGGTCAGAGGGCAACATCTGGGAGCTTCTTGCCACCTTGCTTTTGTTGAGGCAGCCTCTGTCTTGCTTCTGTGCTGCTGCTACTCAAGGCTACTTGTCCTGTGAGCTTCTGTCTGATTCTCCTGGCTCCACTCTCGCCTTGCTGTAGGAGTGAGTGTTGGGGTTGTGGACGCATGCCGTCATGCCCAGCTTTTTACATGGGTTCCAGGAAACAAGCTGATTAAGACTTAGTTGAATGGGCTTGTGTGACACTGATGGGCTTTTTTTTTTTAAAACCTCATGCATGTACTTAGCATTATAAATGTAAAATATGTAAGTCAAAGTGAATAGCTTACAAAGAGAAATCGCCAAACTGCCCCAATGGGTGGTTTATCTAAACGTGTGTCTTCTTAATTGTACATTTGACTTATTTTCTTTGATGGGTTCTGTTGTTTTTACGTTTCCTTTCCCCCACTTCACTTCTCCCCTTAAGGCTCTTTATTGAAATATGCCCCTGTCAATAACTCAAACAAAATAACAACTAAAGGTTTAAGTAATTGAAGCACAGAATTAGCAGTTTGCTTTAACAGGTAGCTTTTTAAGTTTTATGGCCACCGCACATAATAAAAATTCATTTAATACGCAATCTAAGAAAAATAGCTATGTGTGCTTGTAAAATAAAATGTCATAAGTATTTTCCTACTCTTATTTTTTGTTTTATCTATTTATTATTTATTCATTCATTCATTCGTTTATTATTTATTTGGGTTTGTTATTTATGTGTATGTGTGTGTGCTCATGGAAGCCAGAAGAAAGTATTGGATGCCCTGGATCTAAAGT
This sequence comes from Cricetomys ansorgei, assembly GCA_026225945.1. Lineage (NCBI taxonomy): Eukaryota > Metazoa > Chordata > Mammalia > Rodentia > Nesomyidae > Cricetomys > Cricetomys ansorgei. The sequence continues at coordinate 9,556,568 of JAMJFZ010002869.1, forward strand.
TGTAGATGGTTGTGAGCCACCCAGCACGGGTAGTAGGAACTGAATTCAAGTCCTCTGCAAGAACAGTACCTGCGTGACGACTCCATCTCCAGCCCCATCTCTTCTTATTTTTAATGCTGACTGTGAGCCCCTGAATTGATTTTACAGCCCACATATGAGTTACAACTCAGCCTTTTAAAAAAAACTTTAATAGTCATGCATAGTGCCTGCTTCTAACAGAATACACATCTTGAAGATAAATCCGGATGTTCAGAAGTTCAACACATACTGTGCCACGAAGTATCAGTCAGTCTCAGTTTATATTTTTTAACCATAGTGAACTTGTTAGAAATAATTTAAAAGATAGCTTTTATATTATTAAAGTCTGTTTGGTGGGAATTTTTAAAAAATTGTTACTCATAATTTAGAGGTGACGGTGAAAACGTAAAACACTTCACGCTAGGGGCGCGGGTACTCTGTCTAGCAATCCGTGAGCTGTAGCCAGTCCGTCTTCAAGCTGTGTGTTTTGTTTTGTTTTGGTTTTGTTTTTTTAAAACAAGGTTTCTCTGTTGTAACTCTTGCTGTCCGAGAACTCACTCTGTAGGCCAGGCTGAGTTCGAACTCACGGAGATCTGCCTGCCCCTGCCTCCCAAGTGCTGGGATTAAAGGCTGTGCCACCGCCACCTGGCTCAAGCTGTATTTGTTATTGTTACTGTTGGAGATCAAACTCAACATCTCATGCATGCTAGGCAAGTACTCTAGCACTGAGCCACACTCCTGTGTCTACATTTTTTTTTATTGTAAATATATTTATTAAGACAAGAAAAAGAAGGCCAGAGAGATGACTCACTGGTTAAGGGCACTTGCTGTTCTTACAGGAAACCCAGGGTTCAGTTCCAGCGACCTGATACAGAGTGCTCACAGATATCTACACTCCACCTCCAGGGCATGTGGTGCCTCCTCCGGCCTGCAGGCACCTGGTGCGCATGTGCACATATACACACAAATAAATGCATTTTAAATCTTCTTTTTAAGGCAAGTGATAGACAATAAACGAGTTAACTGTATAATCTGAAAAGCTGTAAAAGACAGTTGAGGAAACTCATTTTTAAAAATAGGAAAACAGAAATCACCTGGAACCAACTATAGGAATGTTGGAAAGAAGTTAAAAAATAGGTAGTCTGTGAGTGAGTACGTACTAAGAATAATCAAAGTACATGTTCCTTTTGGGAGTATTCATTTCTTTAACCTACCTTGTGTTCTAAGGATTTCTTCTAACCCTTAAGAGTTGGTTATCACTGTTTGGGAGTGGGCGTGATTTGTTTTGATTTTTGTTTAATAATTTTAAAATTATGTATTATGTGCACATGTGTATGGGTACCTGTGAAAGTCAGAAGAGGGCATCAGATCTCCTGGAGCTAGGGTTACAAGTAGTTGTGAGTCACCCAGAGTGCTGGGAATGGAACTTTGTCCCCTGCAAATGCAACAAGTGCTCCTGACTGCTGAGCCATCTTTCCAGCCCACCGCCAGCAGTTTGTAAAGATGATTGAATTTGGGGTGTTTTCAGGACCTTCTCAAATGCACCAAGGACTCTGTCACACAGTCTGTGAAGTTCAGCATCTCGGCCTCTGACTTGGTGTATAGTTTGAGCATTTCCCTTTAGCGGATCCTTCCTTCTTGCCCTGGCTAGTTTATTGTCATCTTGACACAAGTTAAGAGTTATTTGGGAAGAGGGATTCCCTGTTGAGAAAAATGCCTCCCGAAGACTTTCCTTGAAGCAAGCCTATAGTGCATCTAAGTTATTGATGGGTGTGGTATTCTCAGCCTGTCAGTGATGCCATCCTGGGCAGGTGGTCCTGAGGTATAGAAGAAAGCAAGCTGAGCAAGCCAGGTGGAGCAAGCCCTCCTCCATGACCTCTGCTTCAGTTCTTGGCTCTAGGTTTCTGCCTTGAGTTCGTGTTCTGACTTTCCTTCATGATGGACTGTGTTGTGGAACCGTACATTAAAATAAACCCTTCCCTTCCCAAGTTGCTTTTGGTCATGGTGTTTCATCACAGGAATAGAAACCCTAAGACACTTGTACAGAAAAGTCATCTCTGATATGGTGGCATGGATCCAAAGAAACTATTTTACTCTAAAGCATTGGACTAGGATACCAGTATCCATGAGTTAGAGACAGGGAAAGCCTTGGAAAGAACCTGAAGCATCCAACACTGAACTGCAGTCGGCCTGAACTGTGTACTCACCAACACAGAAGCCTGTCGCTTCAGCAAAGGTAACATGGAAGCAAGAGCAGAGGAAAACAGAACAGGGGAAATGAAGAGCCACCAAAAAAAAGCATCAGATGCTTCTCTGGCCAAATGGATAACAGAGCCGTTACTCACCATGTTCTCTAAGACTGTGCCAAGGAATGCACAGGCTGCCTGCATGGAGTAGTCCTGCTGCCAGTGGAAGCCCTAGACAACCCTTTGATTGGCTGAAAGCTGTCTTCTAGTCTTGCCAGAAGTCTTTCAAAGTGATGAACACGGTATTTTATCTTCCTGGGATATTATTTGTAACTCATTATTGAGCGGCTTCTTTGGTGACCTGTTCTTTTAGAAGAATGCCCATGTCCGGCTCTTTCTTAGACTTCAGAAAAGGTAGAAAGGAAGAGGAACAAACAGACAGGGGACAAGTGACTCACCGCCCGGGCTACAAAGTATATGTTTAATAGTTCAGAAACCCCTGTAGGTTGTAGCTGTGGCCAAGTCTCAAAGAGAATACTGCCTAAATCAGTGGGTCTCAACCTGTGGGTCACGACCCCCCTGGGGGTCACCTGACCCTTTCACAGGGGTCAACTAAGACCATCCGCACATCAGATATTTACATTATGATTCTAACAGTAGCAACATTACAGTTATGAAGTAACAACAAAAATAATTTTATGGTTGGAGGTCACCACATGAGGAACTGTATTAAAGAGTCTCAGCATTAGGAAGGTTGAGAACCATTGGCCCAAATGAGAACAACATGCTATCTTTTTTTAAAAAATAATTTATTGATTTTTATTTTATATGCATTGGTGTTTTGCCTGCAGGTATGTCTGTGTGAGGGTGTCAGATCCCCTGGAACTGGAGTTACAGACAGTTGTGAGCTGCCATGTTGGTGCTGGGAGTTGAACCTGGGTCCTCTGGAAGAGCAGCTGGTGCTCTTAACTGCTGAGCCACCTCTCCAGCCCCCAGCATGCTATCCTTAATGGAACAGTTTGAATGACAGTGGGGATAATAGTGGGTATCTGTTTAAAATGACACCTGTCACTGAGCTTTGCTGTCCTCGACCCTCATGTCTTGATTCTCAGTGTCCTGTTGTCTTATTACACTGTTGCCCAGGAACAGTAAGTAACTACCTTGAAGGCAGCCAGAGAGGGCTTTTGAAATAGCTCAGCGGTGGAGTACCTGCTAGGATGCATGAGACCGTTGATTCCACCCCCTGTACTGGAGGGGAAGGGATGGGGAGAGAGAAAGAAAAGACAACCAAAGAACGGCTGTCCTAATTTCATTTCTGCTGCTGTGATTAAAACCACTCATCAAAAACAACTGAGGGGATAAGAGAGGTTATTTCAGGTTTCCAGGTCAGAGACAAGTCACTGAGGGAAGTCAAGGCAGGATCTTGAAGGCAGGCACGCTTGTTACTCCACACTGCGTTACCTTTTACCAAGGAACTCTCTTCACAGCCACAGAGGTACAGCAAGAACCATGGGCACCAGCTGGCTTGCAGTCTAGCTTATACTAGCTTTCTTATACAGTTCAGACCACCGCCTAGGGATGGTACCACCTACAGTGAGTACCATCTCCCACATCAATTGACAGTCACTGTCGTCGTCGTCCCCCCGGCCCCCCCCCGCGCCCCACCCCCCGCAGACACGCCCAGAGGCCAGTCTGATCCAGGGAGTTCCTCAATTGAGGCTCTTCCCTCAGGTTATTCTAGGCTGTGTTATATTGATAGTCACACCTAACTAGGAAAACTCATCCCTACATTCTTAGGTAACTATCTCTGAAATACATTTACTCCTAGGAAAGCAGCAAAGAATCGTTTCAGGGCCAAGTGCAAAGAGCACACCCACCCCGACTAGCTGTATTTTAGAGTGGGTTGCCCAGAAGTTGTAATGTATTTTCTCAAGGAAATGATGTTAGCACAACAAAAATAGGTTTACATAACAGACCTAAACCATTTTGGACACTAGTGTTTCCATGGAAAATTTCACTCAAATTTTTCCCCTTGAATTGCTGTGGACACATTTCTCCATCAAAGAGGAGCAGGGGCCCCATGGGAGAAACTGTAGAATCGTAAGTTCCAAGTCCAAGCCTGTAGTGCTTGATGGGAGGGTGAGTGGAACTGGACACGGGGGCCTGGAGATCTTGGAAGAGGAACAGAATAAAGCCTGTTAAAGGGGAAGGGGAGTTGGGAGTTCCAGAGAGGCAAAAGGGAAGGTTAAGAGATTTGGGGGACCTGGAACTCACTGGGTCTAAGTCTCCAGGGTCTCCCCTCTGTCTGGCCACTGTTTCTTCTGTGGACTCAATGAGTTTGACCTTTCTGTCTCCTTTTTACTCTTTACACACAGGCTTCTTTAGTGAAACTCGGTTCCACCCCATGCTCCCTACGTAACTGATCTTAAAGCAAGCACAATAGCGTAAATGTATTTTTTTCTTTGTTTGTCTACTTCTATCAAGGAAAAGGCCATGCTAGGACCCCCACCCCCAGTACATGTTTTTCAACTGGATTTAGAAAAGCAAATGTTCACCCTCTCCTTATCTGGTCCCCAAAGGTTCCCAGGACAGTATAAGCCTGCTCCTGGCTCATAACCATTGAACAAACCCATTTCTTCACAAAAATGTTTTTCTCCTTACCACTCTGGGCCAGCACCTATTTCTCAGAATGTCATAACTCAACTAAAGGAGAATTCCCTCAGAAAGGTCATCCTTGACCTTGCTCTTCACTAGTGAACGTGGGCTCTGTGTTTGCTTTAATGTCTGTTGCACCCCCATAATGGAATACAGGGTATGCTTACTATTTTTTATGTGAACCAATGAGTAGGAAAGTCATATTGGGGAAGGGGTACCAAAGACTGGATTGGATAAATGCTCAACAGCACTAAACAAAAGGAATGGGCAAACAATAGCTTTAACCTCCTAGCTAGAACTTCTGTGTGCCAGCTAAAATTAAGGTAGAGGGCCCCAACAAGTAAATGTGTTTATAGGCACAATGGGTCAAATTTCTTCAAAAAATAGGTATGAAATATCTGCTATGAGAAAATGCATTAAGTGAACGAGGCTGTCAATAGTCTGTCTTCACAGAGCTTATGTTCCAGATAAGATAACAAATAGGACACATCCATCTGCATGAATTGATAATTACAGCTTTGAAACTTATAATTTTGATGAATGAGACTTGCCAGGAAGCCTGTGCACAAAGAACCGTCATACTCTGCTCCCATGTAATGGTGTCTCAGCCTGAACGTGTGACATTTTGCCCTTGCTAATTCTTTAGGAGCCTGTCTGTGTGCGCAGAATGAATGCTTAGTGGCATTCCTGGTCTCTACTTGCTAGGCAAGCTGTTGTGTGATAGCTGCAGTGTGTCGGCCTTGCCGGATGTCCAAGGCCAGGGAAGGATGGAGATGACCAAATCTGTCCCTCCTCCCTTCCCCAGCTAAGAGCCACTGCTCTACATGAAGTGTCTTCTTAAAAAAAAAGAAAAGAAAAGTAATTTATCCAAGTCAGAGCCAGGAACTGGATGTATTCATTCACTAAATAACTACTTATTGAGTAGTAAGACAGCGCAGTGCGGGGGGGAGAACAGCGTGCACTTGGGGATAGACAAAAGGTCAGTTTTGAAGTACATAATAATCTGAGAGATGGTATCTTGTGAAGGAAGTCATCTGTGGGAATATGACATTTTAACAAAGTCTTAATAGGGGAATGTGCTCCATGAGAAGAAACACCAAGACCAAGAGAGAAGGCCATTGGAGAGTCTGTCCCTGGCCTTGCTTTCCGTCATCGCCTCTGCCTGCGGGTCTCACCAGGCTCCTTTGTGTTTCAGAGGGTCCTCCACAGAAGGGCAGCTGAATGGACTCCAGAGCAGCCTTAGCCCCGCAGCCTTTATGCCCATCGCCGGCTCCTCAGGTCAGTGGGCAGCAGCTCTCCTCTGGGTGGGGCAGCAAGGACCATGACATCTGGCAGTTCTCTTCTTTGCCTCTGTCAAGAGCATCAGCTCAAAGAACAAATGTCCAGGCTTTGAAAGCGTTTTCAGATAGGTGTTTCGATTATATATTTTCTTTACAGTGGTATGACAGCCAGTGTAGGCGTTTGGGGGGACACATGGGGTAAACATGACATCCTGATCCAGTAGAATACTCTTGGAGTTGGACCGTTTAGTGCACACTCCCTGTGTTTGACTGGCACTTTGATATCCGGTAATATTTCTGCATGGTGTACCTCTCACCTCACCTGAGGAAACTAAGACTCAGCACATTAGTTTCCATGCATCTAAAGTTAGATGCCTGGTCTTTGATGTAAGTCTTGTTGTGTTGACACTAAAGGTCAATTGCCAGGGTCCGTGGCCTCTCATTATAGGTGTATACATGCAAGTGAGGTAGCAGTGAGCCAGAGGTTTTTGTTTTGTTTTGTTTTGTTTTTCATAATAATTCGTAAACACATACTAATCAGAAAACTGAAAGTCACTCTGGCTCAAGTCAATAAACACTGATGACCGAGCACCTGCTGTGCTCGGGGATCACCTGGTCCCCGAGTTCCACACAGCACAGGGCGAACAACAGTCTCCACTCTGCTTGGGGAGCTGACAGACTCAAGGAGATGGAAGAGGCACGGGGAGTGGCCGCGTGAGTTTCTGTGGTTGATTCTGGTACAGGGACATGCGGAGTGACGACAGACAACACTGGCTAGGCCGTTGCTGTCTGTCAGGCTGAGTGTTGAGTGCTTTGCAGTAACCTTATTGTCAAGTGTACAAGCATGAGAGCTGAGTGCCCCTGTCTTATCCATGTGTAGAGGAATCAACAGATTGTGATGTACATGGTGGCTGTGTAGTGTCGTGGCTACTAAATAGCAAAGCACTTTTCTACCCAGAGTCTTCCCGCGGTAGGAGTGCTTCCTAGAGAAAGAAACATTTAAGCCGAGACTTGAAGGTAGGTAGCCTGCTAGGAGCAGGGACATCGTAGGTGAAAGGAGTCCCAGGAACAAACACAGTGAACTCAAAGTCCCTGCCCGTGCACATGTGCTTTTTCTGAAAACCCCATTTTCAGTGTGGCTGGGGACAGGGTAAGTGCAAGAGAAAAGTGGTGAAGATGGGGCCAGTCATGAGCCATGAAGGGAACTCGTCATCATCCTGACAGCTGCAAGGGGCCCTGGAGGAGCTGATGAGAACAAGAGTGTGATGAGGGGTGGCGGTGCCCCCGAGCCGTAGCGCTTCTCCGCGAAGCCTGGCCGTACCATGAGGACGGTTACGTACATCTCACTGCTTCATTGTGAGGAGTCAATGAAGCAGTGTGTATGGAAGGACTCTTCCTTCATCCAGATTACTGGGCCATATTAACATTCTAATAAAAGCATAAAAATTAGTTCTCCTTCACAGGATCGGAGCCTAAATTCGGGAGATAACTGATGGTTCTGCACTCGTGGCCCTCCCTGTGAATTCTGAGCGTGGTAGTGCTTGCTGTTTCATAGTGGGGACTGAGCCAGCCTCACGCGTGCTTGGTGCTTTGCCGTTGAGAATCTTCGAGCGTGTTTAGCTATTTTTAAAGGAAGTAAAACTTGCACCCGGAATTGTGATGAACAGAAGTGATGACTGAGAATCGTGGGCAGGTTTGAAGTCGCTCTGGGTCACAGCGCTTGGAGCCGTTTCCCTCTCCAGTGCCTTCAACTGGAGAAGTTTGCAAGCCCTAGGCACCCTGACTTCCTTCTGGGCATGTCTAATTGAACACATGGAGTTGAACTCTGGGTGCTCTCTGGCTGAGGGAACTAGAACTGTGAAGGGTCAGCTAGGTCATGATTGCATCTGCTTCATGGCTCTTGATGGCATTATTTAAAAGATCTTGTAAAGGCATACTGTATTTGGTATCGGCATAAACCACAGTTATATTCTCCATTAGCCATCTTCCCTGTTTCCACCTTAGGGTAAAGGCCAGACAATTATTCCTGCCTTGTTCACTCCCCAGACACTTAGTGCTTTCGTCACTGTGGCTCTAGGCCTCTACTCTGTGTTGGATTTGTTGTCTGTGAGTTTCCTGTGTTCCCGATGCTAAAGCAATGCCGAAGTGTCAGAACTAGTAAGGGCCGACACTTCCTGGTTCCCAGCACACGTGGCACTGGCAGCTGCTAGTGAGTAACTGCCCTGCGTGGCAGGGTTTCAGCAGCACAGCTTGTGATTTCTGCAGCAGTTAGATTTAAAAGCTCTTCTAGGGTTTCAGAAGGGTGCTCTGTGCAAAGGAGTCCAGAGGAAGGGGGTCGGGGGGAGGGAAAGGGGGACAGAGAGAGAGAACAAAACTAAGCCACATTACTCTCCTCAGCTGTCTTCTAAATACCTTTAGCCCCTGTCTTGTACAGTAACAGGCCCATAAATATAGCTCACGTCTGTTCCCTGGCCCTTAACCCTTCTCTTTCATCTGGCTAACCCCACTTTAAGATGTGTGACTTTGCAGGTAGTGAGGTAGTGGCTCATCCCACTCTGAGTTATAAAACAGCTGAGCCCTTTACTGCTGATGCTGGGCTAATTGCATTCTTCCTATTATGCACATTAGGTAAAATAGCAACTCTCCTAGCAATGTCTGGTAAGAATGTTGCCTGAATGTTGTCTTCCTTGACTTCCCTACCTCAGGCCTTATATTCTAAGTTTGCTATGAAAGAAAGGGAGAGAGTCAGCAGATTTGGAAACTTGAGAAGGAAGCTGGAGTGTGGGCCAGTGGCTCATTGGCTCCCCTTCTTTATAACCATGGGGCTCCTTCTTGAGCTCTGAAGTGCTAATGGTGAGCTAAAACAGCAAAGAAGGCAAATTAGATAACTGAGCAGCTACCATGACTGTAGGGCTCAGCAGCCACACTCTCTGGCCCTGGGCCCAGCCCAGTCCTTACCTTCTGTAAAGCATCCTGTGCCCAGGTACAGCCTCTTCTTGTCCCACACCCTTATTCTTAAGCTCCTATTGGTCTGTAGTTATAGATGGGTCTTTGCTGTCTTGAAAATCAGTGATGGCTGACATTTCCAGGAAGGAAGAAGCAATGTCCCGTTAAGCGCTTGCTGTCTCCAGCCCTGGTAAAATGTTGTAGCTCTGTGCTCCTCTCAGGAGAACAGCACATATGCGCCTCACTGTGACTGGGCCCTCCCACTCCCCTGTGTCCTGAGACAAGAGAAACGAACTTAGTTCCATATAGAGTAAATCCAGAAGGGCTTACACCCTCAGGACCTAGAAGTCACTCTGACTTCCAGGTGACTTACTCGCCTGGCAGCTGCCAGTGGAATGACCTCTTTCTCTCGTCAGATTATTACTTTCATCACACATTAATGTAGTTGTTGGCGCTCCTCGGTGAGTCTGAGGATAAGAAGTTGAGAATAAAACAAGCAGTGCCCCTGGGGTGACAGCCAGAGGGTCCGATGCCCTCTCGTCTTCTTTTTCCTCCATTTGCCCCTTGCTGGAACTTTAACTTCTATTCCCATTATCAATACTCAGCAGACATTCTTCTCTTTGGGGCTAGGGGGTAAGCTCTGGGGTGACGGCCCACTCCTGTGCTGTTAGGAAGCAGGGGAGACAGTGAACTTGGTGTTTGGTAGGAGGTGGGCTGGCAGCATCTGAGAGCAATGATTCCCTTAACCTAGTTTGGGATTTTACCTCTTGTCCTTTGGGCCAAGATCAAATATAGTGTTAAGTGGGGATTTTTTTCCTTCATTTTTTTCCAGGATCTTTGGAAGCTCCCCAAGTTATTTTCGCCAGATCCAAACCCTTACCCACACAGTCTGGAGCCCTTGCTACAGTTATAGGACAGAGAAAATCAAAGTCGGTGAAGTCAGGGACAATTTAAGGTAATAGTAAGAGAATAAGTATATTTTTGTTGTTACCACTTTCTGACTTCATGCCACTGCCTGGGTAGCTAACAAGAAAAGCAGTGCCCTGCAGGCCCTGGGGACATAGCTCAGTGGTACACCATATGCATAGCGTGCACAAAGCCCTGGGCCAGATCCCCAACACCAGCAAATAAAAAAGGCAGTCATGTTGGGACTTCATAAAACAAAGCACATAAGGACTCCTTCAAACCACATAGCTGGCTTCTATAATGTGCTGGCCTCCCAGAAGGTGGCGCTGTGGCAGTGAGAACTTGGCTGTTATTAGAGGCTTTTGCTTAAAAATACGGGGTCTTAGAGACAAATCAAAAACATGAAAGCCATAACCAACTTTCACAGGTAAAGTATGACAGTGGGTATGGGAGAAGATGATGCTTTTAAAACCCAATTGCAGTTAACTGTCTCAAAAGAGAATGGGTATTTCTTTTCAGGAAAGATAGACTAGATTAGACTAGAGGTAGGTGGTTTGCGGACTTAGCGATAATGAAGTGGGAAGGAATCAAAAATATTTTATGAGGGCTTTGGTGATGTTGATAAATGTGATGGTTACAAGTGTTAAGTAAACACACACCTGTTGATTGGCAGCAAAACAAGCTATCCCCATCCCACACCACCTGTGGAAGCCCATGCACTTGAGGAGTCACCATAGTTGGTCTTGTGAAGCTGTATCCTGGCTTCACAAGGGCTGCCCTCAGTGTTACCTTCCAGCTATAACCTTCAAAACTTACCAGGAAATTCTCTGAAACCCCAAGACTGTAATTGTTCCTCTCTCCTCTGCACAATCCTACAGGCTCAGCATCAGTGGCACACTTCTCATGAGCTTAATATTCTTCTTACCTCTGGGGCAGTGTTTATAAACTTCTTTGAGAAACATTATTCATTAAAATGCCCCCGGAGAGCAAAGGAGGAAAGAAAGTCATTTACACACCACAGGGTTCCTTTACATTGGATCAGAAAGCCTCAGGTATCTTTCCCTAGCCCATTTAAACTCTTCACAGAAAGGCATGAGAAGAGAGACAAGAACACCAAATCCACGGCTTGGTCATCTACCATGATGTACCGGAAAACTGAAAACACCCCGAATTCTGGTGCTGCTTAGCCAGTGACACTTTAATGCTGATACCAAGCACGTTGTCCAATGATGAACAACTTGTGAAGTGTAGAAAACTGAGTGAGAAGGTCAAGATGTCCTTTAGCACACTGACATCCAAAAGGCTGAGTGTGACAGACAGCTCCAAACCAAGCTGATGCCTGCCAAGGAGTGCTGGCATCCCTCCAGTTCCAGGTCTGTAAGAGTTGGACCTGCCGTGGTATGTTGCCATCCGAGCTTTTCTCCTGGTATCCCCTACAGTCCTCTCGGAATCCATGTTTGGCAGTGTAGGCTTGTCAGCAACGCAGGCTTGAGAAGGCGCAGCTCTTCACCTGGAATTCTTCTCAAACATGGTCCTGCAGAACTCAAGCTTGCCATCTTCTAGGGCAGCAGAGGTGAGAGAGAGCATGCTGACGGTATGTGGACATGGGCCCAGAGTCAGCCACAGTCTCAGGAGTCAGCCACCGTGAGCATTGTGGCTACAGGGAAGCATCTCCATGCAGGCTCACCAGCCCAGTGTCTGCAGAAACCATTAATTTGGTTTGTATCACTCATCTGCGGGGGGGCTGCCTTCCTTAACAGAGAAGTAGCTTACATAGTGAGGAGGCCACAGCCCATTCCAGTAGCAGTCTTGTGAAACTGGCAAGCAGAGGTCTCTCCGACCAGTTACTGATGAGCTGTCACCAGCTGTGACAGTCCCAGAAACCTTCCTCATATGAGGTAGTGAGGCAGACATGCTAGACTGAAGAAGATGCAGTGTGTTTGCAAAACATTATATAATACTGAGAAAATACCAGTTGTCCTCTTGGAGGGAACTGTGCTGAGGGCTTCAAAAATGAAACCCTGTCTAAGACCCCGCTGTGTCACCCTCAGCAAGTGTTATATTCAGACAGAGACATTGACCTATTTGTCTTCTTAGCTCCTGCCTGTCTATTCTACCAGTATAGTGTGTGTGTGTGTGTGTGTGTGTGTGTGTGTGTGTGTGTGTGTTGTACATATATATAATGTTAACTGTATTTTCTGTGTTCTCAGTGTTTTTATATTTGGGCTCCCTACAGACTTTTTATTCAGGAAAGTGACCACCTGAATATAACCTCAAGTTGCCCCAGAACATGCCTTTTATATGCAAACCAACCAGTCCCAGGTTTGCACCCCCAACAACTATCCTTTATGAAACTCTCCCACACCAATCCAAAGTGTTTGCTCTACTCTGTCATTCCTTAATCAGATCCTAAGCATCTAACACTTCCAGAGCCCACGGGAAATTATTCAAAATGGGTCATTCTAACCTGTGATAAGCCTTCTCTTTGCCCAGGACACCAGCGAAGGTGCTTGCCTAGACTCTGCCCTCGTGCCTGACTGCCTCCTGGCCAGCACTGTGGGGTTTGTTGTTTGTTTGTTTGTTTGTTTTTCTGACCAGTGATTGCAGTGTGTGTTGTTATGTGCCTCTCTGAGAGCTGTAAGCTCCCTTTTCCTCCTTTGGAAGCTTTTCCCTCTTCCTCCTGTGACTGTACTGAATTCTCCATACCATGTCCAACACGGACATTCTTAGAACAAACACCAATAGAATTTCTTTGCCCATGCAGCTCCAGGAACCAACAAACACGATTAATTCAGTTGGTATCACCCAGCTCTAAGCTGCTGCCTTAGCACTCCGTGATAGTCCTCCACCACACGCTGGTACCTCCTCAGCAGTGAGCTTGGCTAGCCTGATCCGCCTGCAGCCTCACAAAAGGATGCAGCATCTACATGGCGACTGGTCTGGCTGCTAGCCAGTGAGGCCTCTTGTTGCAGTTAGTAACTCTTTTTTTTTTTTTTTTCCTACATTGAGAAACAAAACTCAAGTATAGCTGAACCACCTGGTTGGAAGTCGGGGAGAGGCAGCCTGGCTTTCAATTTGGGGAAGATGGGAGGGTACTTCTAAGAGCCCGCCCAAAGGGGATTGGTTTGCTTGAAAGAAAGCCAAGGAACTCTTTTTCTGAAATGGATTAAGAAATAAGCTACTGGGAAAGATAGCATCTGAAAATTGATACTGTCTCTTGCAGAGCTGGCCAGATCCCAAGAGAAGAGTGATGCTTCTTCAACTGTTAACAATTACTACCTTGTTATAGACGAGGGAGGTTCAGTGGCCTCATTCTCGAGCTGCATTACTGAAGCACACACTGCTCTTGGAAAAAAATGCCTGGCACCCTGGATCCTTAGACTTGAACCTACCATTGCATTTTGTAGCAAAGTTCTGTGGTCCTGTGTAACCTCCATTCAGTTTGGGTGGAAGAAGACCCAGTCTGTTCTTGTGTCCCTAAACTGGGCAGGTGACCAGTATAAAGTCGCCTCTCCTATGAGTCCCTCCATAGTCACTCCCCGTTAGCAGCCAGCCTCCGGTCACTCAGCCAGCCTCAGTGGGATGCTTGTTACAGTCACATGCCTTTGCTTTACAGTCCTTGTGTCCTTAGGACATAATTGTTCCTAAAAGTTCTACAGAGAGAAAATGGCATGTTAAGCCATGCCTGTCTTTGGAAAAAGCAAGCTTTACTCATGGAATATTTACAACTGTGCTTACCTGATCTGCAGAGTTGGAACTGGGTCCAGGGAGTGTAGGTGTTTAACTGCAGGGCTTGGAGAATGATGAAGTAGTTGCCCTGTTGACATGATTGATGTTGATATTTATCCTTTATTCTTTCAAATTAGGCTATAAAGAAAAGACTCAGGTTCCCTCCAGTCCTTGGCATGGAAAGCATCACTAGTTAGACTAAAACAGTAGTTGCATAGACTGTTCTCGCCTTCCAAGCGTGGGTATTCCAGTCAGCTGCATATCTATCAAGGGCTTGCTGCTCTTAACCTAATCTAGGTAATCCAGTTACCTGATGAGTGGGTAAATCATTCCTTTAGCTACATCAGGGAAACATAACCTATGACCCCAGCACAAGATAGGATATAAGTCGGAAAGCCAGCCAGGTTCTCAGATGATGAGAAAAGACAGCTGGTTGTAAGTCGCTGTGGTGCTTTTATTTATTAGTCTCCTGTTATTAAGTAGAAGGTTTGCTCTTATTTTATTTCTGTACTGAAATATTTCAGAGGATTTTGTCTCCTCCCCATTTCCTATTTCAGATAGGTGACAAGCTCAAATGTAGATATTTTGAATTGGATAAGTTTTTTTTATATTTTCTTGTAGTGTTTAACTAAAACTGTATTGGATAATGAACCATTCGTAGTTTTTAACCAGGTGTCATAATATGAAATTTTCAAAACTGCTGCTCTTAGAAGAGTCTCTTCTGGTCTTTTGTTTTATGCCTGTTCACCCTTCTTTCTGTTACGCATGTGTGCAGATGTTCACTCTTTCTTTGTGCAGAGGATCTGAGCTGTCCACCACGGGCTGTTGGTCATTAAGAAGGAGACGCCACAAGATCTAGGGAGTTGGCTTAGTAGGTAAAGCACTTTCTGTACAATCATGAGGACCTGAGTTCAGATACTCAGAACTCAACATAAAGTCAGGACCTGTCGTGTATGCCTGGAATCCCAGTGCTTCTGCAGCAAGATGGGAGATGGAAACAGGAAACTCCCCAGAAGCTCGGGGAGCTAGCAAGCCTGGTGCATGCATCAGCCCACAGCAAAGGATCTCTCTCAAGATGGAATGCTTCATTCACACACAGGAATACACACCCATCCTACAGATACACAAAAAAGGAGAGAGGCCCTCCCTGTACCTCCGTGAAGGGAAGTTACTGTACATAAACATGGAGAAGATACAGCCTTCTAAGGGGTCAGGCTCGTGAAAACTGGCCACGTGTCTGAGCCGGGCAGCAGTACTGTGGCCAGATCACGTCTTCTCTGACTTCTGCTGCTATCAGATCCTCTGCATAAAGAAGGGGTAAATGTGTATAGACACATGTGCATAAGCATACACATAGCAATAAGAGGATGAACAGGTGTAAAATAAAAGTTGAGGGGAATCTTATTTCTAAGAGCAGCTTTTTTTAAAATTACATAAGTACCTGATTCAAAACTTCAGCCAGTCGGTGGTGGTGCACACCTTTAATCTCAGCACTCGGGAGGCAGAGGCAGGCGAATCACTGTGAGCCCAAGGCCAGCCTGGTCTACAGAGTGAGTTCCAGGAGGGCCAGAGTTACAGCAAAGAAACCCGTCTCAGGGGTGGGGAGTCGCGGGGATTGCAAATGGTATTAGCCAATACAATTTGCAGGGTGACAGCACTGGGGTACTCAAGGCACCCATCTGGCATTGTGCACTGTTTTTGCATCCATTCTTCAGAAGACACGACTAGAACTCTTCCCATTCATTGATCAGCAGATGCCTACCAGTGCCAGAGCTCTCTCCCCTGGGTGGCAGCTGCCTGCCCGTCACATGGCAGCCTGGTGCTGGCGCAGCGTGCGTGTAGGAGTCAAAGTTGCCATTCATGCATTGCTAGCAGCTTCTTGCCAATGACATCATACCTAGGCAGGGACAGCATAAACTTTACTTCTTGCATGAAGTCTCAAAATATGATACAAAATATTAGTAAAAACAAAAGCACGAAATATGAAACAGAACCAAGAAATGAGAAAATTCAAAAAAAAAATTTTTAAATCAGAGATCAAATAAACTATAGTTGAGGTAAAACTTGGTCCTGAATGTTGTGTTAGCAGAACAAAGAGGAAGCATGACACAGAGCAGAGTTCTCACTACCTAAAAGACGACACTGAGCGTGCATGATGAGGCTCTGAGTTTGATTTTCCGGCCCTACAAAAAATTAAAAAAAAAAAAAAAAAACATAAAAAACCCAAAAATGTATGGGAGGTAAAATCAGGCTTTTTCCTCATTCTTATTCCAAAGTAACTATTTAGTGTGCTTTATACAGAGTTCACCGAATGAAGTAATAGTACTCTCGGCCAGCTAGCCCAGAAACGTGTTTCATTTGGCAACTTCCTGACACGATGTACGTGCAGGAAAAACATGACGGCGCATGTCAGCGAAGATGGCACTGTGACAAGACAGAGCCAGCACAGGGAGTCTTTGCAGCCACACAGTCCAGGCGTCGGATAATGGCTGCCTAGAGTACTGTGGGTTGCATGTGTCTCAGACCATCCTAAATGCAGCTTGTCTTGGGGCTGGTTGTTCACTCAGGCAAGGGCTCAGATACCTGGTCTCTCCTCTTGCTGCATGAAGACGTACCCACACAGTTGGGAAGCAGGTGGCAGAGGAATTCTCTCCACACCATCTGGCCTTTGTGTTCTCTGGTCCTATACCCACAGTTTCTGCTGTCTCAGTACCGTGTCCTCCTTTTGCCTCCCTCCCTCTTTCCCGCTCTTCCTCTCTCCTCTTTTCTCATCTCTCTCCCTATCTGACCTGAACAGCTTCCCTCCTGCCCAACCCTATCCTGTTCCCACCCCCTGATCTGACTTAGTGTTTTTTGACCCTGCTCCGGCAGAGCCCAGGTGCTGTTCTCGCACGCAGACTCCATGGATTGTCTGACTGTTTTGCCCGTCTCTAGAAGGCAGAAATCGGGTCCAGTCTGAAGTCCCAGCATAGTATCCAGAACACAGTAGGAGCTTAAGAAATTCTGCTGCGGACATGGATGAGTGAATGTCCCATTTCTTCCTTTGTTTGTTTTGCTAATATTTGGATGCCTGTGTATATTTGCAAACCCTTTCCATCCCTGAGGGCCCCAGTTTTCTTCCTCTAGTAAGCCCGACATGTAAAATTGCATTTATCTTGTCAGTTTTCAGTCCCTTGAGACTTAACAGTTCATATCATCAAGTTTAGCACTGCGTGGTTCCTAAGCACATTGTCTCTTCAGTAAAGCCATAACTGAAGGTAGAATTAGACCTCGTGTGTCTCTTAAATCCCTGGCAACACCCAAAATGCTTTACTGCCTTGAAATACAAGATCTAAAATAAATAATACATACCCACATACATAAATTATCTTGTGGAAGATAATTCTATTTTTCTGGCTTGAAGTAAAATGAATAATCTCAGAAGACAAAATCTAATAGAAAATTCATAAATGATGCATTTTATTATTAAACATGCTTAAAAATTAAATGTCCCATCTCTTGTAGCACTGCAAAACTATTTCCTATAAAATAACCAGGATCACTACTCTCGATAATGGCCTCTGACCTGCCTTCCTGACCCCACCATGAACCTGCTTATTCCAGCACTGTTTCCTCGTGGGGACCTTCCACTGCAGGCCACACATACCACGGGCCTACTATGAAGAGGCAGAGCCGCAGTGAAGCTCAGTCTATTTGAGATCTACCATCCTTCAGCTTGTTTGCTCTTCTTCGCCCCTTAGGTCTCTTTCACAGTTTTATCACTGAGACAAGAGTTTCTCTGAACGCTGAAGGTGTATATATGTATATATATTTTTTTTTAATTTTGAACTTTCCATGAATTCTTCAGGTGTCTCTCAAATTGTATACTACATATACCAGAGGCTGCACTCTGCTCTCAGAGCGGTGACTGGCATTGAGCACCGTGTGCAGTGTATCAACAAGGTTCTTGAGCAATGCACTTTATGTTTCTATGTTTGTAGTGGTCTCAGGACAGAACCAAAGCTCTCTTGACCTTTACCTTTTTCACTTTTACCGAAGTCCAGTCCCATGTGGCGCTATATCACTGTCATTGAGAATGCAAGGTAGAAATGGCCTGATTCTGAACTTAGGCCAACCAACACGGACTCTGTTACTTCCCAGTTGGCAACTTTGTGCCTCAGCTAACTTCTTTGAGCATCAGTTTCCTCCTCTATAAGATAAACATAAAAATACTCATCTTTGGGGTTGGTGTCCTGGTTATGAATTGCCTCAAAAGCTAGGAGATGCACCTGGTTTAAAAATGGGCAAAGAACTTGGATAGACATTTCTCCAAAGGAGAGAATACAGATGGCCAGTAGACCTGAAAGGACTCTCCAGCACTGATCACAAGGGAAGTACTAGTCAAACTCACAGTGACTCTGCCTCACACTCACGAGGCTGGCTACCGTTTCTGCAACCAAGTGTAGAGTGGTGGCCACCAGACTAAAGAGGGAGAAAGTGGGGTTAGTGTCTAGTGGGCACAGGTTACGGTTTCACAGAATGAAGTTGGGATGCTTACGTAACCGGTGTGCATGGCTTCGTGAGGCTGAACTGTGATTGGGATTGTCGGCGTGGTAAGCTGTGTGTTTTGTGTAATCTGTTAAAATTTCCAAAGTGAATGTAGACTGCGTGCAGTGTTACCGATGCTACAGAGATGGGTGTAGAAAAACTCTTGTTTTGTGTCTGAGAAAAACGTGGAGGGGAAAAAAAGTTAGGTAGTTTGCCCAAGCCATGCAGACACTGGTGGTGCTGAAATCCATACGCAGGCAGCCCTAGTCCAGACCCTGCCATCTGAGCACTGGGCCCCTCAAGGGGCTTAGTTTTATCAGCTTTGTTTCCTGGTGGAGCTCCTAGTCCGTGTGGCCTGGGCCTCCCTGCAGAGTCTGGCTGTCACCGCAAAAGGCTCATCCTAGGATTCCTGGCAGTATGCAAGCATTGGGCATATGCAAAAATTGTGCATATGAGTGTTGTGCCACAGGGACCAAAAGAGGGCATAGGATCCCCGGGGACTGGAGTTACAGATGGTTGTGAGCCACTGGGTAGGTGCCAGGAATTGAACTCTTATCCTCTTCATGAGCAGTCAGTGCCCCTAACTGCTGAGCCACCTCTACTCCAACCTTTAACCTTCCCTCATTTGGATGGAGCCTGACTTTCAAAGTCTTGGAAGAGAAGGCTAGCGCTTTCTGCATCCACACTCCTGCGCAGGTTGGCTATGTGTCTCCGATACCCTAGTCTCCCATGAACGGACAGCAGATCTGATTGGCAGAGGAAATTCGACCGGACCTTAGCTGAAGCCAGGAGCCTGGCCCTCTGCTGTGGAGTAGAGGGACAGAGGAAGGGAAAGGCACGTCCATCCTGTGGACATTGCAGAGTGTTATGGGGGGGGAGAGGGGGACGCAGGCAATCTAAGGTGTGTATGCTTTTTCTCCCATGTTCAGAAGCCAGAGACAGAAGTCTAGCATCTCTCTCTCTTCCTTGACATCTCAGGAAGCAGCTAGCCCTAAGGTGAGGTGGTGAGGTCTTTAGGAGTTTTGATCAGAGATGCTGCTGTTTTCACTGGCACTGTATCCATGTTCCTGGGAAGAAGGAGGCTAGGGCAAACGATGGATGCCAGCTCAGCCTCCCTGCCTGCCTGGAGGGAGCTTCCTCGGGAGCACCTGGCACTTTTGCCCACATCGTCCTGGCAACAAAGACCAGAGAACAGCCATTTAACTGGGCCCATCACTTCCCTCAGCAAGTCCAAGTCTCTTTTTTGAGAAAAAACAAGAGGACGGATGCTGACGCACACCTGACAGCCCTGAAGTCTCCTCCCTGGAGACCTCTCTGCAGGTCTCTTTGTGACTGCCACAAAAACAGACACAGTTCTTGACCCTTCTTTGCCCCCATCCTGGCCAGTACATAGGATTTGGGTCCCTGTTACCTGGGGGTTTCAGAAATACCTGAGAGTCTGTGTCTTCTCGGCAGAGTTAGAGGGGAAAATGAGCCATAGAGGGGGAAAGCCCAACTGTAGGTGTTTGTTAGTTGAGATAATACTGTTTTCTTGGTGCATTGTAACAGTGATGTGCCACATCCATTTCCTGATATGCGAGGTCGCCCCTGAGAGTCCTGCAGCAGGCCATGCAGACCTGCCTCATGAGCTTCATGTTGCCGCCTTATGACATTCTGTCCCCGGTGTCCCCAGATTTGCTCACAGCATGGCTGCTGTAAGAACTGAAACAGGTTCTTAATGACCCCTGCTTTGTTTGAAGAGACGCTTTCTTGTGCTCGAGTCTTCACTGAGATTCTCCAGAAAGAGTAGTGGCGAGGCTGATAACTAATGGTAACCCAAAGCAGAGACTTATCCAGCAGCACTGCACCGGAGGCACCGGAGGCGGAGTAATGAATACAGAAGCTATGCAATAGTGTGTCGTTGGATAAATAAGTAGGACAGAATTAAATGTCCAGAGACGAACCCATCCCTATGCCACTGACTGTCGCCAGGCTGCCGGAGCTGTGCAGTGGGGAAAGAAGAGTCTCATCAGCAATGGGCCTGGGGCAGTGGGCTCTCCACCTGCAAAAGGATAAAGTTGGATCCCAGGTCTTGCCATACATAAAAATTAATCCCAAGCTGACAAAATACAAGAAATTGAATACAAGAAAGCTGAAATTCCCTGAATATATAGGAATACCTTTTTATGACTTTGACTAAGGAGCAGTTTCTTTAATACAGCCTCATAAAGCGTATGAAACAAAGTGATTAGAGTGGACCCCATTGAAAAGTTTGTCTTGTGTGCATCAGAAGCCAGAAAGGGAGGCTGGAGAGATGGGTCAGTACGTAAGAGCATTTGCTGCATGAGCTTGAGGACCTGAGTTCAAATCCAGCACTGGTGAGGAGGTCAGACAGAGACAGAAGGGTCACTGGGGCTTGCCACACACCACCCTAGCTCAGAGTTCAGTGAGAGACCCCGTCTCCAGGGAACAAGGTGGAGAGTGATAGAGCAGGACACCTGATGGCCTCCTCTCCCTCTGTGCACACACAGGCCACACAAACCGCATGCGTGCACGCATGTACCACACCAAAGCACACAGAGAAAACAGTTGCAAATCATATATGGCAAGAGCCTTTATCCAGAATGTATTCAGAATCCTTATAACAAGAATAAGAGGACACACAGTTTTAGAATTGAACAAAGGATTTCAAAGACACCCCTTCAAAGGACATGCACAAGTGGCTGATAACCACCCAGAAAAGATGTGTCATTAGGAGAATGCAGATCAAAACCACCTCAGACCCCGGAGGGTGGCTGTAATCAGAGCTAGGTAATAACACGTGTGGGTGAAGGTGTAGAGAAGTTGGAATCTATACACTGCTGATGAGACTGTAAAATGGTGTTGCTGCTCTGGGAAAAGTTGGCAGTCCCTCGGAGTTAAATATAGAGTTACCAATTAACACAGCCACCCCTTAAGTAGTAGTATACTTGAGTGCATGGATGTGTGGTAGCATTACTCATAAGAGCCCAAACATGGAAGCAACCTGATGTCTACCAGATAATAAATAAAATACACTACACACAGAGCTATTAAAAACAATAATGAAATGCTGATGCACACAGCAATCTGGGCATGCCTTGATAACATGGAGTAAAGCCAGTCACGAAGCACCCCATGCCACAGTCCTGCTGATGTAAAATGTACAGCTGAACGTGTGACAGACACACGCCTGTTTTCCCAGCGCCAGGGCTAACGCAAGAGGATCCTGAGTTTGAGGACAGCCTGGGCTACGCAGGCCCTAATTCAAACAAAAAGAATGTACAGAACAGATGATTCCACAGAGACTAAAAGCAGACTGGTGGTTGTTCTGGGCTGGTTGGGGGAGGGAGAATGAGGGTGACCTTCTGGAATAATGAAAACTTCTGAAATTCTATTTTTGGGTAGTCACAGAGCTCTGTAGCAGGACACTTTGAAAGAGTTTTGTGATTTTGGTTTCTTTAAAAACGCAGAATAGCATTTGGACTTTGTTTTTGTTCCCATCCCAGGTGTAGTGGATGAGAATGAGTTGGTTTATACTGTTTGTTGCTGGTGGCTATGATTTGCAGCTGTTCTGCCACGTGTAGCTTGTTCTTATGATTGCGTGCTGTTTAGACTTCTGGGAACTTAGAGTATCCAAGGTTGAAACCTGGAGAGCTGGGGTTGGGCGGTTGTTGGTGGGTTGGTTTGTTGTTATTGCCTAGAGGAACTAGCATTGGAGGAATTCCATTGGAGAGGAACTAGAGGAACTTCCATTGGAGAAATTAGGTTCAGGAATACTGAGTTGAGATGCTAGTTCGACTCACTATCCACTCCTGGTCTCCAAGCTTCAGACAGCCAAAAAGAGCTGTGAAGATTTCTTTTTTTCTCTTTCTCTTTCCAGGCTGCCTATGAGGGTGTGAAGATTTATTTATTTATTTCTGTTCTCCCTTTCTCTTTCCTGAGCTGGAGGGTAAAAAAGCACAATAGCAACCTGCTACGACTCTGTGTACAATAAAAACTCCTGAGCTACATACTCTTAAGTGGGTGGATTTTATTCAGATGTGAAATAGAGAGGTAGATGCACACACCTGTAACCCCAGCAGGAAAACAGTGAGTGCAAGGACATCCTGGGAAACCTGAGAGAGGCCCTGTCTCAAAAAAGATACAACATCTGCCAGGCGGTGGTGGCGCACGCCTTTAACCTCAGCGCTCAGGAGGCAGAGGCAGGTGGATATTCTGTGAGTTTGAGGCCAGCCTGGTGCACAGAGTGAGTTCCAGGATAGCTAGAGTTACAACAGAGAAACCCTGTCTTGAAAAACCAAAAAAAGAAAAATGTAGCATCTATTCCAAAATTTAGTATTTTAAGAATCGGGAACAGAACAAGCTGGATGTGGTGCTCATGGCATCATCTCAGCACTTGGGAGTATATAAGACAGGGGATTGCCATTAGTTTGAGACCAGCCTGGGCTGCATAGTAAATTCCAGGCCTTCTTTAGAAACAAAACAAGGCCTTCAATGTCAGCAGAAAATTTTGTACTTCTTGGATACCCACACACTGTAAGAAAAGCTTATTTAGGGCTGGAGCTGGGGCTTGGAGGTAAGAGCATGTACTGCTCTTCCAGAGGACCAGAGGACAGTTCTCAGCACCCACATCAGAGAGCTCACAACTGCCTGTGACTTCAGCTCCCAGGGGGTCTGATGCCTCTGGCCAACTTGGGCACCAGCACGTATGTGCACACACTTGTACATAATTAAAAGTAATAAATGTGTCTTTAAAATAAAATTTAAAAAAAACAATTTCCGGTAGTAATTTTAAAGGTTTGTTTGAAGATGCTTATTTAGTGTATCCTGTTCATGAAACATTATATTGGTTTATCCAACAGTTTTTGTCCACTTTGTTTTAGGTGTACTATGAGATCTTAAGAGGAGAGGTTTGGGGCCCCATGTTGTCCACAGTGTCTCACATTGCCAAGCAAGTTAACGGGGCCATGGCAGCTGTCACTGGGCCTGGCCTCACTTGCATACCCCTGTTTGGAAAGGTGTCAGGCTCCAGAACTTCTATGGCTTCAGTCCCCACAGAGCTCAGGGACCTTGACTACAGTTTCAGGGTCTTAAGCTTCACCTCATGCTCCAAATCTGTGAGGGAGCAGCTGAGAATGGGGCTGACTGCCCCCCACCCCAGCTTCCCTGCCCTTGATAATCCCTCCCATGCTGCTCCACACAGCCCTGTGCCTGATCAAGAAGACAATGTGACTCAACAAGTGGTTTGGTCTTTGAAAGGTGACTCCTGGAGATACCTTAGGTGACCCAGCCCTGGCCGGCCAGGCCGCTCCTGGTACTTCCTTCTGTGGAGCGCCAGACATTTTCCTGGTTAACCCTCTGTAATCGTGCCTGGTCTGAAAAAGTGGGCACCTGCTACTGACTCCCCCAGATACCCTGCCTGTCATTAGGGAGCCCTGCATTTCCATGTTAACCAAAGGAGCAATGAGCTTCGGTCAGCTTGCCTCATACCAAGGGGCTTCTGTTCTGACGCTCGAGTTCTGAGGCAGAAGGAGCTGTGATAGATAGGGAAAGTATATATACACACAGAGACACACGTTTGCACATGTGCACTCTGTATTGTGTGGATATGTGTGTTTCTGCTGTGCTGGTTGTGTTATTACCTGGCCAAGATGTTACAGTTTTACTTAATTCATCTGTCTCTCTTTCACGGACCTTGGTTCTTAAGATGACAAACAAAATCCCTAAACCATTAATAGTCACTTTTCTGTGTTTGTGACCTCTCACAGAAAGCAGTAGAATTAAACGAGTTCTAATTTCTCCCTGTCCACAGTTTGATGAGTTTATCAGGATTCTAAATCACATTTACAAGCAACTGCTTCCTCATGGCCCAGGGCTGAACACAGCTGTGTCCCTGAATGAAGATCTGGAGCCTGCCACATGTCCTGCCTCTCAGGCTGTCAGGTGGAGGAAAAGGCAGGCAGCCTCTTTCTGACCAGTCCCAGCTCTCCTCTTGGTTGTGTGGGAAGGGGAGAGGGTAGCAGGAAGGCCTGTGTCCTGGTCATAGGTGTTTAAGGTAGCAAAGCCTGGTGTGCTAGAGAGTAGGTTAACCCTGCTCTTTTCATTTCCCTTCAGAAAGAGTACAGGCAGGAAGGGGCTATGAAGTATTGGGTTTCACATCTGTTCTGGGAATTAGCCTCACATAAATCCACTTTTCTTTTAAGCACCCTGAAACATCCCAGGAGCCCCTCCTTTACCCTCCGCCCTCCCTGTTGGCTTCCCCCGCCTGGGAGCAGCTGAAGGGCTCCCAGAGAGATCATCCCATTGATCTTTGTCATGGCTACCAAAAGAGGGAATCTCGGAGCCTTAGAAGTCAGAATGTCTGTGGGTCAGTGTGGGGTTCTGCTCCCATGAGGGTTTAGAGCAGAATGTGAGGTGCATGCCAGCAGTGTGATGTGCCAAAAGGAAGGCCCAATTTAGAAGGGGAGAGTTGCTTCTCACCTCAGCCTGCTGTTGGAGTGAGCTCTGGCAGGTCACCACCCTCTCTCAGCTAGTGAAGTCAGGGCCTTGTTTCCAGAAGTGTGTTCAAAACATACAGGCTTCCACCTCCAGCTGGCCTGAGGAGGGCTGCCTTCCGGTGCCAGCTCTGAAAGGCTCATGTTGAAGACGCTGAAGAGCCTGTCCTCCAAGAGACTAAATCAGCACGTCTCAAATTTGCCCTACAATGCTGACTAATATCTTGACATTTTGAGAAATGAAGTTACACTCCAAAATACTGCAAATCTATAACCCACCGTGCGATGCATGTACTGTATTCACTTTAAAGTAACTTTCTGACTTCCATATCGAATTCAAAGAGAAAAGAGAATAAGAAAAATAAATAATCTACTTGACAAGGTGACTTCTAGTGTTAAAAACCAGCACAGAGTTACAGATAGTTAGGAAAAAGTGCCAGGCATGGTGGCCACGCCTTTAATCCCAGTACTCAGGAAGCAGAGGCAGGCTAATCCCATGAGTTTGCGGTCAACCTGATCTACACAGTAGATCTACAACCTGATCTACAAGGCAGCCAGAGCTACAATGTTGAAACTCTCTCTCAAAAATAAATAAAACAAATAAAAACAAATATTCTGGGACTTCTGCTTTTTCCCTCCACCTTTCAGGTGTTTATGGTGGTTTTGGGGTATGTGGCGCCATTAATTCTGTGAATTGTGACCACCCGAGAGCTCCAGGGGTGTAGTCGGCCAGCGCCCAGTGCTTACATGGTCAGCCCAAAATTTGGCACACATAGGAAATAACAGATTGAATGGATCGAAAGGTCTCTCACCTGTATAGTTCAGTATATACACATATGTAAGAAAGAATTAAATTGCCAGTTTTGTAAGGCAAGGAATGATTGTAAATTCTCCTTAAATTAGTATATGTTACTTAACTAAGTTTCTACTGAGAAAATATGGAGAACAAGGAATTAAGGAGCAGCTGGAGTAGGGACTACATGGGAAATGTGTGAGAGGAAAATAGGAAAATAGAAATAGGTGGAGACCGTATTGCTTTGGGAAATAGCAACTTCTTATTATTTGCCAGTTCATACGTGTATATTTGCCAGTTTCATACACCTATGATGATGTGTTTTGATCATATTCCTTTTTCCTTCCTATCCCCCTTCCACTCCTGCTGAACTAACTCCTTCTTGCCAACAAGTCCCACTCCCTGCTTTCACATCTGTGTGTGTGTGTGTGTGTCTCCTAGTCTACTCAGAGGTGCCTACATGAGTAGGGGAGGGTTGTTTCCTGGCTACACCACTGAGGAAGAGGAGCCCCCTCTCTTGGTAACCATTCTTGGTGTTACACGCATGTTTAAGGTGTTGATCTTCATTGGTGTTGGGTTTTGAATTTGGTAATTCAAATACATCCCGTCTGTCTGCCTGTTCCTTCTAGTCCCTTAAGAAGCACCTCACCCTTTGTTGACTTGTCATTCTTCAGGATCCTGCTTGGTCCTCTCTCATTTTCAGCTGACTCCATGTAGTACAGTTTCAAACCTAGACGTCTGGCCACAGCCGCCGTGGCATCCCAGTTTGAGAGGTCGGGTTCTCATTAGGCACGTACGTGGCAGCACCTCAGCCCACCCTTCTCTTTGGGTCCACACGTCCCAGACGTGTTGGGGCATCTCTCCTGTTAATTGCACAAGCCTCTAAGCGTAACACACTCCAGACTGAACTTGTGAACTTGTCCATCAGACACCCCTAGGACCCTCCCAGTCATCTTCCTCAGAGACAAAGCCAGTGACTGAGTCTCTCTGGCCCCTTTCTTCATCATCCCATGAACCCATCAGTTATTATCAGTTATTACATTCTGTCCTTCAGATACTTTTCATGTGTCAGGTATGGTCTCATCGTGTCTTGTGTACCCCATTTTCTGTGACTCACAGTGTTTTCCATGTTGATCTTACACCCTCGGTCTCATCCCGTCATTCTCCTCCGTGCTCTTAAAATGATTTCTTCTTTTTTTTTTTTTTTTTTTTTTTTTTTTTTTTTGTTGTTGTTGTTGTTGTTGTCTGTTTTGAGACAGGCTCTCACCCTGGCTGGCCTCCAACTCACAGAGATTCATCAGCCTCTGCCTCCCAAGTGGTGGTATTAAAGGTGTGTGCCACCATGCCATGCTTAAAATGCTTTCTTAAGGGCTGGGATAGTGGATCAGTCAGTAAATGCTGGCCACACAAATGTGAAGCCTTGAGTTCCAATCCCCAGAGCCCAGGCCAGAAGCCAGGTGTAACACCCTGGCCTATAACCCCAGCTCTTGTAGGCAGAGGCAGGCAGATCCCCAGAGCTCAGTGGCCAGTCAGCCCAGCCATGTCAGTGGGCTTCAGTGAGACCCTGTCTCAGAAAACAAGGTCGAGTGGAGAAAAGAACATCCACTGCTCTTCTGGAGGCCCCCAGCTCAGTGCTAGCACCACAGATAGCCACCTCTAACTCCAACTCCAGGGAGACCTGACATCTCTGGCCTCCATAAGCACCTCCATGTGCGTGCGCGTGTGTACACACACACACACACACACACACACACACACACACACACACAATTTAATGTGACAAATCTTTAAGACAAAAGAAAAACCAAGGTGAACAAGTTGACTGAGGAAGACACTGAGGGTGACCTCTGGTCTCCACCCACAGGAACACTCACATGGTCTTGCATATATGTGGATACATTTGCACACACATACATTTTTTTAAAAAAAAGCTCTTTTTAAGAACCATCGTTTCCCCACTGAGCTGTCTTTAGAAGCTACCTGTAAACCACAAATTCATGCCATGCTTAGTGGCTCGTACTGTAATCCCAGCACTCAGGAGGCAGAAGCAGGAGATTTGCTTTGAGTTCAAGGCTACATGGCTTAATTCCAGGCCAGTCTAAGATATAGGGTAATGCAGAGGGATCCAGCCTTTTCCACAAATGGGTTCACAAAAACTCTACTCAGGAGGGAGTACGAGTGCAGGAAAAATGAAGAATGACAAACGAATAGAGCAATTCATTCTTTTATGGGATCCAAAGAAATGGCACGCACGGTCACGCTTTAAAAATGACACGTAGAATGCTTTAGAAGTAAAACGCAGGAGCATTTTAATAGGGGAATTTAACAGTATATGTTTTAAGAAAAGAGAGGGGCAAGAGAGAGACTGACAATGTCTCATCAGTGGAAAACCCCACACCAAAAGGAGAAGGAGGGAGAAATTAACAATGTATGTTACCAAGGGGGAACCATGCCAGAAAGAGAGAATTGATCTGGCAAGAAGTTTAAAAAGCCAAATGCAGTTTTTTTGGTATGTACATGTAGGTGCAGCCTCCAGAGGAACTGGTTTGATATGCAGATGTAGTCAATGTGGAAGTCAATGTGGATCATGCCCAGGGAGGAGCTGGGTGTCCTTCCTCCTGTGACTTACAAACTTCAAGGTTATCTTGTTTACTATGAAAGAACATTTGATTCAATAACCCATAATTGGTTAAATGTTACTATTAGCTGAATAATATCTCCATCTGCCTCAGAGCAGAGTAGGGTGCCATGTAGGCACCAAAGGATTTTTTTATGGTTTTAGCTCTTTGGTGCATATTTACTTTGTCTATATCTAGGCTCTTTTTGCTTCTATCTGCTAAAGGCTTGTCTCTTCCTGGGAGGACCAATGCCCACTCCCAGAATAGCCTTACAATGTACTATCTATATGCATAGATAGCTCCACACATGCCAGGACTTAGGAGCCAGCAAGGTATTTTACAATAGTAATTACTTTTGAGTAAAAATGGGTGCATCCCCTTCCCAGCCAGCTTAGATATTACTAGGCCATTATTATTGATAAAAGGCTTTTTGTCGCCATTACAGAAAAGGAGAGAAAGGGGCTAAATGGCTGGTGAGTCAAAATTCCCCAGCCAGGGAGTCTGGAACCTTGTCATGCAGACTTCATCCATGTTACCAGGGTATTGGGGCTCCCAGGAGAGTAAGACCTGTTTAAAAATTAGAGTTAAATAGAAGCTAGGCAGTGGTGTTGCACACCTTTCATCCCAGGACTCAGGAGGCAAAGGCAGGTGGATCTCTGTGAGTTCAAGGATAGCCTTGTCTACAGAGTGAGTGCCAAGTGTGCAGCCAAGGCTACACAGAGAAACCCTGTTTTGCAAAAATAATAATAATAAATTATTAATAAATAATATGGATAAATTATGTCTTTGATACTAGTGCTTGGGAGTCAGAGGCTGGCAGGTCTGAGTTCAGGACCATCCTGGTCTACATACATAGAGAATTCTAGGCCAACTAGGACAATATAATAAGACCCTGTCCCAAAACAAAAACCTAACAACAAAGCAAGTATGAAGTTCTAGTGCCTGGCATGGTGATGTTTCCAGCATTCAGTAGTTCAATACCAGCCTGGAGTACATAGTGTATCACTGTCTCCAGACCCAAGGTTTGCCGTGTAGATGAATGGTAGAGTGCTGGCCTAGCAGGCAGCAGGCCCTGGGATCCATGCCCTGCACAGCCAGAGTAAATAGGTAAAAGTCTGCGCTAGGTTACTGCTGTTGCTCACCACTGGCCCAGCATACCCGTCTACGCTCCAGCCGTTCTGGACTACTCTTTCTGCTGTCACACATGGAGCCTTCTCTTTCTCGAAACCCCCCTCTTACCATCAACTCCTCTATCGCCCTTCACCTTCCTCTCTAGTAAGATTTAAGAAAATATTATATTTATATATATTTTATATATATATATTTGTATTACATAGGGTAGAGTGCCCTCTACCACTACACTGTAAAGTTTCTAAAGGATGTAGGAATTGTGTCGTTCATCCTATTACACACATCATCATGTGTGTGTAGCGGATGCTTGTTAGTAAATGTGAGGTAAATGAGAGCCATCTCTCCACTTCTTTCTGTCCTTTGAATTCCTAAGAGGAAACATAAATATCATTCATTTTTGTGATCATGTTTTTACTGAGATTCAAAGGCTGTGCTATTTTATTTACCCAGAACTTTCTGTGAAAATATGCCAGATTTATGGGGGAATGCCTATCTGTAATAATCTGAATGACAGTTAAAAACATAAGGATTATGTTAGGAGTGCTGGCTGCTGCACCTGAGGACCCAATTCTCACAACTGGCTGTAACTCTAGTCCCAGGGGATCCAGTGCCCTCTTCTGGCCTCTGGGAACACCAGGCATGTGCATGGTGCACATGCATAGATGCAGATAAAATGCCCATGAACTAAAAAATACAAAAATAGGAGCCAGTGAGGTGGTACACAGCTGTCATCCCGGTACTCAGGAAGCTGAGGCAGCGGAGTCTCTGGTTCAAGGCCAACCCCAGTAACATAACAAGACCCTGCCTCGGAGAGAGTAGAATATTTAGGTACAAATGGTACAAATCTCAAATCGGCCCCGTGCAGTTAGGGTATGTGTACCCATATCTATTTACCATTTTGAGAAGAAATTGTCGGCTTCCATCTGTTTTCCATTCCTTTCAGCAACAGCCCTGTTGAGGGAAAGCAAAAAAGTAAAATGTCAGTTAGCAGAGCATTATTTTAATTTTTTAATTATTTTTATTCATAACTTAAGGGAAGAAAATACAGATAGGAAATATGTGAGATAGTTCAGTAGAAAAAAACCAATCCTAGACATGGATTCTGTCCCTTCGCTAGTCACGTATTAGCTGTGCTGTCCTGCACAAACAGCTGCACTTTCTGGACTAAGTTCTGCCCTGGGACAATCTCCTGTGTGTAGAGACTTTGCTGTGCACCTGAAGTAAAACTGCTGCCACGTCTTCTCCAAAGGGCTGCTGTGCAGGCCAGATGGAACTGCAAAGGAAAATTAGTCCACTAGCTTACTGTTTCTTACTATCATGTGACACCTCAAACGGCCTCAAGCCTCGGAGGGCAAATACTGCCGCCCGCCCCCCATACACGCTCTTAAAAATGGGCCATTAATTTTATTTGTAGCAAGGTTTGAAACAAAGAAGTACTTGACCTTCACCCCGCTTCACGGAAAAGCTCCCCAGCCACACTGTTCTCTGCACAGATACTCAGTTGACACAAAGTTTTTCTTTGTTGGTAGGTATTGTATATTGTGTAACAAATTTATCCCTAAACTTAGGGCTTTCCAAGCCTTTAGTTACCTCACAGTTTCTGTTGCTTGGGCTTCCGTGTTCGGCCAGCCATCTTTGGTTGAGGTTTCTCCTGAGTTGTGGACAAGCTGGCAGGGAGGGCTCTGACCTCATTTGCGGGATGAACTGTCGATGAGCGTCCAGACTCTCACTCTCTGACCAGCCAACCATGCGGTCCTAAAAGCTTGGGCAGATTGTGTCTTTCAACAGCTCAGATGTCAAAGCTCTCCCCTTCCCCAGTCCTTCAGACTGACTGTACTTGGAGGCACACCTTTAAAGATGTGATGAAGTTAAAACAAGGCCATCACACTGGGTCCTAACATGTGCTCACTGAGGAAGACCATGTGAGGACACAGAGCGGAAAGAGGCCAAACCTACCAGCACCCCCGATCTTGGACTCTGACCTCCAGAACTGTGAGAAAAATGAGGTTATGTTATCTATGTCCCTGAAGGTGTGTGTTTTGTTATGGTGGCCCTAACAGACTAACATGGCTGCTGGCCTCCCTGATCAGCAGTCAGTGGGATGGGGAGAAAACCCCTAGGCCAGAAGCCTCAGGCTGTTTATAACTTAATCTTGGAAGCACCGTCCTATAACTTACTGTATATTGTCTGTGTTAGAAGTGAACCATTAAATCCCCTCCACACTGTACATGAATACCAGGAGGCAGGGTCATCACAGGCCATCTTGCAGGCTGCTGGTCACACTGGCTTTGTTTCCATGTGTGTCTTAAAAAAATAAAGAGCATTGAAGATATGACCAGTTTGGAGATGATTTTACATGGCAGGTTCTGTTACCAAATATTTGGGCACTCTGACTAATCTATAGGCTACAGAACCATTCTGTGAAACGAAGATTATGATGGAGAAGAACTGAAACTGGCTTGTAGGACAACGGTGAAGAAGAGCACTTATGGGGTAGGGTGAAGGTAAATATGATGATCCCCCCCAGTCAAGTGATTCTCAAGAGTGCATGCTGGCGTGGGGGGAGGGAGAGACATAGGGGAAGCAGTGTCCTAGGTTAGAAAAGCTTAGGCAGACTGTATAGGATGCCGTATGTGGAGAGTGGAAAGAAATGTATAGCTTTCAGAAGACAGCAAAGCCACACAGTCTTCTCGGCTGATAGAGCTCAGGCTAAGAAACCGCTCTGATCACCTTCTGGTTCGTGGACGTAGAGGGACGTAAATGAGAGTAGGTTAGAGATAGGCCTGCAGTGCGCCGTAATCCCCAGCGAGAGGAGATAGTTTAGGATAGCCAGTGGGAGAAATAAAAATGATTAAGGAGCTGGACGAATTAGTTTGAGTGCTAAAGCATGAAATAGCAGATGCGTCCCAGAGCCTTCATGAACTTACCAGAGGAGGTTTGCAGGGGAAGGGTCAGCGATGGTTGAAGCCCAGCTTCAGTTCAGAGGATTCCGAGGACATCTGCCTGATGGTAGCAAGGTAACATCTGGTTCCCCAGCGAAGACACCAGGTCCCCCGTGGCTGTGAACCCCTAAATTAGTAGCATTGTCTGCTTGGCTGCCTCATGCTTGTCTAAGCATCGGTGTCCATGTGGCAGAGCTGTCACTCTTCCTGACTTTAAATGTCTCCCATAATCTTAAGGGACATGGGGAGGGGCACAATTCTCCCCTTCCTTTTCAGTGTGTCCTGAGAAATAGCATCTCCTTGTGTTAAGCTCTTGGGTGGGCCTTGGTTGTCATGGGGGAAGAGGCTATTTGCTGTTATCTCCTGGCTACAGGATGGTAAGTCAGCAGATAACCCTAGAGGCCACCTAACTTTTCTTTATAAGCGCTGTAGAACCAGAGTGAGCACTTGGGAGACCTTGCCAGACCTCACAATGGTGTCTTGAGATCTGTGTATTTGCATATAAGGAGTGCTCTTAAAGTAAATGTTCCTGTGAATAAGGAACAGTTCCTGAGATATATTGTCAAAGGTCATGCTCCTGTTGGTGTGCTGACTGCCCTGAAAAAGGTACATGCATGTGGCCATGGGTCAGAGCCAGGCCGCTGCCTGCCTGTGAGGCGGAAGCCCCAGAGCCTCGAGTGGAAGAGACACTCGAACTTCGGATCTTTTTTTGCTCAGTTGTTTTTTTCTAATCACACTGACCTTGTGTGTATATACACATGGCACGTATGTGTTTCTCTGCAGTTTGTGGGAGTCCAAAGGTGGACCTGAGATCATCAGGGTTGGTGACAAGCTCCTTCACCCACTGAGCCGTCTCAGGCCCCTGCTCTTAGTCTGTCGGTTTGTCTTAATGCACCCATGGATTAGTTTTAAACACTCCCCCCACCCCTGTTTTTTAAGAAAAGGCCCAGGGGCTAAGGATGTGACTCAAGTGGGTCAGAGTACTTGCTGTGAAAGCAGAAGGACCTGAGTTGGGAACCTCAGCACACACATACAAACCAGGCATGGCCACACATGCCTGTAACCCCACCATCGGGCAGAGACAGGCAGATCCCAGCCTAGCCAAAACAGCGAGCTTCAGGTTCCACCAGAGACCTGCTTCAAAGCATTAAAAGTGAACAGTGATAGAAGACAACGCTTGTGTACCCATGGGAAGTGTACACATGACACTTCCCCCTACACACACCTCACAAAAAAAGGAAAAGCCTTGGAAGATGAAATTCAAGTTACTGTAATAGCGCTTCTTTGAACTCAGGGTGTTCGTGAGTTCATGTTATTGAACATGAGCCCATATTCAATAAATTTAATAATTTCAGTTACACACAAAATTTAAAATTTAGACACACAATTTTTTTAATTTTTAAATATTTTATTTTATTATGTATTTGAATATTTTGCCTGCCTGTATATATGTGCGCCACACACATGCCTGGTGCCTGTGGAATTCAGAGGAGGGCGTGAGATCCTCTAGAGCAGGAGTTACGGATGGTTGTGAGCTGCCATGTGGGTGCTGGGAACCGAACCTGGGTCCTCTGCAAGGGCAACAAGTGCTCTTAACCACTGAACCAGCTCTCCAGCCCCAAAATAATTTTAAGAAATTAACCCCAAGATTAATTTTCTACCAAATGCCAACTGGCACTTTGTTCTATCAAAGATTGGAATGGCCCTTTTCCTGTTGGGTGCCCTGGGTCAGTTCCTCCCTTAGCTCCTTCTCTGTGTGTCTCCCTTCTTCGTGCTTGCTAGTTTATGCTTCAGAATTTTCATCAATTTGCTCTCACTTGATGATCCTGGCATCTGGGTCTCCACTAGTGGCGCCTAGGGTACATTTTTGTTGTGAGTAGCTGGACAGAACCTGCCTCAAAATGCCTATGAAAGGAGTTTGGTTCATGCTGACGGCGAGTTCTTGCTGTCTGTCTCAGTCACCTTTCTCGCTGCTGCAATGCCTGACCTGACAGAAGCATCGTAAGGAGCAGAGGTTTGTTTTCCTTCATGGTTGAAAGGGCACAGCCCTTCACGGCAGGAAGGCATGGTGAAGCTTGTGCCAGCAGGAGTGTGGCTTGGGACTCCTGGCGCCTCAGTGGGCCAGAAGGAGGGCCAGCTTAGACAACGCGAGGCCCACCCTACCTTTTGCCCCATGGCCCACTTCCTAATGGTTCAAACGTTAGCTTGTGGGGGCATTTCATATCAAATCCTCACAGGAGAGCTTAGCACATGAGGGTCTTCATCCCTCTCTGCCTTCTGCCCTTTCTCCTGCCTTCGTCCTTTCCCATTCCTGTCATAGCTTCACCGACCTCCCTATTTCTTACTTTCTGTGGCTTCATCTGTGTGGAAACATCATGGCTCTGTGTGGAAACAACAGCTCCAGCTCTGTTCTCCACAGCCTAGAGGCCAAGAACAGGAGTTTCGCCCTTTCTACTGAAGTAGAAGGATCCTTGGAGGCAGCCCTGAGGGGCGTGGCTCACATGACAAGGCCACCCGTTGAAGCAATTGCTGTGGTCAAGGGCTTGTGGACTTGGCTAAGTGTGGGCCAAGCTTGCCAGCTTCTGTGATGCAGGGAGTATAGAACCACTATTTCCAGTCTGGCCAGAATAACTGAGACGATATCAAGGGGCGGCAGTGGGGTAGGAGAGGGCAGTTCCCCAAGGGGCTAAAACCGTAAGCAAATGGTGAAGCCCACAGAGCAGACAGAACAGTAAAGCCCCCTACATAACACTTCTGACTCCTTAAAGTCTATCCAGATACAGGTTTCTAAGTAAGATAAAACAAGCCATAGCACTTCACGTTATGCCTGGAGCCAAATGCATTTGCCACCTTGCCTGTGTTAGGTACACAATACCGTGCCATCAAGCACATGCCCATTATGAAACGGGCACCACCACCATCTGCAGACTTTCCGTCTTACAGCACTTGCAGCTCTGTACCTGTGGAATGACTCTCTGCCCCGTGCCTGCCGTTTTGCTTTCTGTCTGTTTGGGTTTTACTTCTGGGAGCCACACGTAAGTGAGAACATACTTATTTGAACTTTTGTGACTGGCTTATTTCACTTAACATAATGTTCTTAGGGTTCATCGGGGTTGTAACGTGCGTCGGAATGCCCTTCCTGTTTAAGGCTGGATAATACTCCATTGTGTGACCGTGACATGGACACGTTTTGTTTGTCTCTGTTCATCCAGCAGTGGACACTTGGGCTGCTGCCACCTTTTGGCTATTGTGTTTCATGCCACTGTGAGCATAGCCATACAATTTTCTATTCAGTCCCTGCTTTTGTTTCTTTTGCATATATACACGGGAATGGAATTGCTGGATCACATGGTAATTCCGTTTTTAAAACTTTTGTGGACCGTTCATACTGTCTACAGAGGGCTATACCATTTACATTTCTGCTGACTGTACCCAAGAGCCCTATTTCTCCCATCTTCACCAACACTTGTTATTTTCTAGGGGGCCCCTTGTGCATACACCTGCATTTTGTATGGCATTTTCATATGCGCACGTAATGTATTCAGACCATTTTCACCCGTTATGCTCTTATGCCCCACTGTGCTCCCACTGGTCCCCATCTTCTCATCTGGTATCCTCTCTACTTCATGTTCTTTGTGTTGGGGGTGGGGTGACCCAGTGAGTCTAATTAGGGTTGCTTCCAGACACGCTTCTGATGACTGTGACTTCACTCACAGTGCTTCTGAACTCTGCTGTGATAACTGAGCTGTGACTTGTGCCACCGGCAGCATTGGCCTTGTGAATGATGGGACAGGCATAGTCTGGGGCACCATTCCTCATCGTCCTTACAGAGATGCCGTTAAAGCTGTGGGTGGATAAACTCCCAAGGAGAGTGAGGAAGAACAGCACAGTGCCCAGGGCCGAGAGGGAGCGCTGGGGGAGCCCAGCAGGTGGCCGTGTAGACATCTGAGTATTTTAGACCCCAGAAATGCCTGATATGACAGTGACTTTTGACCTGAGGTCCTGAGACAGGTGCCTTTTTTTAATTGTCTGGGAATACATTTTTGTTTAGATTATTTCCTTGTGACTCATGCTCCATAGAACCCTTCTGAACATTCAGAGCACTGTCATGTAGACACCACTGGCGTTTGTCAAGTTACTTCCACATGGCAGAGGAAGGACGTAAGCAGAGACTGTGGTTTGTCCGCGTTTATTCGTACACATCCCAGCTGCTGGGGTGATGGCCCAGGGTCGCTGGAGGCCAAGTCTTCAGAGATGCTCGAATCATGAGCTCTGCCCTCTGATGCCTGGGAACTTAGCCTCTCTAGGACATGCCATTTCCTCAGTAGCTTCTGGAGTAGAATACACCACCCCTCTCGGCTTCCTCTGAGCTACTAAAGAATTTGACGGTTCACTCATGAGAACAGTGGTTTGCGTTTGGTTTGTGTTTTGGTTTGGTTGGTTGTAGTTGTTGTTTGAGACAGAGTCTCACTATGTAGTTAAAGCTCTTGAACTCACTATGTAATTAAGGCTAGCCTTGAAATTACTATGTAGCCCAGGCTGGCATAGAGCTCAGGGTGACCCATCTTAGCCTCCCAAGTCCTGGGATTACCGGCAGGGCTCACCATCGCCGAGTTCACAGCAGTGACTTTTAAACTCTGAGTCATGAGCTAGCAGGAATGGGTCATTGAATCAATTAGTGGGTCACATTTTAGGTTCATGAGAACCAGTCGGTAGCATCATAATGGTTATTTGAATTCAGTTGTGGTATAAATCAGCCACCAACACAAAGTTGGAGCCTTTGTTTGCTTTACCAGGGAGAGCCGGCCCAACAGTTACAGTGCACACAGGGTCACGCGGCTGCTTCCCACCCCCCCCACCCCCCCCCCCGTGGAAGAAAATGGAATATAGAGAGAAAATACCAGGGACTGTGTATAATGAAGCACTGAGGCTTGTGTGTTCCATGACCTCTTAAGTTTTGGGTTTTTTTTTTTTTTTTCTGTACACTACAGTCCTAAAGCAGTTTAAAGGCCACCTAGGTCTGTACATTTATCTCTGACTTTCCTCAGTCGAAACCCTGCTTTTCTGATCTTCAGGCACAGAACCGTGCCCAGTGCCCTCTGCGACTCAGTAGTGCTGCACCTACTACAGGACGATGGGCTGGACTTACAGACAGAACTCTCTGTTCTAGAGTAGACAGAATCCCTGCTGATGGCAGTCTGTTCTTTTGGACTCAAAGCTGTATGAACTCCATTCTTAAAGCCCACTAAAGTTTTACTATAATGACCTGAAAACAAGTCAAATATCACTAAAGCCCAAAGCTGAAAGGGTCATAAGTAGCAAAAATGGAATTAGGTGCTCACTTTTGAATTGGCTCAGTGGGGAAAGGCACTTGCCACCAAGCTCAGTAACTTGAGTTCAGTCACCAGGCCCCACCAGGCGGGACGGAGCCAAACCCCTCAGTCTGTCCTCTGCCCTCTTCATGACCAATACATGAATACGCCCAAAAGTAAATGTGAAGAAGGGCTTCAGTCAGATTAAAGGTCGAGGTCTGCTCGCCCATCTTTATCATCAGGATGGTCTATTAAGGGTTCAGGAACTTTTTGTAAATTATTCTTACAATGATTATTTTACAATTTTTTTGAGACAGGGTTTCATTGTACAACCCTGGCTGGCCTGAAACTCAGAGATCCACCCGCCTCTGCCTCCCAGTGCTAAAATTAAAGGCATGCACCACCACACCCAGCTACAAATCTAAATTTGTATATACAAACAGAAATAATCAGATATACTTAGGTAGATTGTGCTCCAAAATGGTTACTGTAGTCATGTCACAGAATTAGAGCACAAGAAGTTTAAATTAGACCAGCTATGCAGTTTTTAAAATTTCACAAAAGGGTAGCTATTAAATATCCTCAAGTCAAAACTAAAATTAAAATGTAAGGTGGCCTTCCCTCTGGGTATCGCTGTCTGCATGCAGTGACAAAGAGGGAATGTCCCACTGAGCCACAGTGGGAAGTCGTCCGGAGATGCTGGGTTCTGTTCCGTGATATCATCGTATCAGTACATTTACCTGTTTGCTCTAAAGAAAATGAACCACAGTAAGAAAACCATAAGTAGTAAGAGTCAAATATGTTTTCAAAAATTATATTCATTCTTCCTAGAAGAAGAATTGGCCTGGTGCAGTGGTGCACATCTGCAGCCCTGACACAGGGAGGGCGAAACAGGGTCAAGAGTTCAAGGCCAGCCTGGGCAAAGATTGGTCTCAAACAAAAAAACCTTATTATATAAAAACAGTAACAGTAGAATCCCTTTAAATGGCTTTATACTAAAAATTATTCACTTGTTTGCAAATTAGAGCACCTTGGAGCCAGCGCTGTTGTTGATGTCTATGGCTTAGACCGAGTGCCCTCACTGTTCATTCACAGTTAAAAGGAGTTCTGGGAGGGTTTGGAGTTAGAGCCAGCTCGGTGCTGTGCTGGTCCAAAGCCCATGCCCCATGGCTGCCTTCCAACTACCCCCAGCTGACTTAGCTCTGAGCAAACCCTTTGCAGCTGTGTCACCCGGGCAGGGTTTCATGAAACGGATCTGATGTTCTTGTGTCTGTGTTGTTCATTCCTACATGCTGGAACAGTGCCCGGGAAGGTGAGGGGCAGAGCATGGCCCTCGCTCCAGCTGTCCCTTTCTGCTAGTGTCACTCAGGATATAAATAAGTGGATTAGTTCACTTCCCTCCTCATCAAACTAGAAGGACGCCAGAAGAGACTACCAGGGCCACTCTGACCTGTTGGAAAGGCCTTAAGGACTAACCTGAGAGATAAAGGTCTTTGCATTTAGGTAACTAAAAACAAAACAACACAAAACAACAACAAAACAGTACCTCATAATACGGACGTGGTGGCCTGTGCCGTAATCCCATCACTTGGGAGGTATGGGCAGGAGGGTCATAAATTTAAGGTCATCCTCAGTTTGGCTATGTAACAAGTTCAAAGCCAGCCTGGGATAAATGAGACTCTGTCTAAAATATTCTTTTAGCCAGGCGTGGTTGTATATGACTTTAATCCCAGCACGTAGGAGCAAATGGAAGGTTAGCCTCAAGTGAGTTTGAGGCCAGCATGGTCTACATAGCAAGTTTCAGGACATCCAGGGCTGCACAGAGAGACCCAGTCTTAAGAAGAAGAGGGAGAGGAGGAGAAGGGAAAAGAGGGAGAGAGAAAGGAAAAAACACTTACCCTTACTTCAAACTTTATCAAACCTTGAGAGATTTAGGTTCATGTTTGAGGCTTCAGCCTTCCTGCCCAGAATGACAGTGAACCCTGTCTATCCTAAGCGTGAACACCTGTGAGTCGCATGAGCTCATAGAATATGGTGGCTTTTCCCTTCAGACAGCTGCTGAGCCGGCCACGTGAGCTCAGGTCTAGACGTATGGATTGTCGCTGAGCACTCCAGCCTTTCGATGTTGGCCCAAACTCACTTTGCAGCGTCAGTTGGAAGTTTTTTGCTAACTGGCTGTCGACTGTCTCCCTTGTTTCCCAACAGTAAGCCATTTACCAAGCAGCCTCCATGGAAATATTTAAGGGACAGATGTGCTCACGGTGGTGTGAAATGTATAAGACACAGCTAGGTATGGTGGGTCCTACCAGAAGTCCCAGAAACCTATGGGGAAGTTCAGGCTGAGCCAGAAACAAAATAAGTAACTGCCATCTTTTCCCAGGCCTGCTGCCTGGGCACTGCACCTTCTGGGAGGCAAGAACCAGGGCCTGTTCCTGCCTCAATGCTCTGTCAGAAGACAGTGCTCACAGGGCAAACCATGGCTGCTTAAGAATACTGCCATCCAGGGCAGTGGTGGCACACTCCTTTAATCCCAGCACTCGGGAGGCAGAGGCAGGCGGATCTCTGTGAGTTCCAGGCCAGCCTGGTCTAATGAGTGAGTTCCAGGACAGCCAGAGTTACAACAGAGAAGTGCTGTCTTGAAAAACAAAAACAAACAAGAAAGAACACTTAGTGCCATTGTGTATGGTCAGAAACACAATCGGGGTGCAAACAGAAAAGCAGGCTAAAGGAAAGCTGGGTTTATGGGAATCTGCTTGCTACAGATCAATATAATGAAGTTTGCAGGTGCATTTGGGGTACGTTGAGGGGCAATTCTGAATGTTTTCGTGCCTATGCTGCTTGTTGACTGGAAAGCAACATGGTGAGATGCAACTGCTTTTGTCGGCAAGCACCAAGTCCTTGTGTACGAGTGGTATCATCTACAGATACGTGGTTTAATAAGATAAAGGAAAGAGAAGGTCTAGACCAGGACTTGAGAGCAAAAGCAGAAGAGGAGGAGAGCAACAACTTCAGAGGATAACTTGCAAGAGTTGGTTCTCTTCTTCCACCGTGTAGATCCCACTGATCCAACTCGGATTCTCAGGCTTGGCCACATGCACCTTTACCCATTGATCCATCTTGCTGGCCCTACGGGGATCCTTTAACCCAAGCCTTAGAGAATTTCCACAGGTAAAACTCTTAAGAAATGTGAGATCACGGTTTAAAATAATAGGGCAGATCAGGAACCAGCTCCCTTAGCAAAGCTGACAAACGGCAGGTGCTGGCTCTGCAGAGACTGAGTTACAGACATCGCCAAGTGGCC
The DNA here is from genome assembly GCA_026225945.1 of Cricetomys ansorgei. Lineage (NCBI taxonomy): Eukaryota > Metazoa > Chordata > Mammalia > Rodentia > Nesomyidae > Cricetomys > Cricetomys ansorgei. The sequence continues at coordinate 9,597,406 of JAMJFZ010002869.1, forward strand.
AGAGAAATCAGAGGGGATAAAAAAGAGTAAAAACAGTAGATTAGAACTCTTGCAAGCATGTTTTCAAAAGAACTAAGTGGCACATTCAGATTTGAAAAGGAGATTGACTCTAACAATCCGTGGGCAGGCCTAATGGCAGATTAGACCCAGCTGAGGGAGACTTAATGAACTCAGAGATGTATTTAGAGAAATTATCTGGAATACAGAGGGGGGGGGCAATTTAGAAGGCCTAATAGATACGTAACTGGAAAGCAGACGTGGGAAAGAGATAGTGGCTGAGGAGATGACGGCTGAGCGTGTCTCAGGGCGATGGAAGAGGCGCATGCTGTGAGAAGGCTTCACCCTCCCTGAGAACGCCAAAGACAGCTGCCCGGAAGAACAAGCAGGGAGGCAAGGGGGAGTCCCCCGACATTGACCTGCTCTTGACCTGTGGCCTTCACTGTGCGTGTGCGTGCACCTGAACACACACTCACAGCATGGAAAACATGCCCTTACGAAGAGCAGCAGTCTGCATGCGAAGATGATCATGAAGAACTCCTTTTATTCATTCGTTTTCTTCGTTCATTCATTTTTGCAGTGCCAAGGACCAACCTCAGGTTCCCATCGCTCATGTCAGGCGGCTGACAACCACCTGTGACCCAGCTCTAGGAGTAGCTGATGCCTCTGGACATGTGCTCATACCCCTCCCCCGCAAACGTAATAATGAATCTTTAAAAAAAAAAAAAGAAAAGAAAAGAAATAACTATTTATTAAACCTATTGTAAATTAAAAGCAGCCAAGGAGAGAAAAATCTTCAGAGCAGTGTAACTGGGGAAGACCTGAGAGACTCTAACTCATCAGTTCTCAACCTTCCTAACATTGTGACCTTTTAATACAGTTCCTCATGTTGTGGTGACCCCCAACCATAAAATTATTTTCATTGCTAGTTGGTTAACTGTTATTTTGCTACTGTTACGAATCGTAATGTAAGTATCTGATATGCTGATGGCCTTAGGTGACCCCTGTGGAAGGGTCACTTGACCCACCAACGAAGTTGAGAACCACGGGTGTAACTGGCTTACCTGATGAGTACATTCTTTTCCTAAAGCTTGGTGAGGAGTGTGTAATAGGGGATGAGGTGTGAGTGGGTGAGTGCAAGGCAGAGCATCAGCTGGCAGCCTGACACTGCGGACTCAGATCTCAAAGGCACAGTTCAGAAATGCTACTGCTGACCCTGAGCTCTGAAAAAATAGACATTTTTAATGTCTTCTGTTTAGAAACACGAAGAGGGTGTCTATCCGTCTGTCTGTCTGTTTGTTTTAGATGGAGGAGTCTATTATTGCCTAGGCCATCTTTGAACTCTTGGGATGAGGCGATCCTCCTGCCTCAGCTTCCTGTGTAGCTGGGACTACCAAAGGGTATCACTAGGCATAGAGAGGAGGCATAAAAATGCTCTCATGCTTCTGGGCATGGTGGCTCCATCTCGGGTCCCGGGGACGAGAAACCACAGCGGTGTGATTGCTTGAGCCTAGGCCTTCAGGGTCAGCCTGGGCAACACAGTGAGACCAGTGTCTTTTTAAAGAGTAAGTAAGCAAGCAAGAATACATGTTTTTACCCAAGAAAAAGTCAAAGACCAGGAAGCAGCAAAACACATGTTTTGGGAGGGCTTTGAGCAGAGGCAGAGTTGTGTGCTCTGGGTGAGCTTGCTTTGCTCGGGACAGCCCTGACAAAGGGTCTGTTGTGCAGACCCTGCTGTGAAGGAGGAGCTGCCCTTCAGCCACTAAGCCTTGGCTTTCTCTCTTCCAGATCCCACCTGCACTGACAGATGAACCAGAGACACGGAGGGAAGAAGAACCTGTTGTGCGCTTCTGGGAGCGTGACTGCGGCTAAGCCTCCACGTGCTTCGAGGGCTCCATAGTATTTTTTGCTGCCTCAGAGTCCCCAAGGCCTTCAAGCAGAAGTGGCAGTAGATGGTTGCCATCAGCCAAACCAGACTTTTACCAGGACAACAGGGAAACAGACCCTCTGGGTTTGGATGGAACTTGGCAGCGGGGACTCTCGCCTAGTGCGTGTGTCCCCAGAGCACGAGTGTGCCTTTCCTTGCCCTTCCCCTCCCCACCCCACTAGGTCCTCTCTGTCCCTCCTCCTGCTGCTCACAGATGATATAAAAGAGGCTCTTTGGCTATTTGCATCTGGCTTTCGCTTCTTTTCCAGATTGAAGTATTAAGTTTATTTTATTTTGTACAAGATGCAGATCCCAACATCATCTACCAAACTTGATCTTCCCTTTTCCGGGAGTGTGGGGGAGGGGAGCCGACAGTAGGCCTGCACTACGGCAGCTGCCTTTTGGAATTACTGGCTTCTAAGATTAATAAAGTAATTCAATTTTTCTTTCCTTTTTTTTTTTCCATTCACTAATTTCCCAACAGTCAATATTCACAATCAGGACTAAAATGGAACCAGCTTTTCATTTTGTTTCATATTTCATTGTTGGACAGTTTTTCAGCTTTCATTTTAAAACAGGAGCTATCAAGAAACCTTGAGCAGATGGGACCAGACCAGTTCCCAGAGCAGCCAGCTCCCACACATGGAACTGGTGTGTGCCACCCGCCCCTGCTTATCCACACAGAAATAACAACAGCCAGGAAGACAGACAGGGATCCTGTCTTGACTCATGCCTGTCATCCCAGCAGGAGGGAGACAGGGGGATCACCATGAATCAGAGGCCAGGTTGTGCTATGCTATGTAGTAAGTTCAGTACCAGCCTGGAAGGCAGGGTCCCTGAGATCTTGTCTCAAATTGAAGAAGATAAAGACAGAAACAGAGGACTCTGCTATCTTTTTAGTGCATGGATAGGGTTCAGGCAGAGTGGGAGATGAGGACTTCTCAACAGGGAGGTTTCCCATGTAGTCCTAGGACTTTTGGAAGATCATCTAAGGGCCATCTTAACTACCCACTTGATTTGAGTTGGTTAGGAAGCAAACTCTGACTCCTCTATAGTCCCTTTCTGGTGTGTGGAGTTGGGGAGTATTCCATATACAAATCTTGCAAAAAGGAACAGGAAGGCACGGGCTTAGGGTGAGAATTTTCAGAGTAGCTGTAGTGCTTGCTAGGCACCCAATCAGAAGGAATCCTCGAGCTGCATCATCTCTGCCCACCACTAAAGCCTAGCCCAAGCCAGACTCCAGTCTTGTCATAGTGCTTCAGGTCATTCTTACTGGTCCTGGCCACGCCTCTAAACCAGACGGGTTGTTCTAGCCTTCCTCCTCCAACAAAGGTGTCGTTTCCAGTCTAGCCGTTCTCCACGAAACAAGGGCGCGCTTTTGAAGACAATGGCTCCAATGGCCCTAGCCCTTGTGAGCGGCCACAGAAAGGGAAGGCCGGACTCCAGACCTCGGAGTGTGTCTGTGCCTGCTACCTGACATGTGTAGCATCTGACGTGGAAACATGTGAAGCCACAGTGTGTTCTCGGAGACAGCTTCAAGGTGTGCGTCGGTTGTCTTGGATCAAACTTGTAGCAGGACCCTGGGGGGCGGGGCCAGAGGGACAGGTTATCCCCACACCCTCCTCCACGCCAGAAAGGACCTGTGTCTGATGCAGCGCAGTGCTTCCCCAAGGGCCGTTTCTGTAGGCAGCCTGGCCCCTGCCCCAGTGAGGGAAGCCACCTATAGGGTTTCAGCCTAAAATTGTATGTTATTTTTGTTTATTTTCGTTTTCTTCTAACGTTCTGCGTGTGGATGTTTTGTCTGCATGTATGTCTGTGCACCCCGTGTGTGCCTGGTGCCCATGGAAGCCCAGAAGAGGACATCAGATGCTCTGGAACGTGAGTTACAGATGGGTGGGTGCTGCGGATCAAACCCCAGTCCTCCAGAAGAGCAGATGGTTCTCTTAAGCACTGAGCCATTTCTTAAGCTCAAAATTACATTTTTACTGGACACAGGAGGCAGTCCTCATGCATACTCAAGTTTGAGGATAACTGTCACAATTCTAGAGTGGTACTTGGGTCAGGTGTGGTGCACACCTTAATCCCACCCAACATTCAGGATGCAGAGGCATTCAAAGCCAGCCTGGCTTACATAGTGAGTTCCAGGACAGCCAGAGCTACATAGTAAACCTGTCTCAAAAATAAAACCAGACTGGTACTTGGGATAGTAGAGTAATTCCATGGCTGACACGCTGGTGTGCTGTTCCCTCTACCACACACATGCATGCGTAAACACACACACACACACCCCAGAGCACTTCTACAGCCAGAATTTCAAGCCAGGGACATGGACCACTGGATAAATTGGTTGGGCAGAAACAGAGCACAGAGACAGTCTTGGTGACCAACCTCAGGAGTTCAGTCTTGAACTCAAAACAAGGTGTATGCACATACAGCCTTCACCCAGCAGACTTCAGCCTCAGTCAGACATTGGTGCCTGTGCCTCAGTGGGCAAGACAAAGGCTGGTGACTCTCAAGAGCTGCTAAGACCAGGGGGTTCTTTGCTCTGCTGGCTCACTGCAGAGTCTACAACAGATGAATGCTAAGCCACGGTACAATTCTGCATTGCCCTGGGATCTCTAAAGAGGCTCACCATCTGAAAAGGTGTTCCTGATTGGCTCTGATAACAGAATTTGCCTCAGTTGCCACAGGTGGCTTCTTTAATGCTCGACATTATTTGGAGGCAGAGGTGAAGACTTCCAAAATTGGTGGTTTGTATCATTTAGATTGAATCTATATGACACATTTCTACATGCAAGGGTGCACACCTTACAGTTGTCCAGAGACACTATGTTTTCTCCATATGCGTGTGCGTGTGCGTGTGTGTGTGTGTGTGTGTGTGTGTGTGTGTGTGTCCCTGTGAACATACAGAGGTTAACATTGGGTGCCCCCCCCCCACCTCCACCTTGTTTTTTGAGACAGGATCTCTTGTTGGGATTTCAGCTAGACCGGCTGACCAGAGTCTCCAGTATTTACCAGTCTCTGCTACTTCCCCCCTTCCCAGGACTAAGATAACCAAGAAGCACTGCCTGACTTCTACGTGGGTGACAGGAGGCCGAACCCAGGTCCTGTTTAACACCAACACTTAAGCCACTGAGCCATCTCTCCCCAGCAACAAGATTGGTAGACTTTTTTACCCATCTAAGTCACTACCTCAATATTTGAGAACAGTGCTCCCTGCAAAAGGGAAGTGCACACAGATGGTGGTGCGGGCTTCTCAGGTGCTAGAGGCCGCACTGTGGCCCGGCTTATCCATGCTAAACAATGAGAGATGCTCCGCCCGGATTCCAGTTATCTCTAGTGGGTAAATGCCAGTGTGAAATTAAGGAAGGACATTTATAGAGTCTGACTTACACTTTAGAACGAGGTTTTTACTCTTCTAGAAGCAACCTTCTGGAAGATGAGATCCTTCATGATTCCCCCGAAAAATATTTATTTATACAAAGATTTTGAGAGTAATATTTGTATTTGTCTTTATACCTCAGTCTGTGCATCTGGGACCAAGTCATCATGTCACACACGGGCAGCCTCCCCAGACACTCTGCATGGAGCTCCTGCTTCCAGGAACACAGGGAGCACTGGATCTTAGAGGGTAGGAGGGAAATGGTCCCTGATGCCCCAAGCTGTGTGGACCCAGAATCCAGAGAGTGCACCCTGACCTGGAAGGTGTCTAGCCAAATGTCCAAGGGGAAGTATGACCAAGAAAGAAGGCAAAAGAAGGGGTCCCGTGGGAAGACATCGAATTCTTTGCTTTTGAGTTCAGCATCTCCAAGGGACCAGGGATATCTAGTTTCTGGCCCAGAAACTGATTGCTGGTTTGATGTGAAATGACCCATGATGCTGGTTGATGTGAAAGGACAGTTTGCAAAAAGAACAGATTGTCCTTGATCCCAGACATGCAAGATATGATTCTGGGGGGACTCTGTCTTGGTAACCTGTCTGAAGAAAAACGTTTGCCTCCTCTAACGACATCCCGATTTCCTAGAGCAGATGTGGTACTGCAGGGAGCAAAGCTGACCTCAGATCTGAAGTGCCTTCCAGTCTGGCCCTCACCTGACCACACGCTACCCCTTGTCCTCCCTAGGGTAGCCCGAGTTCCACTGCCACACACCATGTCACTCACCACCCCCGTCTCCTCTACCCCACCACCGCTGTCTGCACCACAGAAATTCCATGTTCTCAAGAGTTTGCCTTCCCCCTAACCAACCCACACTTCCTTTACCACAGTGATTCTCAGAGCTAGCAGAAAGAAATGTTCCAGAAGGAAGCCTCCCTCTCGGCCATTCGCCGGGAGCCAGGGCTTGTGGGCTCCAGGCCTCTAGGGTGAAGTCTGTCGCTTTGGTTTCCCGAGGAGCAGCAGTAGGTGGTGACCCTCCTCTGTCGCAGGCTGGCCTCAGCTGCACTTGCATGACTTCACCACCATGTTGGACAGCTGCTCCACCTTGGGGGTCCTGCCAACGTAGTACAGGATGGTCAGGGGCTCCAGGTCCTGGGGCACGCAGCATGGGGAGGCCGACGCCTCTGGGTTCAGGGTGTTGTACAGTCCCAGCACCTGTGGGTGGGGGCACACATTTAGCAGGAGAGAGCCTGTGACCCGGGGAACCATGCAAGTTCTGGGGGCTGCTCTTTGTGAGCAAGCGGCATAGTAGCCACAGAGACTGTTTAAGAAGGACTGTGGGAACGATTTGGGTAAGAGTCTAGTTGCAGTCATCTAGTGTAGCAGAAGGCAGAACCCGAGGTCTTGATTGTGTTACTAAGAAGCATGTGACAGTTTCTGAGGATTTGCAGTTGATAAGAAACTCTTGGCTGCTAAGAAACTCCTCCAAAACGTCTTCCTTACTGTAAGTTTCCACACTGGTGGAAGATGTTCTCACTCCCCACTGCCTTGGCACATCTAGTAATTACCAGAATGTCTGCCCCAGACAGGATGCAGCAGCGAGGTGCTATCTGGAAATGTGTGTCCCGGAGTACGCCCTGCTCTCCATTGTCCTTGAAGGCTGCAGGTTGCAGTGGTTACAGACTCTCCGCCCTTGTTGCTGTTGCCTATGTGTGCTTTAGGCCATCTTAACAGAGGTAGAAACTTCTCTCAGCCCCACATCTTGCCAAACGGGTGCACACATCTGACATGTGACAGCTGAATAGCTCCCACGGTACAAGGGCTTTAGACAAAGTTTAGGATGCCTCAAACTACAACAGGAGCTCTGCGCACGTGTCCGTGTGTGTCTGTGTGCATGTTCGTGTAAGTGTGTATGCTAGAGACTGAATCTAGGGCATCGCACATGCTAAGCATGCTTTTCACCCATGTGCTAGCCCCTGTGGGAGAAATTTAAATTGCAGATGTGACTGAGTAGGATTGGGCCAGCCTGCCAAGATCAGAACAATATTACAGAGATTTTGTTCTCCCAAGATTATCACTCATCCAACATTCTATCTTTCATTCGCTCTTGCTGACAAGCAGCCTGGTCAGTGGAGCCCCCGTGCCCAGACAGCATGCACCCTGTTCCCTACCGTGCTGTGGGTTGTGTCTGCGCTGCGGAGGTATGGGCAAGGGCCTGAGCAGAAGTTGGCATAGTAACCCTTAGGTTCGTGGACCCATTTCCAGCCCAGATCCTGCCGGAAGTCAATGTAGAGGGGGCGCACACAGCAGTTCTCCTCCAAGTTGCTATGACAAAAACATGCACAGGAAAACAAAATGGGAGACTGGCTATAAGAGAAACTTTGCATGTGTCTTCCTATTTCCCCTTGGAGTATTTCTGCTATCATAGGAGGTAACCCCGGTCCATTGAACCCCAGCTTCAAGTCCATTTGGTTGCAACCGTGACTCCCAGGTAACTTGAGTGGGGCTCTCAGGCAATCCTGGCGTCTGCAGAAATCAATGTGGCACCCTCTCCTCACACTGCGGACGTATACCCTTGGCTTCAACAGGTCTCCGAAGGCAACAGGAAGTCACTGCTTCCGAAAGCAGCTAATTGGCCCACATCTGATTTCTTTTGGGTTTTAAGACTGAACCATGATAGACTTCATTGTTTATCTTTTAAATAGCTATTCCTAACCCCCTTTCTTCCTTGTCTCTTCCCATTCCAGGGATACTCATTTTCTTGGCCACCCTTGAAGGCAAGGGTGGTCATGTGACCTGATTAATGGTCAGTCAGAACTAGAGAAGTTGGCAGGGAGTAGGGTGAGCTCTAGCAAGGATACTTGATTACTTAGAAAAGTAACAGCTGGGAGAGGAAGGCCATTGTCTCTTCCCTTCCCTCTTTTTTTTTTTTTTTTTTTTTTTTCCCTTTCCTTAAGCATAGACAAGTCACCTGGAGTTCTAGAAAGCCCATAACCACAGGCTGAAGGGCCAGCACACTAAGCAAACCAAGTGAGATCAGAATGTCCATCTCTTTAAGGGCAGAATCAAGCAGCCAGACCAGCCTTAAGTCTGCCCCAAGAAATCCCCTAGGGCTGAAGTCACTGTTGTTTACAGCCAAGAACATTCATCCTGGCTCACAAATAGACACATAGAATAGACCTTCTTGCCAGCCTTGGAACAGGTGGTAGCAACCATGCCACCTCTCCCATTCCTTCTGTTTCCTGAGCTGGCCATTTCTAATGGTATATTTAGTTGTCCCACCCTAACTCCATCCAGGCATGTCCTCTGGCCAATTGGCCCTTTCTACTCCTTCTTTGCCTAGAAGTACTCCCTTCTCTTGGGTCCCTCCATACCTGAACCCATCCTTGTAGAAAGGCTCTGTTCAAATTCCAGCCACTTCTGTGACCATGGATGTACTTCCAGCTCCCAATTTGCAAGAATTTCAGCCTTCAGACCCCCCCCCTTCTGATGTCATTTTCTTCCTGTTAGCCCTGAGTATATAGGCTTCCTTGTCCCTTCCACGTCTGTAATTATCTTGATTACATGAATGAAACTGGGGAGACCTGCCCACTGTGGATAGTACCATTCCCTAGGCAGGAGAATGTGAGTTGGAGAAAGTATTTCAAACAGAAAGACCATGAGGAGGCTTTCCCCAAACATCCCCAGTGTCAGCATCCCAGATTCTCCTCCTCGTGGTTTTCTCAGTTACTTTATGCCGAATTGAACAGAGCCAGGCTACACAGAATACTGGGCTCCCAGAAAAACAAGAGGTTTGGAAGAGATTTCCAGTCTTCTTTCCTAGACACATCTGTGAAAAGTATCAGGGACCCTTGGTTGAGAGGGGCTCAGATCTCAAGCCAGTGCCACAGGAAAGAAGGCTGACCTCATTCCCACTGGGGCCAGGTCTCACCGGAAGCAGTAATTGGTGTCCAGGGCCCGCTTCTTCCTCTGACCCCCCTGGCCTGGGCTGTCGAGTCGGTGTGGGGGAATCATCATGAGGATCAGGTGTGGGTTGTGGTGATCCTTCTGCTTCTTAAGGCGCCCCAGGTCTCCACGGCCATGGTCGTCTTCATTGTCCACTCCTGTGAAGAGAAGCAAGCCCACAACTTCCTGATAAGAAGGCCAGTGCCCTTGAGGGTTCCATACCCCTTCTTAGTCTATCTCTGGCCAGTCGGGATGAGGGATGGTACAGTCTGTAAGGGAGGAAGGCACAAGGTAAGATCCCCCTTGTAAGAAGGCACAGACTGAGGGGAGCAACCAGTATCAAAAGTACTCAGTGGTTGTCATAGATACCCTTCCAGACACCAGTGAGAAGCCCTCTCAACTCCTGCACAAGAGTCCAATCGGCCTTTGTCAGAAGCATCCTGGGCTCGCTCATGGGGAGCCATCCCAACCATTAGGTGGGTACCCATCACAGACTTTGGGGCTGCCACTTTAGATTCTGAGACTTAGCATCTTGGGGTTTGGCTTTGCTGTTAGAATCTGAATTAGTCAAGATACCACAGAAGTCCTACTGACAATTTAAGGTGTCACGGTTTGAGATCGCTTCTGTGGGAGCCAAAGAAACAAAACTTGGGAACTGTTGTCATTCACACCAGGCTTAGCGTACCAGAAGTGTTTTCACTGCACAGTTCACATGAGGTAATAGTGTGTAGGACAAGCTCGGGAAGAAAGCCTGACTTAGGAGAGGGTTTGTTCTAGCTGGGGATCTAGTTTGTACAGGATAGCTGCTGGCTGCTGACTATCTTTAGCCGGGCAGGAATTCCGGGAGTCTAGTTTACAAGTTATACGAGGGACGTGGCTCTAGGAAGGGGCTTTGGGGCATATAGGATAAACAGGAGCCTTAGGAGTGTGGTTCACTTTTTTTGAAGTCTTTACGCACAATGTTGTCCTGTAGGAAGGCACCACTGTGTGCCACGGAGCCTGGCCTGTTTATGAGGATGCAGAAGGCACTGTGGTTAGGATGTCACACTCTTACTTTAAATAAATAAATAAACAAAAGGTCTGAGGTTGAGCCCCTGTCTGGTAAGGAATTGCTGAGGCCCAGGCCCCAAGATCTGTGCTGGGCTCACAGCAACCTTCACCTTCCTCGGGATGACCTCAGTTGCCCAAAATGGAGGCCGGAAAGGAAAGAGTGCTTCCCTGAACTCCAGCAAGCTGCGCTTATATTAGAAATTGAGGAAAACCTCTCAGCTATTGCACCAACTCCATTCAAATGCCCATGGTCAAATGGCCAAGCCAGGAAGCAGTGGTCCTAACCCAGACAATCCCTGGGCAAGAATCGGGAAGGTCCAGCAGCATCCAGAAGCTCAGGGCACTCACGTGTGGGCCCTCTGGAGTTCATTTCCTTTAGGAGCGGGGAAGACAGCTGTCACTGACTGAGCGTTCATCGGCTCGGTGTTTTACATTTACTATCTCATGTGATTGTGTACCGAGCTTACGAAAGAGGCACTTCTGTTCTGGTTGCCTGGACAGCTGGCCTGTATAATTTCACCACTCCCCAGAATCCCGCTGCTGCTTCGGTGCGAATGTATTCTCTCAAGTGGAGTGCTAATGTTCAGTGCTTTGGGGACAAAGTAGAATCACCCAAGTGGAAAACAGTCAGCCATCTCTATGAAGGAAATTTTTTCCTTTGAGTTTGTCGGGGAGTCTCCTATTGTATTATCTCTTCCCTCACCCCACCACTCCTCAGTAGCCATACCTTTGAATTTGATTTCCATCACCTCGTGAACATTTTCCAGGATATCTCCATTGGGCTGGAAGGTGTGACATGGACAGTGAATGCTGATTTCCAGACCCAAGTTGGACTCTGCAAAAGAAGACCCAGAGTCAGGGGGTAGGGGGGAGACACTGAGAGACAGGGCAGTGCGCCCACCATCCGGGCAAGGGTGAGAAGTGAGCTATATTGAGAGTCACAGGTGACAGAAAGAGCTTCGGAGTTCAGAGTGAGCCTCCCGCACAGGGTGTCGTGTTCCGTGTATTTCTGATACATTATGAACAACTAGATGGGGGATGGGTGGGTAGCGGGCCTCGTGGAGGAGGATGAAAATAGCCATCCGTTTTCAAAGGATGCTATAAAGAGATTGTTGCCTACGTACACAGGGCAAAAGGGCAAGGATACAGATGGGAAGGAAAGGCTCACACTGCCTTGGTGTCTTCTGGGAGAAGAGGTATTTGAGCCAGCCTGCTGAATAGGATGAAAGGAAGAGGTTAGATGGGGGTGCTAAGTAAGGGGAAGGGGCCGAGGAACTTCTGAGCAGGGAGACAGGAATTCAAGAGTGATGGTGGTGGGGGTAGGTGTTGGTCAGAAATCAATGCTGGAAGTCACGTTACCTGCAACTCAGAGTCAATGTAAATGATGTCTCTACCATCACTGTGGAGATTGAGAAATAATAATTAGAAATAATAATATTCTAGAGGCCGTGAGAGGCAAATTACGGTGATACTTGGCCATATTTTCTCTAAGGAACAAGATGTAATGAGGTAAAAATGACTTGGAAGTTTCTTTGAAAAGTCACCTCAATGGGAGTTTGGGACTGTGGATGGCTCTCAAGGGGAGCAGCATGGGAAAACAGGTGCAGACACAGAATAGCCTGTCTATCAGCAAGGGCTCTAGAGAGCCACGCCCAAGAGTCTGGATGACCTGGGCTCACATAGAGTGAGCTGGGGAAACCCAGCAGTGACAGGGTTTGTGACAGACAGTGAGTTCAAAAAGGTCAACTCCAGCCTTTTCTCTTAGCTGTGGGCTGGTGCTTCAGCAAGCAAAATCAAAGAAGCACAGACATTGGTAAACGGGGCTGAACGAAGTAAAGAGAAAAGGAAATGAGGGTTGGAGCAATAGTTCTTAAGGGCTTGCTGCACAAGCATAGGGACCTGAGTTCAATTCCCAGAACCCATGGGAAAAGCCAGAGTGGTAACAGTGCTCATAATCCCAGAACTGGGGAGCCAGAGATAGGAAGATCCTGGGGCTCTCTGGCCAGCCATTCTAGCCTAATCAGTGAGAGACTATCGCAACAAACAAACAAACAAAACAACGTGGTTGACTAGCCTGAGAACACCAGAGATTGACCTCTGGCCTGTACATGTATGTGTGCACACATCTACATATATGCACACATGTCCACACGCAGAGGCACACACAAGTTCACACAAAGTAACTGAGAAGTTTGACTGAATCAAATAGTCACAGAGAAAACCAGGTTGGGTCTGGTATAGTGTCGGTTGTCGCGGGTCAGCGCTCTGTCGGTCCAGGGTGGCGGCCAGCTGTGGCTGAGTGTAGGCGAGGTCACAGGAACCAGACAGACCTTTCCAGGTTAACATCTCAGTGAGGTGATTGGTTTACTGTTCCCTGAGTCACCTTAGTGGTTGATTATCTGGCCTCAGTACCAACCTGATGTCTTCCTAAAAACTACTATCATCATGGAATGACACCCCAGAATCCACTTGGTTCAGCACCCTTCTCCCGGCATGGTACAGGCTTGCGACTCCGGGCACCATGATGCAAGTCTGGCATTCCAAGGGTCCAGATTAAATGAACTCAGACAAAATGGTTAAAAATATCTCACTACTTCCTCTATAACCCCCCAAAGTCCAGCCAGATTTGTTCTGTTCCATGGATAACTTCAAAGGCACCTGTTAAGTTTGAAGGTCTCTGTTCCAGAAGATTAGCTCAATCAGGGAAACGGATCAATATAGCAAGGCAGCTGAGCCCCGGCTAGAGAAGACATGACCAAGCGCGAAGTCTGCCCTCTTCCTGGTGTTAGGCATCTGGAAGGCGCCATAGTGGCTGCAATGAGCAACATACAGCACTTTCTGTTCAAGGGTGTCCAAGGAGGTGTAGGAGAGACCTGGAGTGAGCAAGTCCTACGATTCTGTGTTAGAAAGTGAAGGTGCATATAGTTGTGTTGGGGAGAGGAAAGGTCAGGGTGACTGTGGCCAGCACAAGATGGTGAGCAGCCTATCTTGGCCCATGACTCCATTTGGGTAGAGGGCTCAGAGACGATGACAATTACCAACACTTGTTGACATTGCTGTCTATCAAAGTGCTCTAGGATTTTAGTGGCGATAGTTTAGATTCTATAATAATCCTATAAACTGAAAACACCATTAGCCCCATTGTACAGAGGAAGTCACTGAGGTTAGGGATATTAAGTAGTTTACCCAAGACAACCAATCAGTAAGTAGCTATTTCAGTTTCCAGACAGAGAGCCTGTGGGTTCTGATAAGAGATCCCACACTATGCATTTTGTTTGTTTTAAAAAAAAAAAAATGGGCTCATTGTATAGCCCAGACTAGCCTGGAACTCACGCTCCTCCTGCCTTAGGTTAGTGCTGGGGTAACAGGTGTGTACCTCATTCCCAGCTGAGCTACTACACAGGTAATTGTCAGGGATAAGGAGCACCGGGACAAGGTCACAAAAGGCACCCCTGCTCTCACATTCACCACGATGCAAAGTGCCTCCGCCTGTCCTGCACCACGACACTGGGGTACATCCTACCAGCCTGGCTCTGCATATGGAGAAGCTGTTAGGATGCAGGAGTAACAGCACAATGGTAGAAGGACCTTGGATAGAGCCCCAAGCAGCTCTGGGGCCCAGAATGCAGCCTGAGTACCTGGCCCGCAGATGCTTCCTGAGAGACTCCCAAACCACAGGTGTGACTCAGTCCCCGTCAGTCCACACCACCAGCTGCTCCAACTTGGAGTCTGTCTGCAGCCTGGTTTGGGGCCATGAACTCTGAGAAGATTCCTGAACAAAGGCCTGAGCTGCTTCCCCTGAGGGAAGGGAGGAGCGGGCAGAAATTGCCTAAATGGGAACTGAAGGTTCCAATGAAAAACAAACCTCAGAGTTGGCAGTGGTGGGGTGGTGGGTGGGGGACCCACAGGTTTTATTATGAAATTATCTTTTCTGATGTCTCAAGGAGGACGGAAAGCATGTTCTGCGCAAACTTCTCATTGAGTTCCGCAGCTGTGAACATAAACGCTCCAAGTGCCCAGGGCTTTAAAGAAATCCAGGTGGAGCTGATCAGAATCAGACAGGGAAACGAAGAGACGAATTCCCCTCTTCCCGTGCCTGCGGTAAGCTGTGAGTGGAGAGCTGCCTGAATCAGACAAAGGCGGTCATCAGCACCATCGGTTGAGTAAAGTAGTTTCTCACAGGCTTTACCTTCCTAAAGGGGCCAGGGGAAGGGTCTCCAGCATGCCATGTGTCAACTCAGTTACCAAACAAGGCCCTGGAGATGGGAGCTTGAAGACTTGGGTGCCTAGAGAATCGAGCAGATCGTGGAACTGAGGGTGTCACGGCAGCAGATGAGGCTATGGTCGGAGTCTTCCCCACAGGGAGGGCCGGGGAAGAGACAGTGCACAGCATATTTCAAAGGGTGGCTGCTGCGTATCCTTGGTGCACTGTCAGGGGGCAGTCTTCTAATTAGTCAAGAAAAGTCAGGAATCTTTGTCTTGTTGTTTGAGACAGGGTTCTTCTACATAGCCCTGGCAATCCTGGAACTCACTATGTAGACCAGGTTGGCCTCGAACTCACAGAGAGCCGCCTGCTTCTGCCTCCAGAATGCTGAGATTAAAGGCGTGCACCACCACCACCACCACCAGTCCAGTTTCCTTACTTTTCCCCTTTAGATCTCAGCAACCGGAGGGCTTTAGTTCAAAGGGGCAAGCCACATCATTGCACCCACATGTCCACCAGTCCCCAGACCTTCCAATGCCTGACACATACTTGACCAGGTGGCTTCGGCTCACGATGTTCTGGGATGTTCACTGCTGCTACAACAAATCAAGTTGGGTTCCTCCCAGGAGCCTGGGCTTTACTGTTTCTTTTACATAGGTTGCCCTTTAGCCTAGCCTCCTGGCCTTAAAAGGCTAGCTCCTTCTCATCACCTGGATCTCAGTGTCAGACTCCCTCCTTTACAGAGACCTCCCCTAAGCAGCCAGTGTTGGAGCACCCAGCCATCATCACCTTGGTCCTTAGTTTTCAATGTATCATCACTGTCTGACGCTCTTGCTAATACGTTCACTGGCTTATCAGACATCTCTGCCACCAGAACGCAAGCTCCATGAAACCTGAGCTCTCACCTGTCTCATTCGCTGCTGAATCCCGGGGCCTGACTTAGAGCCAGTATTTAATGGTGGAATGGAGAACAGAGTTGGTAGCAAAGCTAGACTTTGAACCCAGATATATGGCTCCCCTTGTTCTCTCCTCTTCCCTTTCATGTGACAGAAGAGACTTGAGGTTCCTTCTGAAATGTTCCTGCTAAGAGTTTACCTACCTCTCCGTAACAGCCATTCTCGCACAGTGTCGGTGACATCAAAGGACAGCCACTCGGCAGTGCCCCTCGTGGGCAGGTTCTTGCCACCGATATAGCGCTGCTTGGCGATGTGATCATCGGGTCGAAGTATCTATGGAGCAGAGAAAAGAGTAAGTTTCTGAGGCCAGGATGGAGTCCGGCGGATAGATTACAGTGCACAGGCAAGGGGTGACTAGAGGCTTCTGAATGCCATGCCCTTTGTGCACCTAACACAACAAAGGACTCTGAATGCCAGAGGCTGGAAGGACTCAGCTTCAGAACTAGGTCTGTCAAACTCCATGGTCAGCGGAGGCCAGATGTGGAGGAGACGCTGGCTTCTGGCGCGCGGTTTCCGGCTGAAGCGGTACCTGGAAGAGCTCGATCCTCTGCTCTGCGCGCTTGGAGCCAGGGTTGGGCACCCGCAAGACCCGGAACTCTGCCCGGAACAGATTGGTTCCATTTTTCTCCACTGAAGACACATTGAAACGAAAAACTTTAGAGGTAATCCCTTTGGGGCAGACGGCCAGCTCATCTAGAGGGAAAAGCAACGGGGAGAGGCACAGTGAGCGAGGGCTCCAGAAACAGTTCCCCGCCAACAGACACACGGCAAGAGGCCACAGTCCTGTCTATGACCTCCGTAGAGGCTCTGGGCCTCACATCTGAAGGTAAAATGCAAGGAAGATTCTTGATGGCCCCAGAGCCACACAGTCCTGAACAAGGAGCAGGGAGACCTTGAGCCCCAGGACATGTAACTGAGACTGAGCAGTCAAGTGTAATTGTCCCCTTTGGCCCCTGTCTTTTTTTTAAAGATGCATTTATTTTATGTGTATATGTGTGTGTACCTGAGTATATGTATGTGCACCACCTGTGAGCAGTGCCCAGAGAGTCCTGAAGGGGGCGATGGATCCTCTGGAAGTCGAGCTACAGGCAATTGTGAGCTATCTGACATGGATGCTAGGAATTGAACCATGGTCCTCTGGAAGAGCAACAAGAGCTCCTAACCACTGAGCCATCTCTCCAGCCTCCTCTCACTCTATTGCTATCCCAAAGGTGCTCGGCTCTCCAGACTAATTTTCTTAATCTTTCAAAAACACATATTCGTAGCCACGCCTGGTGGCACATGCCTGTAATGTCAGTACTTGGGAGACTGACTGCAGGAAGATCTTGAATTTAAGGCCAGTCTGGACTATGTAGCAAGTTCCTAGCCAGGAGGCTAAGTTTCAAAACCAAAACAATCAAACAAAAACAGATCCTAAGAAGATAGTTAGTTGCCTAGCAATCCTATAGTTAGTTGATTCATTCATGTTCATGTTCACTGGGTGTTCATTCATTTCTTAAACGTGAATAAGGGCTGGAGGGATGGCTCAGAGGTTCAGAGCACCTGCTGCTCTCCCACGAGACTCAAGTTCGGTTCCCAGCACCCATGTTGGGCAGCCTGCAACCCTGCTTCAAAGGATCTGACTCCCTCTTCAGGCCTCCTCAGGCACACGGACCATCAGACACACACATACACACACACACACACACACACACACACCTTTTAAAAATGTAAACATATGTGAAATAAATACTCGGAGTTTCAGGCATGATGCTGATGATAGGAAGCCATGACACACATGCAAATCGCAGAACCAGAGCGGGCCTTTGGTGATGCTGAGGAATGGCAGGAAGAAATAAAGAGGGATCAAGTAGGGACAAGTACCTAAGGGAAGGGGTGGCAGCGATCTGCACCCTGCAGGAGGATAGGGTGGGGGGTTCGGGGGAGGAACGTTACACAGAGGGCATGCTGGATGAAGCAGAGAGGAGACAGTTTAGACTGCAGGGACACCCATGTGTCAGACTGAGAGCCTGATAGTAGAGGGCTGCAGAAAGTATTTGAGCCAGTGCTGGAGCTCACACCTAGACAGTTTCTATGGTAAAAAAAAAAAAAAAAAAAAAAAAAAAAAAAAAAAAAAAAAAAAAAAGCCGTATCTTGAGTCTGAAAAAATATTTTTTAAAAATTTCAAATCAAAAGAGCTGCCTGCCATCAACTCCTTCTCTTTAAGACTGTCCTAGCTCGAGTCACTATAGCCGTGATGGAACACTATGACCAAAAGCAATTTGGGGAGAAAAGGGTTTGTTTGGCTAATGCTTCCACATCCATAATCCATCACTGAAAGAAGTCAGGACGGAAGCTCAAACTGGGCAGGAACCTGGAGGCAGGAGCTGATGCAGAGGCCGTGGAGGGTGCTGCTTACTGGCTTGTCAGCCTTCTCTGTTATAGAACCCAGGACCATCTTCCCAGGAGTGGCACCACCTACAACGGGCTTGGCTCTCCTATCAATCATTAATTGAGAAAATGCTCCCAAGCTGAATCTTACGGTGGCATTATCTCAACTGAGACTTCCTCCTTTCTGATGACTCTAGTTTGTGTCAAGCTGACATAAAACTAGCCAGCACAAAGGGTCTCTATCCTTGCTAGCATGTGCCATCCCAGCCTGTATCATGCTGCCATTCCGTCAGCCACAGGGCAGCAGACACTGCAATTCCAAACCACACAGAAGAGAGCAGAAGCCTCTGTCTTCTCCCTGTCCCATGTGGCCTACACAATATCAAGGTCTGAGAGCATTAACACCAGAGAAATCCTTTCTACACAAATGGTAACAACAGCCCAGACTTGAAATTCAAGTCCCTAGACCCAGATTTCATACATAATGGACTTGGCTGGAATGAGCACATAACACCCCCGGGGGTGGGTTAGGAGTCACGGACTAGGCGGGACAGATCAGAGGCTTGAAACCAGCAAGCGAGCTCCTGGTCTTTAGGAAAGGATGAGTGGGTGTTTCTGGAAATTGCCATCTGGTGGGCCTGACATTGGTGGCTAGAGGAAAATTAATGGAACAGATGTAGGAAACAAATGTGTGAACACCAGCTAATGAAGCCCTGATTAATAATTGGCTTTGAAGGAACAAGTAGTGCCAATTATTCTGTAAGCCAGTCCAAATAGTACCAGAGAGTCCGTGATGATAATTCTCATATGCGCATGTATGGAGGGTTGCTAGCGCTGGGATCCAGAGCCTTCACATACAAAGCACATATTTTTAAAATATTTTATTTCAAGTTTTAATTATGTGCACTTCTGTGTTCCCTGCTGCGGGTTTGTACACATGAGTGCAGTACCCAAGGGGGCCAGAAGAGGGCGTCGGATTCCCCTGGAGCTAGAGTTGGAGTTGGTTGTGAGCCCCTTGATGTGGGTTCTGGGAACTGAACTATGGTCTTTTGGAAGAGTAGCACAACATTCTTAACTGCTAAATCGTCTCTCCGCACATTCTATAACAGAGCTACATCCCCAGCAATTTCATGTGTAAGTTGACAGGTTTGTACTCTGGAAGTGGACCAGCACTTGACCGTCTCGACGACTGAGAGTCAGGTCATGGAGAAGATGTCATGAGGTAACTGTCTGTTAGGAGAGCATGAAGGGGGAGTCGGGGCAATGTGCACCCTGCTATAAAGGGGGGGAGTAGAAAATGGTAACTTATGAGGAAAAGGCTAGACCGAGGAGGGAGCAGTGGGCAGCCAAGAAACAGGCAACGTTTAACAGAATCCTCGGGGCACCCTAATGACCGAAGCTCACTGCTAATGGGAAGCACTTGAGAGGTGACACTGGAGAATCAGATTCTGGGGTCAGAACCGGAGAGATGGCTCAGTAGTAAGAGCACCAGCTGCTCAGCCAGAGAACCTGGGTTCAATTCCCAGCACCCACATGGTGGCTCACAACCATCTGCAACTCCAGTTCCAAGGGATCTGACACCCCTTCTGGCTTCTGCAGGCATCAGGCACACACATGCCGCAGACATACATGCAGGTAAACATCCGTGGTCATAGAATAGGAAACAAAATGTCTGAGATCATGGGCTGACAAGATGGCTTTTGGGAGCAAAGGTGCTTGCTGCCAAGTCTGATGACTGGGGATTTGATCCCCAGTACCCACAACGGGGAAGAAGATAACAGACTTCTAAAAGCTTTCCTCTGGCTTCTACTCCTGTGTAAGCATACATGGGTGCCCTGAATAGCACACAGCCCGCAAAATGCACACATAGTATCCATGGGGAACCCAGGAAATCATGCATGTAGTAAACTAGCTCTTCGAATATTTTCAGACAGGTGTGTCTTGGCTTGAACACCTCATTTCTGTGGGAGCCCAGAGAGGAATGATATGAGCAACAGATCCACCTGGAGAATATTTGAGGCAGTGAACCCCACTACCCAGCGACTGACGGCATTGGGTGGATCCACAGCTGTTTCCCCAAGTCTTACAGATGGTTCCAGATGTGCAGCCAGGATGGAGAAGTAAAGCTTATCATTTTTCTGCGAAAAGTACCACGGCTTCAAATGTGCTGGGAATTTGAGAAAATGCTGCCTTCACGGCTTCACACTGTTACATGGATTAACCTTGAAACGAACTGGATGTGTTGTTTAGCCAATGTTTAAAAGTTTTGCGTTAGAAGCCCATGAACATTTTAAGTCTGTGTAACAAGTTGGGAGCTTTCACAGAAACTTCCAGAATCTCTGCTATCCCGGGAAATGCTAAGATATAGTCAAGCTGGACCTACATTCCTGAATTCGAAAATCAGCAAGGGCTACAAGATGGCTTTCTCTTTTAGCAGGTCATGGGGCTCCAGATCTCCCCACCCCCAACCCTGCCACACACACCCACATTCTCCATGACCTGGAGTACCTGTGCCGTGGCTGCTCTTCTGGGACCATCTGCATCCCCTACCTAGTCCCTGAAGGCACCTGTGCTTACGACCCCTCTAAGGAAACTTTCTGCCCCTGGGTCATCATCTTAAGCTTATTGAAAACACAAGTTCCCCAGGATGTCTTCAAACTACCTCTATTCTGCAAGGGAGAGATAGGACCAAGGGGTTCTCTCTGCACCCCCATAGTCACTGCCCTACTGTGTGTATAACATTGATAGCTGTGGCATGTGAGTTCTTCCAACAGGAAATATCTTTTCAGTTTCATAATGAATGATATCTACAGGTGGCAACCAGAAAAGAAAGCCCAAAACACTAGCTAGGCTTCCTGCTAGGGAATTCTGTATTTGTCTTGGCATTTCCCTTGGCTGATAGAAGCAAGCCTCACATAAGACACAAATACATCTAAGCTAGAAGATAAGAAGGATGCTCACTCTGATGGTTGTAAGGATAATACAGAATTGGAAAGACAGTACCCTTCCCCACCACATGAGAACGCACTTACTCATTTCCATGGCAGCATCTTAGAGAATTACAAGATTACAGAGTCTTGCCTCTGCCTCCCAGCAGACACCAGGCAAATCATCCCCAGATCTGACAAAAGTCATTCAAATTGAAAGGGAGACGAGAGATGACATCACATGAGGGAACTGAAGCTCCAGGAAAGGAACATCACATGATCTTGTTTAACCTGCTTGAGACTCTCTAAGAGATAAAGGAAACCCATTCGTTGAAGTTGGGGTGTGTGTGTGTGGCATATGAATCTGCTGCCCCACCACCAATAGTCAGGGCTGAAAAAAATTATCCAATTATTCCCAAGAAAGCTGGGTCACAAAGGCAGCAACTGCTGTCCCCTCCTGGCGAGGTTAATTTAGGGTCATCTGTGTCATAGGCCAAGGTTCTACTAGAGCCTAAAGAATAAGGTTAAAATGTGCGTTTTACCTGTACACTGCCACTTAGCATGCATTTTGCACACATCTTTTCTAGGTCAGATCACTTAGCACAGTGGCTCTCAATCTTCCTAATGTTGCGACACTTTGACACTGTTCCTCACGTTGCGGTGACCCCCAAACCACAAAATTATTTTCATTGCTACTTCATTATTTTGCTACTGTTATGAATTGTAATGTAACTATCTGATCACACAGATGGGCAGGTGGTCTTAGGCGACCCCTTCTCAACCCCCAGGTTGAGAATCGCTGAATGGATTGGCTGTTCTCTCTGCTCTCACTCTGGTGCTCGGCCTCCCACTGGAAATGATTCCTTCTTTCACTTGCCTCTCTATGGGCCTCTGTCACCTTGCCTCAGGTCCTGTTGGAACTCCGCCCCCCCCCGCCCCCACCCTCCATGTGTCCATCCTCTGGGAATGATGAAATATGGAAGTGAACTTCATCCCAAGAGCCAGTACCCACCCCCAAGCATGGGGTGCCTGACAGTGCAAAAGCATAGACCGGATCAGAGCCGGTCCCAGCTACCCTCAGAAGCTCAGGATGGGCTGGGTAGTGGTGGGAGGCAGAGGCAGACTGAGTTTGAGGCCAGCCCTGTCTACAGAGTGAGTTCCAGTACAGCCAGGGCTACATGGAGAAACCCTGTCTTGAAAAAAGAAGGAGGAAGAGGAGAGGAAGAAGGAGGTGGAGGAGGAGGAAAAGGAGGAGAGGAGGAGGAGAAAAAGAGGCAGAAGAAAGAGGAGGAGGAAGGGGAGGAGGAGGAGGAGGAGGAAAAGTAGTAGTAGTTCAGGACAGGCTTCTTTCTCCACTCAGCAGCTGCCATGGCCTTCTTTGTACCCAGTGTGTCTTGTGCAGCCATGGTGAACCACCACCTGACCAGCTGCAGGGCAGGCCCAGGTCTGTGTCTGTTCACCCACCATATCGCCTGTGCCAGCTGCAGAGAGCCTGGGTTGGCACAGGTTAAACCACCACTCCATAGCCCCCGTGTCGGGAACCTCCCTTGCAGCTATAGCCTGGGAATGGCACAGCATCTGTGGGGGATGTCCTGGCTTCATCTGAGGCTGTTCCCCTTTGCACCCTCGCAAAATCCACAGCGGCACACACCTGTGTAGCCCTGCTTCCACGTGAATCACTCATTCTCAGCTCAGGGCCCCAGACAGGAGGGGCCTTCATGACTCAGAACCCCTCCTTCCTCAAACTCTCCTCCTGACCCAGGCTATGAAGGTTCCAGGCCTACCCTCTTATCCACTTTCCTCAGACTTGTAACTTTCTCTGAGTCAGGGTTCAGCCATCTAACCCTGGATAGCTCTGGAAACTGTGATTCCCCTGGCAGTCCCTGAACCAACACCAGTGAGCAGACCCTAGGTAGGGGAGTCTTGACTCCCCATAAGTAGCCAGAGCCTAAGAAAGTGCACTCCAGGCAGACACAGGAAACTGCACTGAGAACACCCCCATCCCCACCTCCAGAAACCACAGGCTCCTCCGCCTGGTGTGGGCCAGATCCCTACTGGCCTCCACATCTTCCTTGAGAGCCACCCCACCCATTGGCACCCACTCCTGTTCCTTCTCTGCAGCCAGGTTTCTTTAGCCTCCTGCTGTTTGCCCCATGGCCACTCTGACCATGCCCCTCCAGGCTCCATGACATCCTCCCACCCCCACTCGGGCACTGCCCACCTCCCAGGTGGGCCTGGGCTGCAGTCACCAGGGCACAGAGGACACCTGCTGGCAGGAAAAGCCAGCAGAGCTGCTCCAGACTCAGGCCCTGAGCAAGCTCACAGCCCTCTTTCCTGGACTGTCAGTTTCTCGACATCTGCCAAATTTCTCTCTTGTATTGAGGTTTTTTAAATCCCCATTCAGTAAACACACACGACTTCCACACGTGTACAAACACACACAGCCGTCTCACCCAGAAGCTACATAGCTCCTCCACAGACAGCAGCCTCCTGGGATGAAATGCTCCCAGACACACATCCTCATTACTCCCCCACCCCCGCCCCCAGCCACCCCCCTCCACAGGTCTACAGCAGGCCGAATCTTTGGGTTATCCAGAGCCTCAATTCTGTGCTCCTGTGTCCGTTAGCCTGGACTTTACAGAGGCCCCGCTTTACACATGTGAATCTGTCTACTGTGTTAAGAGTCCACATCACCCAAAAGTCCACATATGTGGGAACAGACATGCATTGCCCTCCCCTCCCAGATCATGTATGTGTGTGTTAGACTGAAGGACCCAGGCTGCAAGAAGTTGTATCTTGCCCGGACTTCCAAAAGCTTGACAAACACAAATTTGGAGCAGGTAGTCTGCTTCCCGGGAGCTGGAAATCTGATCCTGAGATGTGCCACAAGGAGCTGGGAAAAACAGGGAGAATATGGCAATGTCCAGACCCAGAAGACCATGAGGATTTGGGGGAATCCACGTGCTCACAGTTAACCTCTATGGGCATGTGTGTGAGACCATGTTTCCCTAGGTGGTACAATACAGTTCAGAGTTAATACCCATCAGGGGCGCGATGGGACTTAAGAACGGCACTTGGCTCCAGGGCTTCTGGCCTCTTGAAGCACTTGGCTCTTACCGGAATGTCTCAGTCTCCCACCCACCTCTCCAGCCCAGCTGCAATGCCTGACCTCTAGAGTGAACCCCGGGGCACCCTGCCGTGTAACCACCAGGCCCCCCTCGGTGGAACTCCCTTTCCCAGTCCATCCTCTCTAGAGCAGACATCCGGCAAGCATTTGGACTTACTGTGCTCCGCCAGCCCCTGGATCATGTCGAACTTATAGATCTCTTTGGCATAGTACTCCGACTCTGTGTTCTCCTGAGTGCAGCCTTCCTCCCTCTCCCCGTGCATCTCTTCCAGCAATTCCCGGGTACTGTTGTAGAGTGCCAGGACCTGATAGGGGACGTGGGTCATCACCGATGGCTCAGGGGGGCTGGTGAGCCTGAGCTTGCTCAAGATCTGTCCCCTAATGGCTTCCACCCTCTTCTTCTTGATGTGGCCGAAGTCCAAGGTGGTGCAAGTGGACAGAGAGAGGCTGACTGTGGCCAAGTTCAGTAGGGCCAGGACCACCAGAGCCCTTTGCAAGTGCATCTTCATGTGTGAGCCCAGGAGCGAGGCCAGGGGGCTGGGGAGGCCTGGCAAGGAGGAGACCCCAGTAGAAAGAGGGAGGAAAACCAGGCGTCCTCCCCAGATCCCAAAGACTGAGGCTTGGCAAGAGGGTGCATGAACTCACTGCACTGTGAGAGCTTCAGGACTCCCAGGAAGCGCTGGCAACCTCAGGACGGAGTAGCGGGCTACGTGCGGTGTGGAGCTGGGATTCTTGTCCATATGTCTAAGCAGGTTCTGCTGGGCTCTGACTCCCAGCAGGCCAGGTGGAGGGCAAGCCGGGGGCTGGGAGGGGTGGCAAGGCAGCCGGGGGTGGGAAGAGAGCTGGAGTTTTTCCTTAGGTAAAAATAAATAGAGCGGACATCTGATATCGCCAAACGCCGCTCGTTTGATGAGGAGAAAGTGGGTATTTTAAAGAAAGTGCGGAAGGGCCATGGCTGGGTCCCAAAAATCAGAATCTCTGCCTTGCCCTGAAGGAAAATAAGAAAGGAAAATGGAAAAGGAAAGAAAAAAAATGTTTAAAAAAAATCACCAGTGGGTATGTGGGGAGAGGCAGGGCTGGGCAGCGGCAGGCCCAGCTAAAGGTGGGGGCAGTGCGGGACACACTTGTCTCTGGAGCACTCCATTCATGCTTCCCTTGTTTACACTTCCCCGGGGGTTTCTAAATGACTCTGCTGGCGCTGCCTCTCCTCTTCATTGGCTGGGATGAGGGGATTATGTGCGACTGGCAAGCCGGGGGAGGCCAGGCCTCTTGAAGACAGCTCTGATAATCCACTTGGACCCACGGTCCCCAGCACCTCAGTTTGTCTTCTCCCTCGGCCTCTGTGGCTTCTGTCCCTCGCTTCTCTTTAGGAGAAAAAAAAAAGAAAAAGAAAATAGAAGCCGATTCACCGCAACTGATTCCGGAAAGGGTTATTCCTTCCTCCGCAGGTCTCTTCCCGAACGTGTCTCTCGCCTCTCTGCGGCTCAGTCCCCTCTACTCGGCCCTCTCCTTCCCTCCCTTTCTCTCTCCCCTTCTCTCTCTTTTTCCCTCTCCTCCCTCTCTCTCTCACACACACATGCACACACACACACTGCTTTCTCTATTTCTCTCTGCTGAAATTTTATACCTCCCTCCCATGACGTCTCGGCCTGGGGTGGGGGAGGGAGGGAGGGGGGAGGGACCAGCGCACGCAGCCTCTCTCGCCGCACGGTTTTAATGTTTTAAACAGGCACAGGAAAAGCCGAGCCCATTTGAAAAATACTTTGCGAGTCCTCTCGTTCGACGTGGTAACTGAACTTTTTTTTTTTTTTTTTTCTTTTCCCCTCCTCTTGGAGTCATTCCTGCTACACGTTGGCTGTTTTTCTGGAAAGTTACTCGCGAGCCCCCTCCCTTTGCTACCCCGGCCCCTCTGCGCCCCGGCCAGCTGTCAGCCCACGCTCCCCGCCCCGCTCTCTCGCCTCCCCCGCGTCCCCGATCGCCCCCGGGCCCGACTGGGGACACACGCGAGGTCCACCCGGGTAGCGGGGCCCTGTGGCCGGGCCACTCTCTCCAGGCCCGAGGGTTGGACCGGGCTCGGCCGCATCCTGGCCGTGGTTCTTCATTGAGCAGCCCGGAGCCAGGCGGCTGCAGCTCGGAGAACGATGACGCTTTCTGGAAGGCCGAGGGTGCCCTCTGGCGAGGCCGGGCCGCCAGTGACGGAGACTCGGTGGCTCGGTCCCGCGGAACCGCGAGCACCACCAGACCCCGGGTGGCGTCCCCGGTCCCGCGCCGCTCCACTCCCGACCGACTCAGCGCCTGGCCCCCGCACATTCCCCATCCGGGTTTCTAGGTCTTTTAACCCCCACGAGCAGTTTAAGTTAGGCCAGACCCAGAGGGAGCTGCCCACTCTCTTCCCATTAGTGCCCTCTTCCCACGTCTCATTACAGCTTTCCTGGACCTTTTCTGAGAGGCCTGGCTCCCAAGTCTCAATTGAAGGGATGTTAATGTATTATCTTACAAGTGAGGAAACTGAGGCACAGTTCACTATTTTTTTCAAGGATGGGTAATGGAGATGTCTATCACAGGCTATGTAATCTAGAAAGGCATTATTTTAACTTGCATTACTATAAGGAAACGTAGGTGTAGAGAGATCTTAAAAGTGACTTCTTTAAGGTCACACAGCCCCTTACTTATCAATACTGCCACTTGGCTCCAGCCTGTCCATTGTCAGTCTGCTTTGGACATTATACTATGTCGGCTTTTGAAATTTGAGAAATAGATTTTTTTTTTAAAAAGTGTGTGTGTGTGTGTGTGTGTGTGTGTGTGTGTGTGTGTGTTGAGAGAGAGAGAAAGAGAGAGAGAGAGAGAGACCCCATGTGTGGGTATGTGAACTTGTATGCAGGTACCTTGGAAGCCAGATGAGGGCAGCCAGAGATTCCTCTGGAGCTGGAGTGACAGGAGGTTGTGAGCTGTCCAGCATAGGTGCTGGGGATCCCCCCTCCCCCTCCACTCCCCCCAGCCCCTCCCTTCCCCCCACACACACACACACACACACACACACACACACACACACACACACACGTCTTCTGCAAGTGCAGTGTGTGTTTTAAACCGCTGGCCCACCTCTCCAGCCCTGAGAGATAGCTTTGGTGTTTACTACAATCCCTGCACTGTTCGAGGTACAGAGGATAGATCAGTGAATGAAGCAGAACTTGCTTTTACAGAATATGCATTTCAGAATGGGGGAGGGTGGTAAAACACTGAATACATATGTAAATTTATGAGGGGTGGGGCAGGGAAGGGGAGTGCCTCCGGGGGGGGGGGGGGGAGTTTGAAATTTAAAATGGAGCGATTCCAGAGTCTGAGGCTCTTGGGTTAGTTCTTTACAACTCCGTGAGGCGAAGTTATTGAAAGACGTCTCTTCTGGGCTATACATTCTCCATCTCTATCACACCAGTGTCTTGATGGCAGCTATATTTTTAAACTTACTTCTCAAATGATTCAAGTGCTGGGTAATATTTGCCAGCCCCTGCTTGCCGGGGATTCTCTATGCCCAGGGCAAGTACCATTCATCCTTTGTTTCCTCAAAGTTGGGGAAGAAGTGGGCGGGAGCTTACAAGAAATTGAAAAATCCAAACATTAATCCCTTTTTGCATAGCTGTGCCAAGGAAGAAGGAACAAGGGAACAGTTGATGCCTACACTGAAGCTGTCTTAGATTTTTGGCAGTGATTGTTCCATCAGATTAAAATCTAGCAAAATATTCTCACCGAGAAGCAAGTGAGGATCTCAGAAGAAATCTCTAAGGTCATCCTGAGGGAGAAAACTGAGGTCTGGCAAAGCTGGGGTGAGAAATCAACTGCTCTGATTCACAGGCCGGCGCTCTCGCTGTCATCGGCCATGAAAATGCCTGGTGCTACTTATAAACGAGGGCAGTGAATCCTTGAGCTAAGTGTCACTTGCTGGGCACTTCAGTAATGTTAGTCCTTCAGCTTTAGGGACAGTCCTCCCACTTTCAAGTTCTTGATTTTAACCTGTCTGTGGCCATCCACATTCCAGTCTCTATGGGTCTCAATGATCAATGCCAAGAACTGGCCAGAGGCGTTGACTTAGGAATCTTACATGGATGAGTCAATGAAGACCCAACCTGGCTGCCCCCTAGGCTGGGGATCTGTGAGATATCTCCTTCTGCAGGCCTAGGAGGGTGGCTGGCAAAAAGCAGTGCTGGAAAAAAACACTACAGTAACATGCAGTGTTACAAGGGCTGGCCCAACACTTACTTACCTTCTTCAAGCTATCTGTCTTGCTGATTAGAGAAGTTATTGCTACTCCTTTGTGTGATTGTTCAGATTAAATAAGACCTCTAATATTATCCCTTTTGTTGCCAAGGCTAGACTCCAACTCCTGGGCATAAGTGATCAACTGGCCTCATTCTCCTGAGTAGCAGCTGGATTATGGCCCCTGTCCCCATGCTTGGCTATATTTATACTTTTGAAAATGATTAGTACTTGAGTATTGGATATTTTAATCTGGCTTCTAAGTATACTTTGTTTTCAAAGTCCGAGTTTCATGTAACCCAGTCCCACCTCCCAAACTCACTATGTAGCTGAGGATGACAAGGAACTCCCCGCTTTCCTGCCTCTAACTCCCAAGTGCTGCGATTACAGGTCTGTATCACCATGTGTGACTGCTTTCAATAAACTTCTTGAAGGCAAAAATCACATACACCGCATTTTTGCAAGTCATTGTAAACGTTGTGAACTATTTATTAATTAGTGCTCCTCTGTTAAGTGCTAAATGTTAACAAACATATTTAACCAGAGCTACAGATGCAGGCAGTTCCCAAGATTAAACTCACTAGAGTAGCCTTAGCGGATTTTGCTATCTGGAGGTTTGTTTTGTTTTTCCCGTAGTCAAGCAAAGTTGGCCTAGAAAAGAGCTGGTTTAAACTGGAAGATGACACGCAAGACCCAGTAACAGTGTGGTGGGCTCTTTAAATACCGGGCGCGGGGTGGAGGGTGGGGGCGGAGGGAGCGGGGCGGGGCGGGCTGAGTCGTTGTTAGGGACGCGGCGGAGACGCCTGTTTCCAGGAAGTGACGTCGGCGGCCGCGGAGATGGACGATTTACTGGACCTGGGCGAGGAGAAACGTCGCAGCTCGGCCACCTCCGTGAGGAGCGATGCTGGGGACTGGGGTCCGGTTCGGCGGGTGGGACGAGCGGCCCGGCTCCCCGAGAAGCCCGGAGCCGGGACAGACCCCCGCCCCGCCGCCCGAGTGCGAACTCCGCCATAACGGAGGGTCTGCTCCGCAGCACGCCCGCCCCGCCTTGGGGTTTTCTCCCCGGCAGTCTAGTGCCGGAAGTTCTCCTGAAAGCTGCTGGGGAGGGAGGTGGCTGGGGGTGTCCTTTCCTCCCTGTAACCTCCCCTCCCCCAGGATTGGAAATGGGGGAGTAACTGGATAAAGAACTGTCGATGGGCCAGAATACACCTAGCCTTGACTTCCACGCGCGTCCAATGGAGGTGTTGCTGTGCGTGTGAAATGGGGTGGTTCCTGGAAAGCATTTACTTTGTCAGCGCCTGACCTTCCCAGCTGTCCCCTCCCAGACCAGCGCATAGCCCGTAAATATAGAACTTGATTGAAGACCTACATTCAGTGTTTTCTGACTGTCACAGCCCCCACCAGGCCTCGATAGCCTTTAGAGTTAATTCAGGTCGCTGAAGGATTGGACCACCTGGCAAGTCCTTAGTTTCTGCTGTAAGATCTCAGGTGTTTTGAAGGGTCCTGCTAGCATCCGATGCCCTCCAGGGTGCTAGAGGAGTACCTGTTGGGGGGAGACCAGAGGGACAGGAGCCAATTAGTTGAGAAGGAGCAGGGTTTTTAAAAAAACTAAGGACATTAGGCCACCAGGTCTTTCTGATTCGTGATACCTGGGGTGTGAATGAAGTGATTTATTCATTCTTCCCACAAATAGGTATTGAGCCTCAGTGTGTATCAGACTTTGTTCTAGGCACTGGAGACCAGAGCATCACTGATCTTTGCCCTAATTAGGGGAGAAGGACAGTAAACAGATTACCCTTAAAATACATGATCTCAGGTTGTAAAGTGGTTTCTATGTTGTCAATTTATAGGGCCTTCAAATAGTCTAACAGTGGTTAGAGAAATCGCTTCTCGATAGCATTTACAGACACGATCATTAATTTTTGTTTTAGGGTAACTGCTGTAGGATCAAATACCTATTACTAGGACAAGCAAAAGAAGGTAACCCTCCTGGAGAAGGAGTGAGCTCTATTATCAGAAAGATTGTTTCCATCAGCCTTGAAACCTAAAAGGTTGACATCACACCCTGAAGGATTGATAATTGCAATCCGATGCCCGGTTCTTCCTTCGTAGAACACCTAGTGTGGAGTCTTCAGCAGGGTGTGGTGAGACGAACCTAGGACTTGAAGTCACAAGAAGAGTTTGCTAATTAATCACCTGAAAACGCTATGTTTTTAAAGTAAGAGATTACACTTTTCAACACCCGTTAGAGTGCTTCAGAGTTTTGATTTTGCCCTGGGAAATGTTGGAGACAGAGCCCCTGCCCCCCTGAAGGGCTTGGGGAACACCTGCAAATGTTTCATCTGGTGACTCAGAATTTTGAAATGCTCTGATTTCCAAAGGTGATGATGTCTCAGCATTCCTGCGGCGGGTCTCCCTCCATGCCTGGAGATGCAGATCCAGCTAGCAAAGCAAGAGGTCTCTGCAGTCTTCTCCTGTCAATTGCCATGAAATTGAGGAACTCTCTCTGAAAGCCTGTCTGGTGGCTGTCTCAGCTGTGGTGTTAGGCCTCCCTCAAGTCCTGCCTAGGAAGGTGGGGAGCCTTTACCACACTCTAGGCTGTGGCTTGAGGTCTCTGACCAGGCTAGACACATTTATGATTTCTTACCGTGTCTTGGGTAGAATAGTGACTTTGCTTTTGCTGTACCTCTGGCTGATGAAGAGTTCACGATCAAGAACCTGTATGCTTCCTGTTCTACCTTAGCGCTGACTTGGGTACTTTCTTTTAAGGGTTTAGAGGATTCTCTATGAATATATCCAAGATACTCAAATCCTATTCTCCGCCATGTCAGAAAACTCCAATCCTGGCTTACCATTCTGTCATACTCACAGGGCCTCAAATAACATTGGATCAGCTGCGCTCTTTGTCTCTCCTTCCAGGGAGCCAAGATGGGTCGCCGAGCTCAACAGGAGTCAGCTCAAGCTGAGAATTACTTCAGTAGCAAGAATTCTTCGTTGCCTCAGGCTGGAGAGGTGAGTTCTGCAAAGACAGAAAGACAAAACAAGAAGATGTGGAGAAATGCTCTTTAAGAATGAATGAACCCATGGGGCTGGAGAGATGGCTCAGCGGTTAAAAGCACTGGCTGCTCTTGCAGAGGCCCTGGGTTCCCAACACCCAACACCCACATGGTAGCTCACAAATGTCTGTAGCCCCTGTCCTAGGGGATCCAGCACCCTCACACGGATATGCATGCAGGCAAAACACCAATGCACATAAAATATTTTAAAATAAAATCTTAAAAATGACATTTAAAAAAGAAAGAAGAAGAAGAAGAGTAAATGAACCTTTGATGGACAGGGCTGTGGTACTCTTATTTTTTTTTCCAAGTGTCAGCCTTGTCTTGATTTGGAAGTTCCCCTCCATGACATCTATCCCACGGGGATCATCTTTTCTTTGAGACCCTGCTGACTTCTGGATACCACCCCCCTCCTTCCCATATTCATCTCGCACAATTTTTATTTTTTAATTTTTTAAAGACAGAGCCTCAAGTAGCCCAGGCTGGTGTGGAATTCCTTATGTAGCTGAGGATGTCCTTGAATTTCTGATCCTCCTGCCTCTACCTCCCGAGTGCTGGGATTATAGGCATGAACTGCCACGCCCTGTTGCTGGTACTAGGATCAGGCCCAGGCTTCATGCATGCTAGGCGAACACTCTACCACCTGAGACCATCCCCGGCCCTGTAGAGCCTTTTATGCCCCCTGAAGTGAGGGACCGGGAAGTTTGAAGAAGCTGCAAAAGCTGCCCTGGTTTTTATCTCCACCAAATAAACACCAGAAAGGTACACTGGTGCTGTAAGGTTGGATCACATAACTGGAGGTTTGCTGCCAGTGGCAACCACTGTCTCCTCGGATTTCAGGCAAGAAGGGGATTGGGCTTCCTCTGCCTGCTGGCAACTTTTCCCAGTGGCCTCAAACTTTGGGGAGTGACCCAGCTTCTTTGTGAAGGATGTGAAATCCATGAAGAGTACTCTTTAATACCAGGGTTCTCCGTTCAGCCCCCTTTTCCTTTTCCTGACCATTTGGACAGTCTCTTCCAGGTCCTCCCTGACTTCCGCAGGCTGTCTTCTTGGAACTGCCTCCTCCTGCTTTTGCAATACCTGCCTTAGACAGGCCGGGCTATTTGCTAATTGTTTTCCACGTCTCTCTGCTCCACTAGAAAGTGAGTCACCCAGACGGTAGGCTAACTCAGCAGTTCACAGTGGCTAAGAGGACTCATGCTGGGAAGCCTGGCAGACCACGCAGGTGCACATAACACAGACACACCACACTTACAGGTCACATAAGCGGGGATGTTTTCCTGTGTCCGAAATGACATCACCATTTTCTTAAGCTCTTTATGTGGTCCTGTCTGCATATCTTTCATTTTCCTACTTATTGTAGAAGCGTCAGTATGAGGAATTATTACTGTAACCATGATGCCAGCACATAAAAGCTGGCAGCTGACCCTTCCCTCGTCAGCAGGAAGAACCAAGGGAGGGTATTAGGGCCTACACCTCATATATGCTCCTTCTAAAAGGATAACTGATACCTTGTCAAAGCTGGTTGATACTGAGAGGATACAGATCAGTACTGCCTTGTCTTCCAAGAGGTGCAGGCAGTGTAGTCCACCCCCCCCCCCGTGTATGTATGCATGCATACATGTGTGTCTGTATGATGCACACCCTTTGCTAACTCTAGTCCTTACCATTTTCCTGAGAGGATAAGATACTAAGCCATTTTGTTCCTCATCCCACTGGTCACCCTGGCAGCAAGGTGCTCGGCAGGATTCCAGAACACCTCCCTCCTGTCCCGGGTCAGTAGGGTTTGAAGCTGCATGGGACGCCTCCCACGGGACCAGATACTCACTGGGCTGTGTGAGACTTTTTGGGTGGTTCTTTCTAAAATTAGATCCAGGACTTGTACACACCCATTTATACCCAGTTCTAAGCACTATGTGATGTGCTTGCTTTAATCCCCTCACTGACTTTATTCAGTGGAGCTGTTCCTAAAAATGTAAATTCGGTACCTGGGAACTGTCAGACAGACTGGTGTTGCTTTGGAGTTAAGTAGGAATTAGTTTCGAATAAATAGTTATTTTAAAGTGAGGTAGTAGGATCTGGATGTGGAAGAAGGGCGCGCCACCGGCTCTTCTGATTGCTTGGGTCTTAAATCCGCTAATCTCTGAAATCCTCCGTTTCATCATTTGTCAGACGGTGATCACGGTACCCTTAGATGGATGTGGGGATCAAGTGAGCTATGCATTTAAGCACTTTGGTAAACCAAGCAGCACTGTGTAAGCTCCCGTTCATTCAGCACATTAGTGGGTGAGTGAGTCTTTGCACTCTGCTGTTCCCGTTGAAAGGTTGCAATGAAGGAGGATGGTTAGGGCCAGATGTGGCGGCGGATGCTGGAATCCAGGCCCCGGAGATTCTGAGTTGGTTCTCTTCTTCCACGATGGGCTCCGGGAATTGAACTCAGGTCCTCAGGCTCCATCCGCCGAGGCTTCTTTGCCAGTCCTGAAGTCACTTGCGTTTGCTTTATACAGTTACACTTTTAAGTACTTCTAAAACAGAGAGACCTGTTGCAGAAACCCGGACTTGGCGTTTCCCTTGAAAGTCAGAAGCTCTTCATAGTGGGACTGGTGGGCTGGCATTGCTGTGTGGCAGCGGGTGGCCAGGGCACTGGGGCCACCTTTTTATGGGTGACTAGGCCTCTCCAGTCTTCTGCTTTTTGTCTGTCTGTCTGTCTTTCTGTTTGTAGCGCTGGGATGGAACTCAGGGCCATGCACGTGGTAGACAGGTGCTTTACCACTGAGCAACACCCCAGCTCCCTCACACTTCCTTCCTTCCTTCTTAAATGATCTCACTAGGTTGCCCAAGATGACCTTGAACTTGCCATCCTCTTGCTTCAGCCTCTGAACAGCTGGAATTGCAGGCATGTGCTACTGTTCACAGCTTGCATCACCACCACCATCTCCTCCTCCTCTCTTTTCCTCCTCCCCCCTTCCTTCCTTCTTTGGTGTTTTCGAGGCACGATTTCTCTGTTTAGTCCTGGCTGTCCTGGAACTCACTCTGTAGACCAGGCTGGCTTCAAACTCAGAGATCCACCTGCCTCTGCCTCCCGAGTGCTGGGATCAAAGGCATGTGCCACCCAGCCTGGCCATCTCTTACTTTTTGTTTGCTGGTCCTTTGTTTCTGAGTCAGGAGTTTTGCCTTGTAGCTCAGGTTGGCCTCAAACTTCAGGGTCTTTCTGCCTCAGCCTTGTGGGTGCTGGGATTGCAGGCGTGTGCCTCTGTGCCTGGCTTCTCATTTTAATGCAGCATCAGACTTACTCACTTGAACTGCATAGTGCCCATTTCTTCCCGAGTTTTAAACCTGGACTACGTGGGGATGATTTCCAGGCATCCCTCTGTGTCTGTGTTAGTGCTGAATTTGGCTACGTCCAGCAGACACTTTCCTCTGACCTGTCTCTAGTAGGATTGACTGTTCCTCACGTGGTAAGGCATTCAGTGAGGGCAGAGCGGATGTGGTCACTGGGCGGTGTCCGTGTCATCCTAACCCCACTAACTCCTGCTGTGCTGTTGGAAGCTTGTGGCTTTGGTTCTCATGGTTGCAGGGTGACTGATGATTGCCCAGGGGTCAGATCTGCATTCGAGACCGGAAAGGAGTTCAGGGCATATCCAGTTCCGCGCTCCCCTCCTGATCAGGAAACAGCAGCTGGAGCCTTACCGAGCACGTGACTAGCTGCATTTTATTGGTCAGCACTCAGTGTTACAACTACCTTTACTTTCAAGAGAGCTTTTAATCCAGTCAGAATTGGGTCTTATGACGGTCTGTCTGAGTTTTGGGGGAGTTTTTTACCTGGACCTTTACTTTTGAATGAGGAGAAATGGCTGTGGAGTACCCCGTCCCAAGCTGACTGGACAGGGCTGGGAGCTGACTCAGCCAATGAAGAGCTTACTGTGTGTTTCAGTTACTTTAGCGTTGCTGTGATTACACTCGATGGGCCAAGGCAGCTTATGGAGGAAGGGTTTATTTGGGGCTTACAGTTCCGGAGGAATATGAGTTTGTCACCATTGTGGTAGGGAGCCTGGCAGTAGGCAGGGAGGCACGGGGCTGGAGCAGTGGCTGAGAGCTCACATTTAAAAATAATTTTTTTTTTAGATTATAATATAATTACATCATTTTCCCCTTCCATTCCTCCCTCCAAACCCTCCCATGTATGCCTTGCACCCTCCCCACCAGGAGCTCACAATTTGAGGAGGCAAAAAGCACACTGGGAGTGACCTGAGTCTCGAAGCTTCAAAGCCCACCCCCAGTGACAGAGCTCCTCCACACCTTCTAATCCTTCCCCAACAGTTCCAACTGGGGACCAAGTATTGAAATATATGAGTTGAATCTGTGGCGGCCATTCTCATTCAGACCACCAAACTGTGCAAGCCTGAGGAGACCTGCGTCAGAACCCCTGCACCCACACAAAAGCCAGGCTCAGGGGTGTTCACCTGTACCCCAGCACTGGAAAGCAGAGACAGGAGGATCCCTGGATTGCTTGCTGGCAATCAGCGAGCCAGTCAGTGAGGTCCAGGTTCAGTGACAGACCCTGTCTCAAAAATTAAGGTGGGGAACAATTCAGGAACTACACCTGACATCAACATTTGGTCTTGACGAACACATAGAGACAGAAATAGATACACACAAAGAGACACACTTGCTGATACAAACTAACTTGACATTAAAAATTAGAAACCTATACAAAATTTTTAAATAGACTTGGATAAGAAAGGAAAGAATTCTATCTTTGGCTAACCTCTCCCCCACATTCCTCTCCAATTCCTTAAAGTTGTGTAGGGCTCCATGAAAACACTGTCCTGTGTCCCAGTGTGCCTAAGTGAGCTGCCTGGTGAACAACCCCCTTGGTTGTCTTCTCCCAGCCATTTCGGTCACCATTTAGGGACTTTCTGCATGTGGAGCACATGCGGCCCACACCGAGAGAGGCGGAAGGCCTTTCAGTTTGTGTGGTCATTCTGTAGATTTCAAAGAGTGTGAGTTGCCTGGTTTTCCTGAATTAACAGGGAGGTGAGCTCCCTGTCATTTTACTGGCTTGGAGTCCACTGGGGTTGTTCCATATTCTCTCTCTCTCTCTCTCTCTCTCTCTCTCTCTCTCTCTCTCTGTCTCCCCCCCCCCCCCCCCCGTGTGTGTGTTTGGGTCACTGGTCACAAGTCAAACTTGGATCAGGTATGTAGCTCATTTAGCAAATCAAGTGGGTAGTAACTTAAATTAGGAGAGAGCTCTGCTGTAGGACAGTTCTGTGGTATGTTTGAGGAAAAGCATCTGTGAGATTGAAAAGTGGGTGTCTCTGCCCAACAAGCCATTCTGCTGATTCAAATGATTCTTACATAACTCCGTTGAGAGAAGTCCTGGGCCATCCAGTTATGTTACGCCGAGTCTGGGCAAAATGCTCCAAGGCTAGCTTAGCGTGGATGTGCATTTCTCCTTTGCTTATATAAGGTGGCATTTGGCCTGAGCTTCTATTTGGCAGGTAGAAACCAGAGCCTCAGTTGAAACAGTTGTGACCTGTCTGCTCAGCCGATGCGTGCAGCCGCCTGGCAGAGCCTCCAGGTACCTCTGGAAGGAGGTACCTCATCCGGGACTTGAGAGGCTGGGTAACCCATCCAGAGCCTTCATCTCTGCCTGTAGCCAGCCACTCTGTGCCCTCTTCTACCTGTCCTGCAGATCTCCCCCCAACCCCCTCCACACCCGTGGTGAAGAAGGGGTTCTGGGAGACCCGGGGTTGAGGGATTATCCTGGAGTTTTCTGCAGAGGGAGCGAGTCCTCTTCAGTCACCCTTCTAGTTGTGGAGAGCAGCGTTTGAGTCACAGCTGTTCCTCCCCCCAACCCCCACCACCCCAATACCCTCAGTGTTCCACCCGAGGACACAGAGCTCCAAGTTAGCCAGAATCTTGCCCAGGAATCTCAGAAATGCTGCTGGACTCATGTTCCCAAATTAGGCCAATTTCCTCATCCCCCAGCCACCTCGCCCAGCCAGCGCTCCGTGGCACTTTGCATGACGTCCCTCACCCTCCGCCTGTTCCCCGACTGGTCTGCCAGCAGGGTGGTTATTTTCAGCCCAATGGGGTTATCTACTGACCCTTTTTGGTGACATTTTTCTCCTTTCTCACAAAAATAACTCTCTCGATTGGTCACATTTTTCAGCCTTTTTCGTAGCCTCTCCTCCAATCGGCTGGGCCGAATGATGCCTGTGATAACGTTGCTGAAGAGGGATGCAGGGAATTTGGTGTGGAGCTGCTCACAAGGAATGCGTTTCCCACACTTCCTATTTACGTCATGCTTCCAGTGTCTCCGTTTGTGCTCTCCGAGTGGGCAGGTGCACATCACTGACCCATCCCTGGGCTGGCTGCCGTGTGGGCAGGAATGTCAGGCCACGGGGCAGCTCACAGTTGAGAGCCAGCATCTCCGCCTCCTCCAGCCCCAGCTCCACTCTGGTGCAAAGGTTTTTGGCTACCTCAGGACTGTGCACTGTCTCACCGAGCGTTTCAAAGAGTCTCTTTCTCATCTGTGTTAAGTCAGAAATACACACCAGAGGCTTAGCCCAGTGTGTCAGTAAGTCATCTGTTGTCATTATTATCTGTCTGAAAAGGAGGATTGTCATTTAGCCTGTAAGCCCAGCTCTGGCATTTGCTGGGTGTATCTCTTTACAAGTTACTTAGCCACACCAAGCCCGTTTTCTTGTCTGCTGAGCGGAGGTCGGGGCAGCGCATGTGTCACAGGGCTCCTGCGGGTAAACTAAGAGGATGTATAAAGCATGAGACATTACCTGAGAGGATGTATAAATCATGAGAACAGTGTCCAACACATGCAGCTACTACTGACATTTATCTAAGTCCTGAGAAAATTAGAACCTGTTTTCAGTTTCTCCTAAATTTGCAGTTCTGGTCAAGAGTCGGAAGTGTTCATATTTCACAGAACGAATCGGTCCTTAGTGTTAATCCCCCCACCCCCACCCCAAACACACCAACCAAGGGAAGCAAAACAAAAAACAACATTTGGACGGGAGATCTCTGGAGAGAATCTGTGTCGCTGGAGACCCATTTTGTCTCCTCTGTGAGCGTGTCCGTTATGCTGTTGACCAGTTACTTTCCAGTGCGTGCCCACTTTCAAGACCCACCCCTTGGTCTAGAGGCTGGCAGTCCTTAGCTGTTGATGCGTCCTTTCGGAGTTCTGAGGGCATGGGTAGGCAGGGAGGAGGACAGGAGGCCTGGGTGATTGCAGTGCCTTTGGATAAAAGGTCGCTCCGTTCACTTGATCGAAAGCCTTCTGTGTGCCAGGTCTTCCCTATTCCTACTCTGTCTTCTAGAGCCTTGGCCTGGGAGCCTGCCGAGAAGTAGAAGTAAAGCAGAGGAGTACAGCCATGAGGCTCTGACTCAGGGGCACCCAAAAAGACTTCCAGAAGGGAGGATTTTGCATGCAAGGGGAGGGGCATTGTGGAGGCATGGGGAGAGCATGTGGCAAGTTGGATTTGTGCCTCCGGGTCACCCAGCCCTCTTCCTGTTACCGGTCTCTCCCTACATTTGTGTCAGTTGGTCAAGAAAACCTGTTGAGGTGGCCCCGGGATCTCACACTGTTGTGGCGCTGGGGTTAGTTTGACTCCTGTTGGAGTAAGTGGACTTCTGGCTCGTGTTCAGAAATCTCTTTCTGGTCGGTGAAGGTTTTCATGGTAATGATGCTTGTGCTGTAACGAGAACCAACTTCTGTTTAGGAAAGGCTTCCAAAGCGGACTCCTCAGAAGCCCTGGCTCCAGATGGCGTTCTGTGAAGGAAACGAAATGGAATTAGAGAAATGAATTGAGCCACTGAAGAGTCATCTATGTCCCGTGGGAGTGGCCTTGTGACTGCTCCTTCCCCTTGTGTGCCCACCCTCCTGAGGCT
Source organism: Cricetomys ansorgei (assembly GCA_026225945.1). Lineage (NCBI taxonomy): Eukaryota > Metazoa > Chordata > Mammalia > Rodentia > Nesomyidae > Cricetomys > Cricetomys ansorgei. The sequence continues at coordinate 9,636,503 of JAMJFZ010002869.1, forward strand.
CAGCTAGAGTCATCTTGTACAAATGTGTATCAGTTCACAATCAGAAACCTTAATGGGGCTCAAGGAGCAGCTCAAAACATGCATCACCCTTGGCTCCATCCCAGCACCACACACACACAATTTCCTTAAGATACCCTTATTCCTTGTTCTTAGAAGTTAAAAAAAAAAAAAAAATCCCTAATTCTAACTGGGTATTGTAGCTCATGCCTGTAATCCCAGTACTCAGGAGTCTGAGGCAGGGGAGCTGCTCTAAGTTTGAGGTCAGCCTGATCTGCATTGTGAGTTCCAGGCCAGTCTGCATGTTGCTCATCTATGCGTGTGTGTTTTTGCACACATGCACCTGTGTGTGTGTGTGTGTGTGTGTGTGTGTGTGTTGTCACTCATACTCGACCCTGTGAGATTTGGCCTTTATGCATCTCTAGCCTCACTTTAGAGCTGTCCCCTGTTACAGTGGAGCTGAACTCTTTACTTCTGTGATTCTCTACTTACCCCCTCCTCACCCCTGAATCCTGTTGTTCCATAGAACAAACAGTTGCCAATGCACTTGTGCATGTGCGTGCATATGCACAGGTGCATGTGCCCATGCAGGGGCTAGAGGAGGGGGTCAGGTGTCTCTCATCACCCTATGCCTGTTCCCTTGAGATAAGGTCTCTCATTGAACCTGAAACCTATCATTTTGATTAGGCTGGTCAGCCAGTGAACTCCCAGGATCTGCTTGTCTCCACCCCTGCCCCCCAATACTGGGGTTACTGTCATACCCAACCATGTCTGGATTTTATTAATACATGGGTGTTGGGGATTCAAACTCAGGCCCTCATGCTTGAACAGCAGGCAGTCTTACACACTGAGCTCTCTCCTCAGCCCTATACCCCTACTCTTCGCTGGACTGACTCTTATTTTTTGGATTCAAGTTGCATATTGCTCTTTTAAAAAAATATTCCCCTGTTTTAGCTGGCCCGCTCATTACACTTTTATAACGTTCTCTGACTTTCCCCTCTCCCAGTGTCTATCTGTAATTTGTGTAGTTATTTAGGCCTGTCCTCCCACCAGCTGTAAAACCCGGATGTTCGTACTTTGCTTCCTCTGGCCCTGGTGCTGGCATTTGGTAGATCCTCAGTTGGGTTAAGGCACAGAGACGAAGCATAGGAGGGCTTCGTGTCCACTAGTGGTGCGCAGTTTGAGGTGCCTGCAGGACTTCCAGTGGGAGATGCCCGGGAGGCTTTGCTGTGTTGTGCTTGAAGCTGCAAGCTCTAGGCTGACATCACTAACATTCAGGTGGTGAGCGGAAACTGTGTCCTCAATGAGAGAGCTTGTAGAATCAGAAAAGGGGCCCTTTGGCAAGCTGAGGAATGGGCAGAAGCTGAGAAGTGCCCACAGCTAAAGAACACCCAAGTAAGCCACAGTCTGTGAGAGGTTGAGTGACCAGAGAGGAGAGGAGGAAACCTGTGTCCAGGGTGTGCACAAGCCAAGGTAAGTGGGAACATCACAAAGGAAGATGGGGTCAGCAGGGCTGGAACCCCCGAGAGAGTCCAGGAAGGCAGTTTACTGGACCTAGTAATAGGGTATCTCTATAGATTCTGGGGAGCAGTCTGTCAGAGGCTGTGTGTGCTTGGAAAAACTACACACTGAGTGGGTTCAGTAAGACTTGTGGAAGAATCCAGCAAGTAGCTTTTGACATGTTTGTGTTCTCCACCAAATGAGAAGGCCTCTTTATCTCCTCGGGCAGCTCTCTCTGTTTTTCTCGTCTCTTTTTGGCTTTCCCTTGTTTTCCTTCTGTCTCCCCAGTTTCTCGCTTTCTTGTACCCTTTTCTAGTTTTCACCTTAACCAATGGTTATGAAGAATTCAGTCTCCCATACTTATCTAACACCTCCCTCCGTGTGTGTGTTAGTTACCTTTCTATTTCTGTGAATGGACACCATGACCAAGGCAACTTTAAAAGAAAGCATTTAATCAGAGGCTTATTTACCATTTCAGAGGTTGAGTTCATATCTGGCATGGCCAGGAGCATGTCAGCAGGCAGGCAGGAATGGTGCTGTAGCAGGCTAAGAACTTACATCCGATCCCTAAGTTGGAGGCAGAGAGAGTGTGACTGGTCCTAGCATGGGCTTTTGAAACCCCTAAGCTCATCCCCAGTGACAAGACCTCCCCCAACAAGGCCACACCTTGTAATCATTCCCAAAACAATTCCACAGCTGGGAAACAAACATGGAAATACATGAGCCTGTGGGGCCATTCTCATTCAGAATACCACAGTGCTTTTTAAATCATTTATCTTTTTTTTTTTTTTTTGTGGGTGGGGATGGTGGCACGGGTGCCTGTGCACCCCCACATGCATTTAGAGATCAGGGGACGATTTGTAGGAGGTAATCCTCTCCTACCATGTGGGTCCCGGATCTCAGTCTCCACCAGGTTCTCAGGCTCTGCAATAACTACCTTCATACACTGATTTTTTACTTATTTATTTTATATTTAATACTCACTTTCCAGTACGAAAGCAATCATGGTGACATCATGCTTTAGTTGAGAACCACACACTGAGACAAGTGAGTAGAATACGAAAGTTAGAGCAGAGCCAAGATCACAGAGGCAGCGCAGCCTGCTGGGAGTCAGTGACGGCCGCAGAAAGCAGGCGACTGGGCTGTGGAGAGGTGAAGGGTAGGAATCTGCTGATGTGGGAGGCACAGAAGGGCATATGGGAAGCCCCGTGTGTTTTGTGTGTTTTGCACACAGGCCTGTGTCCCTGGTGGAAAACTTGGGGCTTATTTTGTGTGCTGTAGGGTGCCCACAAAAACGTTGAGCAGAGAAAGACATTATTGCCTTTGTTTTCTAGGAAGAGAAATCTGGCAGCTGTATTGGAGACTAGTCTCGAATGGAGAGCGTGTTGGCAGGGAGTTACACGGAGGCAGCTGGAGCAGTCGTAGATGATGCAGCAGAGCCAACGCAGTGTTCCCAAGCGTCAGGCAATCCCAGGGGCTTTTATACCCACATACAGACAGACAGTGGTGGCACGTGCTTTTAATCCCAGTGCTCAGGAGGCAGAGGCAGGTGGATCTCTGTGAGTTTGAGACCAGCTTGGTCTACTAAGCGAGTTCCGGGACAGCTAGGGCTACGTAGAGAGACCCTGTCTTGAAAAACCAGAAAGGAAAAAAAAAGAAAATTTATCAAAGGCAATATATTTTGTAGTAAGATATTCCAGAAGTAGGTATGAAACAGCCCCAGCTTCTCACTGGAGTTTCAGAGGCTGCAAGGCCGTTGTCACCTGCAGCTCAGGAAGCTATGAGGTTACAGGTTACATGAATTGTCACCGTGCTTGAAGTGAAGCTGCTAGTGGAGAGTTAGCAAGATGCCCTGATTTTTGGTCAGTTTATTAGTTGCTTTTTGTTGCCGTAATAAAACACCGACTAAAAGAACTCTGGGATGGAAAAGGTCTGTTTCATCTTTACACTTCCATCATTGAGGGAAGTCAGGGCAGGAACCCTGGAGGAATGCTGCTTACTCTCTCACTCTGTGATTTATGCCAACTTGTTATCCAGGCTCATCTGCCTAGGAATGGTGCCACTCACAGTGGGCAAGGCCCCCCTCAGCAGTCATCGATCAGGACACTCACAGACATAGCTGCAGGCCAGTCTGATCTAAGCAATTCCTCAGCTGAGGTTTCCCCTTCCCAGGTGTGTCAAATTGACAGTAAACACTAGCCAGAACAATCAGTGTTTACTTGGGTATTTTTTTTTAGTGGCAAAGATGGAGAATAAAAGAGACTTGGTTAACCGAATAGCACGAGCTCAGAAGACGTGTTCTGCAATTGTTTAGGAGAGTGAGGGTCGAGAGGAGCTTGGAAGAGTGAGGTTGAGGCATTCTTCTGTGGGAATCGATGGGGATGGGCTCTACTTGCAAGAGCCGCAAGAGCTGTGGGCTCCGACGGTGGGTGGGGGTGGAGCCAGGATGTAGGAGGATGTGTAGTGAATGCAGAGTGAATGCAGAGTATTCCATGGGCTTGGAAACCATGAGATGCTAGCTGGTAAGCCTCCGTGAGACTGCTAGCTAGGCTGGGCCTCTTCTCATTGTGTGCATGCCAGTAATTCCTAGGGAGCAGGCTGATAGTAAAATATTCATTTAGCAATGGCACTTCACAGGAGAAGGCTCCTAACTAAGGCTGAGTGTCGTCAGTGCCAGACGGAAACATTTCTGGTCACATACTTTTGCCCAATATAATAGAGAGTTATGTCCTGTCTTCATTCTATCCTTGGCTTTTTGTGTGTAGCTTTTAATGGAATCCTTACAGTGGCTACTTCGGGAGCTAGACCACGAATCCCTAACCTGCGAGCAGCTACTTGGAGTTACAACTGCAGACAGTGTGGGGATCTTGCACAGCAGGCTGAGTCCCTTTGTCCTCGCCTGTCTTCTGTGCTGTCGACCGCACATATATTAAAAGCACGTGCATTGAAGCTTTGGCAAAACATTTGTAATTTCAGCTTAGATAGAGTTTTAGGGTTTCCTTTGATGACCACGTCCCCATTGGGTATAATTTCTCTTTAGCATAGAGAACTCCCCTCACCTGGTGTTTCTTGTGGAGCTTGCCAGAGACTATTCTGCTCCGTGTTTCTGGAAATGCTTTCATTTCATCTTTACTTTCTTACATCTTTACTTTTCAAGGATACTCTCTTTGTATGTAGAATTCGAGACTAAATTTTTTTTTCTTTTTTTCTTTTACCCTTTTTCCTCAGTATTGCAGAGACCAGCCAGGCTTAGAGGTACAATTCTCTTAATCCTGGCAATTTGAGAGGCCAAGACAGGAAGATCAATGCAAATAGCCAGGGCTATGTAGGGAGGTCCTGCCTCAAAACAGAACAAGATTGCTCTTCCTTGGACTGCTGGCCTTCACTGTAGCTGGTTATGGCCTTGTATGTAAACCTTTTCTTGTTCCCAGCAGGCAGACGCAGAGGCAGGGGAGAGGCAGGGAGTATTTCGGGGCTAGCCTGGGTCATGTGAGTTTGCGCAACCCACGCTGAGGTTTGGTTTTTCGCAGCTTGCCTGTGCTGCTCCAAGATGTGATTTTCCGTAGATTTGTTTTGTTGGGATTTGCTGAGCTTTTCACATCTGTGCATTGATGTGTTGTTTTTTAGGCCAGTTTCTCGTCAGATAGCTTTCCCCATTTGAGTACTAACCAGGCTGACCCTGTTTAGCTTCTGAGATTAGGAGTGTTTGTGGTGGTATGGCCTGAGACCTAGGTAGCTTTCCGTTCCCATGTCTGGCTCCCGTTCCTGGAAACCAGGTATTAAATGGCTGGCTATTTTGTTGTGTAATGCCCTGCTGCTCCCCATGAGACGCTATTGGTTTTGCCCCCCTTTTTATTCCTTCACGTTGAGTCTTTTCTGTTGATCTCCCTCGAAGGTGATCCTCCTCTCAGTTTATTTCTGCTGTTGTTTCAAGCTGCTGTTAAACCGTTAACTGAAAATTTCATTCATGCCGTACATTTAAGTTCTAAACTGCTATTTGTTTTTTCCCCTCGTTTTTTTAAGACATAATTTCTGTTTCGCGCCTAGATTTCCTGTCTACTCCTCTGTTATGACCATCTTTTCCTTTACGGACTTGAACGTATTTATTTTTTTATTTTTAATGTATCTGAGGTTTTTTTTCCCCCTGGATATTTGTATGTATGAGCAGCCTGGGTATGCTTGGTGACCTCAGAGGTCAGAAAAGTGAGGTGAATCCCCTGGAACTGGAGTTTATGGATGGTTGTGCGTTCTCATGTGGGTGCTGAGCACCGAGCCTGGGTCCTCTTCAAGAGCAATATATGCTTTAGCCACTGAGCCATTTCTCCAGCCCCCTTGAACGTATTTATAATTGTTTCTTTAAAGCCTTTGACTATTAATTCCAACATCTGAGTCATGTGGGGTCATTGTTTTCCCTAGACTTATAAATTTTTACTATGGGTCATGCATTTCTTTGCTTCACATCCAGTAGTTTTTGTTTCGATGTGAGGCGTGCTGCTGCATTATAGAAACTCAGATTATATCTATCTCTCTCTGGATTTTGTTTTAGCAGATAGGTGTCTGTAGGTCACTGAACTTGTGTAGCACTCTGAAAAGTTAATCCGAAAAGTCCCAAGAGTTGGAGAGATTGGTGGTGTACTGCTCCAGTGGCAGAAAGCCTTCCTTGCAGAGCCTCGTGCTCAGTGGCAAAGTTGATCAACTGAGTGGTAGATACACTTGGCTGTGCCTTTGTGACAGCCCACCGTCTTCCTGTGTGTTGTTTGAGAAAGAACGCGAAAGGGCTGGGGCGGTGGATCAGTGGTCGAGAGTGTTTGAGAGGGCTGGAGTGTGGTTCCCAACACCCACATCCGGCAGTTCATCGCCACCTCAGCTGTAACTCCAGGGATCTGACACCACACACACACACACACACACACGCGCGCGCGCGCGCGCGTGGCGTCAAATAAAGTAAATCAGAGAGGAGAGAGTGTGCTGGAGCCATTAGAGATAGTAGCATCTTCTAACACTAGACTGTGAGGAAAAGCCAAGAACCAAAGTTACAAGTTCTCAAAAACTAAGTTGACTCAGTGTAACGGACAATTTATCATCTTGCTTTGTGCCTTTATAATTTCAGTAGATTATATAGTTCTATTCTTTAATGAAATGAAGGTCAGAGAAAATGGTGTTTATTTAAGGACAATGTTTAGCAAGATCAAAAATTAATGTAGTACTTCTAACCCCACTCCAAAACCCCGTACAAAGTTTTGCTGTTTGGAATACTGAAGAGTCTGTGAAGTCCGGGAGTCGGGGAACAAGTATCCAGAGTCTTGGGGCTGCTTCTGAAATAACGAGGAGTGGCCTGCCTGGAGCGTACTGACTTGTTAGCCATGTCCTTGCTGTGTGATGCAGTTTCCTACTGAATGCTCAGGGCTGAACCAAGGTAAAGGACTGCAGTGTGCTGTCCCCAACCACTGGGACACACAGTCGGGGGATGGAGCTTGGCGCTCCTCTCTGGGTCTCACACAGTGGGGCAGCCAGCCCAGGGATCACTGGCTCCTTCTAGCTGTCCCTGTTTCTTTTCCATGGTCGTCCCCCCCCCAGGAACACAAGAGCTCAGATTTCTCCCGGCATGCGTCTGCTCTCAACTCGCTCCAAGTTTTTCTACTCTGGATTTGGTTGAGGTGGCAAGTCTAGACTGTGATTATACAGAGCCACTGAGTCACAGGTGCCGGGAGGGGTGGCTTTTTAGAGGGCCGGGAATTCACACCTTCCCACGCCGTGCACATGTCTCGCTACACACATGCTGGATTAATTTGAACAAATGGAAAAGAGCAAAGAGCATGACAAAAATGTATAGGTTTTGATTTATGATGAAAGCCGAAAGAATGTTTATGTTGGCTAAGTGGCAAAGTGTACGGGGGGCTGGGGCAGGGAGACTGGGCACATCCTCGTGTCTGGAAGGTATGTGGACCCAAGAAGCGGATGAGGGGAGAGCTGATTTTAGTATGACCCAAGGGATGTAATTCAGGGATGCTGTCCAAGATGGACCAATCCAGGGTGGATTTTAAGCATGATTTTCAGGGCTGAAATATGCCCCCTTTAGTTCAGCCTCTTCACAAACTGCTGGCAGCGATATCCCAGGAGTGGCTTCGAGGGGACAGTTTGATGGCTGTCAGGTGTAATGCCACCAGATCATCTGCCAGATGGCATGGTATCCTGAGCCTCACAGTTTCTTCCTAGTGAGAGAAGCGCCTGGCTTTCTCCTCTTGTTTTCTCTCTGTGAAGCGAGGTGGGTGACTTAGATCCTGGAACACGGGTGTGAATACGTGTAGGGCAGGCTCCTCCAAAGCCCGCGTGTGATCACTGTTGCAGCTCTCGAGACGTGAAGTGCTGTCGCGGCAGCTATGTGCCGGGTTTTCAGTAGACCTGCGAGGGACTTGTGACCTCCCTCATTTTCCACAGGGAAGCAGGCTTAGTGAAGATGCGACTAGCCCAAGGCTACACAGCTATGAAGAGGCAGCTCTAACGTTTGAACTCACAGCCTGTCCTTCCTCCAGCTTCTGCATCCTTTAAAACATTGCTTTCCCCCTTACTTCTTTCTGGTGAACTCACTCTTCCCCCCTTCTCCTTATTCCCCCATTCTTCAAAACTAGTCCACTGGGTATAAGAAGGCTGTCCGAGGCTCCCGGTAAAGTCCCAGCTGCTTTTGAAGCACACAGCGTTCCGTCACATTAGCCTGACACTGTTCAGCACGGTGTTGAAGCTGCTGAGGTTTATTTTGGGCTTCATTTTCTAATTCTGCCTCTTCCCTTAACCCTTCCCTCAGTGTAAGCCAAGTGTAAAGAGAGTAGAGGTTAGCCCAAGCCATTTGCTGATCCTCCCGTATTGCAGGACATTCACATCATTATTGGGTACCGCTTACTTTGGGTGTAGAAAATGGAGTTTTGGGTTTGGTTTCTCAGGTCTTCTGTTTAATGTCAGGAAAGATGCACTGATCCAGTGGTTTGGGGGCTGCTTGAGTCTAGCCTCGAGTGACCATGCGTGTGACCAGTATATTCAACGCCATGTCATAGCTGCCGTGCACAGCTGTGAAGAAGTCTCAGCTGGTTCAGGACAGTTCTACTGCCCTGCTGACCTGGCTTCGATCCCTGTCCCACCTTTTACAAGCGACATGATTGTAGGTGAGTTAAACTCAGCTCATGAGGTTATACAGTTAGCATACGAGTCATCCTCACCTGTGAACTTGTTATTGTAGGAGGGCCTTCACTGCGCTGAGACACATGCAGCAGAGCAGTCTTCCCTGACACACTGGCCATCATTCTTACTGACCCTTAACTAGCGTGTTCTTTCTCCGTGCCCAGACTGGCACTTCTGATCAAGTCTTGATGCTTACATCTCTTATGTCTGTCTCCCTGTAGCCTGGTCTTCTCTGTTCCTCTCCCATCTCCTCTGTACCCACACACGGGTAATAAATGTCCCATCTCATCATTTATTTGGTTTGCCTGGGTGCCTGCTCCAACGATTCAAATCATTATAGTTCATAGTCCCGTGGAATCATGGGATTGTACAACAGAAGGGATTCTTCTAAAGTGAGGAAACACCCAGGATTGTGGAGTTGGTTAGTGGCCGGGCACAGACCCGAACCCGGGTTACTTGGTGTTTTTCTACCACAATTTTTTTTTAACCCTAATTTCATGCATGCATATATTCGCAAGATAGCATTCAGCATAAACTGGGGCAGGGATAGAGAGGTACTTTTACCTAAAAGCATAGTGGGGGAGGGGGAGGGGGAGCTCAGTGGCAGAGCTCTTCCTCGGTGTGCTTGAAGCTCTGGAGTCAATCTCCCGCAAACAGAACCAAACAAGCAACGAAAGCACCTTCGCCATCACCTCCGCTCACGTCAGGGTTCACAAGACCTGATGTGTTCGCTGGGGAGTTATTTTCTGACTCTGGCATTAGGAATTCCTGGCCATTAAACAGAGAATGTCTCTGTTCCTGTTAAACTTGTTTTTTTATCGAGCAGACACATCCGTGGACAGCTTGCACAATATGCCCGCCTCCACGCGGCCCTGCTCTTCTGCTCCTTGCTAACTCAGACTTCATACTGTGGTTTCCTCCTCGATTGGACCGTCTTTTCATTACAAGTGGAAGAAGCATCTGGAAAAGTAGGGGGAAATGGTACGAGGTGCAGCCTGCCCTCCTATCTAGACCCGACTGTAACTAACGTGTGCCCTGTTTGTTTAGACTATAACTTGTGAAATATTTTAAGATATAAAAGTTATGCTTCATGTACAGTCTTTGTTGAGTTACATCCACAACAGTTACAGAGTATGTTACTTAAATACTCCACCATTTATATAAAGTGACATTTTCCTGGAGAGCCAGTCGTCACTGTCAGTGTAGCTGCTCCCAGCATCGTCCATCGCCCTGTGTGTCCTTTTCTATCTCCGTGTTTTTATAACGAGGGTGTTTTGTTTGTTTGTTTGGCTGTTTGTTTTTCGAGACAAGGTTTCTGTTGTAACTCTTGACTGTTCTGGAACTCACTCTGCAGACCAGGCTGGCCTCAAACTCACAGAGATCCGCCTGCCTCTGCCTCCCAGTGCTGAGACTAAAGGCGTGCGCCACCACCGCCTGGCTTTTTTTTTTTTTTTTCCTGCCATCCTCTTTTGTAATGGCTTTGGCTTTTTGAAGAGATCTAGCAAATGGCTCTCTATGGTTTCCTCATTCTAGATTCATCAGATTCTTTCTTCCTGGTGTCACTGAGCTTATTCCTCTCTTACCTGATTTCCAGTAAGCTGGAAATCAGATCAGAAGGCTTGATTAGATTCCAGAGAAACATTCTTGGCAGGGATCTGTCCGGGGTGGTGCCGTACGCTCCGAGGGATGGCACGCCATGTCCTATTGTTAGCTGCTGCTCGGTTTGCTGGCTGAGCTCGGGTGGCAACAGACACGGCCCTTCCTTGAGAAGCATTTGCTTCCTTGCACCTAATGCTTAATGGGTAGGGCAGTTCGTCTTTTTGGAACCATGAAAACACCCAGTTCTTCCCAGCCAGTCTTCCACCAATGGCTTCGGTGTCCATTAACACTCAGATTTCTTCCTTTCCTGTTTGTAAAATAGGATGTGTCCTAGGTCTCTTTCAGTTCGTTCTTTCGCAGAGAGAGCTGTGTTTACTCTCACGAGGGTTCAGTTGAAAGCTCAGATGATCCATCCTTGACCTTAAATCCACTGTGGGAAAACTCAGCTCCCTGGTATCCTAGCTGCGAGACCCGGGTTTAGCGGAGACAGAAGGCCGTGGCGCCCTACCGGCTCAGGACTGCTGAGGGGCAGGATGAGTACCGGCGCCTGCAGGGTGTAAGCACCTACCTTGCCGCAGGAAGTTTGTTCTCAGTCAGAGACCAAAGTTGAAATTGAAGATGTCTGGTGTGAACTTTGGCATTTATGTGTCTTGCACTGACTTTTTGAAACAGGTTTGCCCCCTGGCTTGAAAACTCTGATGAGCCTGATTAATTTTGGGGGGTGGGAGGGAGTGGGGTTCCTCCGGAGCTCCTGAGAGTATGTGCGAAGGCTCCAAACCCGAAAGGCTCCTTTTTTGGAACTGCAGCATCTTTGTGTGTCGGCATCTTAGGAATCTGGGGGAACCATATAAAGATCACGAACGAGTCTGGCCCGTGAGGCTCCCTCTGACATGGTAATTCCAGTTTGTTGAATCCTCGCCCACTCGGATGAGACCATATAAAGAGGCTGTTTCCTGAATTTCCCGCGCTCTGCCTCTCACAGGCTCCTTTCTGTATCAGGCTGGTATTTCAGGACTGCAGACGCGGTCACGTGCTCCCAACCCTTTACTCACAGTCATTCCTGCCCTGGGTTTATTTTTGGAGACAGCACATTTTTGCTTCTCTTCAGGAGCTATGCAGGGTCCTGCCCCCTCCACCCATCGGTGGCAGCCCCAGCAGGCTATGCTCATTTCCCACACTCAAGATGTGACTTGGCTTTCCAGAGAGAACAGAGGGATGCTGCCTGAGGGCTACTGTCAGCAGGCCTTATTCTGTCCTTCATGATGTTGCATATTTTAGGACTCTTCTTTACAAAAAGTCTGTGTGTGCGTGTGTGTGTGTGTGTGTGTGTATGCGTGTGCGTGTGCGTGTGTGTGTGTGTGTGTGTGTGTGTGTGTGTGTGTGTGATGTCAACTGGCAGTAAGTCAGCCAAAGTAGGAAATGGCTTTTCCTACGGATGCCTTAGGCTTTGCCTCCGGATCTCAGAAGTAGAGTCATTTAAAACATAAGCAGGGACTTTTGAACTTGAGGGTCAGGCCTCTCTGCTGGCACTGGAGGTCATTGGGGAAGTCATTCTCCCCCTCCCCCACCCCCAGGATAGTGACCCTGTCTCTTCCAGAGTGCCCGCAGGAACAGAGTGGTCTAAGCCTCCCAGATTCTCGCAGGCAAGTTCTGCAGTTGATGGGCTCGGGAAAACAGTGTGGTGACTGTCCCAGCCTTCCTAAAGACTGAGTGTCTCCTTTCCAGGAGGGACCACAGCAAACTCCTTTCCTTTTAAATGAGTGGGTCATTATGTAGAGATCCCAGGCATGTAAAAACTAAGAAAAAAAAAAAAGAATCACACATTCATGTCTCCTCTGGCCCTACCCAGATCTGATAGTCAGAATGGAGAGGGATCTATGACCCTAGTCGGATCTGGCACTCAGAGTGTCGAGCTGGTAAGGGCCTGCAGGCCTGGAGGACCTCTGTCTCTGAGCCGTGACCTCCAGGAAAGACAGGCACATGGGTCCCAGAAGGAGCAATAGTAGTGGCTTAGCTTTGGGATGTGTCCTATGTTCCGGCTTGCCCCGGGAAGAAGATTTTAGGACTCATGGGGATGGAGCTTCTTGGGTGCCTGGATGTCATCAGAGTTTCTAGAAAGAGCAGCAAGGCATTCAGGGGGTAGACAGTCCGTGCAGAAGGAACCAGTTGACCTTTTGAAAGCGTGCTATCAGAAGCCAGTCATCTGCTTCCATTTCAAGTAGATCAACTACACTTAATTTATAAAGGGGTGGTGCCCGCAGGATGTGCCCAGCATCTCTCAGTTTGCATTGTAGATGCTTGGGGTGCGCCCCCAGGATCTTCCCAGGATCCCTGAGCAGGACAGTGATGGAGCAGCAGCACTTGCTCTGGAGTATTGCTGTCTCTGGCATCACCCCACCCTTGGGTTAGGTGCATGTGTCTCTGCCTGCCTGCCCACCCCCCCACCGTCCCCCCCCCCCCCCCCCGTCTCCGTGCCCACCTGCCTTGGTCAGTGCTGGTGGTCAAATTCAGCTAGACAAGTGCTCTTCTAGTGAACGGCATCTGCAATCCTTCCCACACGTTGCTAATCCAGGGCAAGCCCCACTTTCCCCATAAAGCGCCCCTGACTTCACCTTCTTCTGCGTGTCCTGGGTCACCGCCATTCGCTTTGGCCGCCAGCCCTGTTCTGAGGACTTTAAGCATGCTTTTCGTAGCAGCCAAGATGCCCAGGGCGAAGTGGCTTCGTAAGCCACCAGGATGACAGCAAAGTGCAGAACTGACGGGAGCTTCCCTGTGCCTGAGGGGGCTCTCACCTCAGCCTCAGCTTCGCCTCCCTGGAGCACTGTGCCCCCTGAACTCATGTCTGCCTCCACCGCCACTGCGACCTCCTGGGTTTAGCTGATGTCTGTTAGATTTCACACAGACTGAACTTTGCATCCTGTTGGCCTCGTTGAACTGGGAGCATCTAAGGACAAGGGTGGCATATATTTTCTGTCTCAGTGCACCAGGATAGTGCTCAGGGAATGAAGTTGGACTTTGTAGAAGAGTCCTTGTAATTAGGAACAGCGGTTACTGAAGCCTGTCTCATCCAGCCAGGATGTTTATGTGTGGCCGTGACAGGACGCATGGGCCTGGAGACCGTTTCCAGTTCTTGGTCTCTGTAGGAAACCCAGGGCATAAGCATTCCCCACCAGAAGATGGACATCTCCCTCCGAGTGCGTGGGTTCCAGCTTTGCAGAGTGCCGACCCCACCTGTCACTCCTCGCCTCTCACGGTACCGACTTGTCATCTCATCTGGGTTTAGAGCGACCGTGGAGATACAGCTCCAGGTGCGCCTGTGAGGGTATTTCCAGAAAGCTTTAATCGAATAGAGAAGGACCCACTCTGGATATGGCTAGCACCATTCATGGGCCGGGGGCCCCAGACTGGGTAAGGAGAAAGCCAGCCGAGCAGCTGCACTCAGCTCTCTGCAGAGTGACCGGATGCAGCCCCAGCTGCCTCTCGCCCCTCCACCCGATGCATCTTCCCAGGCACGCGGCCTGCACCCTCAAACTATGAACCAAGACACACCCCTCTTCCTCTAAGTCTCCTGCTGGATAACTTCAGGCAGTGAGACAGGCGTGATCGTGCCTGCTGTCTGCCTCAGTGCCTCCTGCGCTTTGCCAGGGTCCCGGTGTGCAGGACTCCCGCAGCCCTGCCTATCTGCTGGGAGGATTCCTCTGCACGGCCCCCACTCCCAGCCGCTCCAGTGTTTGAGGACGGTGAGGAGCAGCCTGCACAGTCGCCTATTCACGTCAGCTCTGGGAGGCTTCTGCCGTTTGTGAAGAAAACCTTTGACTTTAGAGCTAGATGCCGTGTAGCTGGGCGGGGCAGGATGACTCCTGTGTTGGAGCCTTTTGTGTCTCCTTCCAGGACATCATTGAGTGACAGCTGTGGTTGTCACCTATAGGAGGGAAGGCCACCCCCGATGGCCATGGCTTCCCCGGGATCTGTCACCTTAGCCGCAGTGACTGAGGAGATCCAGCCTGCCTGAAAGGAGTCTGGCTTTAATTTTCCCTCAAATGACTGCGTATTTGATTATGGTCTGGCCCTTCCTGTGTTGACGTTAGCAGTAGTGGCGACGGCGACTGTAGAAGGGTCGTGACCGCCTTGCACACGTAACCGTCCTGTCAACAGTTCAGTTCCTCTCTGTATTTAGGGATTACTCAAAGGCCGTGTCACTTCAGCTCCTTTTCCACGCTGCCTAATCTTCCACCATCCTCTCCCAGGCCCGTCTCCCCTTCCCGCGTTGTAACCTACACCCAGAGTCCAGGAGATACATGGGGAGAGTCAGTCTCATCCCCGTTGTGCTCTGGACTCACAGCATCTTACTGCATTTGAAACACCTACAGACACAGTGGGCACTCCCCACACTTTGGGTCCACGCTGTCTTTCCCAGTACCTAGAGTAGAGAAACAGCTAGAGACCACACACCCAGGTGTCAGCTGCGCCAGCCTCAGGGGATGAAGTTGGACTGGGACTAGGGCCAACTAAGGGCCAAGTCAGAGGTGAGTTCATCCTGCCCATTAGGCATGGGAGGAACAATCACACTGCCTGCTTTTCTCAGAACACCGCATAGCCTCCCCCTCCCCCATTTCTGGTAAGCAGAGGGACAGAGAGAATTCTGTATGGGGGTAAAACAGCCAGCCCTGCAGTGCAGTCATTAGCAGGCAGGGCCCAGACACAGGGCTGCAGCTAACTACCACGTGTGTCCCCTTCCCGGGGGATGGCTCCTGCTCAGCCCCAGCATTACTGGATAGTCCAGTTTTTCGAGACAGCCGGTAACTGACTTTCAATGTGGAAATTTTCCACTTCTTAGATGGTATCATAAACTGAAAACAAGCATTCAAAAGAAACTGTGTGGCCAAACAAAACACGGCCACCAGTTAATGACCATACTGCGTTTTCACAGGATAGATCGGCCCGTCCTCAGGTAAAGAGATAGAGGGTGTTTCTCCAGGGGCACAGGGAGAGGGGTGTAGGCAAGTCTGTTTATATTTTAATTTTTAGGAGATTTATTTGTGTGTGTGTGTGTGTACCTGTACCTGTGCACATGCATGGAGAGCAGAGGGCATCAGGTCCCCTCTTCTATCCCTCTCTACCTATTTCTTTTGAGGCAGGATCTCTTCCTGAGCCCAAAACTTGAGTTTTCTTGGCTGGGCTGGAAGCCAGCAAGCTTCAGTGATCCTCCACCACCATCCTCAGAGCTGCGGTTAGAAGTGTGCACAAGATCCCCAGGTTGTTAGGAGAGTGCTGGAATCTGAACACTGGTCCTGTGATTACAACAGCAAGCACTCTTAAGCCTGAGCCTCTTTTCTTTTCTTTTTTATGAAACAGTATCTCTGTGTAGCCCAGGCTGTCCTTGAGTTCACAATTCAACTTCCCAAGTGCTGGGCTTCTAAACATATGCACCACCTTGCCTGGCTATACATTGGTTTAAATCAGCTCAAGGGGGCTCGGTGTGGGTCAGTTCATTCAGCAGACTGCCTTGTGCATAGCAAAAGACAAGGGCCTTTGTTTCTGCACACTGCTTTGGCGTTTCATAGTCTTGGGTCACTCGGGTTACTCTGATTCTACTTTTGTCTTCAGAAGAGTGCTCTGTGCTGTCTGTACAGCCCCACCTCTGCACCTCAATTCTGGGTCCCCAGAACAGGAAATCCAGTTGATTCTTGGTTGTCTCACTGTGTGGTGCAGGCTAGCCTCAGTCTTAGGACCCTCCCGCTTCAGCTAGGGCATGCACCGTCATACCTGGCTCAACTTAGCTCTGCTTGGGTCTAGTATACTGGGATTCGCCAGCTGTGTCTAAGGGAAAACGGGGCACGGAATACATGGCTGCTGCTTCTAGCCCACAGATGGGCTTGTGGGATGGGCAAGCAGGGCCTTCCTCTGGTTCCGGTGCCCACCTCTAGTGTAGAAAGCAGAGTCGGCTCTTTTCTAAAGCGCCCCTTACATTTTCAGAATACTTAGTGGGATGTAGGTATTTTTATTCCAGGGCTTGGATCCCTCTAGGTTATTCCCAGCTCACGCCACAGGAAGGCCCTGGATGTAAGTGGAACACACCTTTGCCAGGCTGGGGCGTTGCTACACAGGTAGGAAAGAAAAATCTGTCAACACATCAAACGCATAGAGGCATGCAGGCGCATTGCAAGGGTGTTTTCTCCCAGTGATCCCTATTAGGCTATAAAAAGGAGGTCACGGTGACATAACATTTCCATCCAGGGGTCAGCAAACCACATCCTTCCCCTCCAAGTCGGCCCGCTGCCTGGTTTCAGAGGTTTCTGTTGTGTTTTTGAAAGTCAGCTATTCATACACATTTGTCCATTTACTATCTAAACTGTTTACTTGTCCACAGTGTCAAAGTTCAGTAGTTACACCAGAGCCTCTGCGGTCCATAAAACAACTACTTCCCTCCTAGTCCTCTGTAGAAGTTTGCCAATCCCTGATGCAGTCTGTTTGTCAGAACGCCTCTCCAGACTGAGAGCCACGGTTTGAATTTTGTGAAGTTCTTGGAAAAAGAAAATTGATATTTCAGCAGACATTCCTGGAAGAATGCTGGGCGATTCAAAATAGGAAGCTTGTGCTGCTTCCTCAAGCCCAGGTGCTCCAGGGGCTCGCTGTCCTGTGTATTGCTGCTTAAGACGTGCTAGGTAAGGGTCTGTCCGCTAGGGTTTCTGAATGCGCCCATTCCAGGTGGGCGCTTCCTGGCCGAATAGCTTGAGGAAAGCTGAACCCGCCAAGGTCCTGTTTCTGTCTGCTAAGCAAACCTTACTCTTGAATCTTCATTTTATTACTTTTATCCTTGTGAAAGTAGTATAAACAGACCATTAAAAGTCAGAAAATGCACAGCAGCACAGGGATGGAAAATTTAAAATGCCTTTAGCTGGGAGTTTCTCATTGTGTGCATACAGCGAATGAACACTAAGTATTTTGTATCCATGGTCTTTTTGTAAAATCAGATCCTTATTCCAACTGTTTTGAAACATGATTTTTTAAAATTAATGTGTATGAACTTTGATATTACTTTATAATTTGGTTTTGCATTATTTGCATCATATTTTGTATGAATTCTTTTACTTAGTTCCTTATTGCTGGCCATTTTGGCTGTTGCTAGGTGCTCTTTATGCAGAATGACATCATGGTCTTCTGTGATTGTGTCTTTGGGATAAGTTTCTGGGCTTAGAATTGCTGCCTTGGGGCTGGAGAGAAGACCTGGGCTCAGTCCCTTTAACACATACATGGTGGCTCATAACCATCTGAAACTGCAGTTCCAGGGGATCTGATGCCCTCTTCTGGCTGTGATGGCCATTGCACACATATGGCGCACAGACATACATGAAGGCAAAGTACGCCCACACACATAAAAGTAATCTTTAAAAGAAAAAAAAAAAATTACTGCCTTAACAGGCATTAGCACGCTGGAGAGTTAGCTCAGTAGGTAAAGCATCAGATCTCCAGAACCACATAAAAAGCTGGGCATGGTAGTGTGGTCCTGCAACCCCTGGGAGGGAAAGACAGGTCTTTGAAGCTCACTGCTCAGCCAACCTAGGCTCCTTGGTGAGATTCAGGTTCAGTGAGAGACCCTATCTGAAGACCTCAAGGTGGAGAACAGTTGAGAAAGGACTCCCAGTGTCAACCTCAGGCCTCCACAAACATGAGCACATCCCCCCACATATGCTCACACACACCACACACGCACACACCACACACACACACATGCATGCACACAACACCATGCACACACACACACACATGCATGCACATCACACACATGCACACACCACACATACACACACACATGCATGCACACAACACCATGCACACACACACACACACACATATGCATGCACATCACACACATGCACACACCACACCATGCACACACACACATGCACACACCACACACACACACATGCATGCACATCACACATGCATGCACACAACACCATGCACACACACACATGCACACACACACACACACACACACATGCATGCACACACACCACATACACATACCACACACACATACACATGCATGCAAACACACATATGCATGCACACACATACCACACCCACACACCATTGTGGGCATGCTGGCAATGCAGCTCATTGGTAGAGTCTGAGCTTAGCATGAATGAGGCCCTGCATTTAATCTCTAGCCCTGAAATTGTCTTGAGTATTTTTAAGTCTTCAGTAGACATCTGCCACACTGCCCATCAGGAACAATGTGCCGACTTCCACACCCGCCAGGAGGGGTGAAGGAACCTGGTTTTCATAGTAAATTAGAACTGGTTTTCATCTTTTTACTGGGGAAGTGCTTCGGTGCGCTGGCTTGGTTTAGGGGACCTGGACCTGGTGCTCTGTGGTGTTTGGAGGCACAAGCTGAGTGACTGTCATTCTGGCTTCTCGTACACAGGCTCCTCCACCAAAACCACCTCGAAGGCAGGGAGGCTGGGCAGATGACTCCATGAAGGTGTCCAAGTGAGTACCCAGCTCCCCGGATGAGGTAGCGTGGTGGGGTGATATGAACGGGGAGGGGGGCATACCTGTGTTGTCGTCTTTGTAACCTAATTGAGGTGTCACATACTACTTAAGGTGCGCATTATAGTCGTTCTTAATATATGTGCAGAGCACAGACATAGTATAGGCATCTGTCACCCAACAGATGTCAACCTTAGAACATTCTCCCATCCCACCAAGGAAGCCCTGTGCCCCTTGTCAGCCCCTTCCCGTGCCACCCCAACCTCCCACCCGTGGGCAGCTGTCAGTTTCTGTCTCTGATTCGCTTCTTCTGAGGTTTGTGTCTGCAGGACCCTGCTTTATCCCACCCTCTGTGACTCCGCTCTCGCTTAGCAGACCATTTCCAAAGTTGATCCTTGCTCTGTTCATTTCTTCAGCATGCTGGACTTGCCTGCTAGCTGCTGAGGATGAACTCTGTGGCGTGTCTGCACTGGTCTCAGGCCATCCATTTGTGAAGAACAGGACAGGGCTCCCATCACTGCCGAGTTGGGGTCTCGCGCTTACCTTGAGCTGGTGCTGGGAGCTGGTGGGAAAATTGGCCCATGACAACCCAGTATTGTCTTACCATCCTGTCCTCCCCTTCGGAGTTTCTGGAAGGAACAGCCAGTGTCACAGGTCCATGGCAGCCCTTTTAAGTTGTGTGGGGCTGTGGATGCTGAGTCCATTCCCAGCCAGCTAGGTAAGATTGGGCATCTGGATGGACACAGGGGTGCGGGGGGCTGAAGCAACAAAACAGGTGCTATTCTGGTAGCGCCCCCCACCCCCGCCCCAGCCTTTCCACAGCCTATGTCAGAGGCTTGTGGTCCCATGTTGAGAGATGGCCGAGTGCAGTGATCGAGAGCCACAGATTCTGGAGCCAGAATGCCTGGTTTTAAATCCTAACTATGCTCGGATTACACCACAGAGACCTTGAGCAGGTGATTAAGCTATCTGGCTTCTGTTTCTTCATCTCTACAGCAGGGTTAAAAAAATCACGGGGCTGGCGTGGGGATCAAATGGGTTCGTCTGGGCAGAGCATGCTTAGAAGGAAAAGAAGCATTTAGGAGGCACTTGGTAGGGGTGGCTAATGTTCTTGTGGTGATGAGTGGGTTTCCTGTCACTCTTCCCCCCAGAGCCACAGTATGGCTTTGACCATATTTTCCCAACAAGTGTTCTGACAGGTGGTGATAGTCATGTCTCTATTCAAAAGGTCTGTTAGGGAGTACTTTTAGGTCAAGAAGATGAAGGATTGTTTTGAATATCCATATTTTTAGTCTGAGTTATCATTAGGTGCCTTAGCATAGGAATGTCAGGCTTCCAAAGCTTTCCTCCAAGATTTTATGGGATTTTTTTCTTGATTGGGTTTTTTGGTTTTTGTTTTGTTTATTTGTTTGAGACGGGATCTCACTATGTAACTCTGGCTGGCCTGGAACTCACTCTGTAGACCAGGCTGGCCTTGAACTCACAGAGATACGCCTGCCTCTGCCTCCTCGGTGCTAGTTAAAGATGTGTGACACCACATTGGGCTTGTTTGGTTCTGAGACAGAGTACCATGTCACCCAGGCTGGCTTCCAGCTCAGTATGTAGCTAAGGGTGACCTTGGACTTTTCTGATCCTCCTGCCTCCACCTCCAGGGATCCCAGGCGTGCACCGCCACACCTGGCTTACACGATGGTGGGACTCAAACCCAGGGCTTTGTGCACTGCTCGACAAGTACCCCGACAACGGGGCTGTGTGCGCAGCGTGACAATTATTTTTACATCTAGAACAGAGATGGGGGCTCTTGGGCCATCCAGGATAGCGTCCGTGTCTCTGGGACAGTTTCTAAATGACTCATCTTGAGTCAGGGAGCACCGTCTCCCACTTCTTACCGTTCTCCAAAGACCCCGATTTGCACACTGATGGTCACGTGGCAGTTGGCCGCCTGTGATTTTGCCCATAGGAAGCAAGGTCACAATTTAAACCCTCGGGCATCTGATCCAGATACACCTGAGTGTGGATTCGGGTGGCAGCACTTACTTGAGCGGCAGTGGGCACTTAGGGGTGTTACTTAGATACCCCCCCCTCCTGCCCCGGAAAAGCAATGTTATGCACAGCAGGGTGCGCTGAGGCTGGAACATACTTGCCTTCCTCCCACTCTCTTCTCTCTTCGTCTTCCCTTGCCCTCTCTTATTTTCCTCCTGAACTATTTCAAAGTAAGCTGTAGATGTTATGACATTTATCCCCAAATACTAAAGCTCAGATCTTCCAGTGTAGTCACAGAACCTTGATCACTAGATCACTGCGTACTTACCCAATAGTGTCTATTACGTAGTTTACGTTTACATTTCCCTATTTGTCCTTAGGATGTCTTTCCAGCTCTGGGGTCCAGTCACAGAGCCCACACGTTATACCTGCCGGTTCTGTCCCTCCCCCCTCCTTACTCCCCTCCTCCCTTCAGTTTTTTGAGGCAGGGTCTTTATAGCCTAGGCTAGCCTCAAACCCATATCCATCCTGTGGTTAAAGGCGAATGCCGCCAGGCCCAGCTTCTTTAACCCTTCTTGCTCTAAAACAGCTCTGGGAGCTCAGGCAGTGAACGTCTCCGGCTAGTCCTTCTGGAGGCCAGATGTCTATGATCAGATGGCAGCTGTATGACGTAGTTCTTGGTGAGGGGCTCTTTCTGCTTAAGTCCTCAAGTGGTCTTCCTTCAAGATCTGTACACAGGGAGGTGGGAGAGGGAGGGAGGGAGAGAGAGGAGAGATCAGGAGATATCAGGTTTCTCTTCCTCTTGCCCATTTTGAGAGCTCCATCCTTGTGATCTCAGCCCAGGCTCACCATGCAAGCGCCATCACCTTAGGAATTTGGGGGTGGGGTGCAAACAACCCCTAGCTGTGCCTTGTATGTGCATTAGACCCACTCGGTCAGGTGGATTCTGTTCAGTGAAATAGGACAAATGACAGTTACAGGCAGAAACATGTCTCCAGTGGGAGGAAGAGGGCTGTTTATGGCTCTGACTAATGTGCTCACAGCCAACACATACGAGACCCCATGGTGCCTTTGCTCAGTGTGTGAGACACCCCTCAAGGCAGAGAGCAGAACATGAGTGGGCCTCTGTCCGGGAGATACCATGTTCTAGAACCGGGGCTCACTCTGGGGTACAAGACAGGGTTGACTTGAGGAATGGCTTGGGACCTGAAATTGCTCCCTGTCCCTCCTCCTGGCCCGGAAGCAGTAGCTGTGCCACCGTCCTCGAGTCAGCTGCCTGAAGTTGTCTGAACTGGGACACTCGAAGAGTTGATGGGACACTGACGTGGCCCCGTGAACAGAGCGAGCACAGGGGGACCGGACCCAGCGAAGAGAAGAAGGGCCTTCTGATTGAGTTTGGTCTCAAAGTGTCTGTTTTTGGGTTTGTCCCTGCACTGATCTGCAAGGGAATGAGGCAAGTAACGGCCCCTCGGGGACTTTCAGGACTTTGCTCTCAATGTCAGCCGTCATTTTCAATCACCCTCTCCCTCCCCGCCATTAATTTTGGCCCAGGATCACGGGGACTTGTCCATCTATCACTCCTAATTGACACTAAATGATCTGTCAGTTTATTGATGAACGGCAGGAGTGGAATTGTCACAATATATTTTACTTTCCAACAACTCCTCCTGACAATTTTACCTTGTCCATCTCGCTCCGCTCACATAAATCTCCATTGGCCGCTCATTCCTCCCCGCGGCTGTCCTGGTGCCAGCCACTTCCACACCATCTGCACGTGTCAAGGACATCAAGATGGCGGGAGAACGGTGTGCGGGTCCCGAGTCACCCCTTTCCCTCCTTCTCCTCTTCCCCCTCCTCGCCCCTCCCCCTCCCCCTCCTCCTCCCTCTCTCCCTCTCTCTCTCTCTCTCTCTCTCTCTCTCTCAATGGCATCGATGTTCCAAGAATACTAAAGGCTTCTGTCCTCTTCCTCTATGTCATTGCCACACTGGAGTCTCTGCCTTCTTGTCAGCAGCCAGTAGTTAAATTCCTGTTAGGTTACAGAAGTGTGAAAGGCAAAAGCTCACCTGGCTGGAGGGCTCAGGGCTGCAAGCTTAGCTGCAGACACACAGGCTCCAACCTCATAACCCAGCAGCGTGTTTGTTACAGCCCTCCCAGCCCCGCCGCAGCCTGTTCGTTAGGAAGGTGTCCAGGCGTAGGTTTGCCGGGGCTCCCCTCTGCGTGCTGTGTGTAGCTCTGGGGATACAGGCAGGTTACTATCTTCTGCCCCTGGGCCTGCGCCAGGCCTTGTGTTGCCAAGACCCCAGGCTGCTTGTACCTGCGAGAAGTCTTCTTACCCATCCACCCCAGCTTGCCACTCAGGTGTTTCATTTAAATGTGCCATGATTTGAAAGATGGGAAATTGCTGGGTTGGACGTAGGTACGGATAAACAGTTCATCTGACAAAGATGTACCCCGGGATCTGAAAATCCCATGGCGAGGAGAGCAGCTTGACAGCATCGTGGAGTCTCCCTTCCTGCTGGAGATCATTTCTGCTAATTGATAAGGACTGTGTGCGCCTATTAACCACCATGCTATTTTATGCCTATCAAAACTAATAACAATTCCTTAATGTTATCTGATATCCAGATCATAGTCAGTTATTTTCATCGTAGCAAAGATGTCTTGGCAGAGTTGGGCTGTAAAAAGGACGAGTCAAGGTCCACACTTTGCTCAGTTACGTCGTTAGTGTCTCATTTATTCTGTACCCCCCATGCCTTTTGATATTGGTGTTGGGTGGAGAACACAAAGTAAGAAACAGCCTGCAGAGTGTCCTGTATTCTGGATTTGGACCATTTCATCTGAGTTGTGATGTGTAAATTGTTTATCTCCCCCACAGTCCCATTCCGAGGGAGAGTTAGAGCTAGATCTGGCTGGTGGTTCAAACTGGGTGCACTGTTGTGGTTGGAGTACTTCATTGCCTGAGGCCAGGTGTGAGGAGGCTCAGATGTCCAGGTGTGAGGGGCCCAGGTGTGAGGAGGCTCTGATGTCCAGGTGTGAGGAGGCCCAGGTGTGAGGGGCCCAGGTGTGAGGAGGCCCAGGTGTGAGGAGGCCCAGGTGTGAGGGGCCCAGGTGTGAGGAGGCCCAGGTGTGAGGGTTCCAGGTGTGAGGAGGCCCAGGTGTGAGGAGGCCCAGGTGTGAGAGGGGCCTAGGTGTGAGGAGGCCCAGGTGTGAGGGGGCCTAGGTGTGAGGAGGCCCAGATATCCAGGTGTGAAGAGGCCCAGGTGTGAGGGGCCCCCGTGTGAGGGGGCCCGTGTGAGGGGGCCCGGGTGTGAGGAGGCTCGGGTATGGGAAGGTATAGCTGTAATGAAGGGGTGGTGTCCACTTATTCCACTTTCAGTGATCTGTGGTCAATGTGTGTGGCTCTCCACCCTACTACCCCGTCAGGCTCCTAACGGGTATCGCATCCATTGCTAAGAATTGCTTAAGGAGGTGGTTTAATTAAAGGTTACTATGTGGTGATTTTGAATTTTTCACTTCTTACTGAAAATTCTCTAAAGAATTTCTCATCAACGATTGATTGCCCCAAATAGAATCTGTCCTTGCCATTCTGCCCCCCTGTCCTTAGTCTTTATCTTATAAAATTTCAGACCTAGAAGAAGGTTGTAGGAACGGTCCAGCAAGCACCCACATCCCTTCACACAGAGGACTGCTGTGAGTGTGTACCCATAAGTGTGCGGCTCCCCTGGTGCTCCAGGTTGCTCTTGTCCTTATGTTCACTGAGTTCCCAGGCCGTCACTGCCTTCTCCTCTGCATTGCTAATAACAAGAACATAGTTACTAGAATCTGTTGTCCACGATTTATGCTTCTGGCTGTGTAATGCTTGACACATACAGATGACAGTATATAGTTGATCTGTGAGTGAATTCTTTCAGAGCTCCAGGAATTAGGAAGGGACCATGTGCCCCTGAGTCCAGCGAAGAAAAAAATACCTAAACTTTTGACTTTCAGACTTTCATCAATAAACATAATTTTGCCTGTTTGGATCTCAAGAAAAACAAAATGAACTTGGAGGCCTCGAGAACTGATTTCCTACATACTAGTTTTACTTAAAAAGAACCCAGAACTGGTATGGCACAAGGGAGCCCTGGGCACCATGAGGGAGCAGTTACTTGATTCTCAGCAAGTTAGTCATGTGTACAATGACCAGGGTCCAAGATTGAGTGAGATTGAGTGGGTGGCTGTCTGAGAAGGGAAGACCTAGTCAATAATTATACACACACATACACACATGCACACACACACACGTATGCATACACACTTGTACACACATACATGTATGCACACACATACACACATGCATGCGCACACACGCATGTACACACACACATGCATGCACATCCACATGCATGTACACACACACACGCCTAAGCACACACCCAAATGACACCAGGACGCAGGGCCTGTCTGTGTGGCTTTCAGAGATGCTCATGTATACTCCCTGCTTGAACATCTGTCTTAACAGTCATGTGCTTTGTGTGCTTGCATGTATGCGTGTGTGTGTGTGTGTGTGTGTGTGTGTGTGTGTGTGTGTGTGTGTGGTTTTCCTACAGTCAGCTTCTGAGATATCTAAGCTTAGAAAAGATGGCTTTAGAACAGTGGTTCTCAACCTATGGGTCACGACCTCTTTGGGAGTCACATGGGTTGCCTAAGACCATCTGCATATCAGATATTTACATTACGATTCATAACAGTAGCAAAATTACAGTTATGAAGAAGCAACAAAAATAATTTTATGATTGACAGTTACTATAACATGAGGAACTGTGCTAAAGGGTTGCAGCATTAGGATGGTTGAGAACCAATGCTTTAGAGCCAAACTGTCATAACTTTTTAGCATACACCTTACATTTATTTGTTCTAGTAAGGCCTTCTGTTGTGTGTCACCCTTCCAGGGGAGATGTGAACAAACATCTATTCACCCCGAGATAGGGATGAGTACCAATGACAGACCGAAGTAAAGACGCTGTCCAAATCCAACTTGGTGAACCAGTGAAATGTATTGGGATTTCCTACCAGTGTCTGGTGTCCAGGTGAGGGGGCTTACTTACAGGAACAAAAATTACTCAGAAACATCACCAAAGCCCACCCCAGCATGGATGACAGCTCACGAAAGTTGAAAACCTGCCTGCAGGCAGATCAGCAGGTTGGAGAGCATCTCTTCCAGGCAGCTTGGCTGATTGATTGGGCCTCTTCTAGGTGGTTCAGCTAGTTGTCCAGATAGCTCTGCTTGTCTGAGAGGGTCTCCTAGCAATCCTTAATGCTTATGTATGCTTGGGTATGGATGAATGAATTTATTCAGTTTCAGGGACTTCCTGAAGGTGTTGAGTTGTTTCTACCCTGAATTTAAAGAACTTCCCAAAGACTGAACCTCCACCCCCTTAGAACCTAGGGCTTAAGGAGCTTCTCACAGTATAGAAAGTTTTGTCCTCTGTGGAAACTGCTACACAGTTTCTTCAGCACCACACCCTCAGAGAGTAAGGTCTGTTTTCCTCTAAATTTATGTTCAGAAACAGACTGAAAGCTGGTAGAGGGAGAGGTTAGTTTACCGGGTTTAGAAAACCCACAGTCAAGCTGGCTTAGTGACTCAGCCCTATAACTTCAACTACTTGGGAAACTGAGCCAGGAAGATTTGCAAGGCTAGCCTGGACACCTTAATGAGACCTGGTCATTAAAGAGAAGCCAAAGGAGGCCTGAGGGCGTGGCTCAGTGGTAGAGCAGTTTTGCAAAAACAAGCACATGAATAAGCACGCCCCACAATTAATCTTAATTAATCTTAATCTAGATGCATCATTTATTGCTAGATATCTGATCTATTCAGTAGGATCTGAAGATAAACTAAACAGTACCCGGACTGTGTGCATCGAGATAACAAGTGAAAAGCGTGCATCCTCACAGGAGGAGGAGGAAGTGGGCTGACTGTCCGGTCTTGCTGCTCTGTCTCAGGCACTCCTGTTCTCTCGGATGCATTTGTTTGGGAGCTGGTAGGGGAAGGAGAGAGAATGATGGGTGATAGAGGCGGAAGAGGATGCAGGTGAGGAGGAGGCTGAGCTGCCCCTCTGCACTTAGTCCTGCTGCCTCACAGCTGCAGAGATGCTGCTCAAGTCTCGCCCTGGTGTTAGGAAAGGCAAGCCCTGGAGATGGGTCCTCGGTCCAGCACGGCAGGCCTGGGACTGCGGGCTTATGTGGCGCTGCTGCTGAAACCCGGAGCGTCATGCGTGCTAGGCAAGCATTCTGCCAACTGAGCCGCTCCTCACCCTTACTTTATTTTTCTGTTTGGTAATAATCCGCGGGCTGGATTTCTCTCTTGGTGGACATGTTGCCTGTTCTTTTCTTCCTTTTCCCCCCATTATCAATCCTCTGATGATAATAATGGTGATTGTATTATTAATATTATTTTTTAAAGACTAGCTCCATTCTTTAGGAAATTTACAGCTTCCCTTCCAGAGACAGATTCTCTTCTTGGGGGATTTCTTCTGAGTCCTGCCCTCTATTGAACACATACGTGGACCAGCGGCACAGGCATGCACACTCTGAGCACACACGCGGACCAGCGGCACAGGCGTGCACACTCTGAGCACACACACGGACCAGCGGCACAGGCGTGCACACTTGACACTTGTAACTTTTGTGTTGGGCACTGTGCTAGTCCCAGCCATCATACTTTGCCTTCAGAACAACCCCCTGAGGTCGCTTCTGTCATCGGCTCTGCTGACAAGTGAAGAAGCCAGCCCCAGAAAGGTTAAATAGCTCGCTCAGAGTCACACAACTGGTCAGCAGCCAGCCAGAACTTGAGCCCAGGAAGCTGGTTGTAGGAGTCCTGCTCATTCATATTCTCCGGGCCTCACCACCTTCTAGTGCTTTGCCACTCGGCACCTGGCATGGCGTCCTAGCCTGTGGTAGAGCTCAGCAGGCATCCCTAAGATTCCATCGATATGGATCTTCCATGTGCACTGTGTATGATTAGAACAGCAAGACCAGTAGTCGTAGATAGAGCCCTCCAACCTCCGTGGACCTGCCATCTTTAGAGCTGTGCTTCGTTCGGTCAGGCCCTTCGGTCAGGTCCTCCTGCGGAGGAAGGTGAGGGCGAAGGATGCAGCCTGCACTGAGGCATGAGCCAAGGCCCTACTAGACCTGCCATTAATAGGCTTAATTAGACCAGTCATTAAGTTCAATTAGGCATTAGAGACGACTGTCCCTTTCAACACTGCAGTGCCCTCAAAGAGCTGAATCTATTCCCAAGCAGCCCGTCTGGGAGAGAGGCAGTTAGACCCTGGGTCCTTAGCAGCCCCTGTCCCTTCTGGGGGCTGTGACTCCCATGCTAGGCCCAGGGCACAGTAACCCAGAGGAAGGTGCCGAGAGTCCATGCTGGCATGTCCAGGCATATGTCTCCTGAGCTTGCTGACAAGCACCCTTCTTTGTTAGTACCTCCTTCTCCTGTGTCCGTACTAGGAATCGGGCGTCTGCCTACGCTGCTTCCCTTTCCTCACCGTGCGATCTCTGTCACATCACGTGCCTCGTTGCCCCAAGGTTCCCTGAGGAGTCTGGACTAGAACTAATTGGTCAGAGGGCCAGAGAGATGGCTCAGTTGATAAAGTGCTTGCCCTGTAGGTATGAGGACTTCAGTCTGGATCCCCAACACCCAAGTCAAAAGCAGGGTGCCACGGCCCATGCCTATAGTTCCACTGCCGGGGACGGGGAGACAGGGCCATTCCTGGGGGCTGCTGGCTTAGCCAGTGTAGCCTAATTGGTGAGCTCCATGTTCAGTGAGAGGCCCTATCTTTTAAAAAAAGGAGAAAAAAAGAAGCAGCGAAGCAATGGAGGAAGATACCCGATGTCCACCTTTGGACTCCGCACACGTGTGTACACACACACACCAAAACACACGCATGCACAGAAGCATACACACAGGAACGCGCACACGAACACACACACAAGAACTGGGCGACGCCAGGGTTTCCCTTCTCACCTGCAGGATGTGTTTGCTCTGGGAAATAAATCCCACGTAGCCACACCTCGGAGGCGGGGAGTGTGTGGAGACTGAGCCTTGAACCTCCTTATCAGCTAGTGAGGACGTTTTGAGGAAAGGCCGTGGGGAGGGTGCCGATGCCCAGGTGGACGTGTGGAGGCCGAGGTGTGGCGTGGCTCTGCTTCCTCAGCTTAGTTCAAGTCTCAGGCTGAGTCTGAACTCAGGGATAGAGCCTAGCTGTAGCCTAGCATTCGAGAAGCCCTGGGTTCAGTCCCAGCATACCCCAGCCCCACACACACACACACACACACACACACACACACACACACACACACTCCCAAAGGCCTTATGCGCCTCAGAGAGCCTGTGTGAGCATCTAACACAGCGGTTCTCCACCTTCCTAATGCTGTGACCCTTTAACACAGTTCCTCATGTTGTGGTGACCCCCAGCTATAAAATTATTTTTGTTGCTACTACTTAACTGTATTTTTGCTCCTGTTGTGAATCACAGTGTAAGTATCTGATGTGCAGATGGCCTTAGGCGAGCCCTGTGAAAGGGCCGTTCCATCCTCAAAAGGGTCACAACCCACAGGTTGAGAACCGCTGCCCTAGTAGAATTGCGGTTGAATCAAGATGAAGGGAGGGTGGTTTGGGGGTAAGTACCGGGCTGTTTGCTGTGTCCTCACACTAGCAAGCTGCTCCAGAAGAAAGTGTCATATTGTAAAGACCGTTGTGAAGCCGGGTGTCATGGCACTCATCTACAACTGAGGAGGCTGAGGCAGGAGGATTGTGTTTGAGGCTACCTTGAACTGTGTAGTGAGTGCTAGGCCAGTCTGGGATATGGGGTGAGACTATTTTTTTTTTAAATGCGCCATGTGTCATGGAGGTGTGTACAGTCACCCAGTGCTAAAAGCTGGAGGGAGTGGAGATAACCCTCAGAGTGGATTTGAAATGTAAAAGCCAGGAGAAGTCGCTTTTCACACAGGGTCACGCTGGAGAGGCTGAAACAGAGGAAAGGGACCGAGAAGCAGACAATAGAAAGCAGGGGGTAGGGAAGCGAGCGGGGTGCGCATTAGAAAACCTTGGGGGTCAAGTTCATCTTGTTTAAAAAGCAGTGGCCAGCGAACTGGGTGGAATGTCCACGGAGTCGCCAGTCTCTAGGAGGAAGGACAGGCGGCCGGATGCTCAGCTGAGAGCCCAGGGGAATTTAGTGAGGGGCAGCACCAGGGAAGACATGTGAGATGCCGGAGAGCAGGCGGATGGGGTGGGAGTCGTCAAGAAAAAGCCAGTCTACTCTGTGCAGGTGACAGTGTTGTCCCTAAAAATGACTGGAAGGGGAAAGAGGGGGCTCCTCCCTACCCACCCTGTGCCCCCCCCATTAAAATAATCTCCCCTCTCCTTCATCCCACTTCCTGGGTGTCCAGACAAGCGTATTACACTTTGCTGGTTGAAATTTCCAGGCAGGAATAAGCCGGTTGTAGAGAAGGGGCTGCTTTGCTGTCAGAATAGAGTATGTTCCAGAAAAGGTACGTGGTAGGACGTGGACCAGGGGAGGGAGGGCTGCCGTTCTTCTCTGACTTGGGAGAGCCCTGAGCACCCTTGGAGTCTGGCTTCCTCGTTTGGACATGGAGGAGATGAGGCCTGGGGAGGTTAAGTGGTTCGGCATCACAGGATCTTATAGTTAGGCCCTTCCGTGTCACCTTGCCCTACTGCCCAAGGTCACGCAGCTAATTAGTGTAATGGAATGTGCCTCGTATTCCACAGCCATGCCCGTTCTCAATCCTTGAGGGCCGGTCACATTCATCTCAAGTTCATAAAAAGGCCACACACTGTCCTATTTGTGCAAGGGCTAGGTGCTCGGAATGAAATCGCCTTTACTGCCGTCCTCTGGGGCCCTCACAGAAGTGAGATAGATGTTGATCATATGAAGCAATCTTAGGAACAAAAAAAAAAAACTTTGAAGGAAAAAAGTTGTGTCCCCTGAGCCAGGCAGGCTGAGCTAAAGGGAGACGAGCTGCCTTGCAGCCTGAGCAGGTGGCAGCCAGGAGGGAATGCTGAGTGGCAAGAGGCATTGGTTAAAATTCTCCTGACGGAAGTGGTCCCCTTGTTCTCCCTTTGATGGGTTCGTGCTCTCAGAAATAAAACGCATCTGTGAACATCACACCTACCCCCTCCCTTTGCTTTGCCGTCCTTTAAGAAATACGCAGGAGCGGTTTCATTATGAGCTGCAGCAGTTAGGGTACACGCACAGGAAATGGCTTCCTTCCAAAACCTCCAGTCCATTGAGATCTGGTGGGCTTGTCAGGGCTTTGGCTTTGGGGCTTCTCCTGCTCTCCCCAGAGCTGCCTACCAGTGTCTTTGGCAGTGTTTCCTGGTTCCATGGTGGTCATTATGTAAGAAGCCATGTTTTGTAGCGTCAGGGTATCTCTGGCTCATAGTTGCTCTCCCTGTGCCTGGGGGTGCTCTGAGATCTCCAGGAGGTCACCACACGCAGTCCTGCTGGTCCTCGAGTGTGACACCTGTCAGGGGGACTCAGGCTAGAGCCTTCATGGGCTTCTGTGGGTGACCATAGGGTGTAAAGGAGTAGAAGAAACAGCAGGTTAGTGGCTAGAAGGAAACCTTTATAGGCCTCTATGGTGGAGCAGACCTCAAATTCCCGCACTTGGGAGGCTAAGTCAGGAGGGATCTAAGTTCAAGACCAGCCTGAGATATATTGGAGAGCTTCATGTAGAACAACACAGAACAAAAAGAAAAAGCAAACAGAAGAGGATTGGAATCGGGGTTTCTGGGAACGCTGAGAAGTAGGCCTCCGACAAAGGGACCCCGGATTTCTAGCTGTTCTGTTGCCACACCCTGCTCCTCTCGTGGCCGACAGCTGTGCTTCACCAAGACTGGATTCAGGTCTCGTGGTCTTCATCTTTTCCACTAGCTTTTGACTCTGATCACCCAATGAGCGAGTCTCACCGTGCCCCTAGTTCAGTGGTTCTTATCTGTGGCATTTAGCATGGGGAACCCTTGGGAGACTGTCCCATCCTAGTCTTCAGTGGCTGCTCCTTCTGCTCCTCAACTCCCGCAGGAGCAAGGGCAGCCTTTCCCACTTACGCCTTTGCTGCTGCTGAACTGCAGAGTACAGGGTGAGGTGCATGTTACCTGTGGAAATCCAGCTTCTCTGTTGTCTTGAATGATGTGAAGGGGAACCAAGGACCCAATGAAAATTGATTTCCATCCCGGAGTAGTGGGTGTGGATAGCTGTCCCCTCCGGAGCACCAGCTCTGATACCCTCCTTGTTTTCAGCCACTACCTCGAGGTCAACAGCTACTACATGGCCTCACATGACCCTGTTTGGGCTCTGACCTTTGTCTAATCTGCCTTTGCCAACTGGAAAAGCCTTCCTGTGGCTTCACTGCCTGTCTCACCGGGCAGGTCTTCCAGGAGGTCCACCCGCAGTGGCCATTTCCCTTTTGAGTGTGGAGCAGAGCACACAGCACAAACCTGAAGATTGTGTTAGGTTCTAGCTCTGCCACCAGCAAGCGCTGGGGCCTTCTTCCAGTCCCTGTAGTCTCTGCATCGCACTTAGCGGGGATTCAGGGAGGGTGGCAGTGGACTGAGTGTCTTGGGATTCGCAGTGTGAGTTTTTGGAGTATTTAATTCTGTTTCTGTAATGCTCTTTCTCCCACCAGATTAGAAAATACCAAGCAGAACCTCTTCAGTTCCCAGCTCCTACTTGTTCTAGTAGATAACTGCAGTCCAGTAGAGGTTTCCCGAGTAACATGATGCTCTCTGGAGGTACCTAAGGTACAGACTCCAAGATCTCAGTTACTGTAGAAGACGTACATACATATTTTATATGGTCCCATAACTGTTTTTAGCTGTGTGATCCAACTTCTTCCTGCTGTTAGAATCCTAACAAAGATGTTATTTTTAATCTTCCCAGCAGGGGGCAGACTTCCTCCAGGAATGACCATGTAATTCACTATCCCATCTCTAGGGCAGGATTTGTGCCCAGACAGGACTGGGACATGGTTTTCACCTCTCAACATGATACTTGATGATGCACTATTCTTGCGCAAACTAGATAGGATCCAGTGTGACCTACAACTACACAGTGGCAAAATTTGGATGCTAGGGAATCTTTAGAAGAAATGGAAAAAGATAACCAACCTTTATTGGGCCCTAAACACACAAATGATA
This sequence comes from Cricetomys ansorgei, assembly GCA_026225945.1. NCBI lineage: Eukaryota > Metazoa > Chordata > Mammalia > Rodentia > Nesomyidae > Cricetomys > Cricetomys ansorgei. The sequence goes on from JAMJFZ010002869.1 coordinate 9,669,448, forward strand.
GGGACAAGAAGATAGGCACTTCGGCTTTCAGAGGAGACACGCATGAGAACTCTGAGCTTTTCTCTAGGATGTTAGGTGTGGGGACAGCTTAGCGCAGAGATGTGAGTGTTTGGTTTGTTACCTGATCCTGAGTGGACAGTGTGGCTGTGTTTACATCAAATGGGCCCATATGAGTTGCAAAGAGGAGCCTCGGTTTGGGGATCGGGGAGAAATGGCCTTCCTTCACTCAGGCCTGGGTGAATCTTACCTCAGTGAACTTCCAGAGTCAGGTGAGGTGAGTGTTTGAGACAGAGCGTCCCTACGTAGGCTTGACTGGCCTAGAACTCACTGTGTAGGTCAGGCCGGCCTCAGACTCAGGGAGATCTGCCTGCCTCTGCCCCCCAGGTGCTGGGATTAAAGGCGTGCGCCACCACCCAGCAGTCCTAAAGTTTCTGTCAGGCGCTTTTAACTGTGAGGCGAGAACACTTTGTAAGAAAATGGCATTTCGATCGTTTCCTTCCACAGGAGGACATGTTTGTAAACTGCAAGGAGATTTGGCCATTGTGTGTCTCCTGATGTCTCTCTTGCTAATTCTCTTCTATGATGAACTAGGCCCCTGCTGCAGAATCTCATCTTTTTGCAATGGAGCCACGTGACTTTAGAGTCTTCTCACCTGTGATGAGTTGTAGTTGTCCTTGTGTGCCCATATCCCTCACCTTTCTTCCTGGATCAGAAGCAAGGGTCACTGGGAGTGTACAGTGACTCTGGGGTCTGTTTGGCACTGGTTCTGCCTCAGCAGGGAGGCAAGTCTGGGGTCCAGTGTGTGCCATCGCTATTAAGAGGCTTCAAGGACACGTCCCCCCATTTATCCCAGTTATGTCCCCTGCTAAACTAGGTTAACGGTGTCTAATTAACCACTGAACATTGTCATGCTGCATAAAGATAGACTCCCGGCTGTCCTCTGAGCGTGGTACTTTATCTCCATTTAGATCTCCGCAGTGTTCCATTAGGCACGAGAGACTCTTTCCACGAAGTCTGCACTGGGGCCACCTTCAGCCTTCGCATGGAAATAGCAGTCAGAGCTTGGTCTGGTGGCAGAGGGGACCCAGGTTGCTTTGGGGGCCTTACCCACTCAGCTGCTGGCAATGTCTGCACAGTTGGGGTCATAACTACTCAAAGGTCCCTCAGATGTGGTCCTTATTTTGATCATGATGGTCAACCCAGGTCCTCGATGTTGCCAGCGAGGCCAGATGGCTGTAAGACAGTTGGAGAGATGAATCAGGTGATGCCCACAGAGGTAGAGAGACCCTTGTCTGAGGAGTCTCCCCAGGGGTGACTTTTTACCCCATAGCACATTCTTTAACATGGAGCCCCAGAACAAAAGCAGAATGAGAATCCAGAGCTCTCAGGTTCCCCATGGCTGCAGTCATGCCTGTGTGACAGTGAACTCAAGCTTGTCCTCAGCCAGCCAAACTAATCAAAAAGGTGGGGACTGGGGAGGGAGGGTGACCCAGCTAGATAAGACCCTACCATATTATAAAATGTATAATAAACCACACAGAACAATTAAACCACCAGATCAGGAGACTTGGCAAAGCTATAGTCCTACTAAAAGTTTAAAGCATGTTTGCACAATGGAAAATATTAATTGGGCCCTAGCAGAGTATATAGAAGGGGCATATCTGCCCATGTAGAGCTGCTTGCATGTGTGGCCCTGTCAGACAGGGGCTAAAAGCTGAGCTTTGGAGTTAGCCATCCTGGCTTACATTCACACCTGCTGTTGTCTAGGTCGGAAGCAGAAAACAGCTACCTTTTCTCCCTGGGCCTCTGCTTCTTTGGTTGTACCATGGGGTGAATAACAGTGGTAATGAGATTGTTCTAGTACATCATGTCTGCTATGTGTAACAGCAGTTCATAAGTTATACAGCGTTAGTGCCCGGTGTCAGGAAGCCCCAGCGCCAACTCTCAATTCTCTTTAGAACTGTGTGACTGCATCAAGCTGAACAGGTCAGAGAGAAGACGTATGAAAACCAGGAGGGGACTGGTTGGGTGCTGAGCCAAGGTTCTGAGCTTTAAAGCAACATGGCAGTAACAAGGGGCTTTAAACACTTCTGCCCGAGAAGCTGCTATTCAGAGTGCCAAGTGTTTTAATGGTTTGCAAAGGGCTACCATGAGATGGCCGGGATTTCTCCTTTTTGAGTTGCCAGCTGACCAGACATGCTTCTCACTGCTGCTGTGCCCTGCTACCAAATCTGCAAGGCAGGAGTGGGGTTATTTTCTCTGGTCCACAGGCAAAGCTGTATTCTGCAGAATGGCCAAAGCAGGCAGCTAGTGATGGAGGGGACCCTCAAAAAAACCTGGCATTTAATTAACTTTTCAAAGTGCTGATTCAGCAAACTCCATGCTTTTCCATTTTGCATATTGAGCGAATGAGTGTCTCTAATGGGTCTGAATTGTCTGGCCTGCCACAGTGGCGAACTCCTGGTTGTGTTATACAAACACCACAGACTGCGTGAGTCCCGGGAACAGAAGCTTTGCTTTGTGGGATATTTGGGCTTCTAGCCATTTCTTCTTAAAGTCCATATTCATTAACACTTCTGTTGGAAGACAGTGGGTAACCGAAGAAGGGAAGTGGAGGGAGGAAGGGAGGCAGGTGTCCGTTTCGCTGCTCAGCAGCTATGGAGTCCAGCCTCATATCTGGAATACAGTTAGGGATGTGATTCTCATGACCATGGCTGGGACCTGTTTCTAGAAATTACTACCTGGAGTTAGAGGAGCTAGCACATCTTTATTGAAGAAGTTTTGCATGTGATTCTGTTGCCCACTGTGGCTAAGAGCTGCCTGTCTGGAGGATTACCTGCTGCCGTCAGTTCTTTGTGTAAGTAGGGGGAGTTGGAAGGACTGTCTAGAAGCACAGGATCCAAACAGATGTGTGGGTGCCCCAGGGATGCTGGCATGTAGGCTGGGGCCATGTGTCTGCCATCTAGGGTGAAAATCAAGGAAGCAAAGTCTAGTGTCAGACTCATCACTAACGAGCTCTGTGACAGGGGTAAGACCCATGACCACATTGCCCAGCATCCCGGCAGACACCTACAGTAGCACCATGAGGTAGACACGGAAGTCTTTGCAAAGTACTGAAAATGTCGTGTGTGTGTGTGTGTGTGTGTGTGTGTGTGAGAGAGAGAGACAGACTCAGCGCTACCTCAGTTGCCTTTGGGCATCAGACGGGTGTCAAAGATCCGCGAGGCAGAGCTGTGCTTCATATGCAATCCCCAAGGCACACACCTGTATACATTTATCTTTCTATAGAGAAAACACACCAGGCCTAGGATGTGCTTCCCTTTGGCTCACAGATTGGTACCCACACAGCTGTAGGAACCATCCTACTGCCCCCCGAACCCCCACTCCCACTCCTCTAAGAAACTACTCCTAGTTTTGTAGGTGGGAGCCCAGGGGGGCCAGAGTTCAGGCTTCTGTCCCAGAGGGTGTGATGTCACCAGGCTTCTTATTGCAGCAATCCAGAAAGATGAGCGTTTGTTAAAAGAATAAACAGCAATATGGTCCAAATCACCTCCCGCACTCTAGATAAAGCCCAGAAATGGCCAGTTTTCTATCTGCGCGACCCAGCACAAAGGCAGGGCTCTAGCACACTTAAGATTTTCATCTCTCAAGCAGTGGTGTTCCAGAACCTGTTACCTATGCCCTGGGGAGGGGAGAGGGGGAGAGAGGCCTGAGTGCATCCGTGATGCCCGTCCCTCCCTGAGGGCATCTTTCTGATCTATGTCCTTTCTCCCTGAGAGAAATGAGATGGTGGAGAAAGTCCACGGGCTCCCCCTAGAGGGAGAGAACAGAATGTTGAATCTTAAATTCGCTCCCTTTTTGGAGACTGAATGGATAAATAGTAGTTAATCAGCCTCCCCCAGAGATCAGCACCTCCATGGTTGTCTCCTCTAGACAGAATTTCCCCAGCTTTTGCCGTGACACATCGGCTAGGAATCACAATAGCACCACGAGGGGGCAGCCCGGCCTTTAGCATGAGCACCTCTGGGGGACATCTAAGACACAGAGCCTAGCACTGGCCGCCCTGTTCTCCAGCCTCGCTTGCTTATGTGGCCGTTGCTTTGGGCCCGTGATAGCTCAGGACATACAACATGGTGGGGAGACTGTTAACCTCAGGGTGATTGCAACCCCCGAGGGTAGTGATCAGAGATGAGTAGATGTGTCTCAGGCACAGAGTGGAGACACTCATCGAGACTCCCTAGCAAACTCTGATGCTATTTCTCTACCACCCGTTTTCATCCTCCCACTCTTGGTGACGTGTTGGCCGAGGCATCTGAATGGTGGGTTGATGGAGTTAGAAACAGTAGTCTAAGGGCCTGACAGGAGGAAGGACAAGGACCTTCCATCCTCACCAACAGAAAGTGGCCTTGGAGACTGATAGTGTTCTTTAAGTAGTTCTTTGACTTGGAGCAGTCCGTGGAATGCCTTCCATCGAGTAGCCCCATGGAGGTGCGCAGTTGACCTTGGCTGCCCTCCTTGCTGCGTCCTTGACTTCCACCTGTGTGCCCGACCCACTCAGCCGGGGGAGCTCGAGAGGGTACACCTGATCCAACCTCTGCCTCTGCTCAATGCATGCATATCTGGAGGAGAAACACACACACTATACACGCGCACACACACACACACACACAGCCTTACAGTGGCTACAAAGAAAGCATTTGGAGTGTACTGACTTGCCCACACTTGAGCCTCTCCCAGGGCGCTACTTCAGTGTGTGAGACTCATGGGTTGTCTTAAACTTTGTTTTTTTTTTTTTTTCAGATTGGGAAAGAAGTTTTCTGAAGAGATGGAAGAGTAAGTTTCCATGTTCTTGTGTGTCCTGAAGTGAGTTTTGCTGCCAGTGAGGCCTTGGATGTCATTGTCTCTTCAGCCTGTGTTGAACACAGCATTGAAAAAGCAGACAGGGCGCTGGAGAGATGGCTCAGCAGTTAGGAGTCTTTGCAGAACTGCCTGCAAAGTTGGGGTGTTTCCTGCCCTCACACAGCAGCTCACAGCTGTCCTTAACTCCAGTTCCAGGGGCTCCAGCGCTGTCTTCTGACCTCCATGGAGACCAGGCACACACACACAGTGCACATACACGCATGCGAACAGAACACTCATACACATAAATAAAAATAATAATTAAGTCTTCAAAAAAAAATCAGGTGGTCTAGAAACTGGCTGTGGCCTGGGGCTGGGATCTGCACGGTGAAGTAAGAGCTTACTTCATTCTGCGTCCTCACCTGAAGGTCTAGAAACTGGCACTGAAGCCATGTCGTAGTATCACGCTGAGCTGTTTAGGGTTACATGTCCAGGTATCAGGATCTCAGCCCAAACTTTCTGCTCTAGCAACACAGATAGGCAGAAGCAGTTATTGCCTGCTGACTCTGGCCTTCTCCTGAGACTTATATTTTTTAAAAAAATGAAATTAATTGAAATTAAGGGAAAAGGTTATAGACAGAGATATAATGGCAGGTGCTCTCACACCTCCTGGAGTGGGGAGAGCGTTCGTGGCAGTCTGTGGGTGCTGCCCTTGGGAGTGGTGTGTTGTGTAGCCTATGCAGCCATGGACAGCCGACCCATTTGCCTGAAAAGGTTTGACTGAGATTATGGAGGAAGATTTTCTACTTATTACCTATTGTCTTAGTTAGCGTTTTTGCTGCTGTGATGGAACGCCATGACCAAAAGCAAGTTGGGGAGGGGAGGGTTTACTTGGCGTACGCTTCCACGTTGCTAAAGGAACCCAGGTAAGGACTCAAATAGGGCAGAACCTGGAGGCAGGAGCTGATGCAGAGGCCATCACTACTGGCTTGCTCAGCCTGCTTTCTTACGGAGCCCAGGACCACCTGCCCCGGAATGACCCCACCCACAATGGGCTGGGCCCTCCCACATCAATCACTAAGAAAACGCCCTACATTTTGAGGCATTTTCTCAACTGAGGTTCCTTCCTCTCAGATGACTCTATCTTATATCAAGCTGACATAAAACCAGCCAGGACTGTTAACCAGCCTGTTAACTCTAGGTTGTTGCCGTCTGTGTCTGAAACTCATTTCTTCTCTTCTGTTTTTCACCGACAGTCGCCGCCTCCGACAGCATAGCATGACTGGATCAGATGAAGGAGAAGGTGAGCTAGCTGCCTTCCAGGAAGTCAGGGTGTGGCCGGGAGACCTGGGAGCCCCAAGGAGCCCTTGCCTGTAGACTTAGATCCCAGACGGACAGCCTTGCTGGATGTTCCTGCTTTATCCATTCTGCCCGTTGGTCCTTCAGAACTCTGCCGCAGTGTGTCAGCAGTTTTGCAGGGGTTAAGGCTTGCAACAGCTTTCTGCATGGCTGTTGGAGATTCAAAACTCAGGCCTTTATGATTTCAGAGCAAGCCTTCTTACCCACTGAGCCCCTTCCCCAGTCCAATTCGTCTTTAAAACAAGTCTTCCATTTACCTCTTGTCTTGTTCCTGTCTTCCTGTGTGTGTCTGTGTGTGTGAGCATAGCGTATGCGGGGTGGGGTGGGGTGGGGTATGTGTGTGTGTGTGTGTGTGTGTGTGTGTGTGTATGTGCATTCACATTTGTCCTTTATTCCTGTTAGTAGTCTATAGCAACTGTTTTAAGTACTAACTCTATGATTGTTGTCTCTTCTGAGTCTGTTTCTGTTGACTCATTTTTACTTACGAAGTTTATACTCAAGAACCACACACTCAAGTTCCAAAAAAAAAAAAAAAAAAAAAAAATTACAGAAAAAAAGTAAAGTTTAAAAGTAAGTAAGTTTAAAGTTTCACGCCAGCCTGCATTCATAGCTGTCCTTGGCCGAGGTTGACCCATGGCCATGAGTTAGATTTGGCTGTTCTAAGGCATCTTGTGAGCACATCAAAACCAGCAAGCAAGACCACTCTGTGGGTAGAAACTAGTTTAGTGAGAGGCAGACTGCCAGGAAATGAGCTACTCAGTGGGAAAGCAAGTGGATCTCATATATTCGCAAGCTGGGTGGTTGTTCGCAAGCTGGTTGTCAGGAACCAAGTGTACTCTGCCTCCGTCAGTTAAAGGGAAGAAAGAGCCTTCCTGACAAAGAGAAACCCAAATCATGAGATTCCCGAGGAGTTCTGAGTTCAGGTTTCTGTTTACCCAGTAAGACTCCAGCAATGCCATTTGGGGACCTGCCCTGTGACCTAACACATCTCTGCTAAGGTCATTCTCCAAGTCTTGATTCCCTGGCTGGGTACAGGCGAGCCCCCGTTCAGTTCCCTAGGAGTCCTGGGGATCGCTCACCTCGCATCCTGGGGGTAGGAATTCTTCATCCTGCAAGGGCAGGACCTAGTGTTTAGGCCTGCTGGGTTTCTGGAATCCTTCCTCTGATGGCTTCCCAGCCTCTCCGACTCTGTTCTGTTTGCATCCACCTAAGTTCCCCTAAGACTCAGTCTTCCTCTTCATTTCAGGAGGCCTCTGTGCTCAGTGTGGGTGTCTCTTTTGTGACAGTGCCCAGCATACCTCTGTGCAGGAAGCCAGGGCAGTCACTGGCTCACCTCAGGCTTCCCCTCTCTCAAGGTTGGGGGTCTCGCACTGCTCACCGGCAGGCTGAGTACAGCCTACCAAGCACTACACAATTCTAGCATTTACAACAGGAGCACATGTGGTACCTACCACTCACTCTTTGGAAGCTGTGACCCTAAGTCTTTTTAGCAGCTTTGTGTGCATCTACATGCAAAGGGGGAGAGAATTCAGTCTGTAAAAATGGTAATCCCCAGACTGGGGTAGGGTCAGGAAGATGTTCAGATACAGGTCCCAGAGCCAGGGTAAGGGTCAGGGAGAGGGGGATGGGGATGAGGACAGGGGATGGGGGGACAGAGAACTGAACTAATTTAAACAAGCTGCCTGAGTGGTTTGTGACAGGCTGAAGTTTGATAGTAAGTTTATCTTATGCTGCTGCTGAAAAGCTCCGAGGCCTGGAGAGGATGGGAGCCATGGAAAAAGTCCTTCTGACCCATTTCATCCATTGGGCTTTCAAGGGAGAGGGTAGTTGGTAGCGGTCACAGGGTTGTCCCTGTGCTCATTGCTCTTCAAATCTTGCTTCGTTTTCTAGCATTTCTCTTATTTTTTAATGATGTATATGCGTATATATCTTTCTGTGGGTGTGCAGACATAAGTTCAGGTGCCCTCAGAGGGCAGTGGGGTGAGAGTCCCCGGAGCTAGAGTTACAGGTGGCTTTGAGCCACCCAATGGCGCTGGGATTTCTTCTGCAAAAGCAGTATGCACTCTTAATCTCTATACCATTCTCTAGTCTGGTATCTCTTTTATTTAAAAACTAAAAAAAAAATATGTGTGAGTGTTCATATACTGTGTGTGTGCAGATGCCTGTGGAGGGCAGGAGAGGGTGTCTAATTCCCTGGAGCTGAAGTTATAGGCAGTTGTGTGCTGCGCTGTACAGGTGCTGGGATCCAGCTTGGGTCCTCTGGAAGAGCACAAGTAGTCTTAGCTGCTGAGCCATCTCTCTAGCCCATCCAGAATCTCTTTTGATAGGGTCATTTCTTTTTACTAGATCTTTCTCCCTAGCTCTCTCCACTAAACTGTTTTTAGCTTCCAGACTCTCTACCCACTACTAATCCCCAGTGACCCTGTTAACAAAGGAATCATGCCTTTCACTTCCCAAAGTTCATTTTCCAACATGTACGTAAGCGTCTTCTGCCAGTGCTGACCTGGCATCCCAGTGGTAGGGGGCAGGTGGCTGGGCACCCCTTTGATCTGCCTGGGTTCTCTGCTGCTGCAGCCATCAGTTACATGGGGCAATGAGACGGCCACCTGTGGGATGTGCCGGAGGACTCGGGGAGGCAGGGTCTCCACAGACAGCATCGCAGGCAGAAGCAGTTAAGAAGCACGGCACACAGAAGCTGTCCTGGGAAAGGAATGATCCCAGAGCCTCAGCTTGGAACTAGCAGATGGCGGTGCGGTTGTCTGCAGAGTGAGGGTCTGGCCAATCTGGGATGGCGGGTAGGTGTGAGTATATGGCATGTTGTGTCCTGCAGGTCATCTTTTGAGTAGCTTGTGTATTTGTTTGTAACACAAAGAAACTCGAGTTTGACATGAGAAAACATTAACTCAGGAAACGGGATTTCTAGAGCTCTTTGGCAGAAAACGCCAAATGGAAATGACAAGAAAACAGTGAGATCCGTGATCCCCTGGTGCTTGCTCACTGGACCTGTATCTAACTCCAGGCTGTTAGTCGCTCTGCCTGGAACCGCCCTTCAGCGCCCTTCAGCGCCCTTCAGCACTCTTCAAAGGGCTTCTGAACGCCTACTCTCTTCGCTTTTCCCCCTCATTGAGGAAAATGCTACATTTCAAGGCATAACTATAAAATGTCACAGCCTGCCTTTGCAAACGGTGCATTTGCTGCGTGTAAACGCGTGGGACTAGAGGCCGTGCTGTGCCATAGGGCACAAAGCTGCAGCTCAGAGGGGCTCTCTAGGCCATGCTGAACAAACCTGCTCTTAACGCATTAAGAAATTGAGGCTTCGAGATTACTACATGGAGTAGCAGGACTCAGCCTGGTCTTCTGACCATAAGAGATCAGCTCCTGCCCCTCACTTGTCACCGAGTCACCATCACCATCCACTACTAAACATTCACCTTGTCTCAGCACCAAGCTAGGCACTTCACGTTTTCTTGTCTTGTTCGAAGGCTTTTGTTTTGGTGGTGGTGGGTTTTTAGTGTTTTTGAAGACATATTTTCCATCATGTAGTCCAGGCTGGCCTCAAACTTCTGTTCCTCTGGCCTTAGCCTCCTAAATGCTGGGACTGTAGGCATATGATGCCATATCTGGCTTATAGTGTATATAGTATGTCACATGATTCTCAAGAACAATCTATAGCAACGGTGTGTGTGTGTGAGTGTGTACATGTATACACATTCATGTAAAGGTGAGAGGCTGATCTGGGTGTCATTTCTTGCTCACTCTTCACCTTTATTTGTTTAAAATAATGTCTCTCACTGGAGCTGGATTCATCAGTTTGACTAGACTGGCCGGTCATGCTTAGCTTTTTATGTGGGATCCTGGAATCTCACCTTGGGTCCTAATGCCTGGGGCTTGACACTTTCCTGACACCCATCTCCCTATGGCAGAGGTTTTTAAATGAACTTTATTGAGTCTGTTTAAGTACAGGAGGCCTTAATCATTTAAACTAGACAGTGTGAACTGGGCTGGCATTTATGTCCTAGACGCCACGATGAATACACAGATGTCTCCCCCCCCCCCCGACTCACTGCATCCCTCCTCTGCATCTGACCTCAACTACTATTGGTGCTTCCCCCCCATGATAAAATAATTTCATTTCCTAGAATTTTAATAAATGAAGACATAAGTATATACATCTTATCCCGATTTACATAAACAGAAGTGTAAACATGGCTGCCTTATTCTCTCATGATTCCCACACTGACCCAGGTTGTTTGTGTATCATTAGTATCTTCATTTTTATTGATGAGTGATATTCCTTTACATGGATATGCCACAGTGTACTAACCCGTTGAGGAACACTTGAATTGCTCATTATCCCCATTCTGAAGACAAGCAGGCTTAAGGCAGGGAAGAGTAACCTCACCCAAGGTCACACAACAACTAAATGGTAACCGCAGGATTTTGAGACAGACCCTTGACCTTTGTGATGGATGCCCAGATATGCTGTCGTCTTCACCACAGACTGCCTGGTGATTGATGGGTGCTTAGTCAGGTTTCACCATGGTAGGAAAGAAGAAAGAGACCTGTTTTTAGAGAATACCTCTAATATTTTTCCCTTCGTAAACCTGGCATGTGAAACTTGTGATTTTGTCACGGAGGCCTGAAGCACAAACCCCTTTCTTGTGAGGAAAGCACCTTGTGCCCCCTCCCCAGACGCCTCCTCCCCAGCATAAATCTGTTTTCCGTGCGGTTCTGCTTGAGTCCTTAATGGAAAGTCAGTCCGTATGTCACACTTCACACTCGACTTAGCCCATTTCACTGAACGTGAATGTTTAGAATCCATTATGCACTAAGAATCGTATGTTACATATAACTAGTTTCTAGAATTATCTTTGCTCAGAGAATTACTTGGTTGACTAGCGAAGGCTGCTCCTTTGAACTTAGACTATCCAGTGGGTGGGGAAGACTCCAGGGATGATTCCCGTGAATCATCCACGGCCACGTATTCAGTGATGACATTAAACAGCTCTCTGGACACCTGTAAGGAGATGCACTGGCTCCCTTAATAAAACCACATCCAGCCTGGTGGTGGTGGCGCATGCCTTTGATCCCAGCACTCTAGAGGCAGAGGCAGGTGGATCTCTGTGAGTTCAAGGCCAGCCTGGTCTACAGAGTGAGTTCCAGGACAGCCAGAGTCACAGCAGAGAAACCCTGTCTCAAAACAAACAAACAAAAAAAACAAAAACAAAAAAAACCTCCCAAAAAACAAACAAACCAACATCCAGATTCTTAGAGGAGCAAGGGGTGTTATCACCTGGGAAGGGGGTGGTCTTTGTTATCACCTGGTAGGAATGGGACATTGGTGGGAAGTCCCAAAGGGAGAGGGGGAGAGCCAAGATCAAGTCTCCCTCATTGTATGTGGTCTCCTGGTGCCAGCCTTGGATGTTAGGTTTATGGAGGACAGCCATATGGTTTTCACCCAGTGCCTGCTGGTGCTGGAGATGTTGGAGACAGGGGCAGTCCCAGGCCTCCAGGAGATTCTGACCTAGTAAGAAGACATTCTTGCTCCCTCCCTTCCTCTCAGCCATAGAGTATGTTCAGAAGCCGTGGCTCACTAGCTGCGTTCTCAGCATCATCGGCCTCAGTGGTACCACTCATCCTGCCCTGAAGCCTAGGGGAGGAAGGAGAAGCAGGCCACCTCTCTACCAATGCCTTGCCCAGCCAGGAAACAGAACATAAAAAGGAGAGAAAGAAACTTCAAAAATTTCAGAATGGAAGCAGAGTTCACAAGGGACTTGGGCATCTGCTGGTGAACCAAAATCCACAACATGGTTGTAGAGAGCAGGCAGAAAATACAAACACAAGTATCAACAAGAGGATAGGCAAGAGAGAGAGTTGGAACCTGTGATGAACACAGAGAATACAGCTTGAAAATTTTCAAATTATATTTCAAAAGATGGCGGACTGAGGATGTATTTCTAATTGTAAGATGCCTATAGGGCCTGTAAGGCTCAATCCCCACCATGAAAATAATTAAATATGAAATTAAAAATGACACTTTTAGGTGTGTTGCACTGGCGCTTGTACACATGTATGCTAAGCCACATGTATGCTAAGCAATCTGTCACTGAGCTACTCTCCAGGCCCCCAAGAAAGAATTCTTTAAGAAAACGTTTGGTAAGTAGAACCCATCTGCAGGTTGGATGAGGTCTTTGGGAAGCGATTTGCAAATCCTTCACAAGACCCAGGATGACTCTGCCCTAAAGATGGAGGGGGGGAGCAGGAAGTCAGCAGCTAGGATAGCAGAGTGCAGGACATGTTACATAGTAGTGACCACGTTTAGATGTGTCTAGGCCGAAAGCACTTCTGGTAGAAGGAAGAACTTGGACCAGGTCGTGAAGAGTGAACAGGACTGGATTAGCAGGTAGAGGAGAAATGACCTGGCGTAAGGAGAGCGTCGTCCACGTGAGAGTGGGTAATGTAGCTAGAAGGGATGCTGATTTGCAGAGCTAAGCCCCAGCGCTTGTCCATTCCACCTGTAGACTGCCTTTAGTGAAGTTCTGAAGATTTCCAGCCATCCTTCTAACCTGCTGCTGGTTCCAGCCTGACCCACTCCACAGCGCTTGGGCAAGTGGGAGGCTGTGACTATAGAGAGTGGGGTGGGGGGGAGATGGGAGATAGGCAGCCAGAGCTCCAAGTGACCTTCGTGGGCAGGGGAAGCAAGTCTTCACCATTCAGATGAGCACCCTTCAATGGCGGAGCCATCCATTCCTTTTTAATACATTTTTAAAGTTAGTATACAGTGTAATGGGTTTCCTTTGGCGTCTTTGCACACACATGTCATAACTTTGTTTGGTGGTATGGGTCTCAGTCTCTCATATGTCCTCTCATACTTACTGGCCCCCTTTCCCCCCTTCAAGTAGCCCTCCCTTCTGCTTTCTCACCACACCTATCCCTCACTCTTGCTTTCCCCCACCCCTCATCCCCTTCCTCTTTCATCATGAACACACACACACACACACACACACACACACACACACACTATATATATACATATATGTGTATTTAAATCTAGAGTCTCTATGTAAGAGAATATGTACAGTATTTAACTGTGTTTCTGGGTCTGGCCTGTCTCCTAGCACAATCATCTTCAATGCACCCATTTTCCTCTGAAGGTCATAATTTCATTTTCCTTCCTGGCTGACCACAATTCCATAGTGTTACACCACATTTCTTCTTTCCTCTGCTGATGGACATCTAGGCTGGTTCCATTTCTCACTGACAGCGAATAACACAGCAGTAGACACAGACGTGCAAGTGTCTCCGTGATATGTTGACTTTGTCCTTCGAGTATATTCCTGGGAGTGGTCCAGCTGAGTCATGGTAGTTCTCTTTTTAGTTTCTTGAGGAGCTTCCACACTGACTTCCATAGTGGCTCCCCAGTGCTCCTTCCTGCCCTCAGTGAATAAGGGTGTCCTTCCCCCAACAGCATGCTGTTACTGGTTTTCTTGATGATGGCTGTTCTGACTGGGGTGAAATGGAAGCTCAAAGCAGTTCTAATGGCTAAGGATGTTGAATGCTTTTTTTTTTTTTTCAAATATTCATTTGGATTTTTTCTTTTGAAAACTTTCTTTTCAATTGGATAGTATTTTCTGTTTAAACGTTTGAGGTTCTTTATATATGTCACATCCTAATTCCTCGTCTGATACACAGTTGCCAGAATTTCCCCTCCATTTTGTAGGCTCTCTTTTATTGCTGGTGATTATTTCTTTTGCTGTGCAGGAACTTTTTAATTTCACGTAACCCCGTTTGTCAATTCATAGATCATCCATTCTTAGAATCAAGGTTTTGGCTGGCCCCAAGGCCATTAGACATCTGTTACGGAAGGTTGTGTGACATTTGAGGGAACATCATGTCTGGAACAGGACTGAACTCAGTCTCTGAAAGTGAAGTTGGGCAAGCCACTCCCAGATTCATTGGCTCGGCAACTGTTTGTACATCACTCTGCTGAGTGACACTTGGGCCTGGGCTCCAGGGGATGAGGGTGAACAAGATATTCATTGTCTTTGCCTTCAAGGCAGCTTACAGTCTAGCAAAGGGACAGACATAAGCCACAATCGTACAGCTAAGTAGGAACAGCTTGTGACTATGTCACATGAAGGAAGAGTACGGTGCTGTTAGGAGGATAGAGACCTCCCTTGTCCTGGGTGATGGAGTGTCTTAGTCACTGTTGTGTTGCTCTGAAGAGACACGGTGACCAAGGCAACTCTTAGAAAAGAGAAACGCTTCACTGGGGGCTTGCTTACTGTTTCAGAGGTTTAGTCCATTATCACGGCAGGGAGCATGGTGGCACACACGGCCCTGGAGTAGTAGCTGAGACCTACAATCCTGGTGGGCACGCTGAGAGGCAGAGAGAGAGACACTGTGCCTGACATGGGCTTTGGAAACCTCAAACCCCAGCCCCAGTGATATATCTCCTCCAACACGGGCCGCACCCCCCAATCCGTATAATCTTGTCAAAGAGTCCCACTCTGGTGAATAAGCCTTCAAAGATATATGGATTTATGGGGGGCATTCTTATTCGAACCACCACAGAGAGGGAAAGACCGTCTAAGGAAGTGGTTTTTCAAGTTTCACTGTTAGAAGAACAGAAGTTGCCAGGGAAGAGCAATGGGGTTAGGAGACAGAGGAGACAACAGGTACAAAAGTATGTCACCTCCTATCCTTCTGTTTAGTCTCCTTCAGCCCTAAACCCACCCAGTAGTAAAGGCAAGCTCAAGATAGAACGTGAGGTTATAAAGAAGAACATCGAGAGGTACACAGATGGAGAAAGGAATTCTTTATCTTCAGAAAAAACATTCAGGGACACTGGGGAGAAGCCTTAGCTAGCAAAGTGTGTGCCATGCAAACATGTGGACTTGTTTGAGCCGGAGCATCCACATGAAAGACCTGGGTACAGCAGCGTGTGCCTACAATCCCAGCACTGGGGAGGCGGGGACGGGAGAACCCCTCAGGCTTTCTGTCTAGCCAGTCCAGCCAAACCTGGAAGCTTCAGTTTCAGTGATACACCCTGTCTCAAAAATAAAGGTGGTGAGCAATTGAGGAAAACACCTGGTGTCAACCTCTGACCTCAGCATGCAAGCACACACAGGGAAATGCACACACGTGAACACGAAGATCATTCAGGTTAAAACTATCTCTGAATATACAATTTGAACATGAATCAACTTTCAAATCATGTATTTACCTCAAACCAAAATGCAAGTTAGAAAAGAATCTTTGAGCCTCCCTGATCTTTCTGTTTAAACAATGGGAAGTGTCTGAGAACAGGAGCTTGGTAGAAGTCACTGTATTAAAGCATTGCCTGCTCACACCTTGCAGGACGGTGTCTGGCCTGGGACTCCCTCCCAGGGCAGCCCTGGCTGTGGGTGCGCCTCAGCCCTGCCAGGGAGGGCTGTCTCTTTCACATCCCGAGGTCCAGTTTTGACAGACCTTAAATACCTAGGAATAATAAATCCTTCTGGCCAACCAAAAAGTGTTTAATTCCTAAAGGACAGGCTGAGTCGAGCCACTTCTAGCCAGGGGCTATCGGGGACTTAATTCTTCAAGTGTAGCAATCTGGATGATCTGAGAGCTTTGAGTTTAAGGGTAATTGCTCAATTTTCTATCCGTGTCAACAGGGAAAACAGGTAAAAGTGGCTGAACACAGCCACGCAAGGAGGCTGGAAGAGATGCGAGGCGCAGGCTGTCAGCGGAATTGGAAACACGCTATCTCTAGAGGGCTATCTCTCCGCTGACCCCCGTCTCTCCTGTTCCCCAGCCATCTCTGTCTCTGCGTTTTCTGCCTCTCTTTTGGGTGCTGTCTCATTCTTGTTTAACCCTTCTACCACATCCTCCATCCCTTCTGCAAACAGCAGAGTCACTTTGAACCTAAATGGCTGTAATGAAGAGAAAGGAAAAGTGGAAAGAATTCTTTAAGAACAGATAAAATGGAGTCCTGGTGCCTGAATTCCTCTCATGCTTAGTGAGAAAATTTATGTCATGCTGCCTGTCTCCCTAAAGCTTTGGCAGCTAGTGGCATTTCTTAGGTGCTTCTTAAACTTGGCTCCTTTGTGTTCGTAATTCTAATTTAGCTATTATAATTGCCACTGATGTTTTATTAAATAAACCAGTTTAAGTCTAAACTTAAACTGGTTTATTTAAGTCTTAAACTTAAACTGGTGGTGGCGCAGGCCTTTAAACCCAGCACTCAGGAGGCAGAGGCAAGTGGATCTCTGTGAGTTTGAGGCCAGCCTGGGCTAATGAGTGAGTTCCAGGACAGCCAGAGTTACAACAGAGAAACCCTGTCTCGAAAAAAAACAAAACAAAAATAGTTCCGGCACAGAAGTCATTCTAACCCCGTTCCCACCTGTTCCGCCTTGGCACCCGCAGCCAGGTAACTGCAGCCAGCGCTCAGAGGTTGCGAGCCAAGAACCAGGCTGCCCTCCCCTTTGGTCTGTGCCTTACTTCATTTACAGGATATTGGGTAAGAAATTTGAAACAGAAACCAATCTTGTGGGAAGAGTGTTGCTCATTAAGCTGGTGTCCAGGGCACTAACCGCTTCACCTGTGGAGTCGCTGCTGCACTCGCTCACTCACCAGTGGTGATTATCACCCTCTCTCGCCCTCTCACTGAGGAGGAGGAGGAGGACATGAAAGCTTTGCAGGGTTAAATAACTCATCCAGGACACGTGGCCAGTAAACAACAAGGTACGGGCAAATTAGCAACCAGATCTCCAGAGGAAGAAAACCAATCATGCAGGGCAGTGTTTGCCAGTTCTGCGGTATAAATATTCCCCACGTTGGCTCGTTTCAAGCTAACAATATGACATTATTGGCCACAGTTAGGACAGTCGGGCACACCGTTATATGGTGTTCCCACTGTGTGGGCACCTTAGCAGTAATAGCGGTGGAAGCATAGCTAAAGCAGCATGTAGGAAGTTTGGGTATTTAGTACCCTTGTTTTCAGTGTTACCTATAAGCGTGCATAGCAGTGTATAGCTCACTGATATGCCTGTTTGATGGCTTGTTTTAGTCAGTGTAATAATCTGTGTTGGTTTTATAGTTGACAGGATCCAGAATCACCCCAGAGACAGATCTGGGGGCGCATCGGTGAGGGACTTTCTGGACTAGATTAATTGAGGAGGGAAGACCCAGCCTAACTGCTGGGCCGAATGAAAAGGTGAAAGCTAGCTGACTGTAGATACACAGTGACCAGCCACCCCAAGCTCCTGCTACCTCAGCTTCCCTGCCATGACTGTACCCTCAAACTGTGAGCCAAGATAAGTCCTTTCCTGAGCTGCTTCTTGTCCACTATTTTGTTAGAACAACAAGGAAAGTGGCTATGCAGTCCCTTTGCTCTCCTTACTATAATAAAATACCAGAAATAATGAACTTGTAAGGAGAAAGGCTTGTTTGGGTATGTGGTTTTTGGATATCCCAGTCTAAAATGAGCCCCAAAGCTTTGGGCCCCTGGATAGGGTTCTGCAGTGATGGCAAGAAGTAAATGGCAGACTCCTGTTGCAGCAACTTGGCAGAGGTGGGAGAGAGAGAGAGAGAACGAACAAGTATTCATAGCTGGGAGCCTGGGGACAGTTCACATTCAAACCGTAACAGACTCGCCAGAGTTGCTGCTGCCGAATCTCAGTCTGAAGCACATCAACAGCGGCCTCCTCTGGAGTTCCATCTTCTCTGTTCACATGAACAGTTTACTCACACGTCCCCATCTGAAGGGGGCAGAATAAGAGTAAAAGCCATGTTCCGTGGATGCATACGTGTTCTTGATGAGGCAGGCTGTGTGGCCTTCCTCTGGGAACGCAGGGAAAGCGCCGCCAGCAGCGTCACCCTAGTCTACCTGGAGACGTGTGATTCACAGTAGACCACCCAGCATTCAGCTGACGGATGTGAAGGAGCATCGCGTGTCTCTGAAACCGTGATAGAAATGAGGGTATGTCCTCTCAGCTCCTGGCCTCTCCTAGGGGCAGAAGGTAGAATCTAGATAGGATGGAGTTAGTCCTATTTAGTTCTCTGAGGCTGTCCAGATGTGGCAGAGCGTCGGTCCAGCCTTTGGGGCCAGGTGCAGTCCCTCTTCCACACGGTTAGGAAGGGGGTGGGCAGACGAGGACTGAGAGCAGGTGGGCTCCTCGGTGCAGCCAGCTCCACATGGAGAAAAGCAGCCTCTGCGCAGAGATTGTAAGCTCCTTGAGTGACCAGGAGAGAGAGGCTCAGTATCCTAGGATCTTTTCAGATGGTGGAGATTGTATAAAGAAAAAGCCCAGTGTTCTCTACGAGGAAGAGAGGTGTGGTTAGCGAATCGCTCCAGTACTCAGCAGGTTGAGGTCTCGGATGGCGGGTCACAGCCCAGGCACCCCACGTTAGAGGGTTGATCGCTCACGTCGAAGCCTGACTGCCAGGTGTTGCCTAGGTGAATGGAAAGGGACGGGTACGTTTATGTGCCTGAGGTTAGACATGGGAGATCGCCTCGTCCTTGCTCGGAGGGAGTAGCCTTTGCTTTCTGACACAGACGGAGATTCGTGCTATGGGACCTGAGCCAGCCAAACCTCCAGACGGCCAAAATATGGAGAGGAGGTAACAGGGGACCTCTTAACCCTTGCAAGAGGTGAACCCAGCCAAGCGGTAGGTCTTCTTTCCTAGTGTCAGGTTCCTCTGCTTTCTGAAACTTCACTGCCAGTCACCGGCTGTGGGGACGCATCTATCCACATCCACAGGAGGACAGTTTGATTCCCGAGTCCACAAGTGTGGTTGGCGGACTAGGTTTACCTAAAAGACCCTTCAAGAGAAAGCTCTTGAAAGATGATTACAGAATTGAGACACCATCATTTAAAAGTGCCGGAGGCGAACCCTTTTGAAAATTGCAGCAGCTGAGGGACAGAGAAAGAACCACACAGCCCTTGATTGTTGCGCTGTTCCCTCAGGACCCGTCCTCCCCTCCCCCTCCGTTTCTCATCTGATAAGAGAGCAGCAGTAAGACTCCTCATCTATCTTATGAAAATCCGATTCCGAATGGCTGTGATCAAAACCAGCTGGCTGTCACCAGCAGTGGCCTTGCGTGGAGGGAGCCGCTCAGAGGCGTTGCGTATGTGGGGTGTCACGGGTGGCATCGATCAAAGGAGCATTTTTTTAATAAATATATATAAGAAAAAACACAAAACCTAAGGATTTGGAATGAAAGCAGCCTAGTTTGTCTTGTTTTTTTTCCGGGGAACATGAAGGGGATGAAATAGAATCCGATATGCCTGGTTTCTAACATGCTTCGCGTGGCGCTCTCCCTGCCACGTTAACACCATGTCACTCATCCTGGGCCTCGCTGAAGAGTTCTTCAGTCTCCATTCCTTCGAGCCACTCATTCCTTCATTATGTTTAAAGTTCTTTCTCCCTCCTTGTCCTTAACACGGGCCTACAGATAAAAGGCGGAGAAAACCGCCAGGAAGCTCCGGGGAGCCTGCTCCTCATTTTCTTCAGCTGCCAGTCACCAGTGAGATGACAGTCCTTGGAGGCCACCCCAGCGTGTCACACTCGGGTCTCCTCAGAACTGAGTCCCTTACGGCTCCTGGCTCTTTGTGCCTGGGGTTCCTCTCGGGCTCGCTGGTCTCATACACACAGTGGCCGGAATCGATCCCGTGGCTCAGTCCTGGTTGATGGTCCTCTGTGCGGTCACCACTGATGCCTATCGAGCGTTGGGTAGGCTTGCGGGGGGGATAGGGTGCTGATGAAGGAAATTCCATTCGGAGTCTGAGAGCTCCTTCAGAAACGTGGTGACACCCCTCTGTGGGTAATTAAGTGGGGGTCACAATGCCATGACTCACCGTGGGTGCTCTTGCCAAGCCCCTGCTCTGCTGCTGCTCTCTCGAGAACTCAGCATAGCCTGTCTCAGGAGCCATGTACTTACCCAGAGTGTCTCTTTCGACCTTCTTCCTCTCGAGGTCTGGTCTGCCTTCCCAGCAGTGTAGGAGAGCTTGGGCTTCACGGGAGCACATGGCACTTCACTGTGTGGGGCGAAGCATCTGCTGTCTGTCCTGTCACAGGGCTTCCTCAGGGAGCTGCCCAGGTGTGGCTCTGTCTCCAGCCGCCATCTTCCCTGCGGTCAGTCCTGGTCCTAGGCTTTTGCAGTATGGCCGTCACTAATTCAGCACACTTTGCTTCATCCGCCGGTAACAAGGACAGCTTGGACTCTGTTAAGGAGCAGAAACCACAAAGGGTAAGCCTTCAGACAGCAGGCCTGCCGGGGACCTGGAGACTGCCTCCCCTGATTCTGGGAGTACAGGGGACCACTCAGGACTCCTCCGAGACCTCTGTCCCTTGTTCCTTCGGGTGTTTGAAGCCTGTTGCCTACTGCTTTCCCCTTTTCCCTTTTAAAAAATTCTCCATTTTTTCACTTAGGGAAAAAAAAATTATTTATACGATTGAGATCCACTAATTAAAGCCATTTTCTGGTATTTGGTTACTGGAGCGTTTGATGTCTCTCTGACAAGACCATGAAATGCATGGGGTGTCCACAGGGACAGAATTTGCTGAACACGGTTCTTTGTAAATGAGGGGACATAGTGTCGCAGCAGCTCATGAATATGAAACGCCCATGATGCCACCTCAGTGGACTTGGGAACACAGATGAATCCTGTCATGTGCTAAATGAGACCAATTTCTTTCACTTAACTTCATCTTCAATCAGACCTTCTTCCGTTCGCCTGCTTAAAATTCCCCGTACGTGATGCAGAAGGCAATAGCATCCAGTGAAACAAAGTCTTGCAGCTACAGAGAAAAAGCACAGTGATCTCTGCCCTCAGGTCGCCATCTCCTAAGAACGTGGCCGTCGTGTTCTCTCCCTTGCAAGTGCTGCTGACGAGGACTGACTTCAGGCGCAAATCCGGTTTGTCCGGACTGCTCTTACAGGGGCACCCTGAAGCAGTATGCCCAGGTTTCTTTCACGTGGATTAGTTGTCGAGCTTGGCTATAAATGGTGGACGTGAGCCCTGACAGCCCGTGATTGCCCTGTGGTGGCCAGGTCACAGAGTGGAAAGAAGCTTGCAAAGAGGTATGCGTGCCGTTAGTAGACGAAGCAGTAGGGGCAGATGTCATACACACAGCCTAAGGGACTCGGGAAGGTGGTGACGTCAAGGCAAGAAAGTGCTGGGATATCGTTCTGTAGAAGCCTATCTGGATGTGTATGGAAGTCCCCAACCGAGAAAATCCGCAGAGGGCGGGGGTGAAACTCAGTGTCGGAACATTTGCCTTGAGTATACAAGGTCCAGATTGGATCCCCAGCACCGGGGAAGCAGAGGCAGGTGGATCTCCGAGTTCAAGGCCAGCCTGGTCTCCAGAGTAAGTTCCAAGACAGCCAGAGTTACAACAGAGAAACCCTGTCTCGAAAAACAAAAACAAACAACAACAAACAAGCAAGTCAGTAAAAAGTAGACCCTAAGAGTTAGGGGCTCTCAGCCTAAGAAGTCTGACCTTCTCCTGGGCAGGACCCCGAGGCCACACGCAGGGGCCTGCTTTGTATCCTCTAGGTGAAAAGCCTACGAGGTAGCTATTCAAGCTGTACTCAGAACAAGCAGAGTCCACCTGAAAGATTGCTTTCTGAGCCAGGTATCATGACTAGGACCTCAACATTTTGGAGGTTGAAGCAGGAGGATTGCTGTGAATTTGGGACCAGTTTGGGCTAGAGGAGACTCTGTCTCAAAAGGCCAAAGTAGAGGACAGAGTAGAGGGTGGGTGACCATATCGTGTCCTGGGGCTAACAGCAGAAGCTGTCACATGGTGTGTTGCAGCTGTCTGGAGCCACCTCTCCTGAAGCAGCCATTCAGCGTTTCATTGTTGGGCCCTGGGAATGGAACAGGATCCCTCTGGGAATAGGTAGTGATTGTCTGTGGACTATACCGTCCATGGTTAAAAAAATGTTTAAGGGTAAAAGGCAGCTTCTCACATCTTTGAAACCAGTTGTAATTTATGTACTTGTGTGATGTACATTTATTAATTATGTACATAGGCACCATTTATCGGTGCATTTATGTTATTGGGCTCAGACCTAGGACTTGCACAAGTTTGGAAGGGACTCTACCAACCATGCAACATCTGCAGCCTCACATTTAACTTATTTCAGTGATCTTAGCTGATCGGATGGATCTGAGAGGGAGCAAATGGCTTCGGTATCAAATGAATTTGCATTTGGTGATCTTTCTCTGTGAAGCGGATTCTCAGAGCTGCTGTTATACATTCACAAGCCTCTATCGGGAGCTTCCAGAATATGGAGGTCTGTGAAGGGCAGTGCGACCTAGCCTCAGGATGGGCCAGGTGGTCCATAGTGGACCCAAATGAACAACTCTTCTTTTGTTCCTTTGTCCCCACTCATCCATTGTGACTCTCCCAGCAGGCCTTGCAGCTTACAAGTGAGGCAAAGCCTTTGCTGTGATATTTTCGAGCCTAGGAAGTATGCGGGGGTCACTCTTGGTTGGCCTGAGGATGGACTCCTACGGCACACACACCGTACTTCGAGGAGCGTAGAGGAGATTGGCTCCGGTCCTTCTGTGTGCGTGGCTTTGCATTTTAGGGGCATCCGCCAATTCAGTTCTGCTCAGCCCCCTTTATTTCCATATTACTTATCTGGGGACGTGCCTTTGACCTCAGCTAGTTTACCATGGGGGTGGGGCATGGGGTAAATCCCACTTACTCTGCTTCCTGCAGACCACTGTGAGGTCTGTCTGAGGTCACGAATGAATTATGCAAGGACAAAAATCTGAAGCTCTTAATTCACTCTGTGGGATTCCGAGTTTATCACAAAGGAAGGGCTGTGCATCTCCCTGATTCCCTCGGTGTGTCTCGCTGTGTGCAGAGCACCTCCCTTTGCAGCTTTGCCATGCTTAGTTCATCGTGGTTTCCATAATGTGCACACAGCAGGCACCCGGCACCCGCTTTCTAATGGGCTGTGCATGTCCCACCCCCACCTCCCACCCTCCCCAACCCTCCACCCCTGTACCATTTGCTTTCTCTCCTGCTGAGCCCATGCCAGTCTTTTTTGGGCCCCATGCTCCAGTCACTGCAGCCTACCTTCAGGGTTGCAAGGTTTTTCTCCCCTTAAAGTGCCTTCACATTGTCCCCGTCAGGCTTAAGCCTTGCTTCTCTTCCAGGTCTCAGCTGCTCTATCCCTAACTCCAGCAGACCTGTCTGAAATCCCCACCCCACGCCCCATGTTCTAAACCAGATCCACTCTGGACTGGGTTCCGTGCATCCCGGAGCACTCACCCAGTAGAATACTAGATGGCCCTTTGAACAGATACCACACATCTGTACGTCCCGAAGGACAGAAATTATGGAACATCACAGCCCTTGAGAAGGACAGATGTGCTGTTCTGTGCTCAATTTCTCCATAAATCTATACGAAAGCTAATTGATTACCTCCAAGGGAAGGACTTGGTCTTGCGGAAGGAAGGTAAACTTTCCATGTTAAACTTCACCGCGGCATTCAAATCCATTGCACCTATAATGCGACTTTCACTTTACTTTAGAAAAAATAAAACTATTAGGTGTTTTCATTTTTGATTTAGTATTATTTTGTCATAGTATGTGTTCTTGTTTGTAAGCAGGACATTTGTTTCTGTTTATTATCCTTGTCTGCCTGGTGCCTCACAAAGACTGCCTTGTTTGCTGCTGCTAGGCTTCACCTAGCATGGTGCCGTTCACATAGGGGGTGCTCAGTCAGTATGCCTCAGATCAACGAGTGGGTAGACGGACAGTGATCAGGCTGGACAAGCAGGAGGGTGTTATTTCCCAGTTTGACTGAACGGGCAGCACGTGGGGCAGAGAAGTAGCTCCCACAGCTTGTTGAGCTAGCTAACACGGGCAGGCAGGGAACGTGCAGGATGCGGAGGGACACCAGAGTGCTCTGGCCTGGGGCTGTACAGCAGATGCTTGGGATTGGAGAGGCTCTGCCTGAGCTCTAGTTCCAAGCAAGGAGATGAGGGCACAGCCTTAAACTTAGCTCTGACCTCTCCTTCCCCTTCTCCAGACTGTGGAAGGCGCCCAGCTCCCTTCCCCAGATTTAGTGAGAAATGGTGGCGCCGTGTCTCCAGGTTCTCTGGTACAGGCACGCTTTTGCCATTGTGTGGACGGTAGCAAGTCAGGCACTTCAGTGGGGACGCAGCTTCTTCAGATCTGGGAGCCCAGGCAAAGCCATCCTACGGCAGGAAGTATCCTGGCCCTGGACTGCAAGGGAGGTGTCTTTGGAGGTGAGAGGTCTTACGTTAGAAAAGTAGGTTTCCTGGTTTGAGAGCCTCAGAGGAGTTAGAAGCCTCCTGCCACTTGCTGAGGGCTTCTTAATCCTGCTTCTCCTCCATGCTCTGTTCTAAAAACCTAAGCATCGCAGTAGGATCGAGTAAGGAGGCCAGCATAGGCCACAGCCTCTCCCCACATATAACAACACATATAACACGCATAACACACATAACACACATAACACATACAACAGCTGCCAGCAAAATAATAGTCCCGCGTTCCTAGCGCAGTGCGGAGCCTTTTATATTACTGCGTTTGGTACTCACACTGGCCAAAGAGCCACTGGTCATGACCTTCATTTTACAGATGAAGAAACTGAGGAATAGAAGGCATAAGCCATGCAGTTAGTGTATAGTGGAGCCTGGGTTCAGACTCCAGGATTTGCGCCCTTGACGTTGGAGAGACTCTACACCTGCTGGCCTATCTCAGCGCCATTGTCATTGCTTTTCAAGAAACGGCGTAAGAGAAGAGGAGGACAAAGTGGACGGAATATCGTTTTTTGGAAACAGCGGTCAGTGGCTGGGGATATAGTTCAGTGGGAGAGAACTTCCCTGAGACACACAGGGCCCTGGGTTATGGCCTCAGCACTGGGGGGGAAAAAAAAGATGAAAATAGTAGTAACTTCTCAACAGTAGCAAGCTGACTCCTCTCTTCTCTTTCCACCTCTATTAGAACTGTGTGTTCTGAAGTATCGCATTACAACCGGTGTGTGCCAGTCATGTATGTGTGTGCACACGCATGCCGGAGCACATGGAGGCCAGAGGTCAACCTCAGGTGTCCTCCTTTATCACCATCCATGCTTTTGAGACAAAGGCTCTCACTGAACCTGGAGCTCACTGATTGGCTAAGCTAGGTGGCCACACCAGCTTTCTTCTGGGCACTGGGGATCCGAATTTGGGTCCTCACGCTTGCACAGAGAGCACTTTATCCACTGAGCAGTCTTTCCAGGCCACGTATTCATCCCCCCTCTCTCTGCCTGCCTCCCCTTCCCCTCTACCCAGTCTCCTTCTTTCTCCCTCTCCTTCCTTCTCTCTCCCCTCCCCCTTTCTCTCTCTCTCTCCTCCCCTTCCCCTTCTCTCCCTTTGCCCCCCTTTTCTTTCTCTCTTTCTCTCCCTACCTTGGTCCATAAATGTGACTGAGGGGTCAAGTTGTGGGAAGGGAAGGAGAGAAAGCAAAAAAACCTATTCCCGGAGACATCCTCTGAACACATAGGCAGGCACTCATCTGTGCTTGTAAATCCAAGTCTAAAATTTCCAAGTTCTTTGAAGTTTGCCCAAAGCCTGCTCCACCGCCACCTGTTCCACTGGGAGCCGCAATTGGATGGCCTGCCTCTGCTGCGATAGCTCAAGCTGTCACTGCACTGGAATGTTCCAGCTTGTCTTGGCCTGGCTGTCATCGCTGGCTCTGTCCCACTCAGGCGGTTCACTGGGTTCTACTGGGCACCGGGCTTCCAATTAGAGAGAAGTCCCACTGTGTGGCCAGCCCCGCCAGTGCCACTCTGAGCGGCCTTTTGCCAAAGCCCGCGCTGACCTCTGATCTGTCGCAGATGGGCAGGCCCCACACTCCCTTGTGCACATTTGGAGGAGGGGAGCAGGGCCCAACAGAAAGGCCAGCGGGGAGCGACAGTGAGCGCTAAGCAGAAGTGCAGTTCCTCAGAGCTGGAAGATGCTGGGCTGAGCTGACAGGGTCCAAATGCTGAAGTTGTGGAGGGAAGGGGGACCTGGGGAAGACCCTGTCCTGAGCCCCAACTCAGCATGGGTCATTTTCTCAGCAGCTTCTGAATATTCATCTCAGGCTGGATGCCACAGCCAAGTAGAGCCAACAGCGAGCTGCTGACGGGCTCACTCTGAAACTGTCACTCTGCATGGCACAGGGCACGAGCCAGCTTCCCTGTCCCTCTGCTGGACTGTGCAGCCTCGTAGTCAGGGAGCCCCACCCCCACGCTGTACTGATCGTGGGAGAGTGAGAAGGGAAAGCTAAATTTCTATTAGCATTAGAAATGGAGTCTTAGGGAATTCCATGTCCTGTGGTTTTAACAGGGTAGGGAGAGTCCAAGCCCCCTTGTAGATACAGGACTTGCTGAGTGTGGCTCCTTATTTGGGAGCTGGTGTACATGTCTCTTGTTTATTTCCTGTTGGCAACCTTCTCTTTGTTTTTAGCCCTCTTCACAATTCTTCTCTGCCAGTCTCTTTTCTCTGTTTTCTCTGTCTCTCCTCTCTCTTTTTCTGGGTACAATGAATCTGTAAATCTCCAGTCAGAAGTAGTAATAAAGACATTTATGTACTCTAGCTTAGCTTGACGAGAGCAGTCACAACATCTAAATAATGAATAGGCTGGAAGTGGCGAGAGTCTTCCCGGCAGTTCTTGGAATGACTTCATGCCTCTTTTGGAAATAAAATTGCATCTAGCCCATGGAAGCACCGGCCTCCCCCCGGGATGTTTCTCTGTTGTATATCTGCAGTTGGTTTAGGGTCCCGGGACTGCCTCACCTCACGTGACCTCTGTTACTGCTCTCCCCACCCCCTTATTCTTTCATCAGTTAA
The DNA here is from genome assembly GCA_026225945.1 of Cricetomys ansorgei. Taxonomy (NCBI): domain Eukaryota; kingdom Metazoa; phylum Chordata; class Mammalia; order Rodentia; family Nesomyidae; genus Cricetomys; species Cricetomys ansorgei. The sequence continues at coordinate 9,696,495 of JAMJFZ010002869.1, forward strand.
AACAAAACCTCCTAACCAGCCAGTGATAGTCATTTGGAGGAAATGTGCCTTTATCTCTGTGGACACTTTCTGGCAACTTAAGCAGGTTGCCCTAATGAAGTACAGACCCGTCTCTCTCTTCTGTTTGCTGGACACTGTTAGACTGGTGGGTGGAGTAGTCTCATATCTCTGCACATGTCTATAGTAGATCCAGAGAGTTCAGAGAAGGGAAATCTCCCTGAGACAGCAGGAGAAAGGGACCACTAAACTAGTGTCCACAGTAGGCCTGGCAAATGGCAACCCTGGTGTCGGACAGTGTCAGAAGCCAGGTCCTGTGACGAGGGTAAAGTGTCTCAACTGGGAAAGCTGCTCTCTGGAGCATGTGTAGGTCTACATCACGAGTAGGTGTCACTTCTGCTTGTGACGCCACACATTGTCCTTTCTATTTCCGAGCCCACTGGTTCCACTCTCATCTGCCCTTATAGAAGCTCTTCTCCAAGGGCTGAGAATTTCTTCTCGTCCTTTACATCTCTCCATGGAGATCCACCCCAAGACCTCTTCCCTGGTGACTATATCAGAGTCACTAAAGAAAACTCAAGGTGAAATATAGGTACCAGAGCCCATCAGGAGGTTCTCCTCCTTCGGGATATTTTGGGAGAGGACTTGCAGCTCAGAAAGGGATAAAACTCCATGTTCAACTGTGTCTGAGTGTCTGTGAGCCCACAGCGCCAGGGCCTCCATGTTGATGCTAACTAAACAGTCGGTGGAGAAGCAGGCAGGAGCCCTGTTCGTGCTGTGGACAGTGGCACCTACACCTCTCCTTACAGATATTCCTGTGATTCCGGATCTGGAAGATGTACAGGAGGAAGACTTTGTGCTGCAGGTGGCTTCCCCTCCAAGGTAGGTAAAGCTAGGTGTGGAATCGGTGAGGAAGCCCAGAGCATACGCATCGGCACACTCCAAACGCCATCTGCAGCGGGCCTTGCTGGTCTTTCTGGCAAGGAGTCTTCACACTCCACTAGGACACTTGGTCTGCACACAAGGTTCTAGAGGCCACTCAGGAGCTCTCCTGCAACCAATACTGCCTGTGGCTCCTTCACTCTCTTTCCTTCAGCATCCAGGTAAACCGAGTGATGACCTACCGTGACCTGGACAATGACCTCATGAAGTACTCAGCCTTTCAGACTTTGGTGAGTGGACCCACTTCTACCCAGAGGATCTCTGTGGGAAAGTTCGCAGTTCCTCCAGAGCTGCATGCGCTTCCTCCACATCCCCAAAGCTGCCTAGAAATGCTGGAGGTGACATTCTCCAGGGGCCTTAGATTCCCACTCCAGGCTCCTAGCTGCTCCCTGGCCACACTCTTGGCACGTGATGGCAACCTGGTGGCCGGCCTGTTTCCATCTGCCCTTCTAGACATACTCTGTCCTCTCAGTGTTGTTTTTCCCCCATGAGCCCCGTGTGGAGGACGCCACAGCCTCCCCTCCTTTCCAGCGGCCATACCACTCACTCAGGGTTTCATGCTTTGATCAAGGCTTTTCTGGGGGTCTCATTTTGGGGAGTTTGGCATCACATAGAAGCCCCTCTCCTCACCGTGTAAAATCGATGCTGAAGCCCTCGAGGGTCCAGCCTGGCTCCTTGTGCATTCACAGGACGGAGAAATTGACCTGAAGCTCCTTACCAAAGTGCTGGCGCCAGAGCATGAAGTGCGAGAGGTACAGAGCTCAGCCCTGCCCTGCGCCTCAATATTTCTCAAGCCAGCGAACTCCCCAGCCTAGCCCAGGCCTTCTTGGGCCTGGAGAGGTTGGGAAGTTGGCCACAGACAAGAGGGAAGGCTGCTCTTTCTCTTACCCAGCCATCTTCATCTTGGCAGGATGATGTAGGCTGGGACTGGGACCATTTGTACACTGAGGTGTCCTCGGAGCTCCTCACAGAGTGGGACCTGCTCAAGGCAGAAAAGGAGGACACCGTGGGACCATCCAGGTTCACCTGACCCAGGAACGTTACTGTGTATTTGAATAAATGCAAAAAGTCTAGAACCAAGGGAGCTTGCAAGTGGCTTAGAATTTTTATACAGAACATTTTGTAATAAAATATTTTATTTTCAGTAGACCACATTGGATCATTCCAATTCAATAAATGGCTTTATTCTGTGAGCATTTCTTCCATTCTGTCCAAGACCTTCTTAGACTCATGAGTGAAGGAAGACAACTTTTTTTTTTCCTTCTTTCCTTTCTTTCTTCTTTTAGTTTGTTTTGTTTTGCTGAGAACAGGTCTTACTGCATAGCCCAGACTCACCTTGAACTTCTGACCCTCCTGCCTCAGTCTCCCAGGTACTGGAACTACCAGCATGGTACCATGAGTGGCAGGAAGATGATGACTTTTAAACAATCAGATGAGGATTCTAAACCCTCCACATAGTTGAAGAGCATGCAGGAAAGCTCAAAGGAAAGGGAGGGAAGATGGCTGTTTTAGGAGCCAACCACTTCTGAGGAGGCCTTAGCAGCTCCCCGGAGACTGCTTACCTGGGTCCTGGGGAGTGGCTGTGGTGCTTTTCTGACTGTGGCCCTCTGGGGTCATCTGAGGCACTAGCGAGCTCCAGCTCCATCATGACCTCCCGGAGCAGCAGGCAGTAAGTGTGGTAAGGGTCAGGATATGATACAGAGGACTTCAGCAGGATAGGTGGCTGTTCAGACAACCCTCTCCTTCCTTCCTGCTGCCTGAGGATCTGCAGAGCCTCCTGGCTGGTTCAAACTTGGGAGGCACCATCCTAGCAACCCTACTCTCTCTCGGGGAGCCCCCCCCTCCCCTGCTTCTCAGCCCTGCTTTCAGGAGCCTCTGCCTTTCCCGCTGGTCTGCTCTGTCCCTCAACTTTATTGCCTGTTCCAAAATGTGCCGAGATGGGCACAAAGCCCCACGCACTTCCGAAACAGCCTTCCGAGTTTGTGTTGTCCTTTCTTCCCTGAGACATCTTGTGGGAGACAGGGGGCGCCTTCCTCTGCTGCCTGAGCGGGCCCTGCCAGCCCAGGAAGGCTGCTGCAGCTGGCCAAGGCCATTCTCTAGCCACCGAGTGAGAGGCTGAGCGCTGAGCTGTCCTGCTTGGAAAGCCCTTCATTAAAATTCAGAAAAACAAAGAAGTTCAACACATCAAAAACCCACTGGGGGGTTATTTTTGTGTGACTACAGTGCCCTTCCCTGGTGAGCTACTGGGCTCGGGATCCTCAGAGTGGATGCTTGTCGGTTAATTATAAACTCAGGGACTTAGTGGCTTTGGGGTCCCGTTGCCTCCTGTCTCAGAGTCACACCAGACAAGGCCTTCTTTGGAATAATTCCCATGGCCACCGAGAAAGTTTTCATCCAGCCTGGCTTTTCTTGAGCCTACATCCTTCTGAAACCCAAAGGACAAAGGACTTGTATTCCAAGTCCCTTAATTACTAGCAAACTCCACAGGGGCCCCCAGGCTCTTAACAACCTTGGAGGGCTTCAGCTGGCCCGAGCTAGTGGCTAGGGCTCGGGCTCCTTTCTTCTTCCAACAGCGGCAGCAAGTTCCGACCCACGCGTGCTAGCTGTGGGGCTCTCAGCACACGCGGTACCCCAGCATTCTAGCCCACAGCTGTGACGCGGTGAAACATGCTTTAGCCCGTTTGACAGATGCTGAGGAAGAGATTGCCCAGGGTCATCCGGTGTCGAGTGAGTGGCAGTGCTGGTGTTCAAGCTTTTTCTCTCCATCCTGTTGCCTTCAGCTTGCAGAAGTAATCTAATGTAATGAATGGGCAGAACCCAACATTCTCTGGAACTTTCTACCATTTCCCCTAGTCCCAGAGCAGGCATCCCTTCTCGTTCTGAAATGCCCACAAGCTTGCGGTATGGAACCCTTGATGTGCCCTTGCCCATGAGGCCCAGACATACACACTGGCATTTAATGTGGGGTGGCCCATCTGGGGATGTAGCTCAGTTGGTAGAGTGTTTGCCTGGTGGATACAAAGCTCTGGGTTCAATCCCCAGCACCACAGAAACCAGGCCTGGCGGCACTCACCTGTAATCTTTCTGTAGGGAGGTGGAGACAGGATGATCAGAAGTCCAAGGTCATTGTCAGCTTCATAGCAAGGTTGAGACCTGCCTAGCATACATGAGAGCCCGTCTCTAAAATAAAATAAAGATAAAGAGATGGTGTGATGAGGCGAGGCTTCATACCTTATGTAACATTTGCTCGAAGATCTGAAGGAGCTCATGGGAAAGCGTAAGATATGTGGTCCAGCAGAGAAGACCCCCCCTCCCCCTCCAGAGCCAGGAAGCTAGCATGGGCACGGCCTGACCGAAGGGTTTTAGAGGTCAGGGTACAGAGGCCAGGCAGATCAGAGGAGATAGGATGCTCTGTCCCCGCTGTGCCCAAAGCCTCTGGATGCCACAGACATTCTCAGCCTCTGCTGGCCTTCAACCATCATAGAAAATCTTTCTTCAAATTTGTTTATCCCTATTCATGCCTCAGCCTGGAGAAGCAGAGATATTCATGCTGTGCAGATCGGGAACAATGGGCTCTGTCTGTCATGTGCCAGAGGTCAGGAGGCGGCTGCCAGAGCCTGGGCTGACCAGGTGTGCCAAGTGTGCCTGGCAGACAGAATGTATTAAGAGGTTTGCATGGCACAGCAGTCCTGGAATTTGCAGCTCTTGATGAAGAGTTCCAGTGAGAAATCTTTGTGGGCAGGCTTGCATCTGGAACTAGGGGCTTGCCTGTCTCTGGAAACTGGCTTGTCTTTACTGATCCCCAGGAACCTCCAAGGTTTTTCAACTCCATGCTCCAGAGACAGACTAAAACACGCTACTGATAGCAATGAGGGCCTCATAGATCAAGACCTCTGCACAGTGGTTAGTGGGACCTGTGGGCACGCTGGGCTGGAGACCTCCATGCAGGTTAGTGTTTGAGGACAGGGAGAGATGGAAGCTTCATGTCCTTGATCTGCAGGTCCAGAGGCACTAGGCTTGGGGGTAGGGGACAATTAGAAAGCAGAAGTAGCAAACAATTTAGCAAAGAACTTGGTTCTAGAGACAGCAGAATGGGACCACTGAAAGGATCACTTCTCTGTGATCCTGATTTCATCTGGAAAAATTAATTAAATTAATCATATTAACAGTAGTAGTGTCTTAGGATTCTAGTGCCTAGAAAAATCTGTTGTTTTAATTGATACTGGAACTGAATGGGATTCCTGGAGCAGAACCCCTGGGCTCTGTTCCAGAGTGCAGAGGAGAGGCAGAGGAACTCAGGAACATGAGAGGCACACTGGTTTGCTTGAGCAGGGGTCAGTATGCCACAGCCTGTCGGCCAGAGCCACCCCACCCCTTATTCTGTGAAGTTTTGCCTGAACACAACCACCTTCATTTGTTGACATGTGCTTCTCTCTCTGACTGCTTTGGGCCAAATGAGCAGATCTCAGTTGCAACATAGACCAACCAGCCAATAAAGCTTGAGATTATTTACCATTTAGTCCTTTCCAGGAAAAGATTGTCAACCCCTCCTTACAGGAAATGCTTAAAAGTGTGCTCTCAAAGTTTAGCTGTTTGTTTCTATCCAGAGAATCACTGCAGTGGGAGTGATGTGAGTTAAATGTAAGGAAAGACTAGCAGAGTGGAGAGAGTCTAGCCCCTCAAAGAGAGAGCGAAATTCCCTATGAAAAGGAATTAATGCATCCATTCCAGGAAAATTGGAACATAATCTGTCTGGGGACAAGAAGATGGGGGCAGGGGATTCTGGGATTCTTTTCAACCCTCTGATGCTATTAGTCTCTAGGAGGCAAATGCCTTCAGCAGTGGGCCCAGGGAGTGGGGGTGGGGCAGTGGACATAGTGTGAGGACCAAGGAGGAGGGGAAATCCAAATTTTCTTTTGGCATCGGAGAACCAGAAGGCAAAGGTGGCAGGATCAAACAGAGGAGGAGGCTGGTCCTCTGTGGCTGTGCTGGAGCGAATTAATTCACAGCATATGTTCCCAGCATCTGTCACCGGGACCTGGACTGGAAGGGCTGGCAAGAGAGGACCATGCCAGGGTTGAGCATTAGCCCAGAAATCCCGGGCTGCTGTGGCTATTGGCTCCCACAGAATGAGGGCCAGCCAGCCTTCCCAAGAACATCTGCCACAGCTGCAACCCACAAGCCTGCCTTGGGGAGCCAAGACAGAGGCTCTGATGCAGGCTCTCTGCAAGAAAACACCTGGCCGAGGCAGGCCTTGGAGACTTAAAGAGAGTCCTGCAAAATCCTCTAGTCCTGAGCTCTATTGTAGTCAGCCCTACTCAGCAACAACAGGTCTGACTAGAGGTGGAGCACAAGGGACAGTGGGAGGAATGGGAAAGCCTGACCCCAGGTAGAGTGGCACAGTAATGTTGGAACTTCCCTTCAAATAGAGTCCCAGGACCCCTGTGTGCCATTTGGGCTGCGTGGTGCTAACTGTCCCTGGGAAGATGGTAGCCGATTTGGAGAAAGCAAGCAATGGAGGGACAGGATGATTTTAAGCATGCAGACCACGCCCAGCCTCTGCCCTGCCAGATCAGAGTGGGGCGACCTGAGCATATTGCCATACCTCAACTTCCCCTGTCTACAAGGGGAGGTTGAGAATACTTTATAAGTCATGGGGCGTTAGGTACAGGCAGGGTCTGTGTGAGCGTCTACCTCAAGGTCACAAACTGGAGGTCCACAGACTGAGTTGGACCCACAGGACATGTTTATATGATATCCGTGCTTTTAAGAAATTGCTCAGTTATTTATCAGCATTTAGAACAGAAAGGGTTCCTGTTGGGCGGACCCTAGCTCTATCTTCAGCTTCTCTCAGATGGGAAGCCAAGTACGGGAAGATGCATCCCCTCTGGGGCTAAAATCCCTGTGGTGGTACTTTCCTGAACAGTGAAGCAGAGAGAGCTCGGAGTAGTGACAACTCAGAAGCCCCTCGCTCCACCCCACGTCCATGTCTGCCTGGGCTCTGCAGACACTGGGCTACGAGACCCCCTTCCCAAATCACCTTTGTTGTCCATGAGGATTGTTCCCTGAGAACATCCACAGTTATGCTCCTAGCCTGGAGCTTGCATCCCGTCCTCCACCCTTGATCATGGAAGCTCTGGAGGGTCTGGCTCACCTGCTGGGCTCTCCTCCTTCGAGCTGACTCCTGTGTCCACTGAGGCGCTAACAAGAGTTTAGTAGAATCCTGGGGACAGGGGTATATTTCTAGAGCCAATAACTGGCTGGCTGTTGGCCCTCTGTCACTAAACTTTGCCCTCAAGCCAAGAGCCTCTGTTCGGGAAGTCTCTGTTTGGCCTATATGAGCAAGTAGAGGGTTTGCCTGTACCCCAGTTCCTTCTGCTGAGCCTCCTTAGGTCTGGGCCTGGACTGGAGGGGTTAGAAGGAGAGGGCTACGCCCACCCACTCATATCATCTACAGTGGGCTCAAGACAGGGTGCAGCCTTTCTCCAAAGAGGACCATATACAAGAGCCTGGTTAATGTGGCCCCCACCAGCAGCGCCTCTAGGGTCTGCCTCAGCATCCCCCGATGTTCGGCTGGTTACAGCACGGTGACAATACAAGGCTTGCTGCTTCCCTCCAGAATGGGATGCTTCACAATCTTAGTGGCAGAGCTCCCCGCTGAGCTGGCCAGGCCCTTCTCAGAGCTAGACCGCCTGTGAGGCAGTTTCCCCTCCTTCCTTCACCTCATCCAGCTACCTATAATTATGGGAGTCACCCAAAGGATCTCCTGTCACTCCTGCCTCGCCACCCCTTTATTGTTCACAAGTGTGAGCCACAATAAAGCATTTATATTTTCAACCCTGAGAGGGTTGCTTCTAATTCTGAGCCGTCTCCTAGGTAAGAAGGTAGCAGAGAGAATACAAACTCTCTGAGGGCTGCAGAGGTCAGGGGGAGAGGTCATAGCAGAAAAAACATGGAGGGAGGTCCAGCTTTCAAAGGTAGACCAGTTGGCCTCTAGAGGTAGAAAGGATGCCATGTTTGGTCTTAGAAAGAAAATTGAAGGTAGACTTCCCTGCAAGCCTTTGGTACTTTTGTTTTGTGTTTTGTTGTTATTTGATTTTTCCCTTATCCTGTGCAAACCCTCTGTCTGTCTCTCTCTCTCTCTCTCGTGGGCGTTATGTAGCCTAGGCTGGCCTCAACTCACTATGTAGCCAAGGATAATCTTGAGCTCTTGGTCCTCCTGTCTTTCCCTCCTAGGTACTGGGATTCTATGTATACATACGGTGTCTCGTGTGTGTGTGTGTGTCTGTGTGTGTGTGTCTGTGTGTGTGTGTGTGTGTGTTGCCGGGGGTTTAAACCCAAAATTTCTTGTAAGCGAGGCAATCACTCTACCAACGAGCTCTCAGACCCCATGGCACAGTGGTTTTTAATTTACACCTGAAGAGTGCTGTGTGACCAGATGCTCTGTCTATAAGATGACTTCCTTCATGGCTAAGACTAAGAACAAGGACTCTGCAGTGCCCTTGGTTCATGTAACCCTCCTCCAGGCACACCGAGAACCAGCGTTTCTAAGGTATTTGCCAGTTACCACGCAACACACTCTGTGCTCACTATCTTACTCAGCCCCTTCAGTGGCAAGATGCATAGCCAACTGTGCTCACTTCCCAAGGGAAGCTGAAGCTCGAGCCCAGGCCTTTCTCAGCCCATCCTCATGGGGTTCCGGATGGGGGTGGGGTAATAGCCACCTGTGTTATATCTCTGTTAGTGTTCTGTGAGCTCTTCCTCCTGACAGGGTTCGGTGATGTTCTGTCCTCCGTCAGGCTCTCCTTCTGTGACTGATAACATGGCCACACATGTAGGTCATACAGGGCCAGTGCTGGGTGGTTCTGTTCCTTGCAGCCTCTGCCTACTGGCTCTGCTAAATAGAAGCACCAGATGTAGAGAGAGCCAAGGACATCAATCAGGCTCTCTTATGATCTGCTTCAAATGGCTGTTTAACATGTTTTCCTAGCAAACACTGGGAGGCAGGATCGCTGTAGCCACAGACCACCCATGTCAGAAGTCCCTGCAGAACTTCCTAACATATCCAGGTTCCTAGAGCCACTGACCCATTGGATTAGAGATTGGGTACAAGGAGGATGGCAGAAGACACTAAGTAAGCTGCCTTCTCAAACCCAGTACTGAGGAGGTTTTTTTTTATTACAAACTTGCCTGGCTCACAGATAAGATAAAATACAGCCTCCTGGAAAGACCCAGCCACACAGTTACTTATGAAGCACTAAGTATAGGAGGTGGTGTGGGCCTCCAGCTCTCAAGGCCCCTCCAGTGTCTTCCTGGCCTTTCTCTCTGGCTTCTGGGTCATTTTGAGTTGGTGACCTCTGATTAGAGGAGATGGCAATGTATGTGTCTGTCAGCATCAATGTCCATGCCTGGGACAGGACAGGGTAGGATGGTTGCAATGCCTACTTCCTTCCTGCACACGGATGGCGTTGCCTGGCGTTGCTGAGCTTGTGGGAGGCTCAGGTTTGCCCCTTCCGACTCTGCCGCTCTCTGTCACTGGGCAGCTGCTGCCACATGTACTGTTAGAATGATCGAGACATGAAATGGGCCCCAGCTCCAGGTTGAATGCCCTGCCAGCCAGAGTTCGCAGATCACTTGCCTTGTATGCTCCAGGGAAGACTTAGAAAATGCAGGTACCTGGCCTCTACCAGAGACTAGGGAATCTGGGGTGGGGCCTGGGAATGTGCATTTTGAAAAGAGTGTGTCGGGGCTAATTGAGCTTCTAGACAAGTCAGCTTTCTGAAAGCAGGTGACTCAGGGAGCCCTCACTCTCTGCACCTCTCTCCCATCACCCCCCCCCCAGGACTGCGGGCACCAGGGGAGGGGGGTTGCCTTCTATCAGATTCCATCTCCTGTCACTTTCAGGGCCAGTTCATTAGTCCTTTATTATGCCCATTCTCCTTCTTATCATTATTAATGATCATGCTCCACAGGCCAGGGTGCTGACAGCTCTCCCTTGCCCATTCTTTCTGTCTGTCCTAACCCTGCCTGCTTATCTAGCATTGACCTGCTCTTTTCCCCATTTAATTAAGCAGCGCTGGTCAGCCCAGTGCTCCCAGGTGGAGTGGGGAATAACCTGTCCCCTGCTAGCTTAGAGTAATGGGCCTATAGCCTGGGCATCTACCCTCAAAGGGGTATGAGGGCAGAAGAATTAGTCCCAGCCTGGGCTATATAGTGAGGTGCTAGTTAAAAAGAAAAAAAAGGTTAAGAATCTTGAGACAGGGATCACAGAGCATGAAATAAAGGGTGGTCTCTTAGGTGTGTGACCCTAGCACTTACATAGGCCATATGCCAACAAGTGGACCTCGAGTTGAGATTTGGGCAAAATAGCATAGACTATCACCTTGGCAGCTTGTCCCTCCTCTGCAGACCCCAGGGTGATTGGCACATCCATTTCTAATGTCATACGAGACAAAATGGGAGGTCAGAGACCCAGATTCATAATTCAGAGGCTTATGGGAGAAATGCCACAAATAGGAGGGCATGATTGATTAGACCCAAAAAGCAGTTGCTGGCCCAGCCTAGGGACGGGGGCCCCAGGCGGGCATTCACAGGAAGTCCCCCACCTTTAGGATAGCATCAGATGTTGGGTGGGCACTCACTTCCTGCTTCCTCCCATTTATTGTGCATTATTCATTCTGCCCCAAGCTCTGTACCAGAGTCTTTCACAGATTTCTTCCTTCTTGCAATAACACTATGAGGTGTGTGTTATTACCCCCCTTCTACAGATGAGAAAGCAAGGCAGAGAGAGGCCTGTAGTTTGTCTAGTCCAGTGAATGAGAAAACCAGATGCATCTGGGGCTAGGAAACACTGTTTCCATGAGGCTCTGGATACAAAAGGCCAAGAATCCTGGGGGAGGGGCCGATGCAGGTGGGCACAGCGGATGGAGTGGAGCCCATGTGCACCTGGGTATTGCAGCAAAACACACAGATACCCAAGCGCCAGCCAAAGATGGAAGCATTCATGGCAATTAAAATGTTTTGCCTGGGAGCTGTTTGGAGCTTTTGTGTGAGTGAGTTTTCTGACTTCAAGGTGTTAACAGGCCCTCTAAATGGTTTTGTTTTTTAATTGCAGCAAACGATGGCGGGGCCATTAGCTTTCCCTCTCTGCAGTTGTTTCTGAACCCTTCAGTCCTCTTCCTTCTATTTATTCTGTTTAATTCAGTCAGGTAGCTCCGGGGCAATGGAGATCAATACTTCCCTTTGATAGCAAAGAGTCAGGTTTGAAACCTAGAGATAAAACTGACACATTTTGTATAAATTTAATTAAAAATGCACCTTTAGTGGCTTGTTGCGGGCACAAAGCCCAGTGTCTATCTCTCTATCTGCCTCTCTCCCTTTCTCTCTGCCTCTCCCCCAGCCTCCCTCTCCTGTTCTTTCTTTTCTTGTTCCTAACAGGGAGATCTCTAAATCTACCTTACCCCAGAGCCTCATCTCATGATTTTGGACTTGAAACTTCTGTGCCGAGGGATGTTGAAGGAAGCCTGAGGAATCCTAAGCAGATCAGCTGGGGCATCTTTTTTTTTTTTTTTTTTTTTGCAGGGTGGGCTGGGCAGAGGGGCTGAGGGATTGAGTTTGCTTTTCTGTTTAAAACCTTCTTTGGAGCCCACAGTCTGTAGGCTCCAGGAGCCCTCTGGGCTGGGACCCACTTTCCTGCCTGGATGTCTTTTCTCCAGGTGTGTGACGGAGCCCCGGAGGTGCCATGCGCCCCTCTTTCTAGGAACCCCAAGGCTGATGCACACATTCGTCTCTTGCTTTCTAATCACCACCCTCCCTGCTGCCTCTCCCCGTCCAGCTCCACTCAATCCCGTTCGGCTCTCCTCATTTTTCACTTGAGTGGGTTTCCTATCCCCGACTCTGCTCTGGCCTTACTCTGCTCAACACCAATAAAACACACTCAACACAGGTAGAACAAGGTGCCCGGGGTTGGCGTGACAAATGACTCACCCAATCCTGGCTAAGCGGGGCTGTAAATCGCTCTCCACGCTAGCCCTTCCTCCGGGGCCTGGGCTTGTTGCCCACAGTCCCTTGGTGGGACCACTGACCCTAAATCTGTGTGGCCTCGACATCCTCCTTGGGATCCCGGTTGCTTGAAGGGAGTTGGGTGGCATGGGCGAGCTACAGAGCCATTTATACTTATGGCTTTAGCCTGCTTGTGTATATTAATTTAGTAGGCTGTAACTCCGGCAGCTGGCGTTTATGGCACACCTACTGTGTGTGCCAGGCACTACGCTGAGGTTTTACATTGAGTTTAATCGAGTAGTCTCAGCATCCCAAACACAAGCGCCTCAGCGTCAACAAATGGTGGCCCCAGGGAAGGCTCAACAAGGTCACATACTCGCTCAAGGTCAGCTGCCCCGAGAGTAGAATAGACAGATACTACCCACCCCCCAGGGCTATAAAGCCTGGGCTTTCGTTCCATTTCCCACGTGGGTAACACCCAGCCTGGACACAATGAGAAGTAAGATGTCAAATCTCAATGTTAGTAATTCAGTGCTACGGGGACCAGGCCATTGGAGAGAGCTGGCAGGTATGTTCATACTGGCTTCCTTCCTAGATTCCTGAAGTACCTCCCATCAGGCCAAGGGCAAGGTAGAGATCATGTGGCTCTGTCTCCCCACAGCCTGCGTTCCTGGACTCTCTGGAGCGGCCATTAAAGTGCCTCCACTTAGAGAAGCGCAGAGAGAGAGGAAGGTCCCCGGATCTCTATGTGGATGTGGGGTCTGAGACTCCGTTACCTAACTCTTTGCCAGCATCCGTCCCTCAGTAATACAGCGAGTGCCGTGCTTTGATGGCTACAAGTGCAAGTTCAGACTGGAGAGGCAGACACCGTGAGTCAGAGGCCCTTGGCTTCCTCTCCTGCCTCTTTCCTCACTGGCAATTACAAACACCAGCCGCTTTGTGTGGGAAATGGCCGAGATAATTGAAACGGAATTTGGAATCGGCCCTGCAGGCAACCCTTGTTGAAAGAAGAAATAAAGATCGTTTGGGTCACGTCTTTTGTAATTTGCGTTTAATAATCGTACCAGGAGGGATACACAAAAGCCAGCTCCCAACCTGCCAGCTACCCAGCCGGGTCCGCTGGGGAGGGAGGAACAGAGCCTGGCAGAAGCAGCCAAGGAGGTGAGGAGGGGCTAGGGGAGACTCTGTGAAGAGAAAGTTTGCTCCACACTGGGGCACCTGAGCCGCTGGCTGGATGGCTCTGCAGAAAACCTTCCCTGCTGGGTGGCCTTGCCTCCTACACTCTGCCGCCCCCACTCACCCCCACTGTACTCCATGTGGACTAACGGTGACTGCATGAGCAGCAGGAACCCCTCGGAGGCAAGGGAGGTTGTAACTACTACAGGCTATAGTAGCTTTCTCTTTGGGTCCAAAGCTTGGGACATTGTACCTCCCTCTCACCCCAGCTGTGGAGTGGGGCACGGGGCTGCCCATTTGTGTAGGTAGATAGCGAGATGTAGGCACAACTTCCTGCCTGTGGGTTTGTGGTCCTTCACAGGCATCAGGTGCCTTGCATGGTGGCAGACGCCTGTAATTCCAGCCCTTGGGAGTCTGAGCTAGGAGGACTGTCCTGACTCCGAGGCCAGGCCTGATTAATGAGTCAAAGGGCAGCCTGGGCTGCATATAGCAAGACTCTGTCTCTGAAAACCAAACCAAACTGAGACAAAGGTAAGCTCTGGACATCCCAAACCAACCCTTTATCCTCTGAAGTCACTGATACTGCGTGTACTTACGGAGCACGAGGGCATGAGGGGATCCAGGGATTCCCCAGCATCGCTACGTTATCAAGGTGGGCGCAGACAGCTGTGAGCAGCTCGGCTTGCAGGTGGATCCATAGGGTTACTGCTGAACTCTGTTCCCTCATCCCTCATGTGGCTGTTGAAGCCACAGCCCCCTCCCCCCCCCCGACCCTAGCACAGTGATTCTCAATCTTCCTAATGCTGTGACCCCCAACCATAAAATTATTTTTGTTGCTACTCCCTAACTGTAATTTTGCTACTGTTATGAATCATAATGTAAATAACTAATATGCAGATGGTTTGAGGTGACCCCTGTGAAAGGGTCATTCAGCTCCCAAAGGGGTCACGACCCACAGGTTGAGAACCACTGCGAGTGCTACCAGGGACACCTCTAACATCTCCAGGACTTTAAAGCGGTAGTTAGTTTAGAATGAGGTCACAGAGGTGGGCAACTCTAAGCAAATGCTTGTCCTTAAAAGAGGAGGCGAATTAGGGACAAAAAGAGACACCAAAGGTGTACGCCAAAGGAAAGGCCATGTGAGGACAGCGAAAAGATGGCCATCTGCGAGCCCAGACACAGGCCTCTGGAGACTTCAAAGCTGTCAACAGCTTGATCTTGAACTTCTAGCTGGTAGACCTGTGAGAAAATGAGTTTCTGTTGCATAAGCAGAGCCATCTGTGGTACTTCATTCTGGCAGGGCAGGGAGATGCTGGCCTGGGTGGTCCTTGCCTGCAGGTTCCTTCCCTCCCCTGGTGAGATGGTGCCCCAAAGGCACCAGATAGGAGCTCCAACTGCTTTCCTCCCCGTGGGCTGGAGGAAAGGACGGAACAGTCTGGGTTTTGTCCACACACAGCCTCTCCAGGGCAGTGAGTACCAGGCTCTAGGCCTGGGCACAGTGATGCCCAGCCTCTGTCTCTTCCCTCTAAGATCCTTTCCCCAGGGCGAGCAAGATGCACAGAGGGTGAAAGCACGCATTACACAAGTCTGACAAACCAATTTCAAAATACAGAAAAGAGCTGGATGTGGTGGTGTAAGCCAGTAATCCAAACACTCCTAAGGTAAGCCTAGAGCTACCGCAGAGACAGAGGGCCTGCCTCGTCAAGGTGGGAGGAGAAAACTGACTCCCCAAAACTGTCCTCTGACTTTCCACAGGTGTGCATGTGTGCTCACGTATGCGTGCACACACACACACACACACACACACACTCTCACCCAAACACATATCACACACACACACACACACACACACACACACACACTGTAATATGAGTTTTAAAACAACCGGCTACCCAGCACCTGGGAGCCCATAGTCAATAGTATTTCTGGGTTAAGGATGGTGGTAAAGGGGCATCAGGGAAGAGCTTCCCTAAATCTGGACATCCAGAGTGAGCGTGGGCACCCCCTCTTGCCTGCAGGCTCTGGAAGGGACTGTCTCCTCAGACAAGGCCTGTGGGCACAGGATCCCAGGGCTCTAGCAAAGAACTCTGTTTCCACTGTTTCTGATCTCCCACCATGGACGGTTTAGCCCATCAAGGGAGCAGAGGAGGTAGACAGAGGAGGGAGCGTAGCCGCAGAGAGAAGACAGAAGACAAGAATCATCTGGCCTTTTCCACTCCTGAGGGCTTTGCAGGGCAGGGGAGGTAGAGGCAGGCAGGGGTAGGGGTAGGCATGGACTGCTCACATTCCTGAGAGGGGCTGTGACATTCTCAGAGCTTCTCATTTTAGTCCCTCCGTGCTGCCAGAGGGGGGCTGTGAAGCATTACCACTGTAGAGATCAGAGAGGTTAAGGGCTTGCTCTCAGTTGCACAGCCCAAAAGTAGCAGAGCTGTAATTCAGACCCCGGACTTCTACAGCCCCTCCTGTTCTGGCAGTTCTTTTTAGAACAGAGGTTGGTAAATGACCCAGACAAGATCAGGCCCATGGCATATTATAATGTGTCCTCTGAGGTGAGAAAACATTTTACATGTGTAGGGGAAGAATAAAGCGACAAACATTTCTCGACAAGGGAACATTATACAACGTGAGTGTCAGTGTTCATACACAGCTGTGCTGGCACACGGCCCTGCTCCTTTCTTCACTGTCCATCTGCCTTCCTGCTGCAGGGGCCCGTGACAAGGCCTGTGTGGTCCTCGATCCCTCCAATAAACACTTTCGGGCCTTTCCCGAGTACGTTTGCCAACTTTGCATTCAAGCCCTGTAGCTTGGGGGTGAAAGAGATCTCTCCTCTCCCTAGTCACCCACTTTCCAAATGAGCAGGCCTGTGGCTGCTCAAGGCTGCCAGGAGGTCTGGGCCCTGCTCTTCTCCTCGCGTCTGCCTCCCGCCTGACTCCGGTAGTCTGCTGGGCTGGGAAGCAGGACTTACCCTCCCCTCCCGTGCTCGGTCCTCCTCTGCGCCTGAGCACTCTTGGCTGTGTCTTCAGGCTTGGGAGCTCATGGCCTGCAGAAAGCACCAGAGACTAGGCATCCAGAGGTGGTCATCGGCCGACGTGTGGGACACACGGCGGAAAGTTGGAGTTGTCTCATGGGGCAATACATGTCAGGCCTAAAACACGTTCCAGTCGTGTTTCTGGATACACGGTGACTTTGGTTTTCTCAGTCAGAAGATGGCACCCATCATAGATCGAGTCTACCCATTGGGACTGAATGAGCAAACTCTCCTATGGAGCTGGGAATGGCATCCTCGTGGGCCGAGTGTGAGAGGGTGATGATACCATTATTATATTGCGTATAATTTTATTATATGTTATATATATATATATATATATATATATATATATATATATATATATATAGTATGATTTATGTTTGGATGGTGCTGAGGGTGAAACCCAGGGCCTCACACACGCTAGGCAAGAGCCCACTCCTGGGCTGTGACCATTACTGGAGGTCTGCTCTAGCTAGCTTGTTGTTCCAGGTCTACTGGGCAAAAGCAGTGATTTCTACAGTCCTGCCTCACTTCCGAGCCCCCGTCTTCAGGCCTTCATAGTCTCATTGGCTGCTGAAAGAGACCATGGGTGTAATGGAGAGATAGGGAAACAGAGATAGATAAAGAAATTAAAAGATTAATGTATATAAGGCTACTTTTGCAAACCCAATACAGGTTGGCGGGGACGGGGGAGTTCAACCCTTTACTCAAAAGCCCCAAAGACAGATCAGTCTGGACCAGATGATCCTGCAGACAATGTGTGGGCACACACTCACATTCCCATCCCTTCATCTGTGCAGGCCCTGCTCCTGGCCGGGCAGGTCACCCACTCCTCTCCTACCCTCTTCTGCGTCTCATAGCCCTTCCCCATCTGCTAACCCAGTCTGAGCCTTGGAGCAGCAGGCTCTGGTGTCCTTCCTGGCGAGGCCCAGGGGCTTGGAACGTGTGCTTCTGAGAGGCAGACACCAGCTGGTTAGGGAGCTATTTGCATATTCAACTGAGCTCCCCCACCCCCACCCCAGCCAAGGTGGGGTTGGAAAGGAAAGGCTGTGCGGGACTGAGAGGGAGGGAGGGCTGCAGGACTGAGAGGGAGGGAGGGCTCTAGTCTGCTTGGGGTCAGCGGAACAGATTTCAGCTCAGAGGGACAGATGGTTAAAGCAGACAAAGAGGGAGGTAGGGAGCAGTACTGACTGCCACCCAGGGGAAGCCGCCGCAGTGCCACTGACAGTACCTCTGACCGCATGCACTCTGCGGTGCTCAAGCCTTCCGCTTCTTTGGATTCCGGCTATCTCCAGTCTACAGATGAGGAGACCAAGGCTTGGCATAAGTCAGATGCCTTGTTCAAAGTCACAGGGCAGCTTGCGCATGGGGGGTTTGGACTCTGAGGCTAGTGCGCCCATTCCTATATTATAGAGTCAGTGAGGTTTGCCTGCATGATCCTCCCCTCACACTGCCTACTCCCATGGAGTGTCTGTGCCTCCGTTCACTGAAAATGCCACCTCGTAGATTATCAGTGGTCCCCACCCCTGTGCCAAGCCCAGTGGTCACTTTCCTGATCCCTCCTTCCTTGGCTTCTTCCTGGAATTCCATCTAGATGTCCATGAACTACCCCATCTCTCCGCAGCAGCCTCCTTTTTTGGGTTTCCATGGCAACACCTCTGGACTTACCTCCCCTCTGGGCCTGCCCTTTCTCTGTTCCCTTTGAAACCAGGGCCGGGTTTGAGCCTCAGCTTTATGCTCTCTCTGGGCCTAATTCACGTCACCCATCATGGCCTTTCAGACGGCGTCCATCCTGGAGTGACAGCCTCAACTCTGGGTTTGAATCTCAGCGGCGTTAGCTGGCAGTTAGGTGACCTTGAATGACTTTTCCATGTCTCCCTCTTGCTATCGGTGAAACCCATGCTCCAAAGGATTGCTGTGAGTATTGAGTTGAGGTGTCACGTGTCTAGCACAAAGTGGGCATACATCAAAAGCAAGACATTATGACTGACATGCCAGGTACCTTCCCACCCTAGGGTCTTTGCCCAACTCACCCCACTGCCTGGAACATTCTTCCCTTGATTTTCCCAAAGGTAGGCTCTTTTGCATTCAGATTCTTTGAGTACTCAGGCTAAAGCAGTCTCAAGTCAGCCGCTGTACCTTACCCATTTAAATGCTCTGCAGAACACTATCGTTACTGGCTATTTCTCGGCTTACTTTCCTCTAGTGCCTGACTCCTCAGCTGAGAGGGGACCTGTGTCTATTTTGTTTGCTCTATAGTTCCGTGTCTAGAAAGTTGGTACCAGGTACTAATCTGTTGCAGGAACAAGGAAGAGGATGGCTCCAGTCTTCAGCCTGCACATGGATCGTCAGTGGTGGCAGGATGGAGACACAGCTTGCTTTCACCCACAGCAGCTTGGAGAGTTCTTTTCAGAAACCTCCGCTCAGGCAAATCCAGGATTCCTGGCTTGGATGCAGAAGAGTTTCAGGATGAAATGTAATAGAGCACAGTTGGAGTTAATTAGAAAAGAATTTACCATAGAGTTTAAGTACAAGGGTTTAGAGAAAGGGAAAGGTTGAGGAAGAAAGTCATACCCCAGGTTACGGGTGTGGGTTTCTCGGAGAAGAATCCCCCTTTCTTGTCTACATGCACGCACACACAAACACACACACCATACACATGTATATGTGCGAGCATTTGATATACACACGTATATATGATTTTGCTGATTATTGGAGTTACTATCTTCAAAGCGTTACCGAGAAATTGAATGAGCTCACAGGTGGTTCCTGAAGAGAACCTGATGGAATTACTATCGATACGATAAGACTGTGGTCACAAGAACGCATGAGGCTAGGAGATCTTCATTGTAAATAAAGTTGATAGTCTGTTTCTGAGATCCCCAGAAGTGCCTGGGTGAGCAGTGAGGCCCTACCCAAGATCGTGTGCTGTCAGTCTGGCCCGTCTCCATTTGAACGTAAAGACATAGGAAAGGGACCCCTTCTCTGTGTTGGCGGTCTTCGCGGCGAATGTTATCTTTGGTGCTGGAACCCTGGCCTCTCAGCTGGCCAGAGGCTTCGGGCACACTCCATGGTAAGGTGGTTCTTTTCCCTCCTGTGCTTCTATCTTTCTTCCCCACCCCTGGCTGAGCTGCACCCCTCACTGCTGCCTTGGGTAGTTAGTAGTTGCTGAGGAAGAGGCTTCCCACCTGGAAATCACTAGGACACCCCTCTGTGTCTTCAAGCCTCAGAAATACTGAAACTCTCACCAACTCCCAACTTCCTCCCCAAGCATAGTCGAAGTCGCCACTCTTCCTATGAGTGGTCCCACAATTCCAAGAGGGACAGCTTTGGGAAGAACTGTGAGCCGTAATCACCATTCTGGAAGATTCTGGGAAATTAGAACCGGAGTTAGGTTTAGACAGTGATCACTTCCAGCTCACAGAGGTTCTCAAGGCTGCACATGTCCCAGCAAAGGGACAAGAATTCAGAGCCACCCGTAGGTCAGAATGTCTCCCAGGCATTCTCCTTTAGAAATCCCAGTGAGATCCCCAGAAATCCCTAGGACTGGGGAGAAGGAAGGTCTCCCATGGATCACTTCTCTCAATCTTTCCCCCATTCCCTTCTTGGTTATCCCCCTCTCTGGCCTGGCCTTCATCTCCAGGGCAGGAACAGTGGATGGACAGCAGAGGCACCTACCCCTGGACAGTGCAGGCTGTCTCCAAAGTGCAGCCCCTCTGCAGAGAACTGGAGCCTGCTCGGCTTGTGGCTCAAGTGGGCAGGGCCTGTGTGCTAGCTACTCTTCAGGCTGCTGTCATAAAATACTCTGACAAAAGCAACTTAAGAGGGAGTAAATTTTGGCTCATGGTTCAGATGGTAAGGAAGGCACAGCGTCAGGAGCCACATTGTATTGGAAGTCGAGAAGCAGAGAGATAAACATTTGTGTGTGTCTGTATTAGTCAAGGTTCTCTAGAATAGCAGAACGTATAGAATGAGTCTCTTTTTCAGTATATACAGAAAGGGAATTTATTAGAATGACTTACAGGCCCTGGACCAACTAATGCAACAATGGCTGGCTACAATAGAAGGTTCAAGAGTCCAGAAGTTGCTCAGTCCATGAGGCTGTTTGTTTCAAATGGTCTTCAGCAGAGTCTGGAATCCCAAAGAAGTAGGCTCCTAACACCAGTGCAGGAATGGACATGCTAGCAAGGTAAGAGCAAGTCGGCAAAGAACAAAAGCTTCCTTCTTCCATGTCCTTCAGATAGGCTTCCAGCAGAAGGTGTGACCAGGATTGAAGGTGTGTCTTCTTGCCTCAGAGGTCAGAACTCCAAGTGGAACCATCCACTTCAAACCAACCAAGAAGCCTCTCCCAGGTGTGCCCTCCATTTTGGATTACAGTTGGTTCCAGATGTCAAGTTGACAACCAAGAAGAGCCATCCCACATCCCTTTTCTTTTTATTCATCCTGGGACCCCAGCTCATGGGTTGGTGCTACCTACAGTTAAGGCTGACAGCATTAACCATCACAGTCTGTGCACCCCCCTACACACCACATTCCTGGAGATTGGGTTGCAAAACACCCATTGCCCATCCTGTTCAGCTGCTCAGATACAGACCCTGGTTTTGATCTGCCCAGCACCCCAGAAAAGGAGCTTCCGAGAATGGTCGGGAAACAGAGGGGAGGAGAAGGGAAGCCATTTCCTATGAGTGGGATTTGCTCCAGTTAGAGTGTGGAGTAGATGTCATGGTTCCACTGTGGGCGGTGTCCCAACGGTGCTGCAGAGAAGACTGCATTAGGAGACAGCCCCTCATCAGACCTAGTACATTCACTTCAGCTGTAATGTTCCTCTATTGCGTAGGCTGAAGAGCGAGTGAGCGTGAGGCTGGAGCTTGTGGGAGAATCTGGGGTCATCCCTCTCCCCTCCTCGTTCCCAGAGCCACAGGTTCCTCAGACTCTGCAGGAGCAAAAGGTAGGAGGCTGTGTGTGTGTTCTGGGTGACCCCTGAACATGCAGGTATCCTGCCATATGCCCTGAATGGCCTGCCTCTTAGAGGGGAGCTTTCAGCAGGTCCACGGAGGCAGACTGTGCTCTGGGAGTTCCTAGCCTCCTGGGAAGTGCGGGTCCCTGGAGGAGGACCTCGCACAGGGGCAAGGACAGCACCCATCTTTGCTTGAATCTCTGTTGAAAACTTCCATAGCAATGCCTGACCTCCTGGCCAGTGGAGGATCTGAACTTGCCCAGATGCAGGTTGGGAATGGTCAGCTCTGGAGTTCTGCGACACACTCCCTGTCCTCCAGCTAAGCCAGCAGGGAGGGTGACGGGTTTTGGAAGGTTTGGAGGCCCCAGAAAGATCTACTCCCTACATCCTCAGCCTGACTCAGAGTGACCTACGTTAGAGCAGGTGCTACCCACTTCCCTCTTAGGGATGGCTTCACTCAGAACTCTCTACCTCAGTCCCACTGACCACCTATTGTGGCTTCCAAGTCCTTTCCTGCCACAGGGCCTTTGCACCTCTGTTGAACTGAATGAACTTCTCTAGATCTTCTTATTTGAAGCTCAGAGTCACCTCCTGGGAGCTAGTCTCTGATCTCCCTGTCTAACTAGCCACCTGCCAGCTCCAACTTGGCCCCCCTTTACCTCTTTGCCTTGATTATCCCCTCAGGACCTCTGCCACAACTATAATCACCCCTTAGCTCACCTGGTTCTTGACTACTCCCCATCCCCAGCCTTGACTGAAGTCTCACCTTGTTTCCTCTTGAGGCCCAGCTCAAACTGACAAGCTCAGAGTTTACTGAGCTCATCTGTCCTGCCTTGGCCTGAGACTAAGCACTGAGCACCTGGGTCCTAAACTCAGTCCTTCCCCTTAAGCAGCTGTGTGACTTTAGGCTACTACCTTAGCTTCTCTGAAAGCTACGTGAATATAATGTAGTAATATAAGTTAATAAGCATTTATGAATAATCTGGCTAAAGCAAGAATCAATAATAAGCTTTGCCTGTGAATGAACCCAGGAGATTACCAATAAGCGGTGGAGGTGGAGGCCCCAGCTTCCCAGGGAGCATTTCTGTTCTCTGGCTGGCCTGCAGGGGGCTCTGCTGTCCCCACCTGATCTCTGGCAGGCTTTGAGGCTGTCCATCCCTTCCACCTCTCCTTCCTAGTATGTTAGCTTTCCATTACAGTAACGAGTACCCGAGGCAGTTCACTTACAAAGAGCATAGGGTTATTTGGGTCATGGTTTCATAAGTTCTAATCATCAGTCGATTGGTCCTGTGGCTTTGAGGCCTGCGGTGGCATGCAACACGTCCTGGCAGAAGCCTGTGACAGAGGAAAAGGCTCACTAACAACCAAAGAACAAAAGAAGGTGGTGCCCAGTGATCTAAAGACGTCCCACTAGGCTGGGCGTGTAGCTTGAAGAAGAAACATGTCATTGTTTCAAGTCATGAGACGTGGGGTCTATTTGTTATAATAGCACAACCTAGCCTCACCTAACTGATTCAGTGCTAATCACAATGTGTCTCAATTTGGGAGTTCCAGGACCTGGCCTTAAAATTCCACGGAGCAGTCTCGTTAAACATGAAGATTCCCAGGCCCTGCCCCAGAGGTACTGAATCAGAGTAATCAGGGAATGGACCCAAGAGCTGCATGAGTAATTCCAATATAAATATCAGCCATGATGGTAGTGGGAGGGGCCTTGTCCCATCGTCTTTTGCCCTTTCTGGAATATTACAGCAGACCTACTCCATGGTCTAGCCTGGGCTCTGAGGATGCTGCTGGGCTTAGCCTCTGAGCTGTCTCCTCCCTTGGTTTGAGTCACAGCTCTCTACCTTTCTCTCCAGCTACTTGTCCTTCCTTCCTTCTCCCTCCTTCCTCCCTCCACAACCACTGCTTGTGCCTGGAAAAGCCGCAGATCCCATGGGCCCCGGGTGGGGGAAGGGCCCGCAGAGTGGTCTTGGAGTGAGAGTCTTGGAAACCCTGCATGATGGATTGAAGGAGACGAGACCATTCCCAGCTGACAGCCGGCGTGCCGCAGCAGTGACAGGCAGCGATGTTTGTGCTCTGAACCCGCAATCTCAGTTAATGGGGAAGATTGAGGGATTCAGAATGAGACACGGTGTGGGCCAGCACCGCAGGCAGAGATGAGGCTGGCAGAGCGCAGCCCAGCCCTGAGGCTTCCTGAGGGAGGGGCTGACGACCAGGCCTTCCCTGTCCCTGGGCAGATGGAGAATGCCCTGGGCTCCCTGAGAGCCAGGCTGGCCTGTAGGCTCTCAACTGCCCTTTGATTCCCCATGTCAGGGGGTCAGGTGGGAGCCTAAGAGAGCAGGAAGACAGGCTCCTCATAGACACTTGGTGCCCCACAGGGGCTGTCCTGCAACGCCCCCAAGGAGCTAAGCAGAAAGGACTCCTAGCGCTCTATTCTTGTCCTCTCTCAAGGGAACTTCAAATGTGCTTCTGGGACAGCCGGAGGAGGGGTCAGAGAACAAGAATCAAAAGCTTAGAGAGGAGCTGCTCATAAACAACCCCATCACTCCCTCCTGGGTTGTGAAGTGATGCTGTCCAGGAACTGAAATCCTCACTACCACTTCCTTACCTGTGTGACTCTGTGACCAACTCCATGCCTCTGGGTCTCTGTCTTTTCATCTGTAAATGCTGAAGGAAAAACAAACACAGAACAACAACAACAAAAAACCCCTCCACTTCCTGGACTGTATTAGAGGCAAAGAGAAGTTGGGAAGCGACCCTTCCAGCACGGTCAACAAGCTCCCAGTGATGCTGATGCTGCAGGTCTAGGGATGCCAGGTTTAGTAACAAAGGTACAGAAGGTGAGATCAGGTGCCTGCTCATAGTGAACACCTGCACAGTAGCTTGGTTGTTATGGTCACCACCATCATTATCAATCCCACATAGATGAGACTCCCGACCCCAGCCCACTCTCTCCTTCAAAACTTCCCCCATTCAAAGTTCACTTTGAATGGACACAAATAGCAGATGAACGCGAAGTGGGGTTCCTTCCAAGCTTCACCCCTAGGACTGGTCCCATGGCCAACTTGTCTACTAAGCATCTTTAGAGATAGCCCTTGGACACAGTGACTCCATGGAGTAGATAGGGTCGGCAGCCATTATCTCATAGGAGAATGTTCTCAAACTCATGATTCTTCCTGCCTCAGGCTCCAGAGTATTGGGATTGCCAGCCTGTATCACCATGTTGGACTCCCTAGCTTTCCAAGAGGAAACATTACTTAAGGTGCTGGGTCTGCAATGGTAGGTCATGGGTCACCTGTAAGAGACGAGGGTAGCATGCTTGTTTCAGCATTGTGACTGAGACAGGCAGGAAACTGTCACTCGTGAATGGCATGGGATGAAGGCAGACATACCTTGAATATCTACATGAATGGGCTGTGTGTATTGACACATGTGTGTATGTTTATGGGCACATGTGTTTGTGCATACATATGTGTGCATGATGATTGTGACTCTTCAGAAAGATTCTCATTATTTTAGCATGGTCCTCTGCAAGACCTTTTTATCAATCCACTAGTTCTCCCACTCTTAGCTTCATACAGTCCTTCCGCAGACTAAGTCACTGTATGATAAATTATCATACAGTTAAATGCCGTAGTGCCATCAGAGCATGTCATGGGGTCACTTCACTACCTGTCATTTTATGAGGTCAGAAGCCCATGAGATCTCTAGGAACCATGTCTTCTGGTCTCAAGGACATCAATACCTGCTCCTGTGCTTGCCAGGACACTGAGAGTGCTCTCCGGGCTCTCAGCCTTCACCCTCCAGCCAAACCTACCTCTGTTTCTACATACAGCCTATTTCATCTGTCACTGTGGTGCCTCCAGCCTCTGCAGGCCATAATTCTCTTGCTGCTTTTACACATGAGGCATTCACGAGTCCATCTGAGGGTGTCCAGGGGCATATGTGTGCACAGGTGCACATGTTATCCTGGGATGTGGGATGGTGTTCTCTTGGATTTGAGGTTTGGGTGATTTGGAGTCTCTCTGAGGGAGCTATGAATATCTCTAAGTGTGTGGCTATGTCTGAGCTTGGTGGAGCCTGGCCCCAGTCCCAGCCTGCCCTGGAAGCCCCCTGCGTTGTCCTGCCAGTAATTACAGCAGATAAACTGCTCCAGTTGAGGCTGCTGTCCCCGGCTGGCTGCCAGCCGTGGGGCCCTGGGCTGCGCCGTGGGAGTCCATTCATTTTAATAAGAGGTACACCCTGTGTTATTAAGAAGAGTGTTTATTACTGTCGCCACGCACTGACAGCAACTTCCATCATCGTTAAACGGCAGATGGGGGGAGGGCAGGGGGGCTGCGCACTACAGCTTTTCAGGAGCGCAGGCCCAGCTGGTGCGGTGCAAGAGGAAGGGTCTCCCTCTTCATTCTCTTACCCCAGGACTACATGGCAAAACCCCTTTCTAGGCAGGAATAGAATTTTTGGAGCCTGGACCTGCATGCAGGGTTGGGGGCCAGGAGATAACGGATGCTGGGATGGACTCTGCTTAGTATCTACCCAGTGGTCCAGGATGTGAAAGAGGCCTCTGGGTTAGAGCTTGCTTGCTCCAGGGTTTGGCAGGGGTGGCCTTGTGGCCCACATGCCTGATGCTTCCTGGTTTCACCAGTGGGAGGCCACACTTGGTTCCACCTGAAATGCCCTGCCCCAGGAATTGCCTGATTGCTCCTCAGAATCCTACAGCTTCACCTGAGTCTAGATTGGCTGCACATCCACCCCAGCCTGCTTCTGCTTACTCCCATCCATCCTTAGTTGAAGGTCCACAGCTCTCTGTTTCAGTCTGTCTAGACACTGGGTATGGACAAGGGTTCCATGCAATAGTAAGTATCTCCCTGGAGTATAGAGCAAAGGTGTCCAGGCTTCTCACTTCTTGGAGTCTTATAATTGTTTTTCATGACGCCCCAAGTCTAAAAAAACATTGGAAGTTATTTGTTTACATGACTATTCCCACTCAATGTAAGTGTGCACATCTGAACAGCTAAATTTGAACACGTCTTTTGTGGGGCGCTAACTCTGTAAAGCGCTCTCTGTACAAGCACGAGAACCTAAGCTCCATCTCCAGAACTCACATAAAAAAGCCAGGTGTAGTAGCAAGTGTTTGTAACCCCAGTGCTGAGGGTGAAGAGATGGTAGATTCCTGGCTGGCCAGCCAGCCTAGCCTACCTGGTGGGTGGCAGGCCAGTGAGAGACCCTGTCTCAAAAGAAAAGGTGGAAGCAGCTGAAGAAGAATACAATAACACCCCAAAATGTTCTCTGCCCTACACACACACACACACACACACACACACACACACAGAGTCACCAACATATATGCATACATACATACATACATTATACATTACATACATACATACACATACACAGAGTCACCACACACACACACACACACACACACACACACACACACACACACACACACTCCCAAAACTGATATACATACATAAAAAATACTTGGTGGAGGGGCTGGAGAGATGGCTCAGCAGTCAAGAGCACTTCTTGCTACTGCAGAGAACCCAAGTTTGGTTCTCAGGATCCACATGGGGGGCTCATAAACGTCTGTAACTTTAGCTCCAGGGGACCTGACTCCCTTTTCTGCCCTTCAGAGACACCAAGCATACACATGGTATGCAAACATACAGGCGGGCAAGCACTCACACATACAAAAAAGTAAAAATAAAAGTAAATATGTAAAAAATACCTGGGCTGGGGAGATGGCCCGGTGTATAAGAGTGCTCGCTGCATACGCACAAGAACTAAGATCAAATCCTTAGCACCCAAGTTAAAAGCTCAGCGGGGTTGTATGTACCTGTCACCCCAGCACTGGGGGGAGGGGAGGGTGGGGCAGGAGGATCTCTAAGGAGCTTGCTGATCATCAGCATAGCACCAGGTTCAGTAAGGGACCTTGTCTAAAAGGGATAAGGTAAGACTGAAAGACCAGGACACCCAAATTTCTCCTCTGACCTGACCCCCGGCCACACGCACACATGCGTACACTCATGCACAAAGGAAAATATATTTTAATTTTATCCCTCATCCCAGCTTTGTACAGGTTGGGCGTTATGATAACATACTGGACCCTGCAGCTTCACAAGCCTTATATCGCGTTAGGTACTGTGCCTCTCCAACTTCGGTGACTGTGACAAATTGTGTGACGCAATCGATTTAAAAGGAGGAAGAGTTGATTTAGGCTCACAGGGTTGGAGGTTTCAGTCTACAGTCGGTGGACTCTGTCACTTCGGGCCTATGAAGAAACAGTAGCTATGGCAGAGGCATGTGCTTGGGATGTCTGCGAACATCAGTCTGGCTGGGAAGCAAAGAGAGGGAGGAGAGAGGTCTGTGGTGGCTCTTCTCGGATGTCAGCTTGACTTCATCTGGAATTAACTAGCTCTGCAGTGGCTTGGTACACCTGTGAGGGATTTTTTCTTAATTAAATCTTGATTGTTTCTTTCACAAAATATCACACTGGTTCACTATACTACTAACATTATGCTGATCGGACCAAGTGAGCAGGAGGTAGCAACCACTTTGGATTTGTTGGTAACAAATATGCACATCGGAGCATAAATAAATCCAACCAAAAATTCAAGGGCCTTTACCTCAGTGAAATTCTTAGCAGTCCAGTGGGGTGGGGCATGCAGAGATAGTCCTTCTAATATGAGTGATAAATTATTGTACTCGGCCCCTCCCACCACCAAGAAAGAAGCACAATATTTAGTGGGCCCATTTGGATTCTGGAGACAGCACATTCTTCCCTTGGGTGTGTTACTCCAGCCCATATGTCCAGCAAGTGACAGGGAAATCTGCTAGCTTAGAGTAGGGTCTGGAATAGGAGAAGGCTCTTCAATAGGGCCAGACTGCTGTGTGGGCCATATGATCCAACAGATCTGATGGTAATTAAGGTGTCGGTGGCAGTGGCATGCTATTTGGAGCCTTTGGCAGGCCTCTAAAGGTGAAACACAGAAGAGACATCTGGGATTTTGGAGCAAAACTTTACCATCATCTGCAGACAACTATTCTCCCTTTGAGAGACAACTCTTAGCCTGCTATTGGGTCTTAGTGCAAACTGAACATTTGTCAGTGGGCTACCAAGTTACCATGCAACCTGAGCTGCCCATCATGAGCTGGCCATTATCTGACATACCAAGTCATAAAGTAGGATGTGCACAGCAGCAATCCATTATCTTATGGAAGTGGTATATATGTGATTGGGCCCGAGCTGATTCACAGGCTCTGAAATCACAGGCAAGTTACATGAAGAACTTGCCCCAAATGCTTATGGTTTCTACTCCTGTGACAATACCATCTGCTGCCAAGCATGCGCCTAATAGCCTCATGGGGTTTGCTCTGTGATCTGCTGACTGAGAAAGAGAAGACTAGGGCATGATCTAATGATGGTTCTGTACATCATGCAAGCATCATCCAGAAGTGGACAGCTGCAGCATTTCAACCCCTTTCTGGAACAACCCTGAAAGACACCAGCAAAGGGGAATCTTTACCATGGGAAGAACTTCAGGCAGTACACATGATGTTACATTTTGTTTGGAAGGAGGAATGACCAGATGTGCAATTGTTTACTGATTCATGGGTTGTAGCCAATGGATTGGCTGGATGGTCAGGGACTTGGAAAAAGCATGATTGGAAATCTGGTGAGAAAGACATCTAGGGAAGAAGTATGGGGATAAATCTCTCCAAATGGGCAAAAATTGTGAAGATACTTGTGTCCCATGTAAATGCTCATCAAAGGTGACTTAAGCAGAGGAAGAGTTAAATAATCAAGTAGGTAGGATGTCCCGTTCTGTGGACAGTCTGCCTCTTTTCCCAGCTATTCCTGCCATTGCCCAGTGGGTCCACGAACAAAGTGGCTGTGGTGGCAGAGATGGGGGTTGTGCATGGGCTCAACAATATAGACTTCCACTCACCAAGGCTGACCTGGCTACAGCTGCCTCTGAGTGTCAGATCTGCCAACAGCAGAGATCAACACTGAGCCCCGGATATGGCACCATTCCCCTGGGTGACCAGCCAGCAATCTGGAGGCAGGCTGACTACATTAGACCACTTCCTCCACGGAAAGGGCAGTGCTTTGTCCTTACTGGAGTAGATACTTATTCCGGTTATAGATTTGCCTTTCCTGCACATAATGCTTCTGCCAAGACCACCATCTGTGGACTTGAAGAATGCTTCATCTACAGTCGTGGTATTCCACTCAGTATTGCTTCTGACCAAGGGACTCACTTCACAGCCAGAGAAGTGTGACAGTGGGCCCAGAATCATGGAATCCACAGGTTTTACCAATTTCCCCATCATCCTGAGGTAGCTGTCCTGGTAGAAAGATGGAATGGCCTTTTGGAAACACAGAGTAGCAGTTAGGTGGCAGTGACCCGGGAGGCTGGGCAGGGCTCTACAGAAGGTGGTCTACACTCTGATTCAGAAGTGCTCCAGCCCACAGACACAGCAACAACCCACTGAACTGGAAGCTCAGACTTCCCCCTGGCCACTTTGGGCTTCTGATGCCCTTAAGCCAACAGGTTAAGAAAGGAATAACAGTGTTAGGAGGGGTGACTGATCCAGATTACCAAAGGGAGATTGGATTGCTTCTCCACAGTGGAGGTGAGAGAGATCGTGTCTGGAATATTGGAGATGCATGTGTTAGGGCGTCTCTTGGTGCTACAGTGTCCTGTGATTAAAGTCAATGGAAAACTACAACAGCCTAATCCAGGCAGGGTGACAAAGGGCACAGACACATCAGGAATGAAGGTATGGGTCACCACTCCAGGGAGAGTCAAGACCTACTGAGGTGATTGCTGATGGTGGAGGAAATACAGAATGGACAGTAGAGTAAAGTAGTTATAAATACCAGCTAAGGCCATGTGGCCAGTGGCAGAGACAAGGATTATAATTGACATGAGTGTTTCTCTCCTATTTTGTTAGCAATATTTGTACAGATATTTGTTTTTTTTCCTCCTTGATTTCTTTAACATCAATTAAGAGAATGTCAATGGTTATCCTATTTAAGTTTGAAATATTAAAAGAAGGTCCCTCAAGGAACGTTGCCACCACGCTAAAATCTATAATGTGTTTGCAGTTGTATGAATGGGTAATTATATCATGTTAGGTGTAATTATGAGC
The DNA here is from genome assembly GCA_026225945.1 of Cricetomys ansorgei. NCBI lineage: Eukaryota > Metazoa > Chordata > Mammalia > Rodentia > Nesomyidae > Cricetomys > Cricetomys ansorgei. The sequence goes on from JAMJFZ010002869.1 coordinate 9,726,758, forward strand.
TAGTTAAATATGAGTTTGTGATTATAAGTGGGATTATTATATTATTTTAGGTGTAATTACGATCTTTTATTGTGTACATTTGAAAGTTAAGCATGACATAAGGAGATATGATTGTGTGTCCAGGTGGCAAGAGGCGGGCTTATGCTGGCTATTCTTGTTTGTCAACTGACTACATCTGGAATTGACTAAAACCCAAGCATCTGTTTACACCTGAGATGAAATTTTTCCTTAATTAAATCATTTAAAGTGGGAAAACCCACTTTGAATCCAGATCTTTTGAAGTGGGAAGATCCACCCTTAATCAGGGCCACAGCTTCTGCCACAGCCTATCTATAGGAAGAAGGGAGCTTGCTCTCTGCCTGCTTGCTCTTGCTCTGCAAGTCCTTTTTTTTTTTTTTTTACTGGCATTAGAGTCTACTTCTTCAGTATATTCTATCATATGCTGAAGACTAGCTAAGACTTTCAGCCTTGTAGACTTAACTACTAAATTCTTGAATCTTCCATTGGTAGACAGCCAATGTTGGACTATCTGGACCACAGCCTATAAGCCACTTAAATAAATCCGTATATATATTCTGTTCTAGAGAACTCTGACTAATACATGGTCCCAATACCCCCTTTAAAGGCATGTCACCAACAACCTACTTCCTTCCACTAAGCCCTACCTACCCCTCGCAGTAGCGTCACAGGGCTGGTGACCAAGCCTTCAACACCCGGCCTTAGGGAGGCATGTCAGACTCAAACCATAGAAGACTCTCATTCCCGGTTCTATATCCAAGTGTTTGGTTTCTAAATCAGCAACTATGGAAAACCCAGATTTCTAGAGATATGACATTGCTGAAAAGAATGTAGTAAGATTTCTTGTGTAAACTCTAAACTGAAACTAATAGTCTTTTGGTACAACTTAAAGACACAAAACCGAGTTTGAAGAGAGGCGCCCTGCATGACTAGATAATGTTGCTCTTAGGGCAGCAAGGTGTAAACTCAGAGTCCCCAGGCCAGGTGTAGAATGTCTCCTGAGGGGCCATTGTTCAAGAAGATCCCAGAGGCCCCCAAAGCAACACGGACTCTTGGCTTTCTGTTCAGCTACCCAAAATCCCTAGATGAAAAAGACCCTATTACTAAAGACCCCACACACATGGTTGCAAGATAAGAGAGAAATTGAGCGGGAGTTGAACTAGAAACCTCATACTTTCTTGCTAGCTTTCACAGTGCCGGGAGATACTATGCGGGTTGCTGGAGGAGAAAAGGCATGAATGATCATATCTAGCAGTGAACACCGTGAACCACAACACCAACCTGACAGACAAGTTGTATGCACACGTGTAGTAGTAGCATGGCTGTTATAATGGCAACCAACTGCTTTCTAGCTGGATTTGAGACTGACCCCACAAATGGGATCCTATGCCTGGAGCCGGAAGCCTGGTCAAAAACCCCTATGCCTGACAAACCAGATTACTAGTGTTGTTTAGCTAAGTAGACATAACATATGACTGCCTACTCATAGTGTTTCTCAACCTTCCTGATGCTGTGACTCTTTAATTCAGTTCCTCCTGTGGTGACCCCCCAACTATAAAATTTTCTTTGCTACTTAACTGTAATTTTGCTACTGTTACGAATCGTAATGTAAATATCTGGTATGCAGATCGTCTTAGGTGACCCCTGTGAAAGGGTCATTTGATCCTTTCTAAGAGTCACAGCCCACAGGTTGAGAACTGCTATCTTAGACAGAGGCTACTCTCAACCCCAGTCAGAGAGGCTTCCGTTTGCAGTAACTGGTGATCAGTACAGACTTGTGGCTGCTTAAGATATTTAGAACAAATGACAGATGAGGGCTCATCCATTTATACTACTCTCTTTAAAGCTCGGGGAACGTTGCAAAGAAGGGTATAGAAAGAATATAAGAGACAAGAAGGAGAAGGGCAGTGAAATCTCTCCCTCCAGACACAACACAGTCTAACCATCAGCTCATAGCAGCTGCTCTGGTGGGCCTGCACAAGACAGGTCTTCAACTGTCAGTCATCACAGGGGAGGGGCTCTGAGGATCTCTCTCTTACTGCTGAATATTAGCAACTGATAGGCTCTGGGAGATGGGGAGTCACCGCCTTCAGTTTCGTGCACAATGGTGAGCATGCCAGGCTCCAGTGGGTATTTCCATTCCTGTGGCCACATAGACAGCCCTGATCAAATGACCTGGATTTTCTGACCCTCCTGCTCCCATCCCCTCCAGTGGTAGGATTACAGGCATGTGTGCCTCCACCTGATTTATGTGCTGAATATCCGGGCCAGTGTTTCACACAGGCTAAGCAGGTGCTCTACCAACTGAGCTACATTCCAGCCCACAGATGTTTCTATCTACCACTAAAAGCCAACCTGACTGGGCAAGCTGATCCGGAATAGATAGACCCTGACTTTGAGGACTATTGATTTAGGCCTCAAGGAAACTGAATTTGTCCTTCTTATTAAGCTGCAACTTTGGCGCTAAACAGAGAGACAAATGCATGTTATTTCAGTAGACAATGCCACATATTTATGATCGATGAGATCGGTGCTCCCAGAGAACAGTCCAGCAGTGTGCTTATACAGTTCGTGGCTTACAGCTCACAGAGAGGCAGGTAGGGCTTGGGACCCAGCACTGTTCACACTAGCCAGACCTCCCTTTCCTGCCTTCTGAACCATGTGGAGGAAGCTTCTTTCCTCCTCCTCTTCCCCCTCCTCCTCCTCCTCTTCTTCCTCCTCTTCCTCCTCTTCCTCCTTCTCCTCCTTCATTTTGTTTTTTGAGACAGGGTTTCTCTGTTGTAACTCTGGCTCTCATGGAACTCACTCTAGACCAGGCTGGGCTCAGACTCACAGAGATGCTCCTGCCTCAGCCTCCCGAGTGCTGGGATTAAAGGCGTGTGCCATCACCACCCAGCATATTCCTGCTTCTTATTCAAACCCAAACCCAGAGTTTGGAGTCAGATAGAGGAATGTTGGTGAATAATACCACATTTTAAGTTCGTATCTCTTGATCTGTTGAGTCCTAGCTTGTTGAGCAAATACTTTCTTATCGGCAATCCCATGCCAGGCCCTGTTCTAAGGACTTTATCAACGTGGACTTTAATCATCCCGAACAATCTTACAAAACAGCGGTTGTTATTCTCGCTAAGGAGGGCTCATCATTGAATCACTGTAATCCTGCACGAAGCGTCTAGTGACTGACCATAAGACACTGCTCTTAACACTTCCTTCCTTCTGTCTTCCTTCCTTCCTTCCTTCCTTCCTTCCTTCCTTCCTTCCTTTTCCTTTCCCTTCCCTTCCCCTTCTTCCCTTCCCCTTCTTCCCTTCCCCTTCTTCCCCTTCCTTCCCTTCCTTCCTTCCTTCCTTCCTTCCTTCCTTTCTTTTCTTTTCTTTCTTTCTTTCTTTCTTTCTTTCTTTCTTTCTTTCTTTCTTTCTTTCTTTCTTTCTTTCTTTCTTTCTTTCTTTCTTCCTAACCAGGACCTTCATAGGAAACACATGACACGGAGCCCAAACTGGTTTCAAATTCACTATGTATGTAGCTAAGGATGGCCTTGGATTCTTAGTCTTCCCATCTCTACTTCTGAGTGTTTGAATTCTTGGTGTGTGCCACCATACTTGGTGTGTGAAAGAAACGTTTCTTTTTTCAGCGCTACGGATTTGAATCAGGCTTCCATGCGGGCACGGCTACCACCCCACCAACTGAGCTGTAGCCCCAGTCCACACCTGGCATTCTGACTACGTGTAGAATTGTTGATGCTTTTGATATGCATCGATATGGGTTGCATCATTGCAATGAGCTGGAATGAGGACTCCGAAGATTCTAAGCTCAGACTGAATAGGATCCGCCTATGAAGCTGTGTGCCTTTGTTTCAAGAAGCTCTGTGGTAGCCGGGTGTAGTGGCTCAAGACTCTAATCTCATCTCTTAAGAGGCAGAGGCAAGATGATTTCTGAGACTTCAAGACTATCTTGGGCTACAGAGTGGCTCCAAAGGAAACATAGGTGGCTGACTGCTTTACGTGTTGGGGAGGCCATGGGTTTGTGATTACCTGTAGCCTCAGAGAGCCAGAGCTTCGGTGGAGCTGCACAGTATCAAGAGAACTTTGTTTCTGTGTGGACCTGGGTACCCAGGGATGGATGGACCAGGGGCTCACTCTTCTCAGTTGGTAAATACACCCTTTAAAGTAGACTGTACACTAGAGTGTGGCTACCAATCCAGGGTGGGCCAGGCTCCAAGGCAATGGCAAACAGCAGTGGTTTGTTTGGACCCAACCTCCGTTCTTCCTTGTGCTGGGAACAGGTCTACATCTTCCTTGGGAAGCCACTCCTCTTTTCTTTCCATGAAAAGAGATGGTCATTTAGGAACGTCTGACTCCCATGGGTGGGTGTGTGAGGCCTGGCCGTTCAGAAACTGCATCTTCCACCCATGGAAACTGGTTCATAAGTAGGCATGTGACCCAAATCAGATCAAAAAGAGGCCTCTGTACTGGACAAGGGGAGATGGATTCTTGCTAGTTAAAAGTTTATTTATTATTATTATTATTATTATTATTATTATTATTATTATTATTATTATTATTATTTGTGTGAAAGAAAAAGAGAGAGAGAGAGAATAACTGGAGATGTGCATGCCATGGCTCACATGGGAAGGAAGTTAGAGGTCAACTTTGTGGAGTCAGTTTTGTCTTTCATGGGTTCTAGGGGTCAAGCTCAGGCATCAGACTTGAGTCTTCAGATATCAAGGCTTTCACCTCCTGAGCCATTCTGATGGCCATCTTCTTACCACTTTTGTTGACTTGATGGGACTTAGACTGGATTTACACTGGGTGTGTTGTCTGATAACAAGATCCACATAGACGAGCCAAGAAACAGGGGCAGGTTTCCCAAGAATACTAACATTTGGAAGCCATAATTCCTAAGTCTGGAATTTTAGTTTCATGAGCCAATACATACACTTAAATTGAGTCTTGGTTGTTTTTTTTTTTGTTTTGTTTTGTTTTGTTTTATGACTCTGGCTAGCACAGCAACTGGCAAAAGGGCCCCACATTCTCAGAGTACAGTGTCTCCCACATGAGAATGAGATTTCCCTATGCAGATCCTGAGAGCAGGAGGGCCTATGATGGTGGTGAGGAAAACCCACAGAGTTGGTCTCCCTAATTATGGGAAAGAGTGTCCTGAAGGGCCAGGGGCTGTGGCATTTCATCTATCTTGAGGGTGTCCTGGATCTTGTTCATAAGATAGAGGATTGGACAAAAGGGTCTCATTTCTGATACATAATCTTTCAACCAAAGTTTATAACTGGATGAGGTAGAGACAAAGATTCAGTAGAATGGCCTGGTAGAGAGACAGATCTGGAATAAGGTTCTTGCTCTCACTCGGTGTGTGTGTGTGTGTGTGTGTGTGTGTGTGTGTGTGTGTGTGGCCAGCTTTGCTGCCTGCTGAGCTTATCACAAGCCCAGATGCTCCATCCAGATAGACAGAGTAATGTGGAGATGTGGTGGCAGGAGGTGTGAAGGGTCTGAGTGGGACCTCCCAGAAGCCAAGTCCCACTTGCAGGCGCTTCTTCAAGAGTCACACTCTCTGTGGAGAAGGGAGGTGATATGAACGACAGATTTAGAAGGGCCTAAGATGGGGAGCATCCATGGAACATGGATTACAGAAAACCTACCCTGTCTGAAGACCTGGAAATCTGAATCTGATGGACTCAATGTGATCAAATAAAAGATACAGAACAGCAAATGCGATGTCATGAGCTATGAATCCCCATTAGTCTCCACTGAGCTAGACTTAAAAAGGTAAGGCCTTGGAAGCCAGCTGTTGTCTCAGAAGTGAATGCATTTCTGAATTATCGATTTATACCAGCTCAAATGTGCACTTCTGGATGGGGGACATGACTGCCCAAGCCAGAGTTTCCATTTCTTCTCAGATGGTCTGGAGCAGCCAGTGCTTTATCTAATCTGAGAAGCTTAGAAAAGGATTGCGTAGGTGCCGCACACCTATGACGTCATCCCCATCAGTGCCCTCTGTCTGGGCGGCCTGTTACTGTGTTACACGTGTTACTGTGTTACCATACCAGGTTCTCTCTAGAGAGCCTGAAAAGAACCAGGCATGGTGACCCTCCTGCCTGAAGCCCGCCTTGGAAAAGCTTCTGAGTGAGCTCCTCGGATAGCCCCACCCAGGAGGGACTCAGCCAGAGTCTGTTTGCTGGAGGCAGGTCTTCCTCTTCCTGTAATATGATAAGCCAGCATCTATATCCTGTTGCTGTGCCTCTTCTGCACTCCCTAGGGACACAGGGTGGGTGTGACATTGGGCCTTGTGTGGAGGCTGCCAGCTTTGGTAAGGTTGATTGGGACCCACATGTCAACTAGGGCCACTTCCTCATCACCGTAACTCTACGCCAAATAACAAGACCACCGAAATCTGCCCGTGCAGGCCTGGGGAGCACACTCCATTACTCTCTTTTATTCACCCGGGAGATTTATGTAGCCTATCTCCCTTTCCTTTGTCCACCTGCAAGGGCCTATAAGTCATGTCCCCAGGCTGACAGGTCACAGGGCCTATGCTGCTGCTCTGTCAGAGTGAGTGATGCCAGGGAGTGATTAAAAGAGAGGAAGGGTGAGAGGTCAGCAGCAGACGGCATGATGGGAGTTTGGAATGTAATTATCACTCCCGTGACATACTGCTGGCTTGTTCCCCCCTTCTCATAATAGACATACACACTTGGGTACAGCTCTCAGAGAGGAAGGGGTGCCCTGAAAGACCTGTGGAAGGAGGCTTTGTATAATGTGCCTCTCAGGTGAGTGTGGAGAACCAGACACCAAACCGTATCGTTAGCTCATGAGTGCCCTCCACACCCAGGAATTCTCCTTGGGACAGGGGAAGCGCTAGTTGCTGTCATTACTGGCCGTATCTCAGAGGGGTCTCTCAGGAAAGACATTGATGGGACAAGGTCATGCGGTGGGTAGGTGGGCTGGATGGGTTACATAGTCACAGACACCTTTCTCAGTTCCTATTGCAGCAGTGGCCTTGGACCAGCCATGACCTGCAGGCAAATGAGGTTGTATGAATGCTAAGCCTGGAAATCACAGGCCCTATAGGGTCCATTTTTGTTTTCTTAGAGTTCTGAACCACCAAGTAAGGAAGTCTGTGTTTTCCTCTTGGAGACATCAAGTGAAGAGAAAGGCCCAGGAGGTGACTGTAGGAGAGAGAGAGAGAGAGAGAGAGAGAAAGAGAGAGAAAGAGACAGAGAGAGACACACACAGAGACAGAGAGAGGGACAGAGAGAGACAGAGAGACAGACAGAGACAGAGAGATACAGAGAGGGACAGAGAGAGACAAAGAGAGAGAGAGAGAGAGAGAGATCAAGATGTCTCAGTGCTCCAGCATCTCTGCCTGAGGGTCAAGCGTGAGAAAAAGATAATTTTGGATTCTTCAACCCAAATTGCAGCTAGACTCAGAGCAGAGACGAGTGATCCCGCTGAGCCCTGCCCTGCTGAGTCTATGATCATAAAGTCATAAGCAATAACACGGTGGCTGTTTTCAGCCATGTTGTTTCACAACATTCTGCTACTGATCACTGTTCCCGGTGATCAGTCACAGCTCCTCCTTGAGTTCTTTTACTCAGTTTGAGATAGAAATCTTGAGGAGGCAAGGAACGGCATGGGGCTTATATGTTCAAGCAAAAGGAAAATCACACGCAGGAGAGAGTTTCTGGGCTTCTCTGGAGGAAAGCTTATATAGTATGAGGTGCTCGCTATCTGTCTTAACTGGGCCTTCTGTTGTGATAAACACCGTGCCCAAAAGAAACACGGGGAGAAAAAGGTCTATTTAATCTTACACTTCAAGGTAACAGTCTTATCACAGAGGGAAGTCAGCGCAGGAACTCAAGCAGGGCAGGAACATGGAGACAGGAACTGCAGCCAAGGCCATGGAGGAACACTGCTAACTGCCTTGCTTTCATAGCTTGCTTAGCCTGATTTCTTCTACACGCCAGGACCACCTGCACAGAAGGGGTGCTGCCCATAGGGAGCTGGGCCCCCCCCCCCATATCAATCACATATCAAGAAAAGACTTGTATGCGGGCCAATCTGATGGGGGCGTTTTCTCAACTGTGCTTCCCTCTATTACACAATCACTTTAGCTTGTGCCAAGGTGACGTAAGACTAGCCAGCACACTAGTGCAGTCCTTGAGCAGTCATAGCTGGAATTTCTATGAGTGCAGAGTCTGCAAGAGTTAAAGGAAACAGGTGGTACATGCAGTAAAGACATTTTACCTCAGTGTTTTATGCAGGAACAGATGACTCTTTTCAATTTAATTTTATCACCTGTGCACAGCTGCCCTTCGAATGGAATGCTTCTTATTGTCCCTCAGGGCAAAGTGAACTTTGGGAAGAAAGAGCTGGGAAGCGGCCAAACTTGAACCCAGGGAAGGGAGACCAGGAGGAGAGGACTTTGAGGCAGTCATGGCTTTTATAACTGCTATTGTCTCTATCCTCAGGAGCTGCCCCCCTTCGTGTGTGTGTGTGTGTGTGTGTGTGTGTGTGTTTCCCCACATGGAGGTGAGAGGCCTGTCTCTGCCTCCCCAGTGCTGAGATTAGAAATGTGGGTTCTGGGAGTACCGACTGAGAAGAACGGTATCCAGGGCAGGAAGCCCATGAGTTCACAGAACAAGGTAGTGGTGTGGCCAGGATGTGGACACAAGGCATTTGGATCTTGAACCTGTAGACTGGTGAAGTTGAGAGGATGGTGTTTTGTTGCTGACCAGAGGCCAGGGTGGCCTCTTTCTAAATGCCTTCAGAGGCACTACTGAGAGTTTTCCCTATGGTTCATGGCAACTCCAAAAAGTGAACACCTGCTCTCTCTCTCTCCCTTTCACAGCATCAGTGTAGAGGGCTGTGGGTGAGTGGGTTGGACAATCTGAATTTACATCTTAGATCTTCCCAGAATGGCTGTGCGGCCTTGGATAAATGTTTCAATCTCTTTGTCCATAAGATGAGATTAACTACAGCATTCATCACATTAAAATAGGTATGAGGGTCAAATAATCCAATGTACATAAAGAACATAAGGGCTGTAGAGATGGCCCCACGGGTTAACAGCATACTGATCTTGCAGAGGACCTAAGTTGGTTCCCAACACCAACGTTAGGTTACCCACAACTACCTATAACTCCAACTCCAGGGATTCTGACATCCGCTTCTGGCCTCAGTGAGCACCTGCGTGTGTGTGCACACACCTGTTCCCTACCCCCTACAAGCACACAGTTAAAAATAAAATAAAGCCAGGTGTAGCGGCACACACTTTTAATCCCAGCACTTGGGAGGCAGAGTTAGAAGATCTTTGTGATTTCTAGACCAGCCTATTCTACACAGAAAGTTGTAGTGAGACCCCCATCTCAAAAATAAATAAATTAAATAAACAAAATAAACAAATAAACAAAAAAAACCCAAAATAGTACAAAATAAGAAACGATTTCCTGTATTTGTAGGGCTTCTAATCATTGCTGAGTGAAAAAAAAAATGTAATGAAACACATAAAAAGCCACTTATGTAAAAGTAAAACCACATCTCAAAATGATAATATATATCTTATTTGAAATTTTGTTACATCTTATTTTTTATTTACCTTTAGTTGAGTGCACGTCTTCTGTGTCATGGCACACATATGGATGTCTGACATCTGGTAGGAGTTAGTTTTCTTATGGTGCCATGTGGGTTGCTGGGATCAAACTCACACCATCAGGCTAGGCAGCAGGTGCCTTTACCCACTGAGTCTCCGGTAATGCACATTTTCTTCTTCTTTTGTTCTACGAACAACAGAGACTTACTTTTCATGGTTTTAGAAGCTGAGAAGTCTGAGATTGGAGGCACTGGCTGGTGCAGCATCTGGTGAGGCTTGCCCTTTGCTTCAAGGCGGTTGTATTAGGCTTTGTTCTTGAGTGTATATTCTCTAGGACAGTGGTCCTCAATCTTCCGTAAGCTGTGACCCCTTAATACAGTTCCTCATGTGTGGTGTCTCCCAACCATAAAGTTATTTTGCTGATACTTCATAACTGTGATTTTGATACTGTTATGAGTTGTAAGTAAATACCTGATATGCAGATGGTCTTAGTCGACCCCTGTGAAAGAGCTATTCAACATTCAAAGGTGTCAACACCCCACAGGTTGAGAACTGCTACTCTAAGAACACACAAATATGTAGGTAGGTAGGTAGGTACATAGAAAAGGAACTGAAAAGTCACACACAACAAACGTGTGTAACCTGTGTGAGAGCAAAGGCAGCCTTAAGAGGAGGCTCACTGGGGGAGGTCAAATGTACATATGTGTAAAAGCCATAGGAAGATATCAGTGTGTATTCATCTGTACAGGTCAACGGACAAGTTGCAGGAGCTGATTCTCTTTTTCTACCTTGGGGGTCTTGGGGATCCATCTCAGGTCATCAGGCTTATTGACAAACTCCTTTAGCTGCTAAGCCATCTTCCAGGTTCCAAGCTCGGTCTTTTACGTGGGTGCTGGGCTGTGAACTCACGTCCCCATGCTTGCACAGCAAATGCTCTTATTTGCTGAGCCATATCCCCAGCCCTACAGATAAATATTAATATTAAGACAGAACAACCAATCAGAGAATATCCTTTTTGTGCTATAAACCTTAAGATTCAACAAACCTGATGTGTTAGTCTACACAGGCTGCCAGAGAAAATCGCTGTATACTGGGGGGCTTTGACAACTAACACTTTACCAAGTTTTAAAGGCTGAGTGGTTCAAGGTCAAGACTCCAGTAGACATAGTTCCAGACAAGGGCCATCTTCCTGGCCTACAAGTGACTGCTTTCTTTCTGTGTTCGCATTTAAGGGACACCTCCTTCTTTCTATAAGGATACTAATTGCCATAAGGGCCCTTAATTAATATGATAGGGCAAATAATAGTATGGGTGTCCATGTCCTCCAAAGTCCCCCTGAATACAGCTTCAGTTGGGTTTATTTAGGATTTGGGTTTGTGTTAGGTGATTTTTGAAAAGGGTTCAAGGAAACTTTGCTCTAAGTTGTGTGCTATTAGGAAGTGGCTAATTCTCTAATGATGTATATAATCAATTTTAAGAATAGATTGACTTAAGTTAAAGCTACAATTGAACAAGCAGCCATTATCCCACTAGCTAGTTGTGCTAAGAGCAATATTTTTGTGATCATGAAGATACTTGAGCCATCATGGTTATGGAGTGGCTTTGTCTGATCCTTGAGAAATTATTCACATTGAAGTCTTTGTGAGTGTCAGAGCCCTCATGATGTCAGAGGCTACTTTTTGTTTCTCATACATCTTTGGTTTCTTCTTTGAAACCAAACCAGGTATTTGTAAGCCCTTGTCAGCGAGAAGAAAGGAATTGTTCTGTTCTGGTTCAGGATAGATGACAGGAGCCAAAGTACCTTCTCTTCCTTCTTTCTCTGCTCAGCCTAGCCCTGCCCCCAACACTCCAGGGCAGCAGAATACTCAAAAGGCAAACATCTGTGTACCCAGAAGATGGGCCAAGTCAGAGCTGGTGGGTGTTTGGAGTTTGGAGGTAGAAAGAGAATTCTTCCTAGTGAGAGGATGGGAATCCTATTCCCAGCGTAGTGTGGGCCTAACTCAAGGTGGGAGGTAGTGAAGAGGGCTCCCTTAGAGCGACATGGCCATGGTATCAACGCATGTTGATGCTATAGAGGCCACCTGGAACAAGAAGGGGGTTAGGGGTTAGTTTCATTACTGAACTTCTTCTTAAATGGGAGCTGCTTAGAAGCCTGGCAAATAACCGTGACATGAATGGGACTGTTGAAGACGAGTCAGGTGAGATGGCTGCCTTCTTCTCTGAAACCCTTAGGTCACTGCAGGTCACATGGCACGAACCCCGAATCTCACACAATACTTCACTTTCCAGAAGTCGAGGAAAGGGCAATTTTTCCATCTAAGATGCTCACTCCTTTTTCCACCAACCCCCTAGTCCTGGTATTCAGTGGTTTTCTGGACTTTGCTTAAATCTTGTGCAGGTCTCCAGATAAGATCTCTTCCAAAAGCGTCCATTTGACACTGGGCAGTTGGGTATATCATAATCTATAGTGCGCAACAAGGACAGGTGCTGGATATGGCTCTCGTGGGCTCCTATCAGCTTATAAGAGGAACAGTCCTCATCTTTTCCCAACTCTGTGGGCAGTAACAGCATATTGGTACCAGGGAATAGCCATGGTGGGAGAATCCACACCACAGAAATGGGCAAATGTTGTACTTAGGGTTTCCTGCAACCCTCCTGAAGAGCCAGTTAAATGCTGGCCAGCACACACTTTTGAGAGAGAGAGAGAGGGATTGACTTATCTGCCCTCCCAAATTTTGTAAAGCAAGACTCTCATCCATCTTGTTCACCACTCAGGAATTAATATTTGCCTAAAATAAGAGAGTTTCTTTGGTACCAGCAAAGCTTGGACCAAGCTAAGTGTGTGCCCTTCCATGACTGGTGTAGGTTTATGCTCTTATGCTCTGAGGGTTTGGGATGCCCATGGAGGTACCTACCCTTGGTTTTTGGTACTTCTGCATCCTAGAACCATAAAGGTAGTATAGCTGCTTATCTCTGCTGGTACATGAGAAACATTAGCTCATTTCACTCCTCCTTCCCTGAGTTAGACTCAACTACCGTTTCCTCTCTGACTACTCCTCTACAGAGCTCTTAGCTCAGCTGAGTGGAGACTGAAGAGCATGAGGGGGCAGCTTTGGAATGACCATGATCCATTTATCTCTGGATGGATAGGACTACACTTTCAGCCATCATGGGAGAAGCAAGAGGGACAGGGTATAGAGGAAGGGTAAACTGCGCAGACAAGTCACACACCGTTATGTCTAGGGTAACTTCAGAAATGAGAGGCTGAGTTGTGCAGAATGGAGGGACTACCAGGTAGCCTGCTCACCCCTTCTCAATTCTACACCCCACTAACCTAAAGGAGAGGAGACTATTCCAATCCTAGGCCCAAGTCAGGAACCACTCAGCCAGGCTGGCTGCTCTTTGCCTGAAGTCTACCCAGAGACACATATTCCTCATACCTGATTTTCTAGATTCTTTTGCGTTCTCCTGGCTGGATTTTGCTTATGGCAAATTCAGGTTTTCTTTCAACCAGAATGTTTACCTACAAGCATCTCCTTGCCAGGAAGGGCAGGAGGGTATATTCTACATCTTCATCCTTTGATGTCTTGGAATGCATATGTAAAACATCTTGGTCTGCACCCCTAAGAGTTGTGCATTGCAAAGAGACAGTAAAAGAAACAAAAGCAAAGCTATCTGCCAGTATGTCCGCTTTTGGCTGGTGCAGGGGAACTAGAGTCAGTGGCTGATGGGAACTGAGAGTGCTCAGAGAAAGCAAGAGAGAGCAGGTGGAAGAGATAGAGAAGGAAAATGAGCTGAGGCCTCCAGAGGAGGACAAGGACTCTTGGGCCGGAGAAAGGTGTTGGGTATTGAGGAAGTGCTGTCCGTGAATGGGTGCTGGGGAGCCCGACTGGTGCATGGGTGGATGGGTGCGGTTGCTGCCTGCACTGACCAGACGCTGGGGAGGAGGCGGGCGCAGAGCTGGGGAGGAGGGGAAGACAGCGTGACTGTGTCTGATCTACAGTGACGAGTACCAATGTTAACTGTCACCTCTCATCTCCAAACTAAATCACACCTGGAATTGGAACCACCGAGGAGCTGATAGAGTCAGCCTCGCAGAGGCGACAAGTCAATCAGCGCCGAGATGCGCGCTAGGAGACAGGCTCCACCAGGCCGGGCGCCTTCATTCATTCTGGGATTTACACTTGTCAAGCAGCCGCCTGGGGGTGGGCAGGAGGAGGGGTGGGCAGGAGGCTGGTCTCACTTCAGCTCCACTTAAAATGAGATGACTGGCGGCTTTCCCCCAGGGTCCTCGCAGGCTGGGTCCCCTTACTCTGGATGGGGAAGGATTGGCAGGCTCAGAGTAAGCTGTGTGGGGTGCTCGAGCAGCCCGCCTCATGGAGCACGGAGCAGCCCTCCACATGTTTGGCAAACTACTAGTTCAAAAAGTATTCTATCCAGGGCAATGGATCGTGATTTTTGGGAGGGAGCCCTGAGGCTTGATGGTGGATGGATTTATATGTACTTCTTTGGAGGACTTTGGAAGGACTTCCTTCCATTTGTTCTTTTGCTCATTCAACAAATGCTATCCAGTTGTACTCTATGTTGGGGTGAAGATTCAGCAGCACAGAACGTCCACATTCTGAAAAGGAGGAGGACGGAAAGTGTTAGAGGGGCTGAGGATATAGCTTCGTTGATAGAGTACTTGCCTAGCATGCAGCCCTAGGATCAGCTTCCAGCACTTTGGAAGTTCAAGGTCACCCAGGACTACACAGTGAGACTCTACCTAAAAATAGTGTTTAAAAAAAAAATCTCAAATTAGTGTCTACTAAAGCCTCTGAATTACTGAATGAATCCATAGCCCACCTCCCCCATGGCTGACTACACCAGTTATATAGTCCCTCTCCTTCACATTTATAAAAGAAAGGGCTCTGCATCTATAAACATAACTGGTAACTGTGCTCTTTTTTTGTTGTTGTTTTTTGTTTTTGTCATCGTGAATGCAGTAAAACTTCATCACAGAAAGTCTGGAGCAACACACAGAGAGAAAGTCACCCGCATACCACATTAGCATTTGATGGGCTCCCTTGCGGCCTTCTCTATCTTTTCCTAAAAAAAAAAATCTTTGTTGTTGTTTTGTTTCATTTTGAGACAGATTCTCACTATGTAACTCAGGCTGACTCTGAATTCATGATCCTCCTACCTCGGTCTTCCAAGTACTGGAATTACAGATGTGAACCTCTGCGCCCATCTCTTTTTGCTTTATCTTTTACATATGATTTCTCAAAAATCCCTTAACTGAGGGCCCTGTGCTGTGCCGATGGATGTGGAGGTAGGGTAAAAGCTTCATTTTCTCCTCTAACCCCAATTCAGGCTGGTCCCTGAGGACAAGACTTCATTCTGCCTGGTGCCCAGCACAAAACGGTGATACCGGCACTGGGCAGGCTGATCTCTTAATCCAGATTGGTGTAGTCATTTGAAACTGAAAGTAGCTCTTTTTATGTTGCCTGCTTCTCCGCATTAACTTCTCTTTGATGTAATTTTTGCTTCCGATGCTCTCTCCCTTCATGGGTTAGATTAGTGTGAAATTGGCCTGGCTTCTCTAGAGACTGCAGTGTTAAGCTTCAAATATTTGGTCCTTATTGAAAATCCTTAACCCACATCAAGGGAGAAGAGTAGCTGTGTTACTCAGGAGCAAGTGTGTATGTGTGTGTGTGTGTGCGCACGTGCGCACGCGTGTGTGTGTGTGTGTGTGTGTGTGTGTGTGCCTGCGAGCACAAGTGTACAGGATTTGGCAGGGTAAGAAGGAAAGAAGTGTATGTTGGTGAGGGAGAAATGGGGAAGTGAAGACTTTCTCTATTTATTGACTTCCCAGACACGGTAATAATGAGTCTTAAGGAACTTGGAAACGTCAAAGGGAAGAAAGCCTGATTCCTGGGGTGGATCTCTAGCTGGAACTGTCCATCAGTACTGGTGCTGAAGGGAAGTAAGAACAGTTGTCTGGACTCAGGGAAAGTGTAAGAAGGCATCTTACTGGTGGTACCCGTGGAATTAAAGCTGCCCTAGCGAATGTGCCACCTGGTTCAGAGAGGAACTTTGAAGCACATGGTTGTCAGCATTCTAAAAAGACTACCACTAGTGGGTCCTGACAATACTCCTACCCTGTTTTTTTTTTTTTTTTTTTGTTACTGGGTCACAAAGAGAAGTGGCAACTCAAACTCGGGTCATACTGCTGGCTGGAGGTACTCAACTCCAGGAGAGATTCCTCTAAGTACAAGGCTCAAGAGAAGGTCCCCAACTTTTAAGGAGGAACTGGGGAGCTTCCTGTAGTAAGTGATTCAGACAAGCCCAGAAGGGAGAGATCTCCAGGAAAAAAGCTTATGTCCCCTGCCCCTAATCCAGGTGGACACCTGAGAACAGTACTGGAAGACCAAAACAAGATCAGTCTTGACCCCTGCATAGCTACCCAGAATGGAAGTAATCATGACAAGGGTGTTCTGGGGGTGAATTTGAAGACTCTCCATTTCAAAGCAGATGAACTCCATATATTTCGCTTTTGCTATCAACCAACCAACAAGTACTTTATTTACTTTATTTATTTATTACTTTATTTACTTTCTCTGCTCCACTAACCCTGGCCTTCCGTTGTGTGTCTGGCTTTCTTCTTGGTTTATGTTCTTCCCCATAACACTTATTTCCCTGAGCTCAGTCTCTGTGACCTTTCCCTCACTCCCATTGGATCCTCCCACTCCCTTCCGCTCTCACATCCTCACATCTGTTCTTGCGTCCTCCCCCACTTTGCCTACAGTGCCCACTCCATGTCAGACCAAACCTCAGGGAAGAGTGTTGGCCCAACTTTGGCTCAGCCTTGTGCCTCCCTGTGCTTGGGCCCTCCTCTCCCCTTCTGGAGTCCGCAAATCACTCCTTCCAGTGTCAGCGGGCAAATTGGTTTATCCTCCCCCCAACCCGGCTTTCATTACCTTGCCGAAATGAAGCGATATCTCCTCACGGAGGCTTCCAGTCCGTGCCGCCGCTGGCATAATAAATGAAGACAAAGTGCCGGCGGCAGAGACCATCTCCCCTCCGCACCACCAGCCGCTGCCAGCTTCATTATTCGCTTAAGTTGCCGGAGAGAATTACTTAACCCTGACCCGTGTATTAGGGGCCTGTATTAATGCCACGACAGGCGCCTCTTACGGCAGAGAACAATTTATTAGCACCGAAACAGGCTGCTTTTCTCTGTCATTTTTCCAATCTGAGCTTTGAACACACATCATTAAACTTGTCTGACTCTCTCCCCTTCTCCATCATTCCTTTCATTTTTTTTTAAACAGAAAGCACCGTAGAGAATGGAGATTGTTCTGAAAATCTCCAAGCACCCCTCCCTCTCTTCCCTCTCCCCCTTTTCTTTTCTTCTTTTCCTCTCTCTTGTTTTATTCCGTGAGCTCTTTCTCCGTCTGATTCCTTGTCCTGTCTTTAGGGTCAGAATGTGTGGAACAGGGACTTGGGTTTCCAGAAGGGAATGGAGCTGTCATTTGGGTGCGGGGTCTGGGGGATAGGAAAGCCATAGTCCCACCCGAGCCATGTATTAGCTGTCTCTCCTTTAGGTGCCTCTGTCTGGGCTCTTTTTGTGCCTTCAGCAAAGCACCCACTTCGAAATCAGGCTTGGGATGGATCCTGAAGACCAAAGGAGCTGGGAGTGAGGAAAAGCTGGGTGAGCTTCCTATTTCCCACGGGGAACTTAGCACGCAAGGATTGGAAGTGTGCAGAAGCACCTAGAGATGACCATGCTGGGCCTGAATACCTGAGCCAGATGCAAAGGTTGGCCTGGGGATCTGGCCATGAGCCATGCTCTCTCAGACCAGGGCACTGCAGTGTCAGTCTCTAGTGGAGGGTAGAGATAGTGGGGCTGAGAAGAAGGATAAATGAGAATATTCGAGCCATCGTAGACAGCAGAGTTTGACTCCAATAGGCTCTCTGAGCTGGGCAAGAAATATATTCCCACTTCTCCTTCTAAGGATCTTAGTTAGGTATTTATCCACAAATTCCTGCCCACCCTACACTAGTTGGAGGGGGGGGGGTCAACTCTCACATATTTCTCCCATGAGCTGTGTGTGTGTGTGTGTGTGTGTGTGTGTGTGTGTGTGTGTGTGTAGGGGGTGCTGCTGCTAAGCACCATTCCCTTGGAGAAAGTCTCAGGGCCAAACTGGAGAGGTAAGTCCTCTGATTGAAGCATGAATGGTTAGGATGGGTTCACATGACACTGACCAGCACAATTATGCAATGGGTGAAATCAGAGGTGGTTCAGAAGGACCACACCCATCCTTGAATCACCTCCTTACCTCTCCAGCTGCCCACCACCTCTCAGCATCCTCTCTTTCCGGTCCCCAGCATCCAGTGCTTCTGGCAGGTCTCAGCTGTACGGCCCCAGCCTGACCACGGACAGAATTTCAAGTCAGGAGAGGCCATGAACAATCGAGGCAGGATGGAAGTAGTAAGCAGGAACCTATGAGAGCTGTCAAATCACAGCACAAACACAATCACATCATTAAAAAGCGCATGAGTCAGCCGAGCACACTGTGGGAGAACAGACTGTAGACTTCCAGTTCAGTGTCTGGGTGGGATTTCTACAGCGGAAACTTCTTTGAAGTTTCATTCACTTTTGTGTGTCTCTTTCTGTGTGTGTTCTTCATAACACTAGTTGATGGTTTGGGGGCATTGTACTGTGAACCCAGGGAGAGGAGTGGAGAAGGAGTGAAGAGCTAAGAGCTCACCTAAGTAGCCCAGTGGCTTTCCCCCAACCCAGTCCTCCCCAGATTCCCTGGGCCTACAGATCCCTGCAACCCTCCCTCTCGCTTAGCTCAATGGCTCCCGAAGAAGACTTCTCTAATCACCTCTGCTTCCCGCATTAATGAGCCTCTCATCTCACTGATGGCAATCAGGATATTTGCTTATGAAAGGGACACGGTTAATAACACGGTTGCTCCCCCCACCTCCTTCCTTCCTCTCTTCCCTCCTCCCTTTCCCTCACCCTCCACACAATTCTCTCAATTAACGATAGGCAGAAATTAATTTTTCCCCTCGATCGAAACAATTGCTGGGAAGCGGATTGCCAGCGTGGCTTCAGATAGGGACTGCTCCCAGCAGAGTGCAGAGAAAGGAAGGGAGATGCGGGCGATAAGCAGGCTCTATCTGCAGGCACAGGACAGAGTAATACAAATGTTATCCTTAGAAATGTACTTAAAGAGGATATGTTTATAATTCGGAGGGGATTTTTCAGGGCCTCTCCTGCCCTCCCTCCCTCCCCAGGGCACACTGCTTCACTCACTTCTGCATGGCAGAGCCCAGGGTTTGCTGGGAAGTGGTCCTGCTGCCTCAGTGAGGGAGTGGCCCAGGGTGAGGAGTGGGATCAAGTTACTCTGGGTCCTGACCATGGACCAAGGGCCTGAGACTCCTCTGGCAGTCTACACTTGCTCTAACTGTTGTGTGGGTTTCTAGCGAGAGTCTAATTATCTGCCACCTGTACCATCCCTACTGAACCTGCCTGTGTGCTTGATGTACTCCTTCCCAGCCAGGTCTCTGACCAGGTCAGGAGGCAGAGGCCTATGCTGAAGTTCACATCCTAGTGAAATGTCTTTAAGAACCAAACCACCGCAGCTGAAGAACCTAGAAGCTCTGAGAGCTTCAAAAGTTACTTTCTCTGTGGCTTCATTTCCTCACCAGCAACACAGGGGCAAACCTTGGGTTATAATGAAGATTAAATGAGGAATGTTTTGCTTTGTGAAATGTCTGAGTTTGAAGTTTTATTTGGTTCTTGGTTCTGAGAGTCAAGGTCAAGGTCCCTCAGTCACATTGGTTTGGACCTTTGGCAGGAAGACTTGTTAGAGTGAACCATTAGAGGACTTTCAATATCCAACCCATGACCATTGGTGAGGACATGGCATGGAGCAAGTGCTATTTAAATGTTTGGTACAGGAAAAGAAAACCCTCCACAGTCAGGAACTTGTGGATAAGTTCAGTTTATCAGTTCTCCAGGTCCTGCTCCTATGAAGGATGTGGGCACTTCAAAGGTCTTGTACTTGTGTGCTTGGAGTTGTAAACAGCCGTGAAATGTTTGGAATTCACATCTTATGAAAAGTGCTGTGGGGTTGCCATGGGAGAAAGTGGAGAAATTCAACCAGGACAATCAAGTCTGGCTTCACAGAGGAGGTGGCCCCTCAGTGGGACTTTTTTTTTTTTTTTTTTATAAAGATGTATTTTAATTTTATGTGTACCAGTGTTTTGCTTGCACGTACGCAAATACCCGCTGTGGGTGTGCATGTCTGGTGCCTGTGGAGGCCAGAAGAGGGCGCCAGGTCCCCTGGAACTGGCGTTCAAACGTTGGCGAGCCACCGCATGGATGCTGATAGTCCAACCCGGGTCCTTTGAAAGTGCTCTTAATCGCTGAAACTTTGTCCAGCTCCATCAGTGGAACCCTGATGAACATGTTGAGTTTTGTTATAAAAGGCTGGTGCAGGCTACTGCTGGGTAGAAGGGGCAGGAAAACGAGGGGTCTAGTTGTAAAGCCAACAGGTCCCTGGAAAGCTGGAGAACTGGATGGACAGTCTTTTCTGTGGTCTCCATCTGTGTCTATCCACTCCCCCCACCAACACTCTCTCTCTCTCTGCCTGACTCCCTCCTTTCTCTCCACATCCAAGAAAGATTAACTTCTCTCAGTTCGAGAAGAAAGTTATCATTAGCTAAGAATTAAAAGAGTGATTAATGACGCCCCCCCTCCCCCGCCCCAGTCCTTATCTGGTGGCGGTGAGCTGGACAA
This sequence comes from Cricetomys ansorgei, assembly GCA_026225945.1. NCBI lineage: Eukaryota > Metazoa > Chordata > Mammalia > Rodentia > Nesomyidae > Cricetomys > Cricetomys ansorgei. Next base: position 9,747,169 of record JAMJFZ010002869.1, read on the forward strand.
TGGGGCGAGAGAGGAGGGGCCAGACCAGGAGAGGGAGAAAATGGAAAACAATAAATATTAAGTGCAAGAAGAAAGGGAGCGCCGCGGTTCCCACTTGTTACATTGAAGGCGCTTCTCCAGAGGGGGCAAGGCTCCAAATTGCTAATTAGCGCCTCTGAAAAGGCCTGGCTCTGATATGCGCCAGGCTGAAAGGCCGTTAATGAAGGCGCCGGGCCCGCTTCCCTTTGACGGGCCCGCAGCCCTCCTCCAGCCCGGGGCCGCGGAACAATGCGGCGGGGAGCGCTGGCTCCCCCAGGCCTCGCTGGGACGGCCCGGGCAGCGCGCGCGCAATGTGGAGGGGGAGATAAGGCCGAGCGCAGGGAAGAGCTCCCTCCCAGGGGCCCAGGGAAAATTTGCAGTTATTATGAAGGAGATGAGACAGATTAAAAGCCCTTGTGTTCGCCGCTTTGCCCCTTTATTTAGTGGCTTCATCTTGGAGATGAAAGAACTTGGAAATGACTTTCTCTGCGTTTGCGTTGCATGAAGCTTCATGGCACATTTCTTGACTTTATTCCTTCCTTTGTTTCTCTCTTTCTGTGCTTTTAACCCCTGAGTGGCTACTTACTCCCTGTGGCCGTGGGTACTTGGGGTGCGAAAGCAGAGGGGCCCACAGGTAGCCAGAACCCTGGAGGTCTTGTGCTTTCCTTTCCGATGGCCGCCGAAAGCTCCGAGGAGGCTTGGAGAGCAGCGCCCAAGGCTGGAACTTCTCTGGGCCCATCCTTAGTAGGTAACGCAGCACTAAGCAGAACTGCAGGACTCTAAGGTCAAGTTACCCGGTTACCAAGGCCTGGGAAGGTAGCCTTGGCCGGAGCCCTTAATTTATGTGTGCTTTACTTTCCTGTCTGTGAAATAGGCATAACAACAACATCACTATTCGAATGCCTACTTTATGAGTGGGGAAATGGATCCCGGTACTACCCCTACCATCAGGAGTTTGTTTTGAGTAGTGGTGTTATTATTATTTTTCTTTATTGTCTCCCTGTATGTAACCTTTCCCTGATGACTTTGGGCGTGGCTCCATGACCTACCTGTTTTAGCCAATGTGTCACTGACAGCCTCAAACCTGGTTGAGAAAGTGTTAAGTGCAGAGCATTTCTGCTTATCTCTAAGTGTCCTTAAGGTTGGAAGGACATGTAAGGTCTAGCCTCTGGTCGTGAATATGGCTGTATCAGCTTGCTGGAGGCATGTAGTAGACATAGAGTGAAAAGTCAAGTTGTCCTAGGCAGCGAAATCCTAGGATAATATACAGCCCTCATCTACCTGTATATGTATATGTATATGTATATGTATGTGTATGTGTATGTGTATGTGTATATGTACGTGTATGTGTATATGTATGTGTGTATGTATATGTGCATATATGTGTGTGTGCATATATATGTGTGTATGTGTATATATACACATATATGTGTGTATATGTGAATATATATGTATATGTATGTGTGTATACATATATATGTATATATTTGTGTATATATATATATATATATATATATATATATATATATCAGTCCAGCCATGATCAGCCCAGCCCAGATTGGCAGAGTGTTCCAGCTAGCATAGGGATCTGTGAGAGCTGCTGAATGAAAGTTGCTTTTAGTAACTAATTTTTTACATTTGTGTGTGTGTGTGTGTGTGTGTGGTGTGTGTGTGTGTGTGTGTGTGGTGTGTGTGTGTGTGGTGTGTGTGGTATGGTGTGTGTGTGTGGTGTGTGTGCGCATGTATGCGCACCTGTATGAGGGCACATGTGCCAAAATGCACGGGAAAGTCGAATAACCATCTGAGGGAATTGGCTTTCTCCTACTATGTGGGTCTCAGGAATCGAACCTATGTTCAATTCCAGGGTTGCCAGCAAGCGCCTCTCTCTGCTGAGCTACCTTGGCTATCTTGCAAGCCCAGTAACTAAATTTAAAAGCTTTTTTTTTTTACATTAGCACACAAAGTAATGAGTTTCACCATGGCCTCTTCATGCATACATGCCACTATACCTGTTCTCACTCATTTCCTTCTCCTAAGCAACTGCACTGATTTTCTTTTCTTTTACATTTTTATTTATTTTTGTCTGTGTGTGTGTGGAAGGGTGATAGCCTGTGTGTGTGGGTCAGAGGACAACATGTAAGTCAGTCCTCTTCTACCATGTGGGTCCCTGGGATAAATCCAGATGGTCGGGACAAGTACCTTCACCCACTGAGTCATTTCACCTGCCCAGAAATCATGCTTTGAGGCGACTTGATATGCAACATCAATGCGGTAACAGATTAAAGTGCAAACAGATGCTGAGAAACACAGTGTGGCTACGAGCCAAACCAAGTCGAAGCGGATGGTAACAACAGAACGTTGCCTTTGGAAGGCAAGGCAGTCGAGCTAGGAAAGATGGGCGGGAACGAACCGCCACAGCAGGTTGGAAAAGAGGGTGACCTGTACTATGTCAGGTGACATAACTGGTAGCACTGTTGCCTGGGGTAATTTGGAGATGAAAGCACTTAATGAACTTATGGGTGCATGTAATGAGTATCTCAGGTAGAATTCTGAAAGGGTCAGGTGCTCTTGACTGCTGAATTTGATCAAATACTGTGAGAAAGAGATGAGCCAGAGAAGGAAATAACTGGATAGCAGGATTTAGAGGGACTATTAAGGACCCAGAACTGGCTGGATTTAAAAAAAAAAAAAAAAAAGAAGAAGGATTATTTCTCATCTCCAGCTGCCTGAGCTGTGAAAGATGCTAAATGCAACGCAGGGCTTGAGACTCCTAGCTCTGGCTTTGGGCATCACTATGCCCCCAAACACTCCTTCAGTTATTGAAGGTTTGTTCTCAATGCAGAAACGTTCCAAGGTGGGGGCTGTGGGAAATGACTGGATCGTGAGGACACTGACTTCGTAGATTGATGGCTGGACTGATCCACTGCTGAGTTCATATTCTGACCAGACCACTGGGAAGTGATGGAAACCCAGGAGATGGGGCCTGCTTTAAGGGACTAGGCCCTGGGTGGCATGCCCTTGAAGACTGTCCTATCCCCAACCCCTTCCTCTCTTTGTGTCTGCTTCCTGACTGCTATAAGGTGAGGAGCCCTTGACATCACACTCATGTTGACTGATGCTCTGCTTCACCTCAAACCTGCAAACAGCAGAGCCAAGCAACCCCAAGGAAGCTGGGATTCAAGATAAAGCTTCCTTTAAAAAAAAAATCATTACTATGCATGTATTTGTGAATGTATGTGCGTGTGTATTCATGTGTGTGAATCAGGGTGTGTGCACTTCAGTGTATGTGTGAAGGTCAAAGGTCAACTTTTAAGTGCTGGCCCTCACTTTTCTATCTCTTGATATCTGGCCATGCTGACAGCTTCTGGAGATTCTCTTGTCTCTGCCAGTTGCAATTACAGATCCATCTGCTACTGCCTTCAGCTTCTATGTGTGTTCTGGGGATCCAAACCCAGATTCTTAGACTTGGGTACAGGCTAAATTTTCCTTTCTCTTATAAAAAAAACAAAAGACAAAAAATTGTATTTTTTTTTAATGTGTATGAGTGTTTGTATGTATGTCTGTGTCCCACATGTGTACCAGGGAGGTCAGAAGAGGGCATGGGATCTCCTAGAACCAGAGTTACAGAGGGCTGTGAGCCTCTGTGTGGGTGCTCTGGAAAAGCAGCCAGTGCTCTTAACCACTGAGCCATCTCTCCAGTCCCCAACCTTTCCTTTAGTTATCTTCCCTGGGGTGTTTCATCACAGTGATAGAAAGTTGGTCAACAGGGACATTAAAAGATGAACAATTACGGCTGCCATTGCCGTCCACGTCTCAGCTGAGATGTTAATAGATGTTAACAGAAAAACAATGCCAGGTACCACAAAAGTAACAGGAAAAAAAAAAAAATCCAATCGAGCCTCAATGTAGACACGACAGCTGAGATGAAAGAATGTACTGGATGGGACAGAGGGTGAAAAGGGTGGCTGGCTTCGAAGATAGCGACACAAGTTACCCAAAAGAAAAGGCCGAATATAAAAGAGAAAGGCAGAAAGGAAAAGAAATCAAGAACAGAGGGCAGAAAGAAGAAAGAAAAGGAAATGAAGGACTGGAGAGATGGCTCCGTGGTTAAGTGGTTAAGAGCACTGGCTGCTCTTGCAAACCTGAGTTTGATTCCCAGCACAGCAGCTGACTCACGGTTACCTGTAATTCCAGCTCCAGGGCGTCTGGCACGCTCCTCTGGAGCCTGTGGGCTCTTGCACATATGTCGAACACATGCATGCTCTCAGACCCACACCTGCACATAAAAAAATAAATATTTTTAAAAATATTAACAAAGAAGGGCTGAGCACAGCAGTGCACAACTTTAATCCCAACACTTGGAAGGCAGAGGCAGGTGGATCTCTGTGAGTTCGAGGCCAGCCTGGTCGATGGGTCTACAGAGTAAGTTGAAAGACAGCCAAGACTGCATAGAGAGACCCCGTTTAAATCCCCTCCCCACCCAGGAAGTCAAAACATAAAAAGAAAGGTTGAAAAAGAACTTAAAATAACCCAATCTATGTGTACAGATTTGACTTAAGATTGAGTTACATCACAATAAACCCATAACAATTTGAAAATATGAGTCTAAAGTACAACCAATATCTCTTTTAACCTGATGAACATCAAGGCTTATCTATCTTCCACTTTTGATTTATTTATTTATTTATTTATTTGTTTGTTTGTTTGTTTGTTTTTTAAAACAAAGTTTCTCTGCTATAACTCTGGCTGTCCTGGAACTCACTCTGTAGACCAGGCTGGCCTTGAACTCACAGAGATCTGCCTGCCTCTGCCTCCTGAGTGCTGGGATTAAAGGCGTGTGCCACTACAGCCTGGCAGTTTATCTTATCTCAAGCATGCTCAGAATACTTACTTGACCCTACAATCAGGCAAAACCATCCAACACAAAGCTCACTGTGCAATAAAGTGTTGAGTATCTCATGTTATTTATTGAATACTGTACTTAGAGTGAAAAGCAGAATGATTATATGCATACTTTTAAATGTCATTGTAAAATAAAAGAAATTGAAGATTGAGCCATTGTAAGTCAGGAGCTGTTTGTAATTTAAGTTCCAGAAGTAGATGAGAAACGGGAGGAGAAAAATACTTTAAGAAATCACTGCTAAAAGTTTTCTGAAGTCAAGAAAAATTAAAAATCCTTAGATTTAAGGAGCCCTATCACTTCAAACATGGTGAAAAGGACACCAAGGCATATTATAATCAGAATTTTAAAAAGCCAGCGATGAGGGCTGGAGAGATTGCTCAGTGGTTAAGAGCACTTGTTACTCTTGCAGAAGACCCAGTTCAGTTCCCAGCACCCTGTGGGGTTGGATCACAGTCATCTGTAACGCCAGTTCCAGGGAACCAAACCCTCTTCTGACTTCCACAGGCACCAGGCACTCATGTGGAACACGTACATTTGTGCAGGTGAACCACTCATACACATAACATAAATCTAAAAACACTTAAAAAAAGCCGGAGATAAAAAAGCAATCTTAACAGCAACACGAGAACAAAAACACACTATATACAAAGAAAGGCAAGAAAGACGGCAGATTGAGTCTGTGAGTGATGTAAGCCGGAAAACGGCGGAGCAACGCCTTTAAGAGAATGTATGGAAACATTGTCCCAGGATTCTCCACCAATCGAAGACATCTTCCAGAAATGAAAATATAGAGACTCTTTCAGAGAAATCGGGTCTGAACGAATCATCATGAACCTATCAGAACGACAGGAAATACTCAAGAAAATATTGCAGACAGGAACAACATTGTAGATCATATTTAAATCTACTTCAGGGAATAAAAAGCACCAAAAATGGAAATTGTAGGAGTACAAAATTATTTTATGTAAAATATTTAAGCAATAACATATAGCGACTAAAGGGGGGGAGCAATATCTTGTGGGAAATTCTGTCATGTGAAGAAATAAAGCGTATGCCAACTGATGGATCCGGGACACACCACTTAAAGACATGTATATATACCCGCCTGGGAAACACCAGCAGCAGCTGTAGAAGCTGCACAGTCCTCTCACCTCTTCATGAAATGGGCTGTAAAACATAGCTGATCTTGTCCCGAAAATAAATCCAAAGACTCCCATTCCGGAGGGATCTGTCCTGTACCCCTTACCAACCCTTACCAAGAAAAAGCGATGCCCTTGTCGCACAAGGTTGACAAGAAGAATCCAGACAACTACTGCTGAGTTACTGGTGTTTGTTACCATTTGATTATATCCCTTCAACTTCTGATCATACTTGCATGTGACCATCCATGAACACACATTTCCCTGGTCCTGTTTCTAAAATTCAATTTAATGTGTATGGATGTTCTGCCGGCACGTATGTCTGTGCACCACGTGCATGCAGTGCCTGAGGAGGTCAGACGAGGCCACAGAGCACCCTGGGACTAGAGTTACAAGACGGTTGTGAGCTGCCACTGTGTGGATGCCAGGAATTGAACCTGAGTCCTCTGCAAGAGCAATCAGTGCTCTTAACCACCAAGCCATCTTCCCAGCCCTTTCTCTGTTCCTGTAAGTCTTCATTTATATAGAATCTGGGTCATGAAAACCTGATTTAAAATAACTTCCCATATTTTTCTCCTGTCGTTCTATGTACTTGTTACATTTACGAAGCTCATAGGGACTTAAGGGGGAAAATCATTTATTTTGGCTCATGGTTTTAGTGGGTTTTGTCCACCGTGGTCAGTTCTGTTGTTTCTGGACCTGTGGTGACAGATCATCATGGTGGTGGGAGCATGTGGCAGACAATATTTACTTTTTGGTGAATAGGAAGTAGAGAATGAGGGTGCCAGGGACAAGATATCCTAAGAGCCCATCTTTAGTGACCTACTTCCTCCAGTGAGGACCTACCTCCTACAGTTTCCAGAACCTCTCAAGATCACATTGCCTGCTGGGGATTAAACAGACTTTCAACACAGGAGCCTGCTGGGACATTTCAGTTTTGAATCATAACACCTCCATCATAGCAGGAAGTGGTAGGACGCTGTGATAAGCTTCTTATACTAAGCATAAAGAAGAATAATATTACTTGAAGGCAGGCTAAATTAAAATGTGTATTCATCTTTTTTTTTTTTTATTTTTTTTCAAGTCAGTGTTTCTCTGTTGTAACTCTGAATTGCCTGGAACTCACTTTGTAGACCAGGCTGGCTTTGAACTCACAGAGATCCACTTGCCTCTGTGTCCCAAGAGCTGGGATTAATTGTGTGTGCCACCTCCCTGTATTTTAAATCTTAAAGCAACTGCTGAACATATAAAACAGATATATATATATATATATATATATATATATATATATATATATATATATATATATAAAATAAGCTAACAAAACTTATCTATTATGGGCTGGAGTGTCTTTCCTGTCCCCCAAATTAGTACATTGCAGCCCTAACTCTTAGTTTCATGTCTGTGTAAGGATCACTTGCAATCTAACTATATAATCTAGGAATATGATATTAGATTATAGGGTCATTTTGAGGACCAATGAAACATTCTTATTGATAAATAAAAGAGGTATGCTTTTCTTTGTATCATAGTATATGCCCAACAGTTGATAAAGCCATATCTATCTATCTATCATCTATCTATCATCTATCTATGTCTCTCTGTGTACTAGGCAAGATGCTAGCTAGACACATTCTCATTTTAAAGGCCTTATAACTTAAGTGGTTCAGTGTATGGTTCTAGGAGCTATTCTAGCTGGTTACAAAATAACCAGCTATATGTTTTAGGCAAGCTACTTAACTTGCCTTAGTGTTCTCACCTGTAAAATGGAGCTCTTAGGGCAGGTGAGATGGCTCAGCAGGTAAAGGTGCTTGCTGCTGAGGCTGTGGGCCTGAGTTTGATCCCTAGAACTCGAAAGGTGAAAGGAAGAGAACCAAATCCCACAAGTGTCCTCTGACCGAGACATGACGCACACAGACTAAGTAAGTAAAGGTGATAAAATGGACATAATGATGCTACCCACATATATGGTATGATACATGAGGATTAATCCCCTGGGGGTTAGTGAGTTAGTCCACAGTAACGTTTGGAGTACTGAGTGCCCAGAAGGTGATAATGGCCATTATGGTCACGCCCACCCCACCCCTGCAAGGATGTTTTGATCAACGATAGACCACAGGGTGGAACTGTAAGATTAGAACGAAGCTGGAAAATTCCTATCACTTCATGGCATCACAGCTGTGACGTGCATGTGTCGTGCAATCACCGTTCACGTGTCCACGGTGACGCTGCCGTGAACAAACCCAGGCACTGCTGGCTGTATGAAAGTATTCCACGTACGAGGATAGTACAGAGGCTGGGGATGTGGCTTAGTCCGTGAAGTGCTTGCCTCACAAGTCCCCAGGACGCACATACAATCCCAGCTCAGGTACTGTGGAGGGAGACAGGAGGAATTCTGGCATTGGCGAGCTCCAGGCCACCCGTCTCAAATGTGGTGGCCGATGTTTCTGAGGATGACATGCAAAGTTGTCCTTTGGCCTCCCCAAGCACACTCACACACATGTAGCTGCACACACGTGAACAAGCACTCACACACACATGCATAAAAGAATGATAAAATAAAATAGTCAATTACTTATGTATAGCAAGGATACTTGATACTGATGTGAATCGCTGTTACTGTTTTATGCGCTCCTTTTTATTATTGTTCTAGAGCATATCCTTCACTCTTCTAAGAACAAGCTGATATAGAACAATGTGCAGTGTTACACCAGCAGCCTTGCACAGCTCATGTTTACTGCATCTCTTGATTGTGTCATGAGGTCACCACAAGTGATTGCACTTGTGTAAGCATGCTCTGCAACATTCACAAACGATGAAACACCTCAGGACATGTTTCTTAGACCATATCCTCGTTGCTAAGTGATGCCTGGCTGTGGCTTTAATTGTCTAACGTAGTTCATGTGTTTCTGGGGCAGTTCCTGACACACTGGAACTCCTGAGTGCCAGCTTCCCTTGTCTCAACCCCTTCTGATCCATCTAAAAAGTCAGGTCGAGCTAGACTTTCATCATTCTCTTCCAAGCACCCTCCACGTTCCATCTTCAACAGCCTTGGCCCATACCTCTGAGAGCTCCTGTTATCTGCTCTTACCTCTGGTGTGGGACTATGTGAGAACAAGCCCAGCCAAACAGAGAAGGCAAGTGATCTGTGCTGGGACTTTAGCTCTTCATCATCTGTCTGGTTGGCTCCTGCCATCCTGAAAGCATTTTCAACAGAGCTGCAGGGATATTTCCATGCCAAGCTTTCAATGGCAGAACAATTTGTATGTGTCCATGGATTGAACGTGAGGTACACGTTTCACTGCCATGGCTGTAAAGGCATCAAGAAAGGACATGAGTAGAAGAATTGTGGGTAAGTGGCAGCATTGTCTTTCAGACCTGAGGATGGGTAAGAAAGAAGGTATGTATGGGAGATGGCCCGAACCATGAGCAGGTGGGAACGCTAGGGACTCTGGGATGCAAGCAACAGAAGCTGACAACTCAGAGTTGCTTAAACACATACATTTGTATGTGACAGAACAGAAAGTTCTGGAAGAGATCTGTCAGAGCTGATTGATTCAGTGTTCAGGGGTCTCACGAGAGATCTAGATTTTTCTCTCTACTCTGCTACCATTAAGGTTAGTAAGAAGATGTGGCATTTCCAGATGTCATACCCAGTCCACTATCCAGAGAAAAAGAGGGGAGATGGTCTCTTTCTGTGGTTCTATGCAGGAGCAGTCATGCTCCTGAGAAGGTGCCCCAACTATTAGCCTTGTGCCCCACTGCTTGTTGCTGAGTCAAGTGCCCAGTTTTGAAACAATCTGCCTGGAGACTGGGATTGGCCACCCTTTGAAAATAGGGTAAAGGCCAACAACCTTTGAGCACATGGACTCTTGAGGCATTATGGGATGTGCTGACTCCCTCTAATACCTCAGAATGTAACTGTTCTTGGAGAGAGCTGGGCCTTTAAAGAGGAGGCTAACTTCTGAGGAAGCTGTGAGGATAGATCCTAATTCAATTTGACTGGTGATTTTATAAAAAAGAAACTTGCACATACAGACACCAGGGGAGCACATGGGAAGGATGTCCATTCGAAGAGGTATCAAGAAGATAGCCATATGCAAGCTAAGGAGGGAAGTCTGAGCTTGCTCGGGGTGTGGCTCAGAGTCCTAGCTGACATGTATGCTGCTTAGCACACTGAAAAGTAAAACGACAGACTAACAAGAAGGAAGTCCTCAGAGGAAATGAATCCTGTGGCACCTCAATCTAAGACTTCTGGTCTCTAGAAGTGGAGAAAACAAATTTCCATTGAGTAAGCTGCCCAGTATTTTATCATGGCAGATTAACAAAGTAATGTGTGGGGAAGCCATTGGAAAAGAGCTTTTATTTCAGGAAGGGACCGCAGGTGTTCTCAAGAGCAGCTGTGACAGGGGAGAGTAGAGTAACCCATGCATGTAGCTTGTCTAAAGCTGGGGAATCAGATGGAGCTAGATGTCAGTGCTGGCTCCATTATTTGCCAGTTGTGTAGATTTAGGAAAGTTTAGCCTTTTCATAGCTTCATCTGTAACATCTACATTAAACAATGTATTAGGGAGAAAAATGCCCTCACAGAATTGTAAGGAGATGCTTTCCCAAGAAGCTTTTTGTACTGTGCAGCCTTCCTTATGGTTACATGCCTCTTGGACTTTGGGGAACAGCTTTTGGGGAGCTATTTAAGAAAATGTGTCCACTGGAAAAGACAGTTGGAGTGGTGATAGGGGAAGAGTGAGCACCAGAGTTGGTTGGGTGGTGAAGAAAAAGTGAACACCAGAAGCTGATGACAGGGAAAGCAGGCAGAAACAAGGCTCAGATAAAGATAGTTCTAGAGAATAAGAAAGAAGGCAGACAGTTGCTGGGAATCCTCACACACAGGAGGTTACTGAGATAATTGGGAAAAATGTTATTGGGATAAAGGATTTTAGAAGTTAGTCCAGTTAGTTCCCCAGGCTTAGACAGATAAAGGCAGCCAGAAGGGACTATAAAGGTTTCTCTTTACTGTCTTTTCCTTCCTAAACATTTAGAGCTAAAGTGGAGCTAACTGGGTTTTAAAAAGTTACAAGTGAGGAATCTTCCTCAGTAATAGCCAACAGCCTGGAAAGGAAGGAGAAGAGAAAGAGATGGGCAGAGTCAAGTTAACAGTGAAAAGGTAATATTTACAAAAGGCTTCAAAACTTAGATACAATGTTTAGAAATGGCTGCAGCCTTTAAAAAATAGTTACCTTTTAAGAAAATATTTACCTTTTGGCCCCCAAACAAAGGCTTGGAGCCCAAGCCCAAATGGCAGAAAACAAAAATCTACACATTAAAAAACAAACAAACAAACAAGCAAAACAACACATTTACACAGACTCTGTGACAGAAGGGATTATTACCAATATCATCAAAGTTGAGGACCTTGAACTGGGGGTATTACCATATGCCTGTAATTCCCAGGACTTGGGAGGCAGAGGCAGGCAGATCTCATGAGATCAAGGCCAACCTGGTCCACATAGAGTTCCAGGCTGGCCAGAGCTACTTAGTGAGACCCTATCCCAAACAAACAAACCATCACAACAACAACCAAGGTCAAGGACCTTCGGTGGATGGCAGTGTAGTTTATCTGAGTGGAACCAGTCTAGGCTCATGAGCTACTAAAAACAGAGAGCCCCCCACAGCTATGCTTAGAGAGAAATGTGAGGACAGAACACAGGACAAAGAGTTTCTATGTCCTTGCCTTTGAAGTTGGTGTAGGAGCCACAAGCCAAAGATGGTGGATGGTCTTTAGATGATGGCAAAAATCTAGGAGACGGAATCTTCTTCAGAGCCTCTAAAAAGGAACATAATTTATCACATGCCTTGAGTTTAGCCCAATGAGGCCTGCATCCAATTTCATGCAGAATTGTAAGGACATAAACTGATATTTTAGGCCACTAAGTACGTGGTGACTTGTTATGGCTGTCATATGAAATGGGTAGCCACTGATATCAAATGGTTATTGAAAGGTATAGTGCGAATATTTCCTCCCCTTGGGAAGATGAACACACAGCTATTTACTCCAGGTATGGCACAAATGACAGACCAAAGAAATGATTCCTCTCAAGTCTAGCCTAGTGAACCAGTGACTATTGTGGTTACTCACAGGGGGTTCAGGTACAGAGTTTCTTACAGGAACGTGAACAAAGGCAACTGCTTTGTCAAAAAAGCCTACCCCTGCATGGGGCAAATATGTGTTCCTACAGCCCCTTGCAGGTCTTATAGGTCAGTGGGAAGGTCTCCTCTCTCTAGAAGTTATATCGCTTCTTATATAAGCTTGGGATGGGGCCTTGTGACTCTTCCTGACACTTTCAAACTTTGTGTACTTCCTTAGCCTTACAAGTTTCCTCTACTTCCTGAATCTTAAAGAGCCTCCTTACTTCTTCAGGTAGTGAATGTTTCAAATAGCTACAAAACAAGAGGGCTGAAGAAATAATAACTTTGAAGCCCTTGCATGTGGCCTGCCTATTGACCTTTAGTAAATACTACTTTAACAAAACCACAAAATCCAACAGAGTTGAAAAGAGGGAGATAGTATGGGGAGCATAGGGAGAATATGGTGAACCTCTGTTATCCTAGACCACAACGCAGATCTCTCTTGACATGCTTTAAGGTAACCACTGCTGCCAAGAAGTAATCAACATCCCCCTGTCTCTGAGTTCCTGCCTCAAACACTGGAGTGCTGGGGGCAAGGGAGGAGGAACCATTGCTGAAACCTCGTGCTTTCTAGGTAAACACTGACGCTCTCGCCCTCTTTGGTGCTGGAAACAACAACTATATATACTACTGGAAATTTTCCAGCGTGTCTGGGATTAGTTTAGAGAAGATCTGAGCTGGGAATGGGGGAAATGAACAAGAATGGTGGAGACAAGAGGATGAAGAAACCAGATGTTTGCTGAGACAGATGCCTGCTGACACACAGTTGAGAGCTGTGGTTGTGACCAGGCTGGAAAGGCAATGAGACAGTCTTTCCTCTCCTCTCTTCTCTCCCCACTCCCCTCCCCTCTCCCTACTTCTCTTTGCCCTTCTCTCTCCTCTGTTTCCCTTCTCCCCTCCAGCTTTCTTTCCTTTGAGACAAGGTCTCACGTATCCCAGGCTTGCCTCAATGTAGCCAATGATGACTGCTAACTTTTTGTTTGTTTGTTTGGTTTTTTTTAAACAGGGTTTCTCTGTTGTAGCTCTGGCTGTCCTGGAACTCACTCTGTAGACCAGGCTGGCCTCGAACTCACAGAGATCCGCCTGCCTCTGCAGCCCCAGTACTGGGATTAAAGCAGTGTGCCACCACCACTCAGCTCCTGACTGTGAACTTCTACTCCTCCAGCTGCTACCTCCTGGGTGTGGGGACTTCAATCATGTGCGTTACACCCAGCTTTCTGCAGTTCTAGAGACTGAAGCCAGGACTTCATGCACGCTATGCAGCAAACTCTGCCAAATGAGTAGCCTCCTGAGCTCTTCTTTTATCATGAATGTCTGCTCGAGGCTTCCATCTTTTCACAGAGATGGAATTTTCATTAAAAATTTATCTTAGGATTGTGGCAAAGTGCTTCTAATTTCCTGGTTCAGCATTCAGTAAGCAAATACTTACAAATTGATAGTTGAATCTATCAGGCACCTGCCATGTACACAGCTCGGAACCATCCCTGTAAGATGATGAATAGGACTGGGCCTGGGGAGGTGGAGGAGGAGGCTTTGTTTTGTTTACATAGTCATACCTCCAGGGGTGGGGCAGAGAAGCTGAAGGTGCTCAATAAATATTTGCTCGCTGAGTGATTTAGTTGGGGAGGCAAACTTGCTCATAATTGCCTCTAATTCAAGGTTGAATGAAGCAAGTGCTGTAATAAAGATCCTGGTAAGAGGGGCAGAGGAGTGGGCAAGAGAGGAGGGAAGTCTTCATGGTGGTGACTTTGGCTTTGAGCCTTTAAATCACCCCCAAGTCCCCCAGGGTGTTCCAGAAGCGGCAAGCGGTGTGCCGTGCTCAAGCGTGACACAGGAGGCAGCAGACCATGGATGAAGTGACGCGATCCAAATTGTGTTTTAGGAAGTTCACTGTGGTGCCAAGCAAAAGATGGCTTTTCTTTGGGGTGACAAGCGCTAGGATCAGTAAGGTGTTTGCCTTGTCATTCAGCAGAGCGACTGCCTGTCAGTGGCGGAGAGTAAACAAACAAGAAAGATGAGCGCAAGGACACCGTGAGAGCGGCATCCCAGAGGCTTAGCTTTAGTTGAGTAGCAGGCTAGGTAGAAGGAGGAGCTGGGAATAGTCTGAAGCTTTGGGCCTTCGTGACTACACGGTGGCAGTGTCCCAAATCAGGGACAGATTTGATAGGAACTACAGAAGAAGCTAAGCTACATTTTGACGTCTTAAATTATAGATGCTGGTGGAGTGTGCGCACACGACGTCTAGCAGGAGGCAGACGCTAAACTGAATTTAAGACATTTGGAAGCTTTCAGTGTAGACGAGGGAACCGTCACTGAGAGAACAGATGAGACCCACGGGAGAGGGGTATCACTTAAGTACGAAAGAGGTCTGAAGGCTGCGCATACCGAGTGAATATTTCCGTGTTTCTTGCCCTGTGGGAGTCACAAATTCATCAAGTTCAAAACAGAATGAATCATCTTCCCACCAACCCGTTTCTCTTTTTGACTTCTCTTGCAGATCAGTCTCTCTGTCACTCTGGCTCCAAATTTGTTATCTTTGTCTTCTCCTGTCGTGTGTGTGTGTGTGTGTGTGTGTGTGTGTGTGTGTGTGTGTGTGCGCGCACGCTTGTGTGCGTGTGAGTGTGCATGCGTGTATGTGTGTGTATGTGTGTGTGTGCAGAGGTTGACATCAGACATTGGCTAACTGTGGGAAATCTTATATGTGTGTTTGTGTGTGTTTGTCAAGCAAGCCCCAAGGTCCTTCTAACTTGCACTGAAAATACAGGAGCAGGCCACTACACTAGTTTTTGTTTTGTTTTTAATGTTAAGACTGAGGATCTGAATTCATGCCTGAGCAGCAAAGCACTTTAGCCATTTAGCCATTTCTCAAGCCCCTATCCCTCTAATTCTTTACAATGATAGTTTCCAGACAGACAATTCAGGAAATCCATAAAACAGCAGATCGGAACTGTAGGAATTTATACAAAACTATTTTGATTTTTTTTTTTTTTTTGAGACAGGACCTTACTATGTAGCCATGGCTATCCTGAAAGGTTCTTTGTAGACCAGGCTGGCCTTGAACTCACAGAGATTTGCCTGCCTCTGCCTGATGAATACTGGGATTAAAAGTGTGTGTTACCATGCCTGGCATTTGGAGTATTTTATAGCGTAAGATTCTGGTCCTATTCCTGTACACGTGTAGTTCTGATTTCTTTTATATATGATGAGTCAAATTCTACCTTCTTAAGAGTCAATTTTTATTGAAATGTAACATTAAAGAGAAATATATACCAACATAAATCAGTACTCCCCCTCTCCCCCTTTTTGAGGCTGTGTCTCTATATGTAGTCCTGACAATCCTGGAACTCTTTATGTAGATCAGGTTACCTTCAAACTCACAGATATCCACTTGCCTCTGCCTCCTCAGTGCTGGGATTTAAAGGTATTCATTACTATGCCCGGCTTAAATCAGTAACTTTTTATGCCATCAAATAATTTTCTGCACCGTCAATTTGTATTTATGTTGTTGGGACGGAACTCAGGGCCTAGCATGCTTTACCACTGAGGACAACCCAGTCTCGTGGCATCACTTCTGAGAGACAGTAAGGAATTCTGTTTCACAGATGTACCATGATTTCATTAACTTATGCCTGATGGCTACTTCTACTTCTAGCCAGTAGCATTGTCTTTCTGCAATGAAAGCTGCAGAAAAGAATTTACATATTTAACATTTTTAAAAGTCCATTTCAATTTTTCCTTAGAGTAAGTCTTAGAATTTCTGAGCCAAAATTCATATACAATTAAAAGAAACCTTTTAATTTTGGAATAATTTTAGGTTTACAGAAAAGTTATGAGGATTCTACAGTTTCTATATACACAATACCAGTTTCCAGTTTGTTTACATCTTACATTATATAGTGTGTTTACATCTTACATTACATAGTACATTTATCATAATTAACACATTTTTTACACAGGTCTTGCTATGCTGGCTGGAACTTGCTGTGTAGTTCAGACTGGCTCCAAACTGGCAATTCTTCTTCCTTGACCTTCCAAGTGCTGGGATCAGAGGCATGTTCCACCATGCCCAGTGTCTTAGGGTTTTTATTGCTGTGATGAAACATCATGAGCAACTTGTGGAGGAAAGGGTTTATTTGGTTTTCACTTTCACAGCACTGTTTATCACAGAAGGAAGTCAGGACAGGAACTCAAACAGGGCAGGGACCTGGAGACAGCAGCTGATGCAGAGGCCATGGAGGGGTCCTGCTTACTGGCTTGCTCCTCATGGCTTGCTCAACCTGCTTTCTTATAGAACCTAGGACCACCAGCTCAGCGATGACACCACCTACAATGGGCTGGGCCCTCCCCCATCAATCACTAATTAAGAAAATGCTCTACAGGCTTTCTTACAGTTTTGTTTTATAGAGGCATTGTCTTTCTCTTTCCTTCCTTCCTTCCTTCCTTCCTTCCTCCCTCCCTCCCTTTCTTTTTTTCTTTCTTTCTTTCTTTCTTTCTTTCTTTCTTCCTTCTTTCTTTCTTTCTTTCTTTCTTCCTTCCTTCCTTCCTTCCTTCCTTTCTTCCTTTCTAGACAGAATTTCTCTGTTGTAACTCTGGCTGTCCTAGAACTCACTCTGTAGGCCAGGCTGGCCTCAGACTTCCAGAGATCCACCTGCCTCTGCCTTCTGTGTGCTGGGATTAAAGGTGTGTGCCACCACTGCCCAGCCCTGGAGGCATTTTCTTAATTGAGGTTTTCTCCTCTCAGACAACTTTAGCTTGAGTCAAGTTGACATAAAAACTATCCAGAACACCCAGGTATTAATCAAATTTTACTATGTCATCATCATTATTATTAATTAAAGTCTATCCTTTATCCAGATTTAATTTTCATCTGATTCTCTTTTTTCTATTCCAGTATCCCACCCAGGAGCATGGATGTAATTGCTACGTTTCACTTCAGGCTGCTCTAAGCTTTGACAGTTTCTTAGACGCCCTTCCTTATCTCTGACGTCCTTAACATTGGTTAAGGGCATTGTTGAGGCACTCTGTAGGCTAGTTCTCAGCCATAGTTGATCTGACCTTCCTTCCGTCCAGTTTTGGAAGGAAAGCACCATAAAGTGTTATTGTCATTATATATCAAGCTCATATGTTATCAACATAATTGTTGGTGTTAACTTTGATCCTGGCCAGGGTAATGTTTGTTAGGTTTCCCACTGTAAAGTGGCTCCTTTTTGCCCAGAAGGAAGTGGCTATGCACAGCTCAAGATGCTTAAGAGAAAACAGAGGTTAAGTTTCAAAACTTAAGAAAGCGTATTTCTTCTATGGGAAAATTATCTCTTCTCCACTTAAACTTTTTCACTCAGTATGGGATTATTAATATTTCTTTTATGCTTTCCGTTATAATGCAATATGACTTGCGCTCAAGGAATATACACTTTTAATGTCTTGAGTAACTTAATGCGAAGGCAGGTGACCCACTTCTCCTTAATGCCAGCACCCTAAGGAAGAGGTCCTGTCTCAGGCCTAAGATGCTCACCCCACTCCATTTTACTCTGTCTTTCCCAGCCTCCTGCCCCACTTCCTAGTTCCCTAGTGGCCCCGCCCACCCTGGAGCGGAAGTGGGCGTGCCGTAGGACGGAAGTGCAGGGCGGGCGCCTTGTCCTCTCTTGTAGCCCGCCTCTCCCTCACTATTGCAGCCCCACCTCTTCGGCCCAGACCGGAAATGAGGTCAGAGAGGGAAACCCAGGCTGGTAGCTTCGGCCCCGAAGGCGGCGCCGGGTGCGGGCGGCTTCGGAAACAGGTGAGGGGAAGGATGGTTGCGAGGCCGGGCCCGCGCCGGGCGGGATCGGGGCTCCGGGTTGCGGCGGGCCGGCCAAGGGCACCGCGGGGCTACGGCGGGTGACCGAAGGTGGCGGAGCCTCGCTGCTTTGGGGGCTGAGGGTCGGGGTGCCTCCGCGGCGACAGTCCCCTCCACTCTCGCTGTCCCTCGGGTGCGTGACAGCGAGCGCTCAGGCTTCGTGTCCCGAGCAGGAGTCACCCCAACCCTCGGGGACGGCTTGGGCATGGTGGAGAGTCCTCCGAAACACGGCTTTCCCTATCTCTGTGGCGGTGCTGTGACACCCCTCCCCCCATCGCGGAGGGCGCCCAGTCCCCGGGGCGGGATTTGAGACCATTTCTGCGTAGACAGCTGACTCCCCTGTCTGGGGGTGAATCCAAATGAGAAGTTGCCTCTCGCTTCCTCACCTCCTGTCACTCTGACCCTGAGACTGACTCGTTGTCTTGCTGTCCACCAGCGTCCCGTGAGTGACTTGGACCCGGGTCCCTCAGGATGGGAGCACCAGGGTTCTCTGTCCCCCTTGATACTAGAAAGGGTTCTGCGCCAGCATTTGACGACACGTTGTTTAGTACATTTGTCCCAGGTTAAAGTTTGTGAAGCCCTGCCTAAGTTTCAAAACTGTAGTTCTTTTATTAGAGACTTAGACGTGCTGTTCCCACTTGATTATCTGCTTTGGGCTTAGGGACAGTTGTCTTCCAAACTCCAGTCCTGGGATTTTAAACTACTACCAATTGCTGAAGGGAAGTGGTCTTTTTTTATGCGTAAGACTTTTGACACTTTGAGAAAGTTTGGTTGGGTTTTGGAGCTAGGTGGCCCCATTACTCTTGCAGATGTGACACATAAGCCAGAAGTTTTCCTGCCTTTGAATTTGTTGACATGGGGACCCTGCGAGAATAAATTTTAGGATGCCCTTTGCAAAATGTAAATTGCATGAAGGGGAAATATGTTCTAAGCTCAGTTCAAATTATGGCAGAGATGCACTTTGGAGTTAATAAGAGTCGGGAGGAAGTGCTATTTAGCATGCAAAATTTAGGTGTTGTAAGATGGTATTAGACATTTCTTTTGAAAGTGAAATTTAGAAAAATTGCCTCTGCTACTCATGTCTTGAAAGGATTGCTTCTGGTTAGCTAGAAATCTTAGAGACTCTACCCTGTACCTCCGTTTTTGTTTCGTTTATGTCCTGTTTTTGTGTGATTGGCACTGAAGCACATAATTGGGGTGACCAGGATGAGGAGTCTAAAAGTCTTATACTAAAATAATAATAATAATAATAATAATAATAATTTGTCATTCTATAGTATTCTATATCTAGTAACGTCCAGGTAGTGGTTGTTGCTATGATAGTACCAAATGGGGGCTTTTCCCCCCCTCCCATCCTGAGTACTTACTTGGTTTACCACAGATTCTCTGACTATGAACACTGGTGAGTCTACCTGAGAGGTTCCACATAGGTCCTCACATCATGACTGCATCCCGTTTGGTGCTCCCTTAGCTCTGCCATCATGTTGAAGTTATGTGACTTGTTGTGCCTCTCTACTGAAACACTTTCTCATGATCAAGCAATCAAGAGACACATTTAATTGGAGAAAAGAGGATGCTCTGTTTGCTAATATCCCAGTGGTTACCTGATGATCCATTGAATATATTGATGTCAGGTGTTTGACAAGGGCCAGACACCTATCTTTGTGGCTTAAGAGTGCATGGATGGTAGAAACAGAGTGGTTAGTGTAGCTAGATGAAAGGAGTCTGTTTTCTATAGCCAAGCAGGGAGCCACAGTGCCATTATGTGCGTTATAAAATTACTGGAAGACAACAGGTCGTTTCAAGTTTTTTTCCTTTTCTTTTCTTTCTTTTTTTCCTTCTCCTTTTTTCTTTGTCTTTTTTTGGTTTGGCAGATGTGGCCTCATGGATGAGCTGGTACATGACTTAGCCTCAGCCTTGGAGCAGACATCTGAGCAGAATAAGCTTGGTGAGCTGTGGGAGGAGATGGCCCTGAGCCCCAGGCAGCAGAGGCGGCAGCTTCGGAAACGCAGAGGCCAGAAGCGCAGGTCTGACGTTACTCACTTGGCAGAGCATGCCTGCTGCTTCAGTGAGGCCTCCGAGTCAAGTCTGGATGAGGCCACCAAGGACTGTCGAGAAGTGGCTCCACTCCCCAATTTCAGTGACTCTGATGACACGATGGTGGCCAAACGGCACCCAGCTCTCAGTGCCATCATTAGGAGTAAGCAGCATTCTTGGCACGAATCTGACTCCTTTACGGAAAATGCGCCTTGCCGACCACTCAGGCGCAGGCGGAAGGTGAAGAGAGTGACATCTGAGGTTGCTGCCAGCCTTCAGCAGAAGCTGAAAGTGTCAGATTGGAGCTATGAGAGAGGCTGCAGGTTCAAGTCTGCCAAGAAGCAGCGTTTGTCCCGCTGGAAGGAGAATACTCCCTGGACCTCATCAGGTCATGGGCTGTGTGAACCAGCAGAAAATCGGACTTTCCTAGGCAAAACAGGAAGGAAAGAAAGGATGGAGTGCGAAGCAGAGGAACAGAAACAGGGCTCTGATGAGAACATGTCAGAATGGTGAGATCTCCCTCCCTAAAGTAAAGATTTCCCTGATTAATTTCACCTGAAGTGCAAACCTGCAGTCTCTCAATGAGTTCCACTCTATTCTAAATAGTTGTGCTAGTGTTGCCTTTGTAGCCTTCCCAACAGTCAATTGGTAGTTGATCTCTGGTTTGCAAAGTGTCATTCATGATTCTATTTTACTATGTCAAGAAGGTTGTGTGTGACAGAATTAATTTGATCCTAAAAGTAATTTCAAACAGGTACTGCAAATGCATAACCAAGAGTTTTGTTCAAAAAAATAATTTGCTGCTCTTCATACCATTCAGTTCATGTAAAAGATACTGTTATTTAGAACCAAGGTATTAGCTGGGGCTGGCGTTAACAGTTGTGACAGGGAAGGCATGCGGATGCCAGGTCTAGGCAGTTTGTAAATAAATGCAATCTATGTTTGCTCTTTAAGAGTCATGACTGTATATACTTGGGGGCTATAATTCTGTTTTCTGTTAGTTTTAATACTATATCAAGTGCATTTCTTATTTTGCGTGTGTGTATGTATGTATGTGCTCGTGCATGTGGAGACCTAAGGTGGATGGCATGTGTCTTCTTCTGTCACTTTTCACCTTGTTTTTGGGGAGCAGTCTGTCACTGAACCCTGAGTTCACCAATTGGCTTGACTCGCTAGCCAGCAAGCTCTGAGAATCCACCTGTCTCAGCTCTCACAGAAAGATTCCAGACATGTACTGCTGTACCTGGCTTTTATGTGGGTGTTAGGATCCAAACTCGAGTCCTCATGCTTGCTCAGGAAGCACGCCTGCTCTCTCTCCCATCTTCCTTCCTGCCTTCCTTCTTTCCATTTATGTATGTGTGTGTGTGTGTGTGGGGAGAGATATCAAACTCAGGGCATCAGGCAGCAGGTGCCTTGTTTTCCTATGGCAGACATTTAAGTTGTATGCATCTGTGGTGAAAATAACAGTATAAAAGTCCCTTTAGTCTTGCATCACATGTGATCAAGCACTCTTAGCCAGTTGCATATTTGAAATGTCAGTGTAGTTTTGGTAACTCACTTTCCATTTCTGATCACCTTGAAAACATGGATACTTGTAAGCCTTATGCTTTAATATTACTACTAGAGTTAATCTGTGATGTCTCAGCGAGGATGCCTTTGGTGTCTGGGACAGTTCTTTGTGGCACACCACCATGTTCCTACACCTCTTCCATGTATCAGGATGTTTAGCAGCTTTGCCATGTTCCTACCCCTCTTCCTTGTATCCACTCAGATGCCACCAGGGGCAGCCGTAAGGTGGGTTGAGCACTGCAGGCTTGTCAAGCTGTGTGGTAGCTGTGCCCGTGTATAGTCTTAGTTAATGCTTACCCTTCTACTATGTGGTAGAATCTCATTATTTGTATTTCTAGAAGATGAAACTAGGTTTAGAACTTGAGTAATTTGCCAGGGTCACCTAGTATCCAAACTGAGAGCTAAACCTGATTTCTAAGCTCACATTTCACCAGGTTTAGCTGCCTGTTGTTTTACAGCTGCAGAACAAGTAACCTTTCTTAGGACCCTGTTATTCTGTAGTTCCACCACCAAAGAAAAAGCTTAGGTACACCGAGGCAAAGCTGGGTCGTAACAGGACAAGTTATGTAGGTCTGAGTGCTTCCTTTTTTTTTTTCTGAATGGTTTTTAATTTAACTTAAAAAACTTTTTCTTACTAAGTGTCTGCTTTCCCAGCATGTTCAGCTATGCTGAGGTAGGCTCACAATTTGACTCTAGTTAAATTTTCTTCTAAATTTGCTTCTTTCTAAGGCCTATTCACTTTTTATGTTTATGTAATTTATATGTAGTTTTTGGATTATAAAGGCACTCTTCCTCCATAATCACACTATTTTTAAAAAACAAGAATTGTTAATAAACTTGTAGCCTTTTATGGTACTGAAACCTGCTGAGGCATTCAAGTTAGCTTTAAGGTCAAGCATATACATCTTAGACTTTTACAATTGAGAATGGAGAATTAAAATAGCCCTTTGGAATGTGGCTTGTATCTTCTTCCCCAGAATTTCTTGTTAAACTGAAGTTACTGTGTGTGCTAGAGGCTGTGTCCTCTAAGCTACAGCTCCCAGCACACGGTCTGTGGTCCAGCTGTGGTTCTCTGTCTTCTGTTCCTTTCCACCCCAGGCAGACAAGTTCTAAGTCTAGTCACCTGAGAGCCTGGAGAAAAGAAGTCGGCAGGAGTTCTTGTGACATTCTTGTTTTTACATTGAGGTTCTCCCCTGTGCGCTCTCTCCCTGGTCAGGACTTCAGAGCTTTGCAGTGATAGGGATCCCAAAGTCCTTGTCACTGTGAAGAAATAATGGGTGAAGTGGCAGTGTGACATCGATCCCGTGAGAGCCCTGCCTGGTGAGGAAGTATTCTAAAAGGAGGCCCTCGTGGAGGCTGGATAGAGGACTCAGTAGTTAGGAGCACTTGTTCTCCAAAAGACCTGAGATCAGTTCTCAATACCCACATTGTGTGGCTTACATCTGTAATCCCAGCTCCAAGGGGCTCCTTCTAGACACACACACACAGACACACACACCTTAAAAAAGAGAGACCTTGTGCTCTCCCTGCCCTAGCTGAAGATTATTGAAACAGTGGACCTCAAAGAATTAAAATTTTCCCAGGAACCCCATCCTTGGGAGCGGCTGAAATCCTTGTACAAACCAGAGGAGGCACTTGCCTTCCAGGAAGAGATTTCACACATTCAGAACAATGTGTTATTTCATCTTAGATTGTAACACTGTTACAGGAAGGGAGTGGAGAGTCTAGGTTTTTTTTTCTCCCCAATTTTGGCCAAGCTAAATAAAATTCCATTTTTATTTACCATTTGTTTCTAATTTCTTTTAAAATACAGGGAAACTAGGTGGTAGGTTTATAATAACAGTAATAAACATGCATGGAGAAAAATTACTCACAGTCTTCTGATTGAATTGCTAGTAACATGTTCTTGTAGTCCCAGCAGCTGGAAGTAGAGCCTGGAAATTCAAGATCAGTCTCAGCTACATGATGAGTTTGAGGCCAGCCTGGGCCATACGAGACCCTGTTTTTAAAATAAATAAGCAGAATCTAATTTTTAAAGGAACGTTAAATCACTTCTTGACTTGTCTCCATTTATCTGTAATTGCAAATAAAAATGCTTTTGTATTTATTTCCCTAAATACATTCTTATTCTCTGGCATCAGAGTGTGTCCAAACTTATCTCAACAGTGAAGTAGAATAAAATCTCTTAGGTTTCAAGCTGCTCTTAATTATTACTTATTTTTATTTTTTCACTCATTATTACTATATTATATGGGTATAAACAGGGCTAACATTAGATTGCAAATAGCAATTAGTTATGGTTTCTATGTTATTCCCTGATGGCGAGTTAGTTATGTTAGAATTTCCTTACCTCCTGTTTTCAAAGAAGGACTTTGGAGAATCCCTGTGGTTATTCTCTAATGAAGCTGCTTGACTGTGCCATGGTTAAGTCACATAGAGATCAGAGTTTTGAACTTCACTTCCTATCATCATATGAGGGTTCTCACCACCAACCTTGTAAAATTACCAACCTTGATTCACCCTGTAAAATTACTGAGACAAGAAGTTGGTCGTTAACCTTAGCCTAGTCTGTGGATAGAGTGTTTTAAAAAAACATGTATTAACGATTTGGATTTGAGAATGTATATCTTAATTGGCTTTATTTCTAGTTTACTTAAATTCACTTATTGCTAACAACTTAAAATTGCTAGCAATTTTCAGCCTTGCCACTATTTCTTTCTGCTTTCCTTTCTCTGTTCTTTATTCAGTTGTGTTCTAGCCAAGAATTGTGAGGATTTAGAAGTGGGTGTGATATTAAAGCTTTATTCATGCTGTGTAAAAATAAGCTATTACTGTAATGTTCTGTGTATGTATGGGAATGAATACTCAGATTTTACAAATCCTGTAAAATTACTTCTTACCAATCTTCATTCAAATTTTCTGGATATCACTCATCCATTAGGTGATGGAACCTGATTTTCTCTGCTCTTCAGCAGCACATTGTTTGTTCCTCCTGGATATAGTTTAGTTCTTTTATGAGCAAATTGGTTGGTGATGGCCTGAAGTCACATCAGGAGCCTTCCTCAAGTGATGTATTAGAGGCCAGTCTCACAGGAAAGAAAATATCCCCTTGTCTTGGAAGGCAAGTGACAGAGATAAAGTGCTAGACCTGTCCCCTCCTTCCCCAGCTCAAGCTGACCTTCTGCAGCCCCTTGGTGCCTCTTGTTTTCTTATTTTTATAGAAAATCAATATCCCTTCTGACACAAACAATAGCTCAGAAGCAAGAATAAATGGGAGAAAGCTGAGATCTCTGTCCATCACCTCTCACTTTAACTGCCTCAAACTCTTTAATTATGAGTGTGCTTTGCTTCAGGTGTTTGTGACAGTGAAATTGCTAAATGAGGACCATTTTAACCAAAGATTGGGTGATCAATAACACTCTATAGCAGTAGCTTGTTGGATCAATAGCATTCATTATTTCATGGTTAAGGTAAGTGGTCTCCTTTGCAAGTGGAGGTCATTAATCAGGGGTTACTGGAGTGGTGGAAAGAATATATGTAGTGTTGGAATGTTCTGCTTTTCTTTTCCGTAAACAGAGGTGCTGACCAAGTGCATGTTTTCCTTTTCTGCAATTGGAACATTCATTGAAAGGTAGTAGAAGACTAGCATAGACTGCTTATGTAGGCTTAGTCTAGTTGTGCTAGTTCATCCTTAGAAACAGCCTGAAGACTCATGTGATACGACTGTATCTGAAAGCCTGTTTCTTAGAGTCTCTCTCCTGGAATACACTTTTCTAGAAAGTACAGGGCTAAACAGTAAATATGTAACATTCCAAAGATTAGAACTCTGGGGGAAGTGGATTGTTTTCTAGGTCCTGAGTTCTAGGTTACTGCAAAGGTTAAAAATTCCAACATGGGCCTGATGACTGTTACTATTATCAGAGCTGAGAAAAATAAACTGAAACACTTCTAAGGACCCTTGACACATGAGATCCCTTACTTCTTATTCTAGCCGCTATTGTGAATTTGTATTTTAAAAGGCATCTAGTAAACAGCTTCAACTGCCTTCTAAATACCTATGAAAAATTAAACACTGGGCCAGAGAGATGCTTCAGTGACTGATGCTGCTTGCCATCAAGCCTGACCCATGTGGTGGAAGGAGAAGAACCAGATCCCTACAAGTTGTCCTCTGACTTCCACACATGCCCTGTGGTACTCGTTTCTCTAGCCAACCAACCAATCAATCAATTAAATGTAATAAAAACTTAAAACAACAGGACAAAATTTTTTTTTTTTTTTTTGCTTGCTCATATCAACAGATACCAGGACTCAAGACTTGGACACAAACAAGAGTTCCTCTGCTGCAGACTGGTGTAGTATAGAATGTAGTCATGCTCAGTCTGCCCTGCAGGGGCAAGACCCTGTGTGCATTCTCCCCAGGCAGCCCTGGGTTCAGAAATGCAAATATGACTAGAGCTTTCAGGGTAGAATATCACTCCCTCCTTCACTGCCAACCTATAACTTTCAGTTTTCTGTTTTGAGTATACTTGGATAGGGAAGTCTAGTTCTTTCTGTGTCTTTTGTGATTGTGTATAGGAGGCAGCCACAGCGTATTGAGTCCTGGGAAGTTGAGCCTCCAAGCATATGGTTTAGTATTGCATGGCCAGAAAAGAAAAGAAAAAAGTTACTATTTGTAATGCATTTTTGAGATTGTAGTGTTTCATATACCTTGGTTTGTTACAAATTCCTGGGGTGAGGTGGAGTGAGAGTCAGGTAGTGAGGTAGGAGATGACCCAGTGTCAGTCTAGTAGACCTGTGTGAGGTAAAAAATCCAGTAGCCCTGGGGATTATGTCAAGGCTTCCTCATGCCCATTGGTTGAGTATGGGTCTGGCAAAGGAGAATGGGTCCAAAGGCATATGCGTACTCTTTCTCTGTACAGATATCCAAAGGACAGTGGCCTTTGGATAACTGGAAATAATCCCAAGATTTGACAGATAGGATTGCATGAAATTAAAAAGCTACTGCACAGCAAAGGAAATAATTACCAGAATCAAGAGAGCCTCCAGGATGGGAGGAAATCTGCTAACTATTAATCTGGTTTATATCCAAAGTCTGCAGAGAACTCAGAAAATTAAACACCAAAATAAATAATCTAATCAGTAAATGGGCATATTATTTGAGCAGACAGTTTCAAAAGAAGTACAGAATCGCAATAAATATGTGAAAAAATGTTCAATATCCTTAGCCATCAGGCAAATGCAAATCAAAACTACATTGACATTCATTCAGTTTTACCCCAGTTAGAATGGCTGTTAGCAAGAAATCAAACATAGCAAGTGTTGGAAAGGGTTAGGTTTAGGGGCCCTTACACAGTGTCGGAATGTAAATTAATGTGGCCACATTGGAAGTCAGTATGGAGACTCCTAGGAAAACCAGTGATCCATTCCTAGTCAGATACCCAAACAGATTTATACCAGCACAGGGCAGAGATACTTGTATGCCCATGCTTGTTGTGACACTATTCATAATAGCCAAATTATGGAGTTAACCCAGCTGATAAAGAAAATACTGTATACACAAATGGAGTATTATTTAGCTTCTAAGAATAATGAAATTATATCATTTGCAGGAAAATGGATAGTACTAGAGATCATGCCAAATGAAGTCAGCTAGGCTCAGAAAGACAAATGCCACCTGTGTTCTCTCTTATATGGAATCTAGACATTAAAAAAAAAAAGACTTGAAAGCAGTGGGGCAGCCACGTGGGAAGAAGAAGAGGCAGGGCCAGCAGGGGGGGCGGTGAAGAGGAGCTAAGTATGTGGTATGCAGGTGTGAGGACACCATAATGAAATGGGTTATTTTGCACAATGACACATGACTAAAAACATACTAGAACACGAAGTCAGAGGAATAGAATTAAATTCTGTCCGGTTTCATTTATTTAAGAAAAAGAAAGATTACAAATAATTTGGGATATGTTTGCTAAAAAAAGAAAAAAGAGAGGCTTTTGGACACATTCTGTAGAATAAAGGAAAGGGGAACACAGTTCTCAAAGTTTAGAGGAAGAACAAACCTTTGAAAGAAGACTGCCAGTGGGAGTCAGCACATTTTAGAAAATATTCACCAGGATACCAAAGGATAGAATCGTTTTGAAACAGGGAACAGAGAATTGAAAGCTGACTATTCAGACAACCAATATTTTGGAGGAAAACTAAAAAGGAAATTTAAAGTGTAATTGTAATAACACAGTGAAGGACAGAAAATTGAATTGATGATATTGAAAACTATGAAGTCTTCCCAGAATGCAGATGGAGGAGACATTGATGAGAGAAGACCTCAAATCTGGAGGAGGAGATTAGAGGCCCAGTGTGTATTCTCCCAACGAACAAACCAAGGCATTGGGAAAGAAGGATTTAAGAGATACACTGACTGAAAAAAAACTACAACTAAAGTTTAAAAGGGAGAATTAATGAAAACAGTCCTCTCCACGTGTGGCAGTGTTTTTGTGTTCTGCATTGGCAGTCTGAGTGAACAGGTGTGAAGACGGACCCTAAAAGGATGAAAGTACCATGGCATTTACCCTCAGCGATAAATGTGAGGGGCTGTATTTGCTGGCAGAATTTTGAGGAGGAAAACATTGTTTTCTTTCCTCATTCTGAATTTTACGTACAGAAAAGATAAATTTCATGTGGAAAGGCAGCAGAAATAGGGGCTGGAGAGATGGTTCAGTGGCTAAGAGCACTGACTGCTCTTCCAGAGGACCAAGGTTTGATTCCCAGCACCTACATAGTAGTTTACAACCACCTGTAACTCTAGTTCCAGAAGCGTTGACACCTGCTTTGTCTTCTGCAGGCATTTGACACTCAGGTAAAGTCTCAGAAATGTAGGCCTCTTAAAAATGAGGCCCACCTGTCCAAAGGTGAATTGCCACTAATGCTATAAATAGGTAGTGTTGAAAGGATGGGTGGGCTTCACTGAGCTCAGCCCCCGTCTGGATCACCCAGCAAAGACTATCCAATTGTCCTAGTCCCTTTCTGTTTTTGATCACATTGAACTGGAGAGGCTGCTGTTGGCATTAATGGCTCCATCTGGATGAAACCCAACACAAACTCACACCAGTTCTTCTGACTCACAGGCCTAGTTTGGATGTGGAGGAGAGCTGTCTCTGAGTGACCTTGTGCTCCATTGCTTGGAACCAGGTTCATGATGACATGCAGTTGCATGTTCCACCTCTACCCAGAAGCATGGTAGAGAATAGATGGGAGGAGCAGGGATGTCTTTGGGCAATGCATGTCGGAGTGACATTTTTCTGCCTTTTTTCTCCTGGATTCTAAAATATTTTAAAAGTTTTTATTAAATGCATTATTATTTAATTTGAAAAAATAACATAAAAACCTTTAGGTTTTTAAATAATCCTAAGAGCTATACATTTCTGTTTATTTGTAAATTCATAAAAATTATACGTAAGAGATAACTTCTTTTTAAGCTTCTTGGTTAATAACGGGGAGCAATAAACCTGTGTGGTAACTTCATAGTTCAGCTTTGTGTGTGTGTATTGTATGCATGTGTGCCCTCAGATGTGCACACCTGGGTGTGGAGGCCAGAGGAGGACATTGGGTGTCTTCCTCTGTCACTGTCTACCTTAGCCCTTTGATCTCTCTCTGACACTGGAACTTTCTGAATGCCATAATTATGAAAAATGCTTCCAAAGACTGGTGGTGTACGCATGCTCAGTGGTGAAGCCCGGGGTTCTGTCCACAGTACAGGAGGGAGACAATTGGAGGAATTGCTGAATGACGCTGAGAGGGATGCAGAATCGCCTCCAGTTGAGAATGACTGCTGAAGATGTTTTTCTACTGAGATTGGATTTTCACTCTATTGGCTCAGCTTTATGTAATAAGCATGAGTGTCAAATTGAGAAAACTGAATAAAACCAAACAATTGTAATTTCCCCCCCATATAACAAATACACCATAGTTTTAAAACTGAGACCTTGCGATTGTTTGAAATGATAACCTTTAATTCTCCTAAGAGTACATACAGTTCATTTTCAGAATTTGGGAAGAACAGCATTTTAGAGACAAAAGCAGTCGAGTTACTACTGAGGGTTAAAACGCTGGGCTAAAAGCGGTTGACTGAGATGGTTGCAGTGGCGAGGGGTATCAGGGGCAGTTTATTGGACTCATTCTTGTGATGCATGCTTATGCGGATGTGAATACTGTGCCTAATCATCTGGTCCACTGAGAGAGCCTCTAATTACAAAGAGGCTCTGGTGGGAAGGTTAGATGGATGGATGTGTGACAAAGCAGAGTACTGCTTTTGGAGTGTAAGTGATATGTGCTGCTAACCACCTTTTAATTCTAATAGAATGTTGGTGGGAACGTTTAGAGGTGCTGGCTAAGGTGGCTTTCTTTACACTTCTGTTATTTCGTTTGGATGTGCTTCAGTTGCTTTTCTAATAATACTGTAGTAATTGTAGATAATACAGTTGGTGGTCCAAAATCCAGGCTCTAATTTTGTGTCTCATTTAAAATGATGATCATGCTGCTTAATGAAGTATGGAAACTTGGAAGTATGGAGTAAGCGAGATGGCTCAGTGGGTAGAGGTGCTTGCTGCCAAGCCCGATGACCTGAGTTCAGGCTTTGGGACCCACATGGTGGAAGTTGTCCTCTGACCACCACACAAATGTACTCACACGCATCACAGATAAATAAATGAATCAAAGAACTCACTTCTCCTAGTTGTTCCAGACTGCTGCTGAATTTCTTTTTAGCCCCCCGTAAATCTTTTTGACATTTTTTAGCTGTTAAAAGGAGATAATTTTTCTAGGGTCATAAGGTTAAACTCTAGGCCTGTACTATCTCTTATTAGTTAAAGAATATTTGTCTTTGGAAAGCACTCCCCTAACTCTTCATCTCTCGCTCTCATTATCTCAGCCAGGAGTGGTTTTTAAATGGGTCATTTGAACTGGTTTTCAGATGATTCTTATTGGTTTGGATGTGGGTTCCAGCAGTGTTTGGTAAACAAGTAATGAATGATTCCTCAGTGAAGCTCTGAGCTAATGGAGAGAAGGTCCTGTCTCTTCATTTTCCTGTTACGAACTTTTATTCTCCCACTTTAGGATTGGATTGGGGGATTTATGTGCAAATTATTTGTAAAGGTAATGAAATCTTTCCATTGTTTCAGAGCTAGTCTAGGAAGACTAGGTATGTGCACCATTGGTAGGTTTGGATCCTAAAAGCTCAAGAATGGGGAGGACAGAACCACTCCTGAGCCAAAAACAGGCATGGAGACCACGCGAGTTGCTGTCACTTTAAGAGGTTGGCATTGATTGCCTGCTCTTCTGGGCTTATTTTCCTTTATATCTGAGGAGTCAGAGGCTAGTTTCTGTCTTCCTGCTGCACTTCAGAAGACCACAAGTGGGGTGGATGCTAGAGAGCTGGGATCAGTTTCTCTGAACAGAAAGGAGGAACAGAGCTTTTCTCCTTGCCCAGTCAGAAGGCTCCTGACAAAGTTAGAAACACATTTGAAGGCTTGGGGATGGCAGAGAATATGTAAGACATCTTGCAATCTTGAGCTTGTGGTCTACAGAGGTGCTAAAAGAAAATTGTTTTTATTGAAAAGTATCAGCCTTAGCCGGGTGTAGTGGTGCACACCTTTAACCCAGAGCTAGGGAGGCAGTGGCAGTAAGATCTCTTGTGAGTTTGAAGTCAGCCTGGTCTACATGTGAGTTCCAGGATAGCCAGGGCTATGTAGAGAGACCCTGTGTCAAGAAATAGAACAACAACAAAAAAGCAGTCAGCCAGCCTGCCTATCTGTCTGTCCTTCATCCACTCACCAACCCATGCTTTCCCTTCCTTACCTCTTGTTTCTAGCTGTTTTTGTTTGTTTGAAACAGGGTGACTTGTAAACAGGCTGGCCTTGAACTCAAATATGTAGCTGAAGTTGACTTTGAATTTCTGATCCTTCTACCTGTACCTCCGAGCACTGAGATTGTACGCATTCATCCCCACACCTCGTTTATGCAGTGCTGTGGATTGAACCCAGGGTTTATACATGGTAGGCAAGCACTTTCCCCACTGAGCTATAGCTCTAGCCTTTTGTGAGTATTCTTTTCAATAGAATATTAAATTAGCATTTTATAGTCAATTAAATTATTCAGAAATTCCTATAGATATGATTTGTTCCAAATCATAATCTCAGGGCTAGAGAGATGGCACAGTGGTTAAGAACACTTTGTTTTTCTTTCAGAGGACCACATGGTGGCTTACAACCACCCGTAACTCCAGTCTCATAGGATCTGACACCCTCTTCTGATCGCTGAAGGTAGTAGGCACATATATGCAAGCAAAACACTCATACGTATAAAATAAGTCTAATTTTTTAAAAGCAAAATCATAATCTCTGAGCAAGAAATGAGTGAGGAGGGCTGCAGGACTGGAAACCATTGTCTCTAGCTCAGAAAGGGAAATATTTTACTTTCTAGCAAGTACTACATTCTTGCCAGTTGCTTCTTAGTTCTTATGTGCAAGCATGCTGTGAAGCTAGCTCCCACTTTTTTTCCTTCTTAGGAAATTCTAACAATTTTTTAAACATGTACTTAGTTTCACAATGCAGATTACTCTGAGGGAATACATAAAGTTAGAAAGTGCCATCCCATAATACACTAATTTCCACAATACTTGTATGGCATAAAAACTCTATAGACATAATGCTTTTAATTAAGAAAAGACATAGCTCCCTGGTCAGTCTTAGAGTCCTGATGATGTCTTCATGCCATCAGCGTCATTGCAAACTCCATATAGGAAACTTAGATAAGTTCAGTTCAAGTTCTTTCAAGAACATTCTCTTGAGATGCTGTTGACACAGTAGTAGAAAGCATTTATCATCTTTTTTGATCAACAGGCATCCTTTGAGCCTGCCCTTTTAATTTAGAATGTAAAAGAGAATGGATCCCATATGAAAATGAACTTAGAGGCATTGTATGTTACAGTGTTGCTGGTGACTTGAAATTAATGGAAAGGGACTTGATAGACTTTATGATAAAGCACCTTTTTTAAAATTTTTAATATTGAAACAATGGGAATAGGGTCATCTCCGAGTAGAACATGTAATACAGGGGTCCACAAACTTTCTCTGTGATGAGCTGGACAGCCAGTACCTGAGGACTTTGTAGGCTGTCCATTCTCCATTGTAACTGCTTACCTTTGCACATGAATGTACAAGCCCTGGGTGGTACATAAATGATTGAGCGTAGCTCATTCATTAAAACTTTATTTCTGTATGCTGATGTTTGAATTTTATGTAATTTCTACATGTCAGAAAGTTTTTTTTTTTTTTTTTTTTCTTCCAACTACTTAAAACTGTAGAAACCACTTGTGACTCATGGGTCATACCAACAGAAGAAGAAAGAAAAAGGAGAAGTGATAGGCATTGGTTGCTGCTTTGTGAGTCTCAGTAGTGCTCTCAGCAGTAACACATGTAACATGACATGAAGCATATCCATCCCAGACCTAACATGCTGGATCTCCCCTTAATATGAAGGGAAATGCAAAAGCAAGCAAACAAGTGTTTTATCCTTGGTGTGGGATAAGAATAGTGAAGTAGTCATAGGAGAGACTTTACAGTGAAGCGGATGGAGTCAGATCTGAATGCAACAGCCACTGCATGTAGCAGGAAGTTCCTTAACTCGGGTGGAGGAGGGGTGCATAGTGAAGACCTTTTGGGTGTCACTGAAGACTTTTGAAGAGTCTAGTGGTGTGATTCTGTGAGACATTGCTTGCAGTGACCTTTGAGAGTCTTCCCACTTCTAAGGACACAGCAAATGAAAGGAAGAAGCTAAGCTCTTGGGAAGTACAGTGTGCGTTGGCACTTACTGTGCTGGCATCGTGGCTCTGTTTCCAAAGGTAAGTCAGGAAAGCAACGCTAATGACCACCATTTGAGGATTTAGTGTTGGCAAGATATCTTGCAATGTTGCAAAATATAAAAATTTTCACATTTCCCCTTTCTTCTTAAAATTTGTGTGTGTTTTATATGTGCACGTATGTGTGACTGTGTACATAGGCCAGAGGACATGCTTAGGGACTGTCCAACTTATTTTGACACAGGATCTTACTAGCCTCGAATTCACTAGTTAGGCCAGGCTGGCCAGCTAGTGACTTCAGGGATGCTCGTGTCTCTGCCTTCCCAGTGCTGGGATTACAAGTGTCTATTGCCATACTTGGCTCTTTCATATGACTTCCGGGGACCAAACTCAGATCCTCATGTTTGCAAGCAAGTAGTTACCAATGTGGCAGTTATTCACTGACAGAGCTCAGGGCTATCTTCCAGTCTCCTGTTTACAGATTTTTTTTTTTTTTTCCTTTGATTCTTAGAGAGATTCTTCTCTATGTAGCCCTGGCTGTCCTGCAACTATGTAGACCAGGCTGGCCTTGAACTCACAGAGATCCACCTGCCTCTGCCTCCCGAGCACTGAGATTAAAGGTATAACCACCACTGCCCACCCTATTTTCACATTTTTGATCCAGGAATGGAGCTTAGGTTTTTGTTCCTTGTGAAGCAGTGAAAATGCCTTTTTCTTGCTTTGTCTTTTTCTAACTTCCAGAACTGGTAAGAAAAACACCAACTTGGAAGAAAAAAATCCCCAGCCAGAGAAAGAAATAAAGGGTAAAGAAATTTTTCTTAAGCAGACAGTCAAATTTGAAGAATTTTAGGTGGAAGAAAACAGCACAAGAGGCAGAATCTGTTAGGACACAGTTTTATTTCATTGACTCCAAGTAGAGTTTGTTTTCATATTTAAAATTTTTTAAAATTATTTTTATATTTTAAATTTTAACTAATTCCCTTTTTTCAGAATGAGTTTTGTGTATTTACTTTATATCAAAAAAGACATTAAATTTTGACAATACAACTTTTGTTGTGTTAATTTTTTTCTGCTCATGAATTATTTGCTGCTTTGTAAGTAAGAGGAAAACATAAGAGGTGTTAGCTGGTTTACAGCTGCATTATCTTGATTTGAAGTGGGCATTTGGCATTTAAAAACAAGACCGAGTGGTAAATTTCTTTTATGTGCCCAGGAAGGTTTAATTGTCTATGGGCTTTTATAACAGTGACTTTAAGTATTTTGAAACTAGTTTAACATGTAAGAGTTTTAGCATTCTTACCTTCTGAGGGTAGGATGGATAAAATTTACCTGTGTCTTTGGTGTGAATTTACATATCGGATCACCTAATGGGCAGAAGGGAAGTTAGGCAATTGGGATATTTCCATTTGAAAACTGTTTTTGACCGAAGTTGCTGAGCTCCCATCTGTTTTGTCCCCCAGTGAAACCAGCAGTGTGTGCAGCAGCAGCGACACAGGACTCTTCACCAATGATGAAGGGCGGCAAGGTGAGCCTCCTAAAATTTAAAATTTTCATTTTTTAAAGACTCTTATTTTTTAATTTTTAAATTATGTGTATACATGTGGTTCTGGGTGCATGTTTAGTGTCTTAAAAAGTCACCAAGTAGCCCACTTAAATGTGCATTTTTTTTTTTCCTGAAGCAACTCTGACTGATAGCCTTTATGTTTTGTGTGTGTGTGTGTGTGTGTGTGTGTGTGTGTGTGTCTATATGTCTGCTCTCTCTTGTTACTTGCACCTGTTACCTTTGGTTTTGTTTGATTTTAGATGTTTTAAATTTTTATGTATGTTGAGTGTTTTGCCTGCATGTATGTAATGTGTACTACATGTACACCCGGCACTCTTGGAGTTCAGAAGAAGGCATTGGATCTCTGGAACTGGAGTTATGGATGGTCATGAGTCACTATGTGGGTGCTCAGAATTAACCCGAGGTCCTCTGGGAGAGTAACAAGTGCTCCTAACTATTAAGCAATCTCTCCAGCCTCTGCTCTTTTTAAATCATCTATTGTGTTATGTAGTTTTTGTGTTTTCCATTAAAGCATTCCAGAGCAGAGAATTATTATTTTTAAGTATTTATTTATTTATTTAGTTTCTTGTGTATGTGTGTGTGCCTGAGTGCACCATGTGCACCATGTACACCATGAGATATGCATGAACCTGAAGAGATCAGAAAAGGCATCAGATCCCCTGGATCTAGTGTTATAGACGGTTGTGAGCTGCCATGTAGGTGCTGGGAATTGAACCCAGGTACTGTGCAAGAGTAGAAAGTGATCCTAACCACTGAGTCATCTTTCCAGCTCTTGGGATTATTTATAACAATGGCAACTTCTACATTGTCTAGAGTATAATGAGCCTCAGGTAAGTGTAGGCGAGGTTGCAGTGAAACCACCAAGCTAGACTATTCAATGGGTAGGGGGAAACGGTTTATTGGGATGAAACTGCCAAGGCTGTCTCTAGGAGAGAGCAGCAGAGAAAAGCAAAATGGCAGGAAAGCAAGAGGATGTTATTTGACAGTCTAACAAAAATAAGAACTGAGTCTTTGTTTGTTTGTTTGTTAATTTTGTTTTTGAGGCACAGTCTCTGGCTGTCCTGGAATTCACTATGTAGGCCACGCTGTTCTCGAACTTACAGAGATTTTCCTGGCTCTGCTTCTGGAGTGCTGGGATTAAAGGAGTGTGCCACCACGTCCAGCTATGAGTTCTTTTTAAAATTTTTTATTTATTGGATCATGAATGAATAGTAAGAACCATTCTGGATTAATTCATTGTCAGAAAACATGATCTTAGGAGATCACCTGTTGCAGTACATGTCCTGAGAAGTGCTTCTGGATGCGAATGGATTGAACATGTCGTAGTGCATAGAAACTAGCCGTGTTTACCAGTGCCTGTCCTTAGTCCACCTCTGTCATTGGCTGGTGAGGTGCATGGAAAGTAGTGTTCAAGGATTGTGCTTACCAGACCTGCTTAGCTTCATGAGGGAACTCGCTAGTATTTATTCAAGTCAGAATCAGAAACCTAGGTGGATAGGGCTCAGCAGTCAGTATGTCACATGGCATGTACCATGTATCTTCCTTCCTACTTGTCACCATCTCACTTCCCCCACATCCTGGTTTTAACAGCCCTTCTGGTGCTTCTGATGCTTGCTGAGGCTTGAGAACTACTGTTTCTGAGACAGCTGATTGCAGTGTGTGTTTATAGGGCGACGCTGATATACACCAAAGAGTAACTTCTTTGGTGCTTGATGGTAATGGCTACTACTTGCAGAATGCAGGTCTCATTTCCCCTTTGGAGATTTCCACATTAAATTTAAGAGTCATTATTATCCTGGGTGTTGGTGGCTTCATGTGTTTGGCGGGTGGATCTGGTTTATGTTAGCTGAAAGCATCTTGACCTCTCGATGCTGTCGTAACTTTATTCTTGCAGTTTTGAAAGGGGGTGAGGTGGTAGGCATAAAGCTGCCTCTTTTTTGCCTGTCGTCTTGGCAGGGATACACTCTAGTGGAAACTGAGCTGTTGTTATTGTAGCTAATTGGAAGTTCAAATCCTTGAGGTTGGATGTCTGGGTTAGTTGGAGCCTCGCCATTAGTGAATAATGTGGCCTCAGGCAAATGGCATAGTTTCTTGAAAAGCCTTAAGGAGTTTTATTGCCTGTTTCTGTGGTCATTTTTTTCCCTGGTAGCTTGGATTTCTGTTAAAATGATTTTCTGTCCCATCAAAGAGTTACCAACACCAAAACAAAGTGTGGGTACACATCCTTTACTCAACTGTTATGATAAAACAAATATATTAACCCCGCCCCCCCAGCAATTAACAGCTAATTTTTGAATTGAGGAAAATTTATGGCTTTGAACTGTAAGTTTATCTACACCATGGAAATTGGTAAGGAAGTTAGTTTTTTATGGAAAAGACCTTAGGCTCAGTTTGTCAGGTTCTGGGTTCAAATTCCGAGCTCACTAGGGTTAACTTAACCCTGGCTTCTGGGCACTGGTTGCCTCACTATAATTTTGAGCTGTTGTGTGTTTTGAAAGAGATGACATATTTGCGGGGTTTCAACATGGATTCTGGAGGGTTGGAAGGCTAGATCTTAGATTTTGCTATTTAAGTGGTGAAAAACAGTCCAGCGTGCACATGAAACTAGGTTGAAACTTCAGTTTTCATCTTACCATGTATCAAGAGGGACTGGACAGGCTCTGTTGTACTTTGGTTTATTTGAAGTATCACAACTATAGCCTTAAGAAACCCTCCTGGCATTTGGATTTTAACATGCTAGCTCAGGCCATGATCTGTTTGCTCTAGGGGATGATGAACAGAGTGATTGGTTTTATGAAGGAGAATGTGTCCCTGGATTCACAGTCCACAATCTTCTGCCCAAGTGGGCTCCTGATCACTGCACTGAAGTAGAAAGAATGGATTCTGGACTGGATAAACTCTCAGATTCCACATTCCTTTTACCTTCCCGGCCAGCTCAAAGAGGTGAGTTTGGAGAAGACAAAGGTCAAGTGCATGGCTTATGGTTCTCTATAGGAAGACTCATGCTCTGCTCAAGCACCTGCATGCCTCTCATCATGCATTGCTATCTGAATTGTGGAGCTAGCTCAAAATTCTAGCGGATTCAAGGTTGAGTCTCAAAGCTCAGGGTTCTCCCAGTCCTAAGTCAGTCCATGCTAGTACTTGGGATACATCGCTAGTGTGTGCCATGTTTAGGAGCCTGGCATCAGTCACACACAGCTACATATCCTCTTGTAAAGCCGATGCGTTACTTTCTGAGTGCTCATTGGAAGCTTGAAAGATTGGCTCTTACCAAGGAACAACCTTTTGTAAAGACATTCACATACAAGAAATGATGGCATTTTTAAGTGAATGATTTGAAAAATGCTTCTTTAAATGTATTTGTTTTAATGATCCTATTATTGTGTACTTCGACACAAACGCATATCTGTAGCAATATAACTACTATGTCACTCAGCAAAGAAGACATGGAGGCATTTTCACAGGTTCGAATCTTGCCAGACCTCTGCAGAGGGAACCACTATCATGGCAAGCACCATCCTGGATGGTGGCACCCTGAGCCTCTCATCTCAAGTGTCTTTATTGATACCTAAGCTCCTCAGGTGTTCTGTTGATATCACCTGCAGATCATGCGGAATCAAATATCCCCCTTTGTATTGCAGACAATACAAAGCTCCACGGCCTAGGCAGCCCTTCACCCAACAATGCACAAAACAACCATTTAAACATAACTAGAAATACACTTATGCAACACATATCTGTTCCGTTGCTTTATTTCAGTTCTAAAGCAGCAGAATGTGGTGGAAAGGGCCAATGACAAGGAGACAGAAATGTGATGGTACTTCTCTTTTAGTTAACTCCATGGTTGTGACCAAGTTCTGTTACTTCTTGTAATGTCAGGGCCATTGCCTAGATGTGTGACAATGAACAGGACGACTGTTTTACAGGCTTCTTTAGCTCTGTAAATTTAGGGTTCTCGGGAAATAGCAATCAACCATTTAGTCAGCTATCTAGTATTTGTTGGTGCTTGGTGCTCAGAGTGGCACACCTGTGATCAGAACAAAGATAGGGCACAGTGAGTCTTAGGCAGGTAGCCTTGTGAGATGCTGAGGTGAGGACTACAGTGTGCTAGAACATCTGGCTGCTTCTGGACCTTGTGTGTTCAATAACTGAGGCTTTCTTCTTTCCACAGGATACCATGCTCGCCTGAATCGGTTGCCAGGAGCTACAGCTCGGTGCCTCAGGAAGGGGCGGAGAAGGCTGGCTGGGAAGGTGACAGATCTCATGGTTTCTCCAGTGCTGAGGGAAGGTGGTAGTCCCCATGGGATTTGCGTGCCCTACTGACAATTGAAGGCATCACAGGACTCTCTGGAGTTAATGAATCCAACTGAAATGTTCTGGGAGTTAAGAAGGGTGAATGAACATTATGTGGGATTTGAATGGATACAAATGTGGAAGTTAAACACTTTATCCACATAGAAGTTCTGACCGAGCAAACACTCACTGCAGCCTCTATTGTGTGTAAACCTGCTGGCTTGAGCTCTCTCTCCTGTACTTGTGATTAATCATATATTATTGTATAAGTTAAAAATCTCTTTTGGCTTCTTCCTGAATTCAGGAATGTGTCTTTATCCTAACTTGATTTTTTTAAAAAAAACCTCAGAATTGATTTAAAAGGAGAAAGCTAAGCAATACTAGCAAACAGAAACAAATAAGCACCCCTCCCCCCCAACACGTACACAGTAATACTAAGCCTGTTTTCCAGAAGTCCAGGAGCTCCTCCCTGGCCCCCAGGGATATCCACTGCTCCTTCAGTTCTGTCCTTGCCAGGGCCTGTGCTAGGCACTGGGCCACTGAGTCCTCCAAACTGTTGCTTTAAGCCCACAAGGAAAACTAAGTGTCATTTCCTGCATTGAGCAGCAGAGTAGAGACTTAGAGGATTACTTCATTCTTTTTAAACTAAATATACATTTATTTATTTATTTATTCATTCATTTATTTATTTGGTTTTTTTCAAGACAGGGTTTCTCTGTTGTAACTCTGGCTGTCCTGGAACTCACTCTGTAGTCCAGGCTGGCCTCAAACTCACAGAGATATGCCTGCCTCTGGCTCTTGAGTGCTGGGATTAAAGGTGTGCGCCACCACCGCCTGGCCTATTTTTGTTTTTTTTATGTTTTGGAGACAGGGTCTTTAAGAAGTCCAAACTTGCCTGGTGCTTGCTCCGTGTCCCAGACTGGCCTTCAACTTAAAATTGTCCTATCTGACTTCCTGAATCATGAGATTATAGTCATGCACCTAGCTCTTGATTTAATTTGTATTTTAGGTTTGAGATTGAGAAATAACCTAAGGTAAAGGTTCCCTAGCCAAGCAGAGAAGATAATAGTAAGGAAGAGTTTGGTAAGCATTTAGAATGCCTGCTACAAGGTTGTCTGCCAAAGCCATGTGTGTGGTTTTGGACACAATTATCTGACTACTGCTTTGTATTATAGTCTACCCAGAGAGCTATTTTCTGAAGTTTAGGGCATGGCTGGGGTGGAGTGGGGTGGGGTGTATGAGGTTAATTAGTTGGTGCGTGTTTACCTCAGAGGACAGTGTGAAGGAGTCACTTTTCTTCTTGCATCCTGTGGACCCTGAGGATTGAACTCAGGTCATCAGACTTGGCAGTGAGTACCTTCACCTACTGAGCTATCTCTCCAGCCAATCTACTTCTTACATTTAAGTTCCAATTCCAGTCTCTAACTAGAGACACTTGATCATTGGAGGAATCACACTGTGTTCCTTTTAGCTTGCTCCCTGTGCTGTGTGGGATCTTGCCCTTGACAGGGAGTACTTCTGTGTAGAGGGGGTTAAAGAAGGCAAGGGCTTGGGAGTAGAGGACAATGAGGTTTTACCCCCCCCTTCTGTGGATTAGGCAGAATAATGTTCTCCCCACCATCTACTGCTTTTCTTGAAGCTCATATAAAGTAAGAGCCTTCTGCTTCCATGGAAGTGAGTTAGTTCATCTTGAAGGCTCTCCTCAGTGTGCCTGGGAGGAATCTAGGGCTTATTGGATGTGCAGCTAATGATCTCAAGTGAATAGGTGATATATACCTGCTTAATTCATCTTCATCACCTTAAAGGGAGATTTGTCATTTCTAGCAGAGGTCACTGCTCCACTCCCCCTTCTCCCCTCCCCAGTCCCTCTCTTCTCTTTCTAAACTGTAATCATAAATAATGAGTTTCATTCACAGCTCTGTGCTAGAGAGCTGCTAATTACACAAAGTGCTGCTTGTAATTTACACAGTAATAAACTGTAAATTTAAATATTATGACATTTTAAGTTACTAATTTCTTCCTGTAATAAATAGCTCATTTTTTCTCTCATCTTTTCCCTTGGCCTCTCCACCATTCTGTATCTCTGACCTGGAGGCATAGCCAGAGGGATGAAAATATGAAGAATACAATATGCAAGCCCTCCACATATCTCCACCCCTGTTTAGAGTGTGACCTCAAATTAATTTTTCTAAGGCTAGTGTTTCTGCTAAAGTGTGTTTCCTGCCCTGTAGGCTAAGTCATACACATAGTTGAATACAGACAACACTTGCCAAGATGGACTTGAGTAATGCTGATGCTCATGACTGTAACTTGTGTCCTCTCACCTTAGCTCTTACTCCTGTGTGTGACTCTGGGTTCTGTGGGGTTGCTGTGGCAGATGTCACTGCAAATGTGCTCAAGTTAGGGGAAAGTGAGTGCCTTCTGCCACTCTCCAGTGGACATGACTGGTTTGTTGTGGTGTTGTGGATGTGCTTTCACACTGCAATCCTGAGGTCTCTAATTTAAGAATCAGTTTATACAGCCTTCTGCTTTAACTCTGAAATGATGTTCAAGGGGCAGAACACGGTGATAATCTCTGTGTTGTTTGTTTGTTGTCGTGCAAGGGATTGAACTCAGGGCCTTGTGCATGCTAGGCAAGCACTCTGCCACTGAACTGCGTGTGTCCAGCCAGGCTGATTATTTTTGTAAGTAGCACAAGGCCTTTAGCACACAGACATTTATTCAACAGACATTTAGGTTTCACCAGTGAGCATCAGTCAGTGTTCCTCTGTGGTGGTTGCTGAGTCTCAATCAAACAGTTCATGTAGCTTAGTGTGTTCTTCTGCTAAAAACTGGCTGCTTTGCTGAGTGTGGTGACATATTCCTCTAGTCTAAGAAGCTGAAGCAGGAATTTGAGGCCAGCTTTAGCCACATAGTGAAACTGTATCTCAAAAAAAAGCACCAAAAAAAGTGTTGAATTTTCTGAAAAAGTTTTTCTACCTCTTTATACTTTAGTGCTCTAGGAAATATTATTATATTATATTAGTGCTCCAGGAAGTACTACTATATTAAAATTACATATACATGTAAACAGCGTATATACATGTTGAAACATCACTTGGTATTAATTTTATAGTTCAGTTAATAAACTTCTGG
Source organism: Cricetomys ansorgei (assembly GCA_026225945.1). Classification (NCBI taxonomy): domain Eukaryota; kingdom Metazoa; phylum Chordata; class Mammalia; order Rodentia; family Nesomyidae; genus Cricetomys; species Cricetomys ansorgei. Next base: position 9,789,691 of record JAMJFZ010002869.1, read on the forward strand.
CTAGAGAGAGTGCTCAAGTTGGTGAAGCGCGTGCAGAAGACTTGAGTTTGGTTCCCCAGAGAACCATGTGGGAAAAACCTCGGGTGTGGTGGCATGCTTGTAATCCCAGCACTGGGGAAGGGGGCACAGGAGGATATCTGAGGCTCTCAGACAACCTGGCCTACTTGGTAAGCTCAGTCCAGGAGAGACCCTGTCTCAAAAAATTGTAGGCAGCACCTGAAGAATGATACCTGAGATGGTTGTCTGGCTTCCTTACGCACGCACGCTTACACATGTCCACACAGGTGTACAAGACTAAATTTAAGATGGGGAAAAAAATCCCAAGTCCAACAAACACTACTTACGGTGGCTTTTTAAATTTTTTGGATCGGCAAAGAATAGCTAGGTAATATATAATATTTCAAAGATGGACTTGCATAAAGAAAAAAACAGTTGCTGTTGGATTTTAAGGTTGACAACAACCTTGAGGTTGCCTGGCTGGCTTAGTTAGGGGAAAATTGAGCTTCGTGGCAGCTTGCATTGTATCTGTTTGCCCCTATGGTTAAATGACACTCTTGTTCCTGTCCTTCTAGGAGACCAGCATGAGCAGTCTAGGAACCGAGAGGATAAGCCATATCATCAGTGACCCCCGGCAGAAAGAGTAAGTGGCCGGGTGCCTACTTGATGTCTTAGCCTGGTCCTTGGAGAAGGAGGTAGAGAAGGCTTTTATAAAGCAGCCTTTATTTTAGATTTCAGAGCTGAAATAGGAGCTCTTAACGATTGTGCTTCCCAACAGTTAAGATGGCTGAAGTCAGGCTGGCAAGATGGCTTGGTGGCTAAAAGTGCTTGCACCTGGTGTTGCACAGCTGATGACCAGAATTCAGCCCCCAGAGTTCATGTAAAGGTGGAGGAAGAGAACCAACTCCACAGAGTTGTCTTCTGACCCCCACAAGTGTGCTGTGACGCATAACAGTAATTAAAAGATGAAGCTGTAAGATGGCTAAAGTCCTAAAATTGTGACCGGTATTCTTTTCCTTTCTAGATTAGTTTTATTTTGTTGCCTGTTATATTTCTAGGTTTTATATTAGTATCCACTACTAAGATGCTATGTTTTAAATTCATTTTTCTCGCTTAAAAATTTTTTTTTAATATTCATTCCAAATGACTGATTGCTTCTGTTTCCCTTCAGACCTCTTTAAGGAGAAATCTTTTTGTCCTTGTTACCATGGTGAATGCAGTGGGAAGCCTAGATGTAACTATACAGGCATCATCTGCCTTTTCATAACAGCCTCGTCTCCTAAACGGTTGGCTTTACTGTGTTTTGCCTTCCTACTGGGTCTCCAGTGGCAAAAAATTTAAATATCTGCTGAATAAATACATATATATTGGGTCTGGAGAGATGGCTCAGTGCACCAAGCATAAAGACCAGAGTTTGGATCCCCAACACCCACATAAAACAGGCAGGTGTGGCAGACCTGCCTGTAATATCAACACTTGAGAAGTAGAGCCCCAGGGTAGGCTGGCTAGCAGTGAGCTCTAGGTTAGCGAGAGACCTTGCCTGAAGTGGAGAGTGAGCCAGGAAGACATCAGACATCACTGTCTGCCTGCCTGCACCTGTGAACATACACACCTGCAGACACACGTGCATGCACACATACCATACACACCTACACATGCAAAAAAAGCCCCACATTTGTATATGCTAAAGAACTTGTATAATTTATTCCTTGTACATTATAGTCAGTACCCAGTGGCAGTCCATATCCAACCTGTACAAATCCACCCTAGTCTGAGGTAAGCCACTGTCTGGCTGCAGTCTTTGTTGCTTCCCTCTAGTCCAGTTTCTTCCCTTTCATCGCTCACCTCTGTTGAAGGTGACTTCAGTAAGACTTGTTCACACACAGCTGGCACCCATCTCCTTCAGCTGCATCTTTCCCAGTTCTTCGTCTTCACTTCAGTATTCTGCCTTTTATCTTCTTCCCTCATACTTTTTCTGTCACTCCTTTTATTGTTTTCTTTCCTGTTATTCTCTTTAGTTTCTGGTTACCATCAGCTGGGAAAAGAGAACGAAATCAGGTAAGATCACTTTTGGGGGTCATCTTTATTTTATCATTCAATTTCCTTTTCTTTAGAAAGAATAAAGCATTGGCTTCTGATTTTCCTCACATTTCTGCTTGTGCACATGAGGTGAGTAAGAATCGCTCTTCCCCATTATCTGAATTTTTTGAGAGCTGTGTTCCAAGACTGTCCCATGCTCATCTGTAAGAACTGTAGCCAGTTCCCTTCTTAGGTTTAATTGCAGTTGCTAGTTTCTTATTAGTAACATGTTTCAAGGAAAATTTCTGGTTTTATTTTAGTTTATTTTTTTAAGGTTTATTTTCATTTGTGTGAAATGTCCACGTGTACGTATATATGGTGAGCTCAGGTGCTTGCAGAGGCCAGAGGGCATCGTATCGGCCAGAGCTGGAGTTATAGGCAGTTGTGAGTTACCTGACATGGATGCTTAGAACTGAACTTGGATCTTCTGGAAGAGCAGTATGTGCTCTTAACCACTGAACCCCTTGTTTTAGTTTTGAACTTTAATTACAATGTAAAATGATTCTCATTGTCTCTGGTTTAGTTTGCCATATGAATCTTGTGCAATGACAGTCTAAGCGTAGGAAGTAGAAGACCGAGCTCCTTTGGGGGAAGTGGTCAAGGCCTTAGAACATTATTCCTCTTTACTCTTTTTCCCTGGCTCCCCCTTTAGGGTTCCTTGATACATTGTCAGGCCTTTGAGTAGGATCCATGATTTAAAAGTGACTCACGGTGCTTGTTGTTACGCTTATAGGTGTTTGACATTCTTCTAGTGTAGGGGTGAGGGTTGCTTTACCTTAGTACTGAACTGTGAAATTGATGGAAACTGATGGTCAAAAATTCTCAGGCTTAGTTGGGCTGTGGTGGTGCACGCCTTTAATACCAGCACTTGAAAGGCTGAGGCAGAGGCAGGCGGATGTCTGTTAGTTCAAGGCCAGCCTGGTCTACAGAGTGAGTTCTAGGACAGCCAGAGTTACAACAGAGAAACCCTGTCTCAAAAAAAACAAAACAAAACAAAATCTCTGTCTTCCTCTTGCTTCTTGGTTGGCTAGTTGGTTATTTTGGGGACTAGTTAGCAGCTTATCATGTTACACAGTTTACACTTGGAAAGTTCACTGTGAAGTTGCTGATTCACAATTAACTAAAACAATGGAAGATAAAACTGTTTATGAGATGATTTTAGGTTATATATTTTAAGTTATAATATACATTAAAAGCTTAATTACGATTTTCAAGCTTAATTTGTGGAAACAAGACAAAACTGAGTGTAAGTAATTGGTATAAAGAAAAATTCTAGATAAACAGTAATTTAGGTGGTAGGCAGAGAAGGAAAGGATCATGGAAGTGGTGTGCACGAGATTTGGGGGACTGTGGCAGAAGTTTACTTTTAGTTATGTTTAAATGGTTGTTTTGTGTGTTGTTGTGAAGGGCTACCTAGGCTTTGGCATTTGCATTGTCTGCAGGTGTTGGCTTTATGTAAAATATGTTTGATTGCCCTTGATCTGCATGTGCTCTCAATAGAACACCTGAGGAGCTCAGGTATTATTAAAACCCCTGAGATGAGAGGCTCAGGGTTCCACTGTCTTGGCGCTTGCCATGATTAGTGGTTCTCTTTGCTGAGGTCTGGCAGAGTTTACACCTATGAAAAGCGCCTGTGTTTTCCTTCCTGAGACACACCAGCTAACTGTTACGGTAGGCATACAACTACAAATGGTCCACCAGCGTGGTAGGCATAAAGCAAAGAAGGTCACAACATCATGCCAGCTAACATCCAGCGTGGAAACAAGGAAGAAAAAAACGCCAGACTTCACAGACTCCAGTAAAATAACGTCAGAGCAGTTCCCAGAGGACAGAGTTTTGTGTGTGTGTCCATGTGTATGTATGCAAAAAAGATGAATAGAAGTCTGAAGGAAGAGGAGAGTGAAGAAGGAAATAAGGTTCTATGAAGAGAGAGGGCTATGAAAATTTAGAAAATTTAGAAAGAGGGCTCAAAAGTGAGATCCATTAAATAGAGGCCTTTAGCAAAAGAAATTTTCATGGTAAAAATAAAGAATTCAGCTGGGAACTGGGAAAAACAAAGTTCCAATCACTTTTCCTGATCATGGAGCTGATCCAAGCACAAGGAAATGCTGTGGCTACATGCAAGGCTCTCCAGCAGCTAGCCACACAAGACTAGGGAAAAGCGAGCCAGAGCACACTGTTCTACAAACTGAGTTGGCTTTGTGTGTGTGCGCAAAGGCATGAAGGGTCATAGAGAGCAGCTGAGGCTTGACACCATGAAAAGAGGCCAGGAGAGGCCATTGGTAAAAGTGCAGCCTCAGTGGCAGTTTTAACTGCCAGATTGAAGGGATCATGTAAAGAATTTGAGGCTTGGCACCATGAAGAGAGCCCAAGAAAGGCTATTGGTGAAAGTGCAGCCCATTTGCAGCAAGGGACTCCAGCAGTTTTGGAGATGCCAGTGCCATGAGATGACCACCAAAGACAGCAGCAGCAATGGAGTAAAGCCAGCTGGAGCCTGGAGGACAAACTATTTGTGCTGCAGAGGGCAGAGCCAAAGTGCAAGCACTTTGGAGGAGCCCAGAAGATTGTGAGTGAATTCCGGATAATTGAATACTGATAATGTTTTTCCACTGTCTACAGACATTATGAAAAGTTTGATAGATATTTAGTTTCATTTTGTCTTGTCCTTGCAATTGTTCTTCTTGTAGATAGTTTTGCTGGTGCTGGTGTAGTGTTGGGTTATGTTACAGAGATAAAGCATTTTTTAAAAAATTGTCTTATTGTCTCTTACAGAAAGGGGGAAATGATGCAGAAATTTATTTTTAGTTATGTTTCAAGTGATTGTTTTGTGCACTGTTGAGAAAAGGGCTGCCTAGGCTTTGGCATTTGTATTGTCTGCAGGTGTTGGCTTTATTTGGGGGATGTTTGATTGCTCATGATCTGCAGGTGATATCAACAGAACACCTGAGGAGCTTAGGTATCAAAAACCCCTGAGATGAGAGGCTTATGGTTCCACTGTCCAGAATGGTGCTTGCTATGATAGTGGTTCCCTCTGCTGAGGTCTGGCAAGGTTTGCACCTGTGAAAATGCCTCTGTGTCTTGCTTGGTGAGTCCACACGGTGGCTAACAACTACAGGGACTGTTCAGCTAGCATGTGGATCGTATTTGCTTCAGAGCATGCAAGGGCAGAAGGGGGCTTGCGGCCATCACTTGCTCCGCTTCTGCTTTGTACAAGTGAGGAGCAATGCGTCATGAGTTTTAACTGTTTTCCTGAAGTTGCAGAGCTGTGTGTTCTAGTTTCTGTTCTTTTAAAGTACATTTGAAGTTACCACTCATGTTCTTTCAGTCGTAGGTCATTAAGTTATCCATTTTTCAAAGGATTGTTTAGTGTGGGGAAAGTCCAAAGACTAGCAAACATAAAGTGAGGTGCTTTGTACACAGCACCCCATTTGATCCTCAACTTCCTTTTTGGTTTTGTCATTTTGGTGCTGAAGATGGTATGCTAACATGTGCACTGAATTCTCACCCTCTCTCAATCACCTTTAAAGGTCAATAGGTGAGAAACTGAAAATGCTTTATGACCTTAGAAGAAGTACTTGAGTTAGCCCTGCTAAGTAACCCTATCATAAGACAGGTAAGATGCTGGTGATTCGTCCCTGAGAGGATGCTAGCAAAACCCAGAGGTTATGTGATTTTTAAACATACAGCAACTCAGTGGTACATTCAGTTACACTTTCTAACAGGCTTCTTCTTTCCACTATACTTACACTGTGCGCTGGAATGTGCTGTGCAATTGTCTTTGAAAAGGGAATTTCATGCTAGCTCTCTTGGGAAAGTGCTGATACATAGCCTGTAGTCGCTAGGTGTAAGTTCCCCAGGTGTCCATTAAGAAGTACTGTGTTTGGCCATTAAGTGTTTATTACGTGAATGTTTTGCTTGACAAGGAAAATTTTGTTTGCTGTGTGCTGGGACATTTGTGAACATATGGTTAGACATGCACAACTTTATTGAATGATATCGATATTTTTGGCAGAAGGGTTGGACATTGTCAAAGAGAGTATGTAGACTTCTCTTTAGAATCAGGTCTCTTTCTTTTAAGGCTTACTAAAATAATCTCATTTGTCCCCACAGTTTAATCCTCTCTCTCCCCTTTACTCCCTGGATGTTCTTGCTGATGCTTCTCATCGAAGGTGTTCACCTGCACACTGCTCTGCCAGGTAATTGGCTGCCAGTGGCTATTGTTTTCTTTTGGAAAGTGCTATATTCCTTTCATTACACTTAAGATTATATGGTATATGTGCACAGGATCCGATTTGATCCTTACAACAACCTTCAGAGGTAAGTCGATGTTTCACAGATGCGGAAACAGGCTGAGGAATTTTTCCTGTGATCACATGGCTTGTATGTGTCAGCCTGACTGTGGCCTGTGTCTTCTTGGCTCATATTTCACATTATTTCTTCTGCTAAAAGCCCATCTTCAGAGAACATTATTAATGTCCCCTTGCCATGATCTGAAAAGCCCTGCATAATCTGATTTCTGCCAACATGGCCAGCTTCCTTTCATACAGTTCTGTTCCCTTCCTGAGTGGAAGATCTAGCTGAACCAGGGAGCTCCATTTTCTTCTTAAAAAATGGCAGCTCTTCCTGCCTTGGACCTTTGCTCTCATTCCTTTTGCCTGGAAACCTCTTTGAGCCTGTGGACACCTAAGGACTCACCTGCAGCACCATCTGGTTACTATATTTATTCCCTCTGTAGTTCTAATCATTGTCTGTAATGAATATGTGTATTAGTTTATTTTAAATTCCACTCCACCCATTGTCTTTGTCACTAGGATGCAGAGACCGTGTCTTATTCCCTGATAAGTCCCATCCGGTGGGTCTGGCATTGTTAGGCATTCTGTACATATATTTGTCACATCTCTCATTATGGATTCTCTTAATTCAGGAAACACACAGAATTGGGTGTGGTCTGATGATGGCATATCTTAACAGGGTTATTGTGCACAAAAATCTAACATTCTGGACTAAAGAACTCTTGTTGTTTTGGTAGCATGAAGAATTTCTTTTTGAAGGTTCTGATGCTTTGTTGTTGTTTTTGTTTTTTTTTTTTTTGTTTTTTTTATTTTTTTGAGACAGATTCTCACTCTCACTATGAAGCTCAGGCTGTCCTGGAATTTGTAGACCAGGCTGACTCGAACTCACAGAGATCCACCTGCCTCTGCCTTACAAGTGCTGAAATTAAAGGGGTGCACCTCCACACTTGGCTTCTGATGCTTTATTAGTCCACTCTTAAGTAAATGTACTCATGGATTTGTACTGTAGGCTCCACAAAGAAGTTACTGTTCTTTGGACATAACATTTGGATAATGAACCCTGTTTCATAACCTACTGCTAATCTTTCTGCTAAGAAAATAGTATTTTGATAAGGAAAAAATTTTTTGAAAATTGGGGCCATTGTAAATAGTGTTACTAAGAATGTGGAATTGTGGGACTGGAGAGAGCTCAGTGATTAAGAGCACCGACTACTCTTCCAGTGGTCCTGAGTTCAATTCCCAGCAACCACATGGTGGCTCACAACCGTGGGACTAGATGTCTCTTTTGACATGCAAATGCACATGCAGATAGAGCACTCATATCCATAAAATAAAATAAACAAATCTTTTAAAAAAGTCTTCTTGCTGGACTGCTGTATATATTTAAAAAAAGGAAGGAAGGAAGCAAGCAAGCAAGCAAGCTGGGTAGTGGTGGCTCACACCTTTAATCCCAGCACTTAGGAGGCAGAGGCAGGTACATCTCTGTGAGTTTGAGGCCAGCCTATTCTACTGAATGAGTTACAGGACAGCCAGAGTTACAACAGAGAAAGAAACACTGTCTCAAACCACACCACCTCCCCCCAAAAAATGTGGATTTGCGGGTGATAGAAACTTCCACCACAAGCAGAATACTTTCAGTATTGTGCTGCTTGGTTGTTCATTCAGCATTTGCTGACTCCCTACTATGTGTTTAGAACTTAAGCTCTCATGAGAAAATCAGCTATGATAAATGCACTGAAAGCTGTGACACACAGAGCAAGACTTTAATGCAGGCTTATGGAGGTTTTCTAGATTTCAGTCCATAGAAGATCACACCCCTGTTTTGTGTCTTGATACTGAAGATCTGTGTGTGCTCTTTGGGAAGAGCAGAAGAATTGCATCATATAAATCCAGCACATAGAGTAGATTCTCTGGCCTCCTCCTGCCCTGTCTGCCACCTGGGCTGTGCTAAGGGCAGCATTGGCACTCCTGTCTTGTCCATTAGAAGCCTCACCCTGTGACCAGGGCCTGGTGCTAGATTCATGAGTCTTTGTGTGTCCTGCTACTCTGTCATTATTGTTGATCTCTTGGCTGGTGATGTGTGTAGCTGGCCTCGGAAACATTAAGAAGTCTCAGCCAGGCTTCTAGTGCATGCAGCTCAGGGGAGTCCTGCTGTTGCTTTGAACTCTTGCTAGAAGCAAAGAGAGAGAGAATGGAGATGTTGACCAGTGGTCTTTGACTTGTCTTGTCAAGATAGAAGTCCCAGATCAGTGAGCTGGATGCAGGTTCTTTGAGATTGGGGAAGAAAAAATTGTAATTAACATTCATTATCTTATCTTTAAATTTTTCTTTGTTTAAACCATACATCTGTTTGGCCTAGTGCCACATGTGTATGTATTATGTATGTTTGTCATTGTGTCATATCTCCTGTTCCCTCACAGTTTTCACTTAATGAAGGACACAGAAGGTTTGGCAGGTGCTGCTCTGTGGGAATGATCAGTGCAGGTGTCCTCAGTGCAGGTTTCAGAAAATATGAGTGAAAAACACTGAGTTCTTGGGGATAGCACTCAGCACCTTTAGAATGATGGGGTCCCCATGCAGCAAAGTGTCATTGGAGCAGGACCTGTCTAACTCTAGTTGGGGGGACTTGTAAGATGGGATTTGGAACCATACAGTGAGTTTTAAGAAGAGTGGATCATTTAGCAAAAGCCTTGAATCAAGGAGAGAATGTAAAGGAGCAGAGTAGTAGAGAAGAGACAGCTGAATGACTGCATTAAAAAGTGTTTCGAATGGAGATTTTATCTTTTTCTTGTCCCATTTTATTTGTAGTAAGAAGAAATTTCTTTCAAAGCATCTGGGCAGCATTGGGAATTTTACACCCATCATTAGAACAATTTGTGTGTGTGTGTGTGTGTGTGTGTGTGTGTGTGTGTGTGTGTGTGTGGTGACTGTGTTATCATTAGTGGTATAATTTTATTTTGCAAAGAGAGAAGTGTTTCCTGTTTTATCGCAGCTTTCCCTGAGGAGGGCTGCTGTATTAATTTGCTGTATTGCCTCCTGGCTGTTCCCAGGCTGTTTTTCCTCTTCATCATGGAATTTTTAATGGCCCTAGTGCCTCTTGGGAAGCATGTGAGGAAAAGTTCCTTGGGGAGTGCTTCCCTTTTTTCACATGCCTATAATTACTCTCCTTTAAGAGCACAAAGAGTCTGATAATCATGCCTGGGCTCTGAAGGTTCCCTCCTGTCAGGGATCTGAGCTGAGCTACTTCCTTGCTGGACACTGCCGATTGCACTCTGCTCGACTTCAGCATCTGAACATGGCCACTTCAAAAGCCACGTACAGCTTGGGATCTCAGAATAAGCTGAGGCCACTGGGGTATGGTGAGTGACCTCAAGTACCGTAGTTTAGCATCTCACTATAAGCAAATAAATAATGAGACCTAATTTAAGGTAACACTATATGGTTGTGTCATTTGGCAGATGTAGGGGGTGGGAGGGAGACTTTTGTAGTCTTTGTACCATTCAATAAATTTGTAGGTTCACTCTAGAAATACTCAAGTTTGGTGATAGTTTTCACCCCTGACTACTTGTGGGTCATCTGAGAAGCCTTAAAAGATGCATCCATTGGTGCTAAGGGAGATGGCTTAATTAGTAAAGTACTTGCTCTACAAGCACTGGAACCTGAGTTCAATCCCTAGCACCCATTTTTTAAAAAGCCAGGCAACACAGTGTGTATCTGTGATTCCAGTGCTGGGGAGGCAGAGACAGGAGGATCCCTAGGGCTTGCTGACCAGCTACTCCAGCCAAATCAGTGGGCCCCGGATTCAGTGAGATACTTTATCTCAGAAGTTGGAAAACGATTGAAGGAGACTCCTAATACCAACCTCTGGTCTCCACACTCGTATATGTGCACCTGCATGCAAACATACACACTCAAAAACACATGAGCATCCATGCACACAAATTAAAAACAACAGCAACAACCATCCATGCTGAGCCTGACCTTCACAGATCATATGTTGTTGGTCTGGGGCAAGGGCCCAGGCAGTGACAGGATTTTTAGAGCTTCCAAGGTGACTACTAGGCAACCAGGGTTAAGAACTGTTGCCCTAAGTATTTATGTTTCATGACTGGCCCTTAACAGGGGCATTTGTTTTGTAACTGGCTCAGGTTCTACGCTTTGGTATTGTGAGCACCATTCTTCATAGGGGCAGACCACTGGGATTCCTTTAGCTTGAGAGAAGCTGTCCCAGGTAAAGAAGAGTTGTTTTCTAGCATGGTGTACAACACATAGTTGATGAATGAGGACAAGCAGATTTTGTTGGGGTGGAGGGGGGCATGAACATTTGACTGGGTGTCTGGTGAAATCCATACAACTGTTTTAGTTTAGTTTTGTTTGCTAGCATTGGCATTTGCTGTTAAAGTAGAGTGTGCAGTGCTAAGAATTGCCGCTACTCAAACAGCAGATGGGGTGATTGGTGTTCTGCTAGAGTCAGTGTATTGTAGACAGACTGACAATGAGACCAGAGCTGTAGGCAGCTTTCCTCAAAATGAGATTGACTGTGAAGAAAAAAACTTGACGTTTTTACCTACAGCACACAAGTAGAGATTACCAGTTGCCATGTCTCTCTGATACATGTTACTGGCGACATTTTCGAGTACTTTATGGCAGTTTTTAGTTTTCTCTAATTCCTATGTTCTTTCCCCTTTTTTTGAGTGGTGATTTGGAAATGCATCTATTTCCAGTTATTCTCTAAGTTCTGAAATAGGAAAACACTTGTTCTAGTTTCTTTTTTTGTTTGTGAAATATTATTTTCAGATAAGTAAGGATCTCAGAGTCCTAGGCATGCATTCACATGATATACACGGCTTTTAATGAGAACAAAAAGTCCCATGGCATCTTCTATTGCCCTCACTGCTCATGAGATACTGGGTAGAAATGTAACATTAAGAGCATGGGTATTAATGTATGGCAGACTCGGGTGAGAATCTTGGGGTTTATTTAGACAAACACTTAACCTCCTTGTTCCTCAGTTTCTACATGTTCAAAGTGGAAAACTTTTTTTTACTAAACTAGTAGGGATCAAAATGAAATGATATATTTAAATATTCAGCAGCTTGGTAAACAACATTGTTGAGTTACTTCCAATTCTGTCCTTAAGATGATTTCAATTTTAAGACCTTTGAGCTGATTTCAGAATTACTTGCTAATAAATGCCATGCAGATTCTTGAGGGCCTTAAATGCCCTCAAATTGACTCTAAGAAGAGACATTTGGACATTGCTTGGGTAAAAAGAGAGAGATCTTCCTTCCCATTAGAGAGTTGAAATATGATGGGCCTAGCTCATTGTAATTCATTTTATCCGTTCACAAGCATTATGATCTGCATATCAGAGTTGTGTGCCCAGCTGGCTGTGTCACTTGACAAGGAGTTTCAAAGAACAAGAAGAAGACTCAATTCATGCTATTAATTTTGACCTTTGGAGCCATAATAAACAGCCTCAGGTTTTACCCCAGGGCTTGGGAGAAGGAACCTTTTATTAGGCCTGTCTGTCTGTCCAGGCTGCTGTGACACCCAGCAGCCCCACTCAACTCTTTAGTGTGGTTTCAGCTGTGTGTGAGGAGGAGTTTTGCTGTAATGGTGTCCACGTATATCCATAGGCTGCCTGTGCCTGTTGGAACTTCCTGCTGGATAGCACACATTTCTTGACCTTCTGCTTCTCTTGGAGAGGCTTGTTTACAAGGTTCTTGGATGGCTGTTGTCTTACTGTCTGTGTGAGGTTATGACAGCACTTTCTGTCTGTCTGTCCTTCCATTGTAATAACCCTTTCCCAATGGATGTCAAGTGATTCTGCTCTTGTGGGTGACATCCTGCCTTGACCTCACCACAAGAAGAATTTAAAGGCAGTTTTAAATGCTGTGAGCCATTCACCACAGCCTGTCAAAGGTTAAGTTTTAAGTGGGAGGCAGTCTAGGAGTTGTCAGGGTCCCTTGCTAGCCCAGTGCTTGTCTCCTGTGTAATTGTGAAGTGGGTTTCTCCCTTTCATATCCTGAGCCTGCATCCTTTTCCCCTGTGCAGGCAGGTGGGTGTTTAATAAATTCCAGGAGCCCCTAAGATACAATCGCAGTAAGGGAGGGTTCTTTCTGCTTCTTCAGATGTAACCCTCCTCCCCTCGTTGTACCAACAAGCTTGGCTTGTTCCTTGGTTGTGACAGCATTGTCTCGCAGTGCTAGTTCTCTGTTTATGAATCGGGCTTCCCACCATGCTGTGAGCTCCTGGGGACAGGGTTGTGGCAGTCACCATGGATCTACCCTCCCTGCCTCCAGCACAGGGTTTTACACAGGGCAGACCTCCATAAATTTTTGTTAAAAAAAAAAAAAATAGAGGTGAGTGGATTTGTAATTAAGGAGGAAAATTAGTATATATAGTATGTATGAGCTTTGGTCCTTACTAACATCAGTGTTTCCTCGGGTGGCATACAAGGAGAAAATATAGCAAATAAATACCTCTTTTTTTCTTACACCAAAAAATGAACTTTTTCATAGCTTTTAAGAACAAGCAGTTTTGAAGGTGAACTGTTCATTAGATTAGCTTGCCATTGGCAGACAAAGACTGTTTTTGCTCCCTCTGCGTGACTTTCAGTATCTTTGTTCTAAACCAGAAGCAGTCACTTGAGTTTTTTTTTTGCCAGCACTGGTGCTATTAAACATGCATGTATTTCTCTCAAAGTATTTTTTCCCCCTAAAAGTACATTCCTGCCCCTGGGACATAGTAACCCACTCAGTTTCCTAAGTAACACTGCAATTTGGGCAACTCACCTGATCCTTCATTCTCTGCAGTAAAAATAAAGTAGAAATGTTTTGTTTACATGAGGATATAAAGAGTTCTCTTTTCATTAATTGTTAATCTTCACCATTCACCTTCACAGGAGAAGAGTTTAGTGGCTGCTCATGAAGGAATACCTTTTTTAAAGTATATTATTTATTAATGATTATTCCCCTTACCTTCTTTGAGTGTGTGTGTGTGTGTGTGTGTGTGTGTGTGTGTGTACGTGTACATGTGTGTACATGTTTGTGTAGTGTGTGCGCATGTGGTGCATGTGTGTCCACATTGCTTGAAGGTGGAGTCCAGAAGTTAGCATCGGGTGGGTTTTGTTTTGTTTTGTTTTGTTTTTCAAGATAACGTTTCTCTGTTGTAACTCTGACTGTCCTGGAACTCACTCTGTAGACCAGGCTGGCCTCGAACTCACAGAGATCAGCCTGCCTCTGCCCCTTGAATGCTGGGATTAAAGGTGTGCATCACCACCACCCAGCTAATTTTTAAGTTTTTATTTTTTGCATTTATCTGTTTTGGGGTGGTGGTGGTGGGAGGTACCTGTGCCACAGCATTCATGTTGAGGTCAGAGGGCAGTTTGTGGGAGTTGGCTTGTTCTTTTTGCCACATGAGTCCTGAGGATCAAATCCAGGTCATCAGGCTTGGCAGCAAGCACCTTTGCTCACTGAGCTGTCTCACCACCCCACCACCTTATTTTGTGAGACTGAACCTGTAGCTTGTTGATTCAGCTAGGCTAACCATCCAGGGAGCTCTAGGAATTCACTTGTTGGGGTTCTAAACTCAGGACTTCATTAATATGCAGGATGCACTTTACTAGCTAAGCCATTTTCCCAGCCCCCAACCTCCAGTCTTTGGCAAATGCTACCACAGTCCACAGTAGGAGACTGTGACACCAATAGGAAAAATACTGTTCCCAACATTTATACTGTGAAAGAAGTGCTTGCTCCAAGTACTCAGTGGCCTGTGGGCAGTCCTGAGGTTCAGTCAGTTGAAATGGAGCAAGAGGAGAGTCAGTCACTCTCAATGGGTTCTTGGCTTATATACTGGGAACAGTATTTTTATTACTTAACTCACATTTATTTAATTAGCATTTAGTCTAAGTATTAGATCTCTGTTATTGACTAGATTGGCTTTGGGGGTAACTCCATAATTATCACAGTAATCAGGTGCTATGAGAATTACTAGGAGCAGGTCTCAAAATCAACCTTTTACTGATTCTGTATACTAAATACGGATCTTAACGAGATGTGTATTTTATGAAAACTCCTTACTGGATTCCAGTAACCATTTGTTGCACCAGCCAGGAGTGATGTTTCAACCTGATAGACACACAGGCCTGACTTTTGCATAGTCTTCTTTGTTCCTGAGTCGCTGGGGTGCTCCTTTCCCCGGCACATGTGGTCTATAGCACAGGACCAACTGCACAGTGTCCTAGTGAGAGAATATTCAAGTCTCTAGTTAGGTCTTCTAAGTCTCATGCCTTCCTTAGCTAGAGGAAGGTCTTCAGACTGTGAACTGGTTTTGTTGTTGCCATTTTGTAAGAGTGACTGGGACTGTCACAGTAAAATAACATACACTGATAAGCACACATTGAAGAAAAGCCAGGAATCAGGTCCCTATAAGTGAGAATGGGGGTGTGAACTCAATCTCTTTTTCTTTCCTCCCTTAAAATGTATTTTATATTCACTCTTGAATTATTTTGGGACACACAAAAAATCAGAACTACTTGGGTAGGAAGCAGAAGGCTCAACAATTGTCTGTTCACTTGCCAGCAATCTCTGGAGTAACCCGAGCATCCCAGGAAGTGAGCACAGTGGGGTCCCTTTCTGGTCTCCTGTGTTCAGAGCACTCAGCTCCTTCTCCCCAGGCTTGCTCTGGATTCTTGTCCTTCTTTGTTCTTGTCAGGTTTTTCCCAAGCAAGCAGAACTCAGTGCCAGTGTAACCCTAACACCCGAGAGGGAGAAGCGTGTCTTGCTATCCTCTTGTCGTACTTTGACCATTTCTCATTTCCTCCTCGAATCCTGACAAGGAGGGGATGTAGAACACAATCTCTCAGCTTTTCAGCCTACTTCCCTATGAAGTAGTTCTCCATGGCTTCAGTGCTGTTAGAGGCCAAGCGTGTCCACACTGAGATTTAGGAATGTACACATGCACATGCCTCCTCTTTCTCAACAGTCCGTCTCTCCGTTACATTTTGCTACTAGAAAAGCTGCAGATGAAGCTGCACATCAGGCTTGGTTGGAAGACTTGTAAAAGCAAAGGTGGTCTGCTCATCGTTGTGTTTTTAGTGCTTAATACCGTGCTTGGCACATAGTAGGTGCTCAGTAAGAATTTAGCAAATCCTGGAAGATGCAAAACAACTGCTGAGTCCAAAGAAAGTAATTCATAGAGAAATAACAAAGTTTCACAATAAAGAAAATGATCAACTAACATGTTTTGCTTGGTTTGCTTAGGAACCCTTCAGTTCTCTCCCCAGCTGTAACTAGAGAGAACTTTAAAAGTTGAAGGAATTATAATGTTCCAGTCTGCAGTTAGAAGTGGGAACTGGTTGGTAGAAATAAACCATTAAGTAATGACAGGCGTAGACATTAGGGATCATTTAGTGCAGGAGCAGTTAACCCTCGGGTTTTTAGTGTTGCTCACCAGGGCTGGGGCAGGAGAGTGTAGGCCCCAGAGCTTGTGAGTCCACAGTACCCCCTGTGGACATTATATAGTGCACTGTAATTAGCAGGTAGTACTTAATTCCATCTGCTAAAAGAAGTATTTTTATAACTGCTAAATTTTCACTTAAAGTGGTTTAAAATGTAAACATTTTGGTATATTAACATTCATATTTTTATTTAAAACATATTTCTTGAAAGTGTGAGATAAATGTTCCTGGGTACGTACATAATGAAGTTAATAATCTGGGCCTTTAACCATATTACAGACATAAATCAAACACACAAAGCTTGTAAGGTGATGGATGTGATATAAATAAAGGCCACTTATCTCATTTTGCATTTCTCTCCTAACACGCACCATCATGTAAACAGTTTTTTTAAAACCTGTTAATTTTTTGTGTATGGGTGTTTTGCCAGCATGCATGTCTGTGTACCATGTATGTACAGTGCCCACAGAGGCCTTGAGAGGGTGTCTGATCTCCTGGAACTGGTGTAACCAATGGTTGTGAGCTGCCAAATGGGTGCTGGGAATCAAATCTGGGTCTTCTGCAAGAGCAGCTCTTAACCACCAAGCCATCTTCTCCAGCCCGTAAGTGTTGTTTCTAAAGTAATGGTTTTTTTTGTACTATTTTTTGAAAAAAAAAAATGTTTTTAAGCGAACCTTGCCAGGAAGAAGCCCAGAAGCCCCTGCACCTCTCTGGCCCCTCTTTCCACACCCCACTGTCTTGATCTAAGCACTGCTCCTAACACTTACACTGAGAAGGGAGGTGTCCTTTTGTTTTGTTTTGTTTTTTGGTGAGTTTTTATGAAGAGAAAAGATGGCCGATACACACCTGAAGTCCCTGTGGCTAAGCATGACTGAGTCAGGTGGAAGCATAGGGTAGTGGCATGTAATTAGGGTCCTTGCTTGTGGAAAGGTGGAACTCTGATCTCTGCATTTCTCTGGATCAGCAATACATTCTGTAGTTAGTGTCACTTCCTTTTCTGCGTAAGTCTTGGCATCAAAGTGTTTGGTCCCTCCGTCCAGACAGAAGTCCTCTGTACCTTTGCTGCTCTGTCACACACGATAACTTACTGAGTCAGCATGCTGATTTAGAGCCATTCCGTGGATTTGTGTAAGGTATAAGAAATCAGCCATTTTCATTCCTGTTTCCATTTATTCAGAATTGTTTCAGCTTTCAGAATTAACTTCATGAAGTATGTAACTTAATGTTACACTTACATATAGGACAGAGTGATCAATAAAGGTGATTTAGATGAGTTTTCTTTTTTCCTTTTGTTTACCTTTAAAAAAAAAAAAAGATCTTGCTATGTAGACCTGACAGGCCAGTACTGGCTATGTAGCCCAGGCTGGCCCTGAGTTCCTCCTGGGCCTGGTCTCTGAGTGCTAGGATTACACCCACACCCAGCTTAAATGAAAATATCAAAACCTTTGGCCTTTATAGTAACTCTGGCTCATACTTTTAGAAAAGTTTCTTAGGATTCTCATTAGGTTCTTCTATTTTGAAGAAATAAGTTGAGTTGAGTTGACTCTTAAGCTTTTACTATTTAGAGAAGTGGGTATATGGCTGTGTATTGTGGAAGTTGATGAAAGGTCCTTGAATAGGACAATTTGTCCATTTAATGATTGTCTTATACCTTACAAACTAACTGTATGTTCATAAGTTTATCTGAGGTCCCAGTTTTAAGACTATTGATTTAAGAGACTTGCTCCCCACTTAGGAGTACCAGTTAGAAGTTTATTGTGTGTTGCGTTGGTGTGTGGATGCATGGGGGTGGTGGGGAGTGAATGTACCCTGTCATGCATTAGTGTAGAGGCTAAAGGTTGACATTAGGTATCTTTCTCAATTGCTCTTCACCTTATTTTTTGAGATAGGGTCTCTCACTAATCCTGGAGCTCAGTGATATGGCAAGAGTAGCTGGCCAGCCAGCCCCAGGAATCTGTGTCCCCCTCCCCTGCCATGCTTGACCTTTTATGTGGGTTCTGGAGTTCAGAACACAGACCCTCATGCTTATTTGTCAAGCACTTTTAACAACTGAGCCATTTCTCCAGCCCCTTATGTGTGTATTAGAACATGTACATCTACAAGTACAATTAACGTATATGTGTGTGTGTGTGTATGTATATATATACATGTATATACACATGTGTACACATATATAGTTTTTACTCGCGCGCGCGCGCGCGTGTGTGTGTGTGTGTGTGTGTGTGTGTGTGTACAGGCCCATGCAACACATACATGTGGGTGCCCATGAAGGTCAGAAGAGGGCACTGGATCCCCTGAGGGTGGAATACAGGTCGGTGTTAGCCACCTGCTCTGGAACGGAATTTTGGTTCTCTGAAAGAACAGCAAGTGCTCTTAACCCCTGATCTCCCTCTCTAGCCCCAAACACCCCAGACTGTTTTTTTTAATGAGTTGTAGCTGTTTTGTTTTTTTTTAAATTGTGACAAGATATAATTAATACAAAACTTAATGTTTTTAGTTACTTTTTGGGATTTATTAATTTTACTATTTGATTTTTAAAATTCTTACTCCCAAAAGTTTTGGCTAGCATATACTTAATGTGGATCCACTCTTGTCCTATGCTGAGGAGGGTAGATCATTGGATAATTATGAAAGAAGTGTAAATGTGGCCCCTGCTCTCAGGATTTCTGTTTTTAATCTCAAGGGGATTAAGTCCCATTAGGGGGGGTGTGTGTTCACAGTCAGATAGTGATTTGTGACACGTATGCCCTACAATGCTCATGGGAAAGCTCTGTGTAAAAGTGACACTCAGCTTAATCTGGGCCAGTCTGTCCAGACTGCAGGAAAGGAGGAAGTCAGGAACTTGGGGAACTAAGATACTATGGTCGCTATTTCAGTGTTAAATCCATCATTTACCAGAGAATCTTGCTTTTCCTAATTTGGAACGTTTAGGAATATGATCTGTGAAATAAACCGAATATCCTAACAGTGGAACATGATATTGACACATAACTTATATTTTTGAAAGTCACATTTCACTTGTGATATAAACAGTATTAAAAATCTAGATGATGAGGGCTGGAGAGCTGGTTCAACAGTTGTGAACACTTGGTGTTCTTGCAGAGGACCCAGCTTTGGTCCCCTGCACCCGCATGGTGGCTCACAACTGTCTGTAGCTCCAGTTCCAGGGGATCCAATGCCCTCTGTCCTCTGCAGGCACCGGGCACCCATGGGATGTGCATACGTATTTTTAGACAAAACACTCATACACATAAAATAAAATTTTTAAAAATCCAGATTATCAAGTGGCATCAAGGTTAAACTTTAATTAAAATTCTACATAAATGTCTCTGTTCACAAGACATTAACCCATATGTTATCATGTGGGAGTAGGTATTTCATTAGTGAGTTTAGCTCAATGGCAATTAGGGTTTTCATATGAAAGCATTGTATAAAAACCATGTGATGAAACACATGTTATTGAAACTTGAACATCTGCTTCCCTGAAATCTGGTAAAAAGTTGAGTGCCATGTATTGTGGGTTATGTAGATGCTGCAGCAGATAGTGGCAAACAATAACTCTGTTCTGTTACCATATATCTATGATGGGTCAGAGAGTTCATCTGTATATACAATGCCTCACAATGAGAATTACAACATTAAACATCTTTTTTCTTGTTCTTTTGTCTCTTCTCATTTCTTCAGGCAGGCAAATGTACACTGGGGACCACCATGTACACGTGACATTAAGAGGAAACGGAAACCTGTGGCCACAGCATCTTTATCTAGCCCTAGTACAGGTGATTATATACAGTTGTCATTTATTGAACACCTATTATGTGTCAAACAGTAAATCACGTGTTTTATATACCTTTCCAGAAAAGGGTATTGAATTTCCTAGGACTAGAGTTATAGATGATTGTAAGCCACCATGTGGGTGCTGGGAATTGAACCCGAGTCCTCTGGAAGAATAGCCAGTGATCTTAACCACTAACTCGTCTCTTCAGCCCCTGTTTACTTCCCTCCCCTCCCTCCTTCCCTCCCTCCCTCCTTTCTTCCATCCCTCGCTTCCTTCTTGGTTATTTTGAGATAAGTTCTTACTATATAGCTCTGACTGTCTTGCAACTCACTATGTAGACTATAGACCAGGCTGGACTAGAATTCACAGAGGTCCATCTGCTTCTGCCTCCCAATCCATCTGCCTCTGCCCTGAGATTAAAGGATGTACCAGTACACTTGGCCCTGTTTTCTTTTCTTTCTTTTTTTGGGGGGACAGAGTTTCTCTGCTGTAACTCTGGCTGTCTTGGAACTCATTCTGTAGACCAGGCTGGCCTTGTACTCACAGAGATCCTCCTGTCTCTGCCTCCTGAGTGCTGGGATTAAAGGTGTGCGCCATCACAGCTGTTAGTGCTGTGTATCCTCACTGATGATGTATAATATTTACTCATCGTGAAATGCCTAATTAAAAACAAATTTTCAGGCTAAACCTTTTTAGTTTCTATATAAAATTTATGCCAGAAGCCAAAAGAGTGGCTGTCTTTGGTGGGAGTGACTAAGAGAGGCCACAGAAAAATCTGGGGCTCTGGAAATGTTCCACATTACAAACCAGGTGAGGTGACATGGGTGCTTACACATGTAAAGGTTTTTAAGACTTAAGATGCATGCACTTTTCTGTACATATTTTAACAACAATATTGCATATCCAGCCTATCATAAGTTACTTTCTCTAGATAAACTACAGGTTGAACATCTCTAATTTAAAAATCCAAAATCTGAAGCAGTTTAAAGTATGAAACTTTATAACACTAACATGCACGTGTAAGTAGAATTCTATACCTGACTTTGTATGCTGCGCTGCAGTCAGAAGCAAGCCCAGTAAATAGCATGTACATGACTACAAGGTATTTGTGAAACAAACAGGTTTAAACCCTAAGCACTTCTGGCCAAACACCTTGGATAAAGCTTATTTAACTTAACCGTGCTATGTATTACATGCTTCAGATTAGCTGACTGACGACAGAGAGCAGATAGATTTGGACCCCACCCCCTTGCCTTTACTGAGTGAGTTTTGGCTTACTCTAAAGTAGAACCTCTTTGAGCTTCTATTTGGAGTGAATGCTAATCGGTGGGATCATCCTCAGCAATCTTTTAAAATCACAGGCCTAATGATTATTGTGAATTTTTGTAGCGGTTTCTACCTGCCAGGCCCTGAGCTAGGCACTGTGTAGACAGTTGTTCATTTAACCTCTGCCTCTGCTTTCATGGATGGATGCTGTTCTTATTATTTCCATTGATACATGAGAAACTGAGTCACCTTCTGGAGTCACAGCATCCATCCAGATGTTTCCCTGATCCTCTAGGTTTGCCCTTTAAGCACTCAGGTGTCCTCTGTATATACAATAGGATTATTCCAGACTGAAACTCAGCTCTCATCCAGTCTGTGTTCTTTAAAGAATTAAAACTAAACTGCTCCTCTTAACCTTTGCTCTTTTTTCCCCTTCCTTAATACCTTGGTTCTATTTTTTGCTCTTAATCCCCCCCCAACTCTGCACCCCCAGTTCTGGGTATCAAACCTAGGCCCTCATATCATAGGCAGGTGCTCTACTGCTGAGCTACAACCCCAGCCCAGCTTTAATGCATCTTAAGAACAGAACCATTGGGAAGAGTTTATTCTATATTCAAAGCAGGAAGTGTATTTGGTGTAAAGAAGACATTAGCTGTAAGTGTTTCCCTCTCCTCTCACTTGTTGACTGAGCCCTGCTTCACTGAGCACTTTTTTTTTTTTTTTTTTTTTACTCACAACCTGAGTGCCCCATGGAGGTGAAGGACACAGCCTGAGCCTGCGCCATCAGTCAGGAGAACAAATGGGCTTGCTCTGCCTACCATCGGGCCATCTCAGATTCCACCTCTTTTATAGAAATGAGTGATGAAGAGAGGTGCGTCCTGCTTTGCCGCTGTATTAATACACATCAGGGGCCAGCTCCTGGCACTAAATCACACAACTGCATACATCTGTTATCAGCTCTTCACCAGTGTGATGAACAAGACTGCAGATAGAGGCTTCCTTGTGTCATTCTTTATAGGATTTTCCTAAAAGAATAAATAGCTCAGATCTCTGCCAACACTCTTCCCTGTCACTGTGATGAATTCAGCTTCTTTCTTAAGCATGCAGCCACAAATCTCTGCCCTTCCCCCACCCGTAGAAAGTTTTGAGTTGAAATTGACTGAATTTAAAGATCTTAGTAAGGCTAGTGGGGGTGAAGAAAGGAAGGGACACACAAGCCTTCCTTGTTTGGTTTGTTTTAATAGTATAAAGGGTTGGGGAAAGGACCCTTTCGGGGTCATTAAGTAGATCCTTCTTGAACTATAGTACTGTTAATTCTCTTCTTTTTTTGTCTTTGCTTCCTTCCCTGGGGGGGCGGGGGGCTTTATAACATGCAGAAGGTTAGTGTGCAGAGCTGTTCCCCGGGTCCTAGTGAGTCAGTGTGCAGACCTTTTCTAAGGCTGCTACCCCAGGGCAGGAATTTGCCAGCAAGCCTGTACCACATGCTGAAGCGAGCTAGCTGTGTTAGGCTTTTAAATAAAGAAAATATTTGTGGGGAAATGTTTTCTTCAAAACTTGGGATCCATGGCTATAGGAAATGTGAGGCATTCAGGCTTATATTGAACCAGGCTGCTTGAGGTGGTTTTCTTCATCAGAGCCCTTGTCCTGCAGATGCCTCCTTCAGAAGGTAAGCCACGGTTTTTAGAATAGGGGCCATTGGAGACTCTGTTCAGAGCCTGGATGGTTTGGGCTGTTCCTAAAGCCTTTTCCCAACCTTCCATTCCCTGGGATTATGACCGTCATTCAGAAGCTGTGTAACAGATGATCTGCTAATTAGTTACTCTGAGCATCAAGCCAACGAGTATTCAGAAGGCTAGGAGTTTTTAATCTGTTTGCTCACTGTTATCCCCTAACATCTAAAAAGACACCTAGCACTAGAGCAGTCTCACTAGGTATTTATGAATAAACCAATGGTATCTTTTTTTCATTTGATTAACATTTATGAAATTAATGGCCGTCATGACATTTCATACACGTAAATAATATACTTTGATCATCTTCAATCCTCTGTTACCATAGACTGCTCTCCCCTCCCACTGTTCTCCCTCCTTTACCTCTAGGCACTCCTTTCTTATAGATTCTTTTGCTTTCTTTAATTATTTTTGTGGTATGTACATATACGTATAAGGATATACGTGTATATAAGTATATAACCTGTTGAGTCCATTTAGTGTTACTCATATGTACGTGTTTTCAGGACTGACCATTTTCTATTGGATAACCACTTAAGGGTCTCGTCCCTGGGGGATACTGATTCCCCCTCTTTTGGCAATCAATTTTCTGTAGCTCTTCATCTAGGAGTGGGGCCTTGTCTGATTTCCTCTCTCCATGTTGACATGTCAGTTGGTCAGGTCTTGTTTAGGCAGCCATATTGTTGATATTTTATGGGTGCAGCTTCCCTCTTTTACGTAGAAGATGTAGTCTCACAGCAGATGTCCTGCTCCTCTAGCTCTTGCAGTCCTCCCCACCGCCACCTTGATACTCTGTAGGCCTTAGACTGCAGGGGTTGTGTTGTATACAGTGAGCAGCACAAGGCATCACCAACAGTGCAGTGGTGGTGCTTACATCCTGAGAGTAGCCGACAGCTGTCTGATTGGTCTTAAAGCCTGGTCAATAGGAAGGAATTCTTGCCTGGTACTGTAAACCTAGCCAACTACACATGACTGATGAGGTCTTGGAACCTAGAGGGAACCTACTGCTTCCGCTTTCTTAAACTAGTATAATCATAACTTCATTCTTACTACCTACCCTTCCACCCGCAGAGAAATGTAGCTCTCATCCCTTACTAGTGAAGCTTTTCTGCAGTAGGTGGAGACCATTACAGCTAGCCACAACTAACTGATCAGAATGTTAGAGAACTGACCGTGGGGTGCCCAGCTCCGTTTTATATATCTAAATTAATATTCTCTTAAAGTTGAAACAACATTCTCCATATCATTCTAATCCCTTAGCAAATAATAGGTACATAAGGTGTAAAGAAAAACAATGCAGCTGGCGCATGTGCTTTATTCCCCTTAAGAAAAGTCTTCCCACGCCTTCGTGGAAACGGTTTTCCTGCTTTTTCGCTTTGTTTTGTTTTAACCATCACTTTTGTTTTCCTACAGTAGTTTTAACAAATAGACGAATCTCTAAAAAATATGTTTTCTGGTTTTTAATGTTTCTGGACCTTATACAAAAGAATTCATATTTTACAAGTCTTACTCAGTTCTTTTCCTGAGATTCATGCATGTTTTTTTGTTGTGTAA
Organism: Cricetomys ansorgei; assembly: GCA_026225945.1. NCBI lineage: Eukaryota > Metazoa > Chordata > Mammalia > Rodentia > Nesomyidae > Cricetomys > Cricetomys ansorgei. The sequence goes on from JAMJFZ010002869.1 coordinate 9,813,850, forward strand.
AATCCCCTTGTTTCTGGCTGCCACACACATGGTTTCCCATTGCATAAGGAGGCCTGTGCCCCAGCTTGTTGTTCTTCATGGCCACTGGATTCTAACCAGGCCACATACCTTGGGGAGCAGGATCTTACCAGTGACTAATGACCCAAGGTGTGTCAGCACCTGAGGGAGATTTGCTAGCTGTCAGAGGAAGAAAAAGGGGAGCAGCTGGGTGCTTTCTACTCTCAGAGTAGGAATTCTGGGGTTCAAAGCACACTTCAACCCCCTCTTAGCTCTAGGCTAGCCCCACACCACTGTACTTCATGCTGTTGAACAATGCACTTGCAAATTTTGTATGGACATTGACCATAATAGAAAACAACAAAGTATTTTTCAAGGATAGACTCTGTCACTGAGGTTTTCTTACTGTGTAGTAAGGGTAGGTATGGCTCTGTGAAGTCTTTCCAGTTAAATTTGAATGACTGACTACATGTATGTGAGTGTGTGCGTGTCTTATTGTCAGGAATGTGCCATGCTGCTGTGGTTGAGGTGTCAAAACATTTGAAAACTACTGTTCTTAAGAAACTTGTATATAAGTTGTGGTAGAGTCATGTTTCCAAGTTTTTTAAAATGTTACAGAGAGAAATTCACATTTGATTGAATTTGTGTATATAAGATAAATTAGGGTAAGAGCAGCTTCTTATTTCCTGTGAGGTAGTTCTTGTTTAATACTGAGCAGAAGCAGTACTGGTCATGGCCTGTTCAGTTTGTCTTTGTGACCCACTATTAGAAAACTGCCAAGGTAGAATTGCTGGATGCGAAAGAAAAGACTTAAAATGCGCTGTATTTATATCTCAGTGTATTTTTATCCTTGGCAGAGTGAATGGTGAGGGCAGTTTGTCCTGTTCCATTCGGAGGCGTTTGGAAAGGTGCAGAGGGTATTTGACGGCACCATGGCTGGATGCTCTTGACACCCAGTGGGCAGGGTTCCGAATGCTGAGTGTTCTGAGTACACAGACAGCCCTGCACCAGCATTGTTCATCTGGTCCAGAGTATCTTAAGAAACTTCATCAAAATACCATCCTGATGCTGTTTATTTTCTATCATTTTCCTTGTTGTAGAGTATTTACTGGTGACACCATCATGGCCAGAAAACTATAGGGCTTCTAGCCCAGTATTTGAGCTTGAATTGGCTGTATTTGATCTGTACTTTAGTTTCCTGATCCATAAAATGGGAATGACAGTGCCTACTTGTAAGAGTTTTCATTATGAAATAAAATTAGGTCATGCAGATGTATAGCCCCCAACACTAGGGGGCTAAGGCAAGAAGACCATGAGTTTGAAGCCAGCTTGGGCTACATAGTAAGACCATATTTTTTAAAAGGAAAACACACTTGCGTTCGTGTACGTGTACACACACACAGAGGAGGGGGGGTCAGTGAAAAGGAGGGAAAGAGTGGGCAGGGAGTCCTGAGTATACCGTGTGTAGCAGCATAGTGCCTGACATGTGTGCTTTGTAGGTGACGTGTTTTGTTTTTTTCTATATTGTAAATCTGTTCTACTGAATTTATTCTTGGAAGAAGCGGTTCATAAATTTCATCCGTTTTTTAAAAAATGAAGAAAACGGTAAACCTTATGACGGTTATAGGGCATGAAATATAAAAATTAAGAAACTTATTTCTAAATCTAAACACCTCTTATCCTAACCTCATAAACTAGCTCATCTCCCTTTCTTCTGTTCTGAAACAGTGCATCCAGATGTGCTGGAGCCAGCTGTCCCAGCCCAGAAACCTCCTGACTCCGCGTGGTTGGACAGGACCTCTGCAGCAGAGAAAGCCATTGCGCCAGCTCCAGCCACGTTTTTCAAAACGCCACATGAAAAGAGTTCTGGATGCAGCTAGAGCCCAGTAGCCAGCTGGTGTTGAAACTTTGTATTGTACAGTCTTAGTGTCCTAATCGGCATTCCTGGTCCTTCCGCCGCCAGGACTGGCTCCTCCTCGCACAGCAGTGGCTCTTTCTTTTAGAAAATGATATTTGGGGAATCTGTTTTTGTAAAATATCAGGGCAGCAGTTTTCTTTAAAGGGGGTGGGGCATCCTCTGCTGTATTCTTTTCTTTGTCGTTAGCCCACCATTTGCCTCCAGCTGCCTTCCTAGAGCTGTTGCTCCTTGACAGCTGTGTTTGTTCCTGGAAAACTAGTAACAGCTTTTGCATACCTTCTGTGTAGAGCTTTTAATATCACCGATGAAGTCCCAAATTCACAGCCAATTCCAAACACGTTCCTGGATGGAATTGTGTCTATGCAGTAAGGCTTGATGGAGCCTTGATTCACTCAGTGCCAGTAAGATACACCAGCCAGTTTGGGGCCTCAGAAGAGAAACCAGCAGAACGGGTTGGGAACTTACTCGTTTGTCTGCAGATGGTCTGAGGGGATCACCAGCAGCTGCTTTGTAAGCCTCATCTTCACGTCTAAGCCCAGAGGTTGCTGTACTAAAATGTGGATGGGGGTTTAGGTACTCAGCAAAACAGTCAGTGGATGATGTTTACTATAGTATTTCTGACCCTGGTGTAAAGTTTTTTGTCCTAAGTGGGACTTCATCATTAGAATCACATAGATCAGTAACCAGTGATGAGCAGAAACTCATGCTCTGTTATTTATTATGATAATGGCTGGTTAGGACCATCCTTTGGGTAGGAAAAATATCCTTTTAAAATGCCATTCTGTGTGGCCTATTTATGATTGCTTGACTGCAGGTAGAGTTGTCTATACAGTTGTGCCTGAAGTCTGGTGCTACTTTGTCAAAGTGAGGAATAAGTGACTGCCTGGAGCTGCTGGGAAAAAGCCATGTTTCCCAAAGGTATTATCAAGAGCACCTGTTCAGGGGCCTGCTTGACAGAGTACTCTTTTTTTTTTTTTTTTTTTTTTTTAAATCAACTGAGTGCTTTTACTCTGAAATACACAGGAACTGTATGTTAAATGCTCACTGCTTTGATCACATGGGAGAGAACACCTCTCCCTTAGGTGCCAGGAGGCCCAGTGCCTCCCTTTCCCAAAGTGTAATTGTTCCTCCCACGCAGAGTGAAACTAATGTGTTCCCCTTGAAAGTTGCATTCATACGGGTGGGCACTCCGGGCACTCCCTGACTCCTTATCAGAGAGAAGGGCAGTAGAAGCTAGGTTTTACAGATTTTGTGGAAGACTGAGGATGTATCAGCTGACTATAACGAAAGAATGGTGGGGGGAGATTCAGAGAGAGATACAGGGTGGGAGAGGGTAACACCAAAGCCTCCAGTCCCCTCCAGTCACCCTGGCTTTATAAGGAGTGATTGTCTTTTAGGGTGTCACAGCTGCACCCACAGAAGTAGAGGTGAGAGTGGGCTGTGCTGTTGTGCGTCCTCACAAAGCTCCGTCAGTGGCCTGTGGAAACATCTCTAGCATTCTAGGCTGGGTTAAGGAAGAGGTCTACTGATGATAACTTAAAATTTCCAGACTGGTTCATGCAGACGTTGGTCCTGGTTATGGCTTTTGGAGGCCTCCACAGTTAGGTGCAAAGGTATTCTCATAGCTTTCCTCTGTTGTACATTGCCTGGTCATCCTCTTTTCCTCCTGGGATTTAAAGTAGTTTATATATGTGTATTTATTTACATTTTAAAATCTCTCTGAAGCCATGCCATTTTTCAGAGGTGAAGGCAGAGTTGCATGCTTTACTCAGTCACGTGAGTAAGCCCAAACTGAAACCACAGACGTTCATGCTTTTCTGTCCTGGGTTCTGTGATCTGTTGCTTCTCGCTGGTGCCCGAGACCCACGTTTATGAAGCTTTTCATGGCTGTTTATCATCTTTCTTAGTCGTGCATTTCTACACATTTCTGAATACTTTTGACAGGGATCATCCAAGATTGCAGTATCTACCTATAATCAATGGGAATAAAGTTATTTACTGAGAAGATAGAATATTAAGCACACAAATACTTAATAATACAGGGTTGTAAATTATGCTCATTTTAAGGTATAAATGCATGCTTAGGGAAGCCGTTTATTCTAGTTACTTTCTCAGTTAACCAGCTTCCGCAGCCAGCTATAGTATAGGCTGTATTTTAAATCTTACATTTAAATGTTTTTTTATGCCACAGTGGATAATGTCATAAATTATCTGCTTTTCAAGGAGAGATGGGTTTTTTAATCAGGTTTTGTTGTCAGTGTTGAAGATCACCTGACAAACCTTAAGGACGACCATTGCTTGCTCTCGTGTTTGATAGCAGAAGTTAATGAAGTCAAGTGCCACAGTTCTGACTTCCAGGTTCTGATATGTCCTTATGGTCTACACAGATGTTTCTCTGAATTTCACTGTCTTTTTTTTTTTTCCTCTAGTGGACAGAAGTCACATTATCTACTTGCATGGAGTCCATTAACAAGATGTTAGTTTTCCCAAGGAGTTTGAGGGGATTTTGAGATTATTTTTCAGATGCAGCATTTCAAAGAAGAGCTTTATTTGCATCAAAATCTCTGGATAGCTCTTTGGTGAGAAGTGATGAGAAGAAGAATTCAGTGCTGTTTACATGGTGCTACATTTGGAGGGGCAGAATATGGTTTTTCCGGGTGGCATGTGGTTGGGCCTTGAGTTCTTTATAAATCAGTTGCGATGAAAGATTTCAGATGACGTCTTAAAACAAGGCAGCAAATGACCCAAGTAAATAAAGCGTCTTAATCTGTGGTGCTTATGAATGAGATCTTTTCTTAAGTAAAGCCCAATGTGTAGAACAAGTAATTATCTGTCCTAAAAATGATTGATTAAGCTTTGCATTTGAGGATGAGAGACACTAAGCAGATCTGTCTGTCTGTCTATATCTTACCTATTCATCTGTCTAAAACTCCTTCCACGGCCTAAGAAGTTCTGCTGCCCCTGAGTTAACACAGAAGCCACTCAGCTGAGAGAGTTACAGATATTAGCAGTAGCTGCCAGGCTGCCATGCTCATGGCTGATGCCATGGTTCCTTTGACTCTAGGCAAAGGGTTTCAGGGGTTCATTGCTTATTTAAGGTCTTTGCTCTATTCTGGCATCATTACTGTGGTTCTGAGCATGTGCTTTTACCTATCCCCTTCCTGGGCAAATACCCTGGACATACCTCAGCCACAGAGGCAGTATTCAGTGTATTAGGGACCTTGTTTGAGCTGAGGGCAGAGCGGCTGGCTCTAGCAGATATGGCTGCTGCCTTGTTGGGGCACAGCTTAGACAATGGGATGGTGGAAGGATTTTGCGCTTGTCAGCCTCTGCCTTAGCTAAAGCTAGTTTTGCTTGTCTGCATTCCCTTATCTCCTTTTGCTGCAGTTAGGATTACAGCTGTTAGCAATGGTCAGAACGGGTTCCTAACCCATCAGAAACAGAAGCAAAGTCAAGGAGTGGGGACTGGTTATTTCTACTACAGGCACTAAACAGAAGTGGCCAGAGGTGTTCACTCCTGTGCTATGATCTCAAAGAGAGGAAGGCCCATGCCTAGAAATGGCACTGTGTGTGGCGGGGGTGGGGGGGAGAATAATGCTGAAGGGTGTGGATTATTTGTAAAGGGAGCCTAGCGACACCAACTGGGTAGAACGATACACTCCTAGCAGTGGGGAAATTGCTTTCTAATTAGCAGGTTTGGATCTAAATTTTTCAGGTATTGTATGAAGATGACCCCGATGCTGAAGATATAAGGGGGAGCCACCTTAGGCGGAGGGAGAGAAAGGGGTGTTCTGAGCAGGGCCTCAGATTGGTTCTTAGACTAGCAGTGGGAAGGGGCTGTTCAGAATGGTCCTTAAACTAGCAGCACACTACTCTTCAGACTAGTCAGCACCTGAGGAGGAGGCCACACACGTTTTAACAACAGGGGATCCCGGGCAGAATAAGCCTCAGAAGCACAGGCATTGCCAATTTAAAAGGCTATCTCCTGCAGTGTTTTCCTATGAGCCTGGCAAAGACAGGTCTTGTATATGATTCTTAAAAATGGCTTTGTTCCCCATGTTTTTCCCTCCCAGACACCTGAAAGATTAATACTAAGAAAGGATGATACGGAAGAAACTCTTCATGATAGGAGTCAAAGTGTAACAAGTTTTGAGTTTTTGACAGTCATTTTTCACAGTTATCCTTATAAAAACGTTATATAAGGTACAGCCACTTGTGAGTTAACCATATTTGTTCATTAAATCATAGTTTTAAGAAAAAGCCTCACACATTTTCCCAGCATAGTGATGTACACTTAATATATAGCTCAGAAAAATGAAAAAAAAAATCTCCGGTCATAGCAGACATATAGTAAGCATTTATTGAGTTTGGGAATCCAGGACTTCAGCTCTTCACAGTCCACCACATTCTCATTTACACCCAACTCACCGGTGAAGGCTTGGGGTCCCGCAGTAACATCTCACTGTCTTGTTGTCTGAGTTATGGGTTCTTTTCAGAATATGATAATATCATCTTAAGCTTCTAAAAGAAATGACCATTGTTCTTTCTGATTTATTCATAGTATTTAAGACGGGTCCTGACTTACTGCCTAAGTCCACAAATGCCAGATCTCCCTTCCAGAGAGAAACGAGGCAGAGTTCACTGTTCACAGTTCTGAGAACTGTCTAGCACTGTTTCCTTAGGCTCTATATCTGTGTGGTTGGTTTAGCTCTCAGTTAAACCTTTTCAAACACCACACAACTTCTCTTTCCCATCTTAAGGACCAATTAAAACCAACCATTGCCAAAGATGTCAGCATTATTTAGTAGCTATCAAAAGTCTTTTGATAATGCTGGGGCTGGTGGCACACACTTTTAATCCCAGAGTTGGAGAGGCAGAGTGAGATGAATCCTCAGCGTTCCAGGCCAGCCTGATCAACATAGTTCTAGGACAGTCAGGGCTACACAGAGAAACCCTGCTCAAAAAAGAAAAGTCTTGGTGATTCATGCTAGTGATCCCAGCAATCGCAAGGCAGAGGCAGGAGGATTCTAGGCCAGCCTGAACTACATAGCAAGATTTTTGTCTTTAACAATTAAGAAGCTTCCTAAGGTTTTAATAGTGCAAGTGTTTTCTTTCTCTGCAAGATACTTCTGACCCTTGTAAAATCTTAAAATGTTTTGAATTGAAGAATGAAAGAAAATAGAGAATTTTTAAATAGCCTCTGGGTAGCTTTTTAAACTTAACTACATCTTACTGCTACTAATGGCTGATGAACAGCTGCTGAGCAAAACACACCACCCCAGAATCATGGTAACCATTCCTACTGCCCAGTATCGCAGCCAGTGCCCCTCTGGTTAGTAGTTTTTGCAAAGCAACCATTGTAAACTTTGTTAACCTCAGCCTCTCAGCAACTAATCTTACCCTCCCAGCCATGACCTATTCAGCAGAGCACTTCCCCCCCTCCATCCACACTTCCTGCCCTCTTAACCAGTACCTGTCTTACCCAGCTCTGTTGCCCTCAGCCCTCTCGACTCCTGCATTGCTAGGGCTAGCTACAGCTAACCTCTTGTCATAAACATTTTAGCATTTTAATATGCTCAGAAACTACCTCTCTTCAAACAAAGTTCTCTTCCTTAACTCTGGACACCTGCCTGCCACTGAAGTATACCCCCTAGTCTACCAATGAATTCTGTTGTCCTTTGAAGCAGGGGTTTTTAACACTGTATGCACATGAGGATCAGTTGGTGTTTTTAAAAGGGATGATGGTTCAGCAGGTAAAAGACATTTGTCACCAAGCCCGATGATTTGAGTTCTGTCCCTAGGACTCACGGTAAGAGGAGAGAGAGAATCAGCCCTCGCAATGTATTCTCTGTACTATACAGATACGCCATGGCACATCTAAGTATAATTTTCTTTTAATTAAAGGCAAACTTTTCAAGTGAACTTTAGGGCTAATCCATCCCATATTTAATATCTTATGCCTATGCATAATTGGCTGTACATATGATTGAAATCAGATGCATTATTGGACAGGACGTATGCAGTAAAATGATTATGCGGCCTGACCTGTCAATCAAAGCATTGTTGCTAGTAAGAGGTTTTCTCTGCCATTGTATCTTCTAACTAGTAATTCTATGTATCAAAGGTATTGATTTTTTATGTGCTAATTTTACTCCCTGCTACTGAATTGCTCTATTTGCAGGAATTAATTTTATCATTAATCCACTGGAGTAAAAATCTTTCTAAATGCACAGTGGATTGATTAGAAAGGAAAGGTCTACAGCAGCTTTTAAAACAATGTGAACATTTCTTCCATGAGATGCAAATAAGATAATGCCGTCTTTCACCCTAAAAGTTATCCACCAAGCCCCAATGATCTTGAGCTTCTGGCATGAAGACTGAGGTGAGCACCTGAGGTCAGGCACTGGATGCTCACGGAAGGGGTCTTGGTTTGCATTTCTCATGAAGCCAGCTCTCTCTAAGCATGATCTTACTAGTGTGGGGAAGTACTAAACTAAATACAAGCAAGTGTGGCTTTCACCGTCTTGACCCTGGTAGAAGAAATGTTTTTCACCTAGAAATGTTTAACAGATTGTCCTCGGCGTTGGTTTCTGTTCCGAGGAATAACTGCTTGTGTGGTCTAAAATTCTCAGCTGACCTGGGTCTGTCGTAATCCCAGATGACTGGCAGAAGCAACCTTAAACTCTGTAAGAGTAAACGTCTATCTAGATGACAAAGTACTCCCACAGATAAGGTAATGTAGAAACTGAGCTCACAAACCATAAACGAAAGCAGGAAACAAGGTTGATGGAAGCAAGATAGGAAAGTTAATAAGGTAATGCTGTGAGCAACCTTAGCCAATAAAATTGAAAACCTCCCAAAATAAATTATCAAATTATCCAATCAGGAGAATTGAAAAGATGGGTTAGTTCTGTGACATTAAACAAATCTGATTGTAGTTTTAAATCTGCTACTGTACTCTTCTAGAAAGATCTGTGATCCACTCCTGCCCCAAATACCATCAGTTCTTAAATTCTCTAGAGCTAGGTATGTTCATGATAAGATTGGTTTGAAGGAACAAAGGAAGAAGACCAGCCTGTGAAGACCCTGAAAAAGCACTTAGAAGAGAGACTTTTCCCTAATACATATAAAATTGCAGTCTAACTCTGAAAGTGTGGGCTAGGCACATGGATAGGCAGGCAGATGGTGGGACAGATAGTTAATTCAGAAATGGGCTCAACTGCCTGAGAAAGTTCAGGATACAGTAAAGGCGGTGTCCTCAGTCAGGTGGGGAGCAGGGCAGAGATAGACCAGAAGCCTGAATGATGCTGAGGCAACTGGACAGAATTCCATAAATGGCTATACAGAAAGGGGAGCCTGGGCCCATACCACGTGCTAAGGTGATTTCCAGGTTGGCTGGAGATTTGATTATGGAACACTTAACTACAATTACCAGGGAAAAATAACAGTACAGATTCTCTTAACAGGAATCAGCAAGCTCTAGCTGGTGACCTGCATCTTGCCCAAGGCTCATCTGGGGGCTGCTAGGAGCTGTGGATGTCTGTTTCTTTTGGTTTTTTCTTTTCTCCCATAATTTAAGGATTCAGTAAGAAGTGGAAGAGCATGAGACAGATGTTCTGTGGTTGCAAGCCCTAAAATACTGTGACCTTTCCCAAGAAAGTTGTTGGTAAGTAGGAGTGGGCAGGCTTCCCGGGGGTGTTAGTCAGCTGCCAGTTATGATTCGGTGGTCAGCTAGGGCAGCTCTGCCCCTTGTTCCTCATTCTCTTTGAACCAGTAGGGAAAATATAAGCCACCTCTTTGTTAGAGATGATTCTAAGTTCATGTGGCAAAGGTTGGGGATGCAGGAGAGTGAGGGATTGGAGACAATCATGAATCCTCCCTCACTGCTACTTGAAATCCAGGTGCAGTTGGAAACCTTTGACTCTAAAGAAAACAACTAAAGCTTCTGCATGCACTTACGCCACAAACAAATAGTGCAGTAACTGGGAAGCATGTTTGTAGTTTATATCACTAATTATGGTTAAGCTCAGTGTATAAGGAACAATAGAAGATACTCCATAGGAAAATGGGAAAATGGGGAACAAGTATGAACAGCCTGCTTGGACAAAAAAAAAAAAAAAAAAGATGAGAATAGCTTTTGAACATTTGAAGAGATGCTCACCACGTGGCCAGTTGATATGCATAGCCAACCACTGAGCAAGTGCCGGCCCCTTCCCCCATTTTTAAAGGCAAGGGAACTAGTCCTAAGGAGGTAAAGTATTCTGCCCAACACCAGTAGTTAGCAGGAGCTAGGATTTGAATCCCGCCAGATGGCTGTAGATAAGAGTAATTCACCATGACTAAGTGAGGCTTATTTCAGGAATACAAGGATCATTTAATATTAGGAATAGCTGGGTGTCTCCTTAATATGATAAAATATATTTATCTCAATTCGAAGCCAGCGTTGTGCTTAATTGAGAATACCAGAAGCAATTTCATTAAAGCCAGGAACAAGACAAAGATGTCTACTAATCATCACTATTATTTAAAATTGTTCCACTGGACGTAGACAAAACAATTAGACAAGAGATGGGAATTAAAGACAGAAATTAGAAGGGAAGAGAAGATAAAATTGTAATTCCTAGGTGATATGATTGGATTGTTTACCTAGAAGCAAGAGGGCTAACTGAAGACTTACAAACAAAATAATTTATAAAATTAATTTTCAGAAAACAATCATCTTTATATATAGTGTCCAATTTCATGCTCTAAGGGAAAATAATTTTCACAATAGCAGAAAGCAAAAAGTAAAATATTAAGAGTAAATTTATTTCCAGGAAAAATTTAGGTACTAGTGAGGGACCAAACAAGACCCAACGAAAATCAGACGAAATGAAGAGACCTACCGTGTATAACAATGACCAACATCATGAAGACTTCACTTCCCCATGTTTAATCTGTCAGTTCAATGGATATCCAGGGTTGGAGAGATGGCTCAGCACTTCAAAACACCTGCTGTTCTTCCAGAGGATCCAAGTTCAGTTCCCAGCATCTGCATCAGCCAGCTCATAAGCTCAGCTTAAGGGATCCAGGGTCCTCTTCTGGCCTCTGTAACATTCACACGCATATGTGTATACACACACACACACACACAAATGAGAATAAATTTAATTAGTAGTAGTAGGCTATTAAAAATGATTGTATAAGCTCATTTTAAAATTCACATGGAAAAATAAGTAATAGCCCAGAGAGAAAGACATGGTGATGAGAGGGACTCCATACACATTAACATTTATACATATACTGCAGCTAATGGTGTGACAATGATTTACAGAGGAGACTAGCACAGTTCAGAGATAGGCCAAATACGCATGGGGGCTGAGGCTATCATAAATGTGACCTTCAAATCAGTGGGATGTCCTGTGAACACACAGCATGGTATTCTGGGAGAATGAGCACAGCCATTCTTCATGTCTCACACCAGGACAGTGTGTGCAGTCCAGTGAGGAGTTATGTGGGTATATTTGTGTGTGGAGGCCAGAATCAACCTCGGTGTAGTTCCTCAGTAGCCATCCACCTTGTTTTCTGGATTGGCTTCTCATTGGCCCAGAGAGTGCTACCACATCTGGTGCTGAGGACAGAACTGGGGTCCTCATGTGTGTGCAATAAGCACTTTTCCTACTGAGCTAAGAATCCTTTTATAACCCAAGAATGGGAAGGCCTTTCTAAGTATGAAAGCACAGAAACCACAAAAGTTTACTAAATACGAATTTTATAGATAAAAACACAATTTTCTTTGGACTAGGGAGAGGAAGCAGCAGTTAAAAGCACTTGCTCTTCCAGAGGACTGGGGTTCAATTCCCAGCACTCACATGATGGTCCCATAACTCTGGTTCCAGGGGATTTGATGCCTTCTGACATCTGCAAGTACATGGTGCACAGACATACTCTGGAGCAAAAGATTTCATACACGTATAAAAATAAAAGAAAAATTAAAAATTCTTCTTGGTAATAGTACCACAAGCCAACATAAATGAGAATCTGGATAAAATGTTGGCCACTTCAATTAAGGTGAGAAACTAAAACAGAAGAGTGTCTATAAAGAAATAACTCAACAGTCCAAAATAAAACTGAGCCAAAGAAATTGAGACATTTTGGGGAATAGATAACACACGTGGATCTTAAGTAACACAAATATTAAATAACCATGAAACGGGGAGGGTTTTGTGTACGTGTTAGTCGATGGGGTTGTCTTAAAGAAGCTGCCTACTATGCCTGAATAAATATTGCCAAAGCTTATGTAATTGCTTCCAAGAGGCATATTCTAATGTAAATGCAAAGGAAGATTGCTAAAAAGATAAACTAAACATAGACCAACCAGAATGGGGTTAACATAGCTATTGAAATATCAGGGGAGATGTAAGTCAAGAAGCATGATTACAGATCCAGAAGGACTTTATATATAAAGATTAAATAAGAAATATATCAGGAAGTTTGGATTTTTGTGTACCAAACATCATAGTTTAAAAATATACAAAGAAAAATTAAAGAATGGTAAATATCTAATGTTACAGGTATTTAAAATGTGGAAGATACAGTAAGAGAAGTAAATTAACCTATCCATGGGGCTGGGGATTGAGTTTAGTGTAGAGCACTTGCCTAGTGAGCATACGGCCTTGGGTTCAGTCCCCAGCACTGGGGAGTGGGGTAGAGGGCAAAGTTCACCCGCTTTAGAACACCACTTTATAGAACACCATCATCAAGTGTTGTAAGACATAATCTGTCCAAGTACTCATGAGATATTTGCCAAAACTAACCATGAGCTGATTCTTAAAGGTGAACGCATCTCCAATGCACTTTGTGGGTAAAAAGCTGTATCTGTGAGGCAGCGAGTGAGAAGAGTTAGGATCGACTCCTTTCCAAAGAAGGAGTGGGCGAGCATCAGGAGCCACAGAGGAGTGATGAGAAATGTGGAGACAGAAAGGTGTTTGGGGTCAATGTGAAGGAGCAGGCAGTGCAGGGCTTCAGCCAGGGCGTTCTGGCAGGAAGAGTGGGAACATATCAGGATAATAGGTAAGACCCGTAGCCCAGGTGAAAGGAGATTGGCAGTCCTATTCGACATGCCCACGGCTCTCCCAAGCCTTGGATACAGTTGGGGGTTTGTGAATTGACTCCCTGGATGGACCAGCAGAGAAGAGGTCTATCCTGTCTCTTGAAGCACTGAAGTTGGGCTAGTTTTGAAAACACTGAATCTGTCTCCTCTGAACACATCCCAGTGCTGTTCACTTACAACACACTTGCGAGACACGCAGTGGCTTGTTACTGTAGAGCATACAAACTGGGAGTCTTAGGAGTGTGCGAGGACCTACCTGTTCCCAGGCTGCAAAGCTAAGTGTGGCTAGAAGAAGTGCCAAGTACAAAAGGCAGCGTGGTTCTAGTGAGCACCTGAGATGGGCTGGATTCAGCACCGGCTTAAGTGGCAGAAAAGGCAGGAGACTTCAACTTCAGCTGAGCGCCCACTGTCGGACTCCGTATTTAGAAAACCAGAAAGGTGATGGATGCTCTGATGTTTTTTATTTATCTTTTCATTTGGTCCCAATGTTTATTTCTTCTCTTTTTCTTTTAAATACTAGTATTTTGCTTTTTTTCTTTTTTAAAAAGCTTACATTTTTTTATTCCTCCTATTATATTATTTTTGTTTATGCATTTTCTTTATTGGGCAATCAGCTTCTTTTATCTCTTGCTCTTTTCTCTCTACATTTCTTTGTCTTCTCTGTCATTTAACCTCACCTCTCCTTTCTATTTCCCTTTCCCAGCTTCCTTTATTCCATTCATTTACCACTTTATTTTTACCCTAAATAATTTTAACTTTACAGCAGAGCTGGGCTGGAGAGGTGGCTCTGTGGTTAAGAGCACTGGCTGTTCTTTTAGAGGACCTAGGTTTGATTCCCAGCACCCAGGTTACAACTGTCTGTAGCTCCAGTTCCAGGGGATCCATCACCCTCTTCTGGTCTCCCTGGGGACCAGGCACACACATGCTGTACAGACACATGTGTAGGCAAAACACCTATGTACATAAGAAAATTTTTAAAATTTAAAACAGCATAGTCTGTTGGGGAAGTTTATTTTTAGTTATGTTTGAAATTGTTTTATGCACTGGTAGGTGAGGGGATATCCTAAGCCTAGGGTGTTCTGTATTGTTTGCAGGTGTTGGATTTATATGGGGGATGTTAATTGCTAATGATCTGCATATGCTATCAGTAGAACACCTGAGGTGTTCTGAAAGAATAAAAGCACCTGAGCTGAGAAGCTTAAGGTTCCACTATGGAGTCTGGCGGTAGTCAGTATGGTGGTTCCCTCTGATAAGGTCTGGAAGAGTTTACACCGATGAAAATGCCTCCCTGTCTCATCAGTGTGGGGCAGGACATTATACCAGCTAATCCAATGTGGAGACAAGAAAGAAGAGAAACTCCAGACCTCCGAGAGTCTGGTAAAGTACACTCAGGGAAGCTACCGGAGGATTCAATAAAGGCTCCTACAGGAAGAGGAGAGAGAGAAAGAAATAAGCTTCTATTAAGAGAAACGACTGTGCAAATAATAAATAAATGAGGGGAAAAAAGCTACAAGGTAAGAGCCACGGATTGGAAGACTTTAGATATAAATAATGCAGCTGGGAGCAGGAAAAAGCAAGGTTCTTCCTGCTTCTCCTGATCATGGAGCCGGCACTCCCTCCCACCATTGGTGGTAGCTTACTGTTTCACAAACTAACTTTTCTGATAGTTGCGTTGTAGGTGTGTGAAGCCCAAGATCTTGTGTTCGAGGTCTATAAAGAAGGGCAAATATTTCCCCATAGCGGTGGTAAGAAAAAAAATGTCAAACCACCAGAATGTTTCAACTGGAGATTCTTCCTGCTGGCCCAGGACTCCCTGCTGTTGTGGAAGCCAAGGCTTAAAGCCAAAAGCTTCTTAGTTAAACTGAACAGTTTTTTTCTTTCTTTCCTGCAAACCTGTCTACAAGTGGTAACTCTACACCATGAGGCAACCCTTCCTGCAAACACCATGACCAGTTATTTTTCCAGCAAACCACACTGTATCTTAAAACCTAGAAAGTGTTTCCTCAGGATCAACACACAGAAACTGTCTTCTAGAACTGGCCGAGGTTGTATCTCGTGTTGGCAGCTGAACTTGGTACTGTAAGCATCACCCAGCTGGTGCTGGTTTTGAAGGCATGCAGGGGTCTTTGGAAAGCAACTGAGGCTTGGCACTCTGAGAGGCCAGGAGAGGCCATTAGTGAAGGTACAGCCTCAGTAGCAGTTGAAGGCCCAGAATGAAGGGTCATGTAAAAAAGTTGATGCTTTGCGCCATGAAAAGAGCCCAGGAGAGGCTATTGGTTAAAGTGCACTCCAGTTGCAGCAAGGGACCCCAGCAGCATTCTGAAGACGCCAGTGCCATGGGACGACCACCAAGAACAGCAGCAGCTGTAGAGTGAAGCCAGTTGGGGCCTGGAGGACAAGCTGTGTGTGCTGCAGAGGGCAGAGCCAGAGAAGAGATCCAAGCCCCTTGGAGAAGCCTGGAGATTGTGAGTGAATTCCAGATGTTTTCTTTTCCTGTTCAAAAACGTTGTGAAAAGCTTGATAGATGTTTGTTTTCATTTGGTCCTGTGCATTATTATCAGGAAGCCTCGTGATTATTCCCCTTTTAAATAGTTTTGTTGGTGTAGTGTTAAATTGTGTTGTAGAGATAAAAAGCAAATTTTAATTGGCTTATACAGAAAAGGGGAAATGTTGGGGACGTTTATTTTTAGTTATGTTTGAAATTGTTTTATTCACTGTTAGGTGAAGGGCTAGCCTAAGTCTAGGGCATTCTGTATTGTTCGCAGGTGTTGGATTTCTGTGGGGGATGTTAATTGGTAATGACCTGCATGTTCTATCAGTAGAGTACCTGAGGTGTTCTAAAGAATAGAAACACCTGAGCTGAGAGGCTCCAGGTTCCATTATGGAGTTTGGCGCTGGCTAGGACAGTGGTTTCCTCTGCTGAGGTCTGGCAGGGTTTCCACCATGCCTTCTTCCCTGTCCTTGGCGAGACACACAGCAGCCTGACAACTACAATAGTCTAACATCTCTGCCATCTTCTATTCTTTGGTTATTGATGGCATCTAGTGGGCGTTAGTAGGTTTTAAGTGTATTTCTGTATCTTGTTCAGTTCAATGATATAATTACAGTGATTTGAATTTTCTCTAAGGGGTAGTGGTGGCTGAGTCCTCAAAGAGTAGGCTGTTCACTAAGAAAATTTACAAATAAAACTGGATGAGATAGTGCAGGTAAAAATACACAAACCATCACACAGAACACGGGAAACACATACACACACACACACACATAAAAGGCAAGATGATGCCTCTGAGAGACACTAACTTCTTAATTACCAATTCCAAAGATACTGAAATGGTAGACTTAGTAGACAAATAATTCAAAAATCTACTTGTAAAAGTGATCAGTGACTTCAAAGAGGAAATGACGTAGATCAATGAATAAAGAGGCTGAAAATTAGCAAAATGAAAGAGAAAACAGCATGGATGAAAAATTGGGCAAGAAAGTTTAGACTGGAAAAATTACATCAGAAATGTTAGAAATGAGAAGCTTGTTGAACTGAATGAAAAACAGTGGAGGGCATCCCCAATATACTAGGTTAAGTCAAAGAAAGAATATCAGGAATGGGAGATGAGGACAAAGAAGTACTACTTTCAGACATAATTTTAAAAAAATAACAAGCAGTACTTGCAACTTACAAGAAATCTATGTCATAAGAGGCCTCACCTAAGAATAGAAGTAGGAGTAGACAAGGAGCTGATTGGATTAAAGCAAGATCCAACTATTTGCTGTCTGCAAGAAATGCAGTTTTCAACAAAGAAATCCAGAGGTGAGAACATAGGGTCTAATTCCATCTATATGCAGTAAATACCAAGTGTCACAGTTTAGATTTGAAATGTCCCCCCAAAAGCCCCATGCATGAAAGACTTAGTTGCCAGCCAGGCATTTATTGGGAGAGATGCTTAGGAGGTGGGGCCTTGTGTTAGCTTTCCATTGCTATAACAAAATGCCTGAGGCAATCAACTTAGAAAAAAGAAAGGCTCATAGTGTCAGAGGCTTTAGAATCTGGTCAGTCAGCACTGTTGTGTTGGACATGTGGCAGCAGATCATGGCAGGCAGCGGGTGACAAAACAAAGTTGCTTACCTTATGGTAGCAGAGAAGCAAAAGAGAGGAAAGAGGCTGGGGTCCTAATAGCCTCTACTTTTCTTCCACTGTGAGGTGAACAGACCTCTTCCGTGTTGTGCTCTGCTATGGTGCACTGCGCTGCCACAGGCAACGTGATGGCCAAGTGAGCGTGGGCTGAGCCCTCTGGACCATGTGGACTAACAGGAACTTTCTCCTTTGTCTATTGTTCCTCTCAGGCACTTTGTCACAGGGATAGAAAGCCCACTATCGAAGTCTGATGTCACAAGTCAGGCTCCTGCTCACTCAGAGAAGTAACTGGAAGGGAGGCAAGATATCACCAGAAGTCGAGGTGATATCAACTGTACACCTTTGTTTAGAGGAAGTGTTGTCGCCATGGCCTGAGTATGTCCATTAAGTTCTTGTGTTGGGACAAGATTGAAGACAGGGTCTAATGGAGTAATTTAGGCCATGGGACTTCGTCCTCCTGAAGCAATAATGCCTTTAGAAAAGGATTGGAAGGTGAGCTCATCACCTTACCTCCCATGTGCCCTCACCAGATGCTGGTGCTCTGACCTCGGACTTCTCAGCCTTCAGAACCGTGAGAAAATAAACTCTTGTTCTTCACTAGCCGCTGAGGTGTTCTCTCACAGCAGCCCAAACGGACAGCGTTCTACGCAGCAACACTTGGGAGTGTGCCTCGTTCTGGAAGTGTGTTATTCTCCGTAATAACAAGACGTGTGTGAGCACGCGTAGGCATAGGCGTGTAGGAGCGTGTGTGAGAGCCTGGACGTGACCTGGGCAGGAAGCACCTCGCACAGCCCCCACCCCACCCCCACCCCCACCCCCGGACTCAGGGCTTCCCCTGCCCTATGGTTTGGGGATCCTGGAGGGACCCTGACGTTCCCTTTCACGGCAGGTCATGAAACCATGTATAATTCTAGGTCATGGATGAAAAGCAATTTCCACAGCAGAGGGCATGCTGGGAGATTCTGACTTTCATCATCTCGCCGCCGCCTCCCTTGATTGAGATAACCCCCTTCCCACAAAAGCCTCCATACTGGACTTAGTCGCTGTGCCCTGATGCTTTGAGCACCTGTTTTCCCTAATCCCCGAGGTCTGAGCACCTGCCTGTCCATGAGGAGTAGAGAGGAAGGAGTTGGGGGAGCGGTGAGGCTACAGAGCTGATGGGGGGACTCGGCAGAAGTGACTGTGCCAGGGTGGGGCAGAAACCGATGCCTGAGGCTGATTCTCTGAGGAAGATGGTTCAGGGACGTTCAGGGACACACGTCTCAAAGCCGCACAGGATGCTCACGTCCTACAGCTCACGGCAGCGTCCTCACGGGTCATTTGTGAACTGAATCATGTTCTTGCTAGGACACAAGCTTTTAAGATATTAAAAAGTAGTGAGTGTTCATAACTCAGATATCTCATCTTGTACATTTAGAAATGCACTGGAGAGAGCAGTGCCTGTAAGAACTCCAGGAGAGTTAATACCATGGTGGGTAGAGGTTTAGGGCAGCTCGCATTACTACAGTGAATATGCCCAAGATGAGCTAACTCTACAAAGGAAAGAGATTTGTTTGGGCTCACTGTTCTGGAGGTACAAGGTCTGGCATTCACACTGAATGATGGCTTTCTGGAAGGGAGGGTTCTGACCAGTATGGGTCCAAGTCAGGGAGTGCGACTCTGTGTGTTTCTGGTTTTGTTTCATCTTATATAACCACCAGGATTTAACTTAGGGGGCTCTCATCTAAGCCCCAGTCACCTCCTAAGGCCTGACCTCTAAACATCATGGCAAGGCTCAGCATTTATCCTCTCTTGGTACCTCAAATGGGAATTAACTGGGGGAACACATTCAAACCATATCCAAACTGTCGCCCCACCCTGGCATGTCCGTAGGTATGTAAACAAATTAATCCCCCTTCCAGGCAGCAGACAGACTGGTAGGTTCAGCAACTCAAGTCTGTCACTCAGGAGGCCTATGTGTCCTGATGGTCGGACATCTGTAGGAAGTCACCTGCTCCAGCCTCTCCCAGCCAGAGGCTCACTCATGATTCCCAGCCTCTGGGAGCAAGGAAAATAGCAAAACTACTTACTTTCTTCTCCTGAGGCAACCCCACATGCCTGGGGTGTGTGGCAGTGATATCCCTGGGGCTTTCCCAAAGTAATGTGGCTGTGGCACAGACACAGTTAAGTGCTCCTAAGAAGCCTGCTCAGACCACCAGCATATGCTCTAGGCATCCTGGTTTGCTTCCCCAGGTAAGAGATTTACTTCCTCTTATCTCCAAGACCCCAGAGGGAGCAGAATTTCCTCCTTGTCACAACCAAGATGCTCAAGGGTCTTGTTCTGAGTGTTGTCCTCCTTTTTGGGGACAGAAGAACTTCCAGTTCCTTTTGGTGATGGTGGTGCACGTGCACAAGTGCATGTGCGTGAACAGAAAAAGAGGCTGCTTCCTCCAGTCATTTCCATGTATCATAAGCCCTTTCTTGTGCTCTGTACTTGTAACTGTCAACTTCTGCCAGGGGGCACACTGTTTCTAGTCTGTCGATTTCACAAGGTCATCCTTTGAGACTGGCTGACTGCAGGATAGGACTACAGTAAGCATTGGCTTGCTCAGCTCACAAGGAAGCTGGCCCCCTTGGACCCAGAAGCTACAGAGCAAGGCAGGGTGTAGCCTGTAGAATCTATGGTGTAGATGATCTGGAGAATTCCTAGGAGAGGGTGAATCAGAGTTACATTCCTGGTCCCCATTTCTTCCCTCCTCCCCAGCCTTTGGTAAGTGTGGAAGGGTGCGGCAACGCCTGGCGGAGTTGGTGGAGGGAGAAGCAGGGGCCTGTGGGTTGGAGCTTGGAGAAAGAGGTTATCCTAGGATGAAATATCAAACCATATCACATTGATTTTCCCTCTGGGGAAGGGGCGGATATCTCATCCTTCCATTTCCCTCTATTGCCTGCCCGCCATCGATGGGGAAGCATTAACGGGGAATAATCAATGATGCTCTGTCCTGAAAATAAAAGGCTTGTCATGTCTCTCCATTTGGTGGAATGGATGTGGGACCAGGGGTCATGTGGCCACTTCCATCTGTCTTCTGACAGAGACATGCTTCCCACCCAGAGGCCCGCAGCCCACAGCCAGGGGACCACAGGCTCTCCATGGGCATCAGGAAAATCAAGACCAGTTTCTTTGAACTCTCTGTCAGCAGCTCAGCTGCCTCACAAACTTGGCAGCCGAGGAGGGGCTTTCATGAACGTTAACTTGGGAGTTTCATCATGGGCTGGTGTTTCCTCATGTGCTATGTGCTATGTTCTGGGTCCTGGGAGCTGGACTGACCATCAGTACAAAACCATGGGAGCATTACATCAGGGCAACTCTTCCTCCTACCTCTCAGATCCAGTTCCTACTGGCTCCTTACTCCATTCTCTCCCACTTAACAGGCCCATGAAGTCCTTTTAGATCGAGTCCTCCTGTCTCTGTTCATCAAAACCTCTGGCTTGGAAGCACGCCAGGGCTCTTCTTTCAACCCCTGGGGTAGCCTCTCTGCAATGCTGAGTCCCCAACCCTTCAGCCCAGAGGTACATGGGAAAGAGCCCTTCCATTTTCCATATCTGTGTTCACAAGGCTGAAGGCTTTCTGGAAGATATTTTTGGAACTGTTTGAAGGTAGTTCTCATTGAAAGTCCCTTTGCTTTTTGTTGGGTGCCTGTTTCCTCCTGGAGGGAGGAGGGAGTCTTAGACCGAAACTTGCAAGGAGGAAGAAGCTCAGCTCAGAAAGTGCCAACATTCATGAGGCCCCTCCCCGGGTAAATAACTGCAGAGAGGAGGCTCTGCTGAGCTGCCTGCATGTTGGGTAGGAGCTCTGGTGACACAGGTCTTCTGAATCGCTCTTGCTGGGGTGCGCTTTTCTGAGGGTCCTTTCCCACGCTCCTGTACGCGTCCCCAGTAATCTCAGTTTTCACTCAGCTAGACGTGGGTGGAAACCTTCTTTGGTCTGCTGCTGGTACCCTGGCTGTGATAAACAGACATTTTATTTGCATCTCCGAGGAGAAGTCGTATATTTATTATTTTGGGGGTGCAGTGTGGGGAATGGACTCAGGCTGTTGGACATTCTAGGCAAATGCTCTATCGCTAACCCACATCCCAAACTCTTTCTTTTTCTTCTTTTTTTCTTTTTTTTTAAGACAGGGTCTAACGTAGCTGAGGCTGGCTTCCAACTTGATGTGTAGCCGATGCTGGCTTTGAGTAATTCTCCTTCCTCTGCCTCCTGAGTCCTGGGATTACAGATGTATGCTAGCATACCCCATTTTTTTGCAGTGCCAGGGATGGAACCAGGCGAGAACCTCGCGCATGCTATGTAATCTCCATACCATCTGAGCTACATCCTCCCCGACCCCTGCTCCTTTCTAATTTTCTTCAGACAAGGTCTGGCTAGCCCTGTGCCCTCTGTGTGGCCTAGGTAGGTCCTTGAACATGAGGCAATCATTCTGTCTCAGCTCCCCCATCTCTGTGTTTTCGATGCATGCTATGTCTGAGGTAGCCCATGCCCATCCTAGACCTGTGTGGTTGGCTTGCTCTGGACCTACACAAAGAACCATGCACCCGCTGCCATCACATTTTCCCGCTAGGTGAGTTCGCTGTGTTACCTTCTGGAGCTCTGTTTTCAAATCAGGTTCCACTACTGAAAGCATTCGCTTTCATTCACAGCCTTGGCGAGTTTGAAAATTTGGTAAGCGTGTCTTTTCTATCCTGGCAGACATGAGAGGGTGGGGTTCAGCAGACTCACAGGTCAGTTTCATACCTGACCTGTGGGGGGGGGGTACTGGACACACAGATGAACTGCCTTCTCTTCCGGCTAAGGGGACAGGACCCAGCTAGCCAAGTCAAGCCACAGCAGAGAGCAGTGACCAGAGTCCTGAGAAGGCGGGGGGGGGGGGGGGGGGAGATGCTCCTTCCACAAGTTCACAAGACCTTCTTTTCCTCTTCCACCTTTGGGGGTGGAAACATTTCCTGCCATTTTCCACCCCGAGAAAGAACCACACTCTCTCACTCATGCCGCCCAGATTAATGTATGAGCTGAGGGGTATTTTTCTCTCTGAAATCCCTCCGAGGTTAACATGGGCCTTGGAAGCAGAGCATCTCCCAAGGAGCCTCCCACTTGGATCCCTGCAAAAGATCTGACTTTATTTCAAGAAAACAAAACAAAACAAAAAGCGATTGTTTCTGGGGGCGAGGACACTAAGAGCCACTTTGAGATGCATATACCATGCCCATGTTCGTGTGCCATATTTGAGAAGCCGATGATTATGGTAATGATGATGCTAGTCTGACTCTGTGTGTGTGTGTGTGTGTGTGTGTGTATGTGTGTGTGTGTGTATGTGTGTGTGAGAGAGAGAGAGAGAGAGAGAGGAGGGGGATAAGTGAACTTATAAGAGGCGTTAGTGGTCACCACTGTTTTCTGATGTTCAAAGCTTATTTAGGATCTGAGAACTTGGATTGCAGGTCACAAATAAGGTCCCGTTTGCACCACGAACCGTCAGTGTACCTTGGAAGAGTCCACTGGAGCCTCAGCTTCTTCAGCTGAAAGACGGACACAATAAGTGCGCCTTTCCCACGGCCCATAACTGCACCCTGCGCATGGATATTACTCTCGCAGTCACAGACAGTGAGAGTTACACTCTCATTTGTCCCCACCAGCAAGAATGTGTGTGAATACTTAGTGGGATGCATCCCGGACACAGCTGTCTGTCTGTCATCTGTCTGTCTGGCGTGTGTTTGTGTTTTGTATAAAAACTCCATTCTCGTCTTCCGGCACCTGTTGCTCTGGTTGCTCCGAGATTCCTGGCGACGATGTAGCAATCCCATTTGCAAGGGTTATCAGCATCCCAGGAAGTAGTTCACTGAGGTAAGTGACTCTAATTCATTTCGAACACCGCACTTTCTATAATCTCTGAACTCCAAGCTCCAGTTCTCTCTTATCAACGTTTTTGTTACCCACTTCGTGGTAAAAGATTGTGTTTGACAGTAAAGACGGAAGAAAGCTAGGGGTACAGAGGTGCTGCCACTGGATAAAAATGAAGACTGTCTTAAACAGTAGCCTGTGCCATCTTTTTTTTTTTTTTTTTTTTTTTTTTGTTCTATTTGCCCTCAATTTAAAAATCTACTTTTGGTGACTCTTTTTGATGTCTCCAGTCATTACTTCAGCCTTCCGACACCCTTAAAGCAAATGTCATATTCTCTATTAAAACTCGTGCAAGCTTTCTGTTATTACAAATGCCTGGGGATAATCAATGTATAGAGAGAAAAGCTATCAGGGCACAGTGGTCATGCCTGTGAGCCCCAGCACTTAGGAGCGAGGATCAGAACCTCAAGATTAGCCTCAGATGTACAACCTGGGCTACGCAGATCCTGTTTTAAAAACACACACACACACACACACACACACACACACACACACACACACACAGAAAGAGAGATGGGAGAGGAGAGCAGGCCCTGCCTCCCTTGGCCCTGGGCTGTCACCGCCCAACCAAGGACTAAGGACTTGTCCCAGGCCAAGGACGAAGCCTTTAAAACACAAACCTTTAGAAAATATTTCAGATCCAAAATATAGCAGTTACCCAAATAGGCCTCTCAGGCTAAGGCCTACTGTAGACATGGGCCGCCCGTCATCAGGAAGGTCTGTTCTGAAGTACCCCTACGCTGACCTCAGAGACCTGTGTCATGGCCCGCTGGGCCCTGGCCCAGACAGGTGCTGGTTCCCAACTCTTCGTCTCCTCCCCCTTTCACTGTGCTCGTTGGAACTTCATCTGCTGCAGTTTACATTTCCTTCCATTCCATCGCTCCCTGCTTGGTGCTATTTCTAGTTGCACAGTCAGATCTGGGCTTTGAAGAGGCTCCGGGTTCTGATGGTTTGGCTCTGGCCCATTCTTCAGAAGTTCCTGCAGCCATGTTGAGAGGTGGTAGACTTGAGAGCAGGCAGGGCTCTCTGGGTGGCAGATGGGTCATTGAGGCTGATCCCCTAAGATGGGACCAATGAGCATCCTCAGGAAGTGGGTTTGGTCTTGGACTGGACGGGGATCCAAGAGAAGAGCTGGTTACAAAGTGAGTTCAAGCTTTCCCAGCGCTCTGGTTCTTGTTTCTGTTGTGACTTCTGCCTTGTATATTCCCCCATCTTGTAGTGCTGCTGCCATGAGCAACCCGTCTGGAAGCACCCTGCCCTGCTTTTAGATCTCCAGAACTGTGAGATAAGCAAACGTTCTTGTTGTTGTTGTTTTTTTAAGTATCCACTCTTGAATCTTTTGTCATACCAACACAAAAGAGACTAAGACACTGGTAACAAACCGCCATTCTTTTGCTGTGAAATTATCTTTACTATGGCTAAAACTGGAAACTGAACACATGCGCTTCCGAGAATACCAAAGTCAACCATGCATATTCACAGCTGTAGACCACTTTTAAAAAAATCAGAGGGCTAGACAAAACGCAAGCACTGAGTTATATAATGTTCCTCAAAACAGCTTCCCATTGGGCACCTTGACATAACTCCCCCGTATTGTTTTCTGTTTGAAAATTCTACGTTTGAGGGCTGGACTTAGTGGTGCATTCCTTTAATCTCAGCCCTCTGGGAGGAAGGAGCAGGTGGGTCTCTGTCTCTTTGACACCAGCCTCATCCAAATAGCAAGTTCTAAGACAGCCAGAGCTACATAGAGAAACACCGTCCCAAATGAGAAAAAAAAAAGAAAATATACATTTGAATAGTAATTATACTACACATTAAATGTTTTATATGGACATTTCATATAACTTTATCTTGCATTACCATAACATTTTTGTTTTATTAGCATATATTAATTATGCAAAATAATGGATTTCATCATCATTTTCATACCTGTGCATAATATATTTTGATTATATTCACCCTGCTACCATCTCTTGTCCCCCTCCTACTGATACTTTCTCTTCCTAACTAACTCCTTTTACTTTCATGTCTTTTTTGTGTTTTTTTTTTTTTTTTTTCAAGACGGGTTCTCACTGTGTAGCTCTGGCTGTCCTGGAACTCACTCTGTAGACCAGGCTGGTCTCGAACTCACAGAGATCCGCCTGCCTCTGCCTCCCACGTGCTGGGATTAAAGGCGTGCGCCACTTCACCTGGTCACATCCTTTTTTTTTTCAATGATCCAATGAGTTTCATTAGGTTTGTGTCCAGGGTCATGGGTGAGAGTCTGTTCACAGGAACATGAGCACCTTACCAATAGCTACACCTCTGAGAAAATGTTTCTTCCCCCTTCAACCGTAAATTGCATATAAATCCTCACAGAAGGGTGGAGCCTAGGATCTCCCTGCCGCCATGACAGGAAGTTGATGGGCCCAATCTTTTGCAGACATGAATGGCCCTGTGACACCCAGAGGTCAGTGTTTCAACACTGATTCTCCCCTTTCTCTGGCTCCGGCATTCTTTCTGCCCCTTCTTCTGCAGTGTTCCCTGAGCTGTGTGGAGGAGGTGTTCTAGGCGTCCTGTTAGTGGCTGAGCGCTCATCAGGGTGCTTTTCTCAGCGCTCTGACCAGTTATGACGAAATTGGAGGGTGGCACTAGGGGCGTGGCTCAGCCGCCAGAGTGCTCACCTAGCGTTCACAAAGATCCCAAGGTTCTCCTTGGGACTAAGTAAACATGGTGCACAGCGTGATGCTAGCCCTTGGGAAGCAGAGGACCCGAGGGTCAGAAGTTCAAGGATGTCTTTAGTACACAGTAAGGAGGCCAAGCTAGCCTGGACGACCGGAGATTTAGTCACTAAAAAATTGGTCATTCACGAACCACAGAAGTTGGCAATAGCTTCATGAGTCCCCCACATGCCCATCCCCCCACCAGAGCCGGCACCAAGCACCCCAGGGGTCCTGCCTCTCTGCTGCCTGTTCTCTCTAGTCTCCTCATTTTCTTTCGAAAGTCTCTAGGACGCATTTTATCTTTAGTATTTCAGCGTGAGTGTCAAAAAAAAAGGTTATTAAAATTTCAAAATAAAATTTTCATAAATTAAAAATCAAAAATAATTTCTTGATGTCATCCTATGTCCAACTGGTGCTCGAATTTCTGATGGTCTCATTGCAATAATCCATAAACAAAGGAAGAGATCTTGAGATTCTTTGCAATTTATAGCTAATATTTTTCAGTTCAGCGTAATGTCCTTTAGCCTTTAACGTAGTCTACCCCCTCCCATTTTTTCTATTTCTCTCCAGCTGCTTTCCCTTGAAGACACGACTCGTATTGAGCCCTGTGTCCTGATGCAACACAGAAACTCTAACATGTCTCTGTGGTCCCTGCCCCTTGCTTATATCTTTGTGTAGTCCCCTCTCCTGGACTATGGTGTACTTCTAACCAAGAGAACGTGGCAAAGGTGGTGAGATGCATAGCTGTGGTTACCGTCTATAGCAGTTCATTTTGCTAGCAGCCTATCATGTATCTATCTATCATCTATCTATCTATCTATCTATCTATCATCTATCTATCATCTATCTATCATCTATCTATCTATCATCTATCTATCTATCATCTATCTATCTATCATCTATCTATCTATCATCTATCTATCTATCATCTATCTATCTATCATCTATCTATCACCTATCTATCATCTATCTATCTATCATCTATCTATCATCTATCTATCTATCATCTATCTATCTATCATCTATCTATCATCTATCTATCTATCTATCTATCTATCTATATCATCTATCTATCTATCATCTATCTATCTATCTATCTATCTATCATCTATCTATCTATCGATCATCTATCTATCTATCTATCATCTATCTATCATCTATCTATCTATCATCTATCTATCTATCATCTATCTATCATCTATCTATCTATCATCTATCTATCATCTATCTATCTATCATCTATCTATCTATCTATCTATCTATCTATCTATCATCTATCTATCTATCTATCATCTATCTATCATCTATCTATCTATCATCTATCTATCTATCATCTATCTATCTATCTATCATCTATCTATCATCTATCTATCATCTATCTATCGATCATCTATCTATCATCTATCTATCATCTATCTATCTATCATCTATCTATCTATCATCTATCTATCATCTATCTATCTATCTATCATCTATCTATCTATCTATCATCTATCTATCTATCATCTATCTATCTATCTATCTCTCTCCTCTCTTCTTTGAAAGAGAAACCGTGCTAAGGGACATGGCCAACATGGCCAGGTCGGCCTTTAGAGAAGTCCACATGGTGAACAATCTCTAGGGGCCGAGGGCAGATTCAGCAAGATAATGGAGGGATAAATTCTTCCAACAACATTCAGTAGTTTGGAAACAGGTCTTTCTTTGTTTGAACCTTTGATGAGACTGCAGCCTCATCACATCTGGGTTGCAGCCCCATCAGAACCTGAAGCTGCACAATCAGCCAAGCTGTATGCAGCCACCTGACCTGCAGAAATTAGAGATAAGTCTCTGTCTCCAGTTGTCAAGTTTGAAGTGGTTTTGGTAGCACTCACTAAAACATGTTGGATTGGTTTCACAAACAAGAGGCTGCTTAAGAGTTGGTCAGGCACGATGCTCTTCTTAGCTGAATGAGCATTCTAGCCATTGTCTAGAAGGTGAAATTCCACCACCACATTGCCTTGTGGTCTTGTGACCTACTTCACAACTGGCGATGTGGTGAGCTCCCTTCCTGCCTGGCTGACAGTGGTACACCCAACAGGTGCTTCTCTATCTCCCTTTCAATAACCATCTCCACTTCAGGTGACTCAGTGGACTCCTGGATGAAGTTCTGGAGAGGCACGCACCATCCTGAGAGCCTACCCAGGGTGTACACCTGTCTGCTCAACAGACCTGGCGGTCTCTCTTCTGACAGTGGGCAACACTGGTCAGGTGCTCTTGAGAGCATCCTTCTTCTCCGCCCTGCGGATGTCTCTGCCTCTGGGGTGATGTCCCCACCCCCACCCCCTGTACACAGCTTCCCCAATTTCTGAGTGACTGTAATTGCTCCCAACAAGAAGCTTTTGACGCGAAACATCTATCCTCGAGCTGACCCTGTGTTGTCACCTGGGGTGATCAAGAACCCCAGGGAGCTTGCTTTCCACATTCAGAATAATTTTCTCAGTTTTCGTGGTCCAGGACTCTCATAGATAGAACTCTGTTCTATTTCTAGTGTTCCCTCTGCCACCTCCCCTACTCCATCTGAGTGCTTGAAAACAATGGTCAGAGTTTGCCATTTAATCTGTTTCCATGTGTTAACTATATACAGAGGAAGGGAAGGGTAGCGGTAAGACCATGGCTGGATACTGAAGGATTCCTCATAGTTTTCAGGGATTTTTTTACTTTCCGTAGTGGAGTGAGACGGATTCCCATCATAGCACTGGGACATGTTCCATGAAGCCCCATCATCTGTCATGCTCTCAGGGTCGGTGAAGAAGAGTCATTAAAGATGTAACTGGCTCAGAAGTGACTGGTCAAGTTGGCACTGCAGTCCTGACAGAACTGTTGTAGAAACATTCCTAGGAGGCTCTTGCTGGCTGGACAAGCGCCCTTCTCCTTCAACACGCTCTGCAGCTGGTCCCCCAGTCCTTTCCAGTCAGACTGCCTTGCCACTGAAATAGAGCCTTTCATGGTAGTAACCCAAGGATGCTATGTCACCCCTGTTCCATCCTAGGCAGATAGGAACCCGAGCACACATGTTGTTCAAGTTTACAGTAAATCGGAACCAGTTTCTCCTGGGAGCTTTTACTTTCTTTGCCAAGGTGCTACTGGCTCATCTTGCCCAGGGTTCCAAGCAAGATAGAAGCAGGGTGGGCTAGATCCCCGCAGGTGCGTGACACCCGTGAGGAGCCGTGCTTAGATCTAGGATGTTGCAACAGGCTTGCTAATACCACGTGGACCCTGGCTAGTCTCAGCGTGAGGTGAGATGACCATTTCCCAAGACATCAGATGCTAGACCACAGTTTTTTTTTTTTTTTCTCAACCTCCTTTTGATCCCAACCTCAGGCAATAACCTGTGCAAAGAGATTTTCTGCCACCAGTAACCCCTCTTCCCAACTCTCTGTGACAGAGACTGAGCAGTCGGACAATCCTCTCTCAAATTCTCGACTCACAGAAACCTCGAGTTATAAATTTGTTGTTTTGAGGTACAAGTTTAGTGACACATGATAATAGATTACAGAAGTGGGCAGACTTTGATATCACCACTGCCAAGACTCTGGTCATGTGACATCTCCTCCAGGAAACTTCCCATGACTTACTACTTCACATCTAAGGTTCACAACTCAGAATACCACAGTCCTCCTGGGCATCATCCTCAATTTCCCTAAACAGAGTCCACTGGACCAGGTACTCTGCCTGAATACGCCTCAAACTTTTACCAGCTCCCGGATCCTGCTTTAAAATGTTCTTGGTCCGACACCCAAAGCTACTGTCCTCTTGAAATTAGAATCTCAACCAGACATCCACATGCACCCAGCTTTCCAATGTGCTTTCAATGCCTGTGCCTCTTCCTTTGCCCTGATGGCTTCTGCTAGTTTCTATCATCATACCTCATTTGGACTCCAGGCAAATTGAGAGTGTGAATTTCATTTCTAGAATCACGATTGCTCTTACTAACACAAAGAGATTGAATGGAAGAACAGAAGAGAGAAAGAGCAAGGGACTGTGGAACTCTCTTTTTGTTTGTCTGTTTTTGTTTTGAGACTAGAACTCACTGTGCAGACAAGACTGACTTCAAACTCCCAGACATCTGCCTGCTTTTGTCTCCAGTGCTGGGATTAAAGGTGTGTACTACCACAGCCGGCCTGCATGATTTCGTCAGAACATAAATTAGCCAATGTTGTTACTGTCTACCTCTGGGCTTCATGGTATGTGAAGTCTTGTATTCAATAGTCTGGAGCAGATTGGGTAAACTTTGTTGCTATTTACACATGGACAGGTCCTAAATAGCTCATAAACCCTGGTGATAGGAAGGTTTGTTCAAATTATCCGTGCACTCATGTGTTTCACGCATCCTGTTGCAGTCTGGAGAGAGGTGATTGGAGTTTGCTGAAGTAAAAGCGTACATGCAGAACAAACAAACATGGCTGTAGTTCTAGCTCCATGGATGTCTATACACTCCCCGCTTTACAGAACTTACGGAAGCAGTGCCCAGGTTAAGGAATGGAATTTCTGACTGGGAGGCAGCTCAGTGGAAGAATGTTTGTTTGCCTATCTTGACAAGGCCTTAGGTCTGATCCCTCATGGGGGGGGGGGGAAGGGAAGGGAAGGGAAGGGAAGGGAAGGGGAAAGGAAGAAACCACTCAGGGATTTGGGGAGACTGAGGAAAGCCATGTCACCATATCGTATCTTTTGTCTGAAAAGAACTTTCCTTTATCTCCCTGTTTTAATCACAACCCTCTGTCTCATTCTGCTTCTAAGAACATGGGTCAGGGTGAGCTGTCTTCAAATTTCATGAAGCAGAACCTCCATGCAGATACTCTTCGGCCTGGCTGTTTTGCTCATCGCCACATCTGTGGGACTCATCCAATCTGTTGGATGTGTCAGGAATCTGTTCATGATGTGGATTTGTAATCTCTCATAAATATACCACATGTATTTACCATATATAGTCTGGTGGAGGATTCCAGTTTGGGGCTGTTATGTTCATAGTGTTACTGTGAACAAACATATATTCTCTTGTCAAGTGTGTGTACACACACTTGAGCATGGATTGACAGGGCTATGCAGTAGGCACAGGTTCACACTTACTGTCTATATTTCCAAATGATTTTTCAGACACTTTGTATTTCTCTTTGTATCCTTACACACTCTCCTGTCCCTTTTCACTCAAAGACCTTACCCCACACAAAGTATATACACAACAGATATGCATCACACCATCGTACGTATACATGTATAACTGTATGTACACATACACACATACATATATACATACGGGTGTGCATATACAGACATGCACAGGAATATGTGTGTATGAGATATATATGGCATACAACATATAGAATATATACCATAATAGAATATCAAACAACCGCAGCAAGCCAACAATGCCAGGGTCTCAAAAGGTATGAGAATGGCCAAAGGTACCCATCTGAGGGTTAGTTCATCAATGGATTTACTCCAGGAATAATTCAGTTGCCTCTGGTCTGGGTTCTGGAAGTTGCTATAATTTACGTAGTTCTTATGGTTATTTGACAAATCGTAAGCAGGCAGAACAAAGAAACTGTTCAGCCGCAGCACTGGACTGAGGGAAGATGCCCCGTGTTAGGCTCCTTGGAACAGAGAGTGAAATCTTTGGTGGGAGAACAGTCCAGTAAAAGCTGCCAGGCCAAGGTCTCGGACGCGGTATTGATTTTCTTAGAATTATTTTTGTTTTCAGCAAACCACCTTTTCCTGCATGCTTTTTCCTCATTCAGCCTTTAGAAAGAACTTGGGCTACGGTTTGATACTAACACAGCTCTGCTATGAGCTGTCTCACAACACCAGGACCAACCTGTAGAATTTCTATAAAAGAAAGCATTATGGTGTCAGGGATTTTTTTATTATATATTTATATATTGTGTCCCCCTGTAATTTGCTTTGCAAATATAATTTGCTTTGCTCTTGATTGGCCTCATAAGGAAAATCTAATGTATTCAAAAAATAATTTCCCACAGATGATAAATCTCTGGTCTTAAACCACTAATATCCAAGACTCCCATGTTCGTGGGAAGGTTTAGAGTCCAAGACTTCTGCTAATCACCTACCTGTCTCCAGTTTCTTTTTTCCATTTCCTTTTTTAAAGACAAGGGTTTACCACATGGGCCAGGCTGCCCTTAAACTCATTACATACTTCAGGCTGACCTTGATCTTGTGATCCTCTTGCCTCTGCCTTCCTAGTGCTGGGATTATAGCCCCGCACACAGGTTCAGCTCTTTACCAATTTCTAGTATGTGTGTGTGGGGGGAACAAACAAACAAACAAAAAACCCTAGTGTTTGCAATCTCAGGTCTCAGGAATATTGCATGAAATGGGGAGGGTGGGTCCACAAATGTGCCTCTCATCATGAAGGGTGTGGGTTGCTGCCATTTAAATGCCAAAAATACAGTTCTTTAATTCAAGGGCTCAGGAAAACAGAGCTCCAAACAGAAATGCATCAGAAAACACTATAGGATTCGTAGCAAACTAATAATGCATTTGAAGTCACACTACCAGAAAATGCTAACTTAAAGGAGAAATAACAGCTCTTGAGCACCCTGAGTGACCCATACCAGCACTGAGCCTGATGGAGCACCAACAATAAAGGTGTCCTCTTCAAAGGGATGCGAACTCTGACTGTGTGCAAGCACGTTTAGTAGGTGCTCTGTCTTGACCAAGAACTGCACAGGCACTAGATGGCTTAGCAGACCCAGGACTAGACACATTCCCAGTGAATGCTGGGAACTTGGTCATGGCAGGTTATGATGATGCATATGGAATTATCCAGTCCTTAAGAATCTTCCAGGAAGTCACTAGTACAAACTCCTTAATCATAGAGGGGAGAAAGCCTTTGTGATTCCCTGTGCTTTGTTCTTAAGAACCAAGAAAGGATGTATGCCATTTCTTCCCCAACAGGAGACCCTGCAAAGACCCTGTGAGCTTCTCCACTGAGTGAAACAGGAGTGGAGCTCTGTGCTGTCTAGTTTTATGCCAACCTGACACAAACTAGAGGCATTGGAGAGAAGGGAGCCTCAATTTAAAAAAAAAAAAAATCTCCATAAGATTCAGTTGTAGGCAAGCCTGTAGGGAATTTTCTTAATTAGTGATTGATGTGGGCGGGCCCAGCCTGCTGGGGCAATGGTAACCCTAACTAAGACAAGGTCTATATATATACAGGTTTGTTAAAATCTTCCTGCAGGACTTGCATTTATAGGATGAGTTCAAGGGTACAACCTAGAGGAATGGCCACAGAGTACAGTGCTAGCCGTAGGTGCATCCAGCCTGGCACTCTTGTAGATGAGCACATTCTATTAAAACTGTGCTGGGGTCAATAGGTTACTATGTTATAGTGTTGTTTTCTCTCCCCCTCTGCCCGAGGGGTCTCTCCTCCCTCCCCGGCACATGGCTTAGCTTATACAGTATTCTTGGGAAAGCATGCTAACCGGTCTAGTCACTACAAAATCAGTATGGAGGTTCCTCAGAAACCCAAAAATGAACTATCATATGACCCAGCCGCTCAAAGGAACCCAAGTTGGAGACATTGGAACAGCCGTGTTCACCGAAGGACTATCCACAAGAGCCGAGCGGGACCAGCCCGCTGCCCATCGATGGCGGAGTGAGTGGACAAAGAAAATGATGGGTATTAACATAGTGGAGTTTCATTCAGCCATAAAGGAAAACAGAGTTGTGTCATTTTGCTGGAAAACCGGTGGAACTGGAGATCAGATCGTCGTGATAAGCAAAGTCAGTCAGACCCAGAAAGACGAGATCACGTCTTCTCTCGTGAGTACTCTATATTTTTAAATAGAAAGAAAAAGGAAAAAAAACAAAAGACGTGAAGGCAGAGAGGACCAGCAGGAAGGAAGGTGGGGGCGCGGGAGGACAAAGGTAAGGAAAGCATGCCATACGCACATGTGAAAATGTTGTGACAAAGCCTATTACTTTGGATATGAATACATACTAGGGGGAAAAAAGTGAATGGAAAAAAGCAATCAGTGAGCCAGGAGTTGATTTATAACTGAAGTAAGTTTCTAGGCAGGTCACTCCACTCCAAATATATATTTCAAAGCTCTGCGTGATGTTCAGAGCCGTAGAGAGATGAGAAACCTACAAAGAACAGATCTTCTCACTTGTGGATTTGGTGAATGATGCCGTTTGAATTGCCACTTGATGGTTTATTATCTTACAAGTCTTAAACGTTTCCAGAGTAAAGGGGGTCTGCAGACACCCACGTGGCCACCCGCTTTCATTTTTAGCCTCCTAATACAGTCTGCGTTAATCTCCATCTGGCCTTTCTTAGTCCTCACTTCATTTGCTAAACGTTACACTAACCAGATACCCAGATGATTTTTTTTTTTTATTTTATTTCAAGCGAGTGTTTCTCAGCTGGTGAAGGTTGCTTATAAAGACAGTTGTACATCCTGAGCTCCTGCCGGATATCAAAAGACAGAATTAGCCATGAGCTTCTCCCTCTGTGCTCACCATGAAAATATTAAACAGGATAGGGGCACGAGGAAGGCGCAGGAACACACACCTTTGTAGCTGTGTTTTTCCACCGGATCCTGCGGCTCGGTCTCCATTTTGTGGAATATTTTTACAAATGTGTTTATTGACAGCTTTAGAAAGGCAGGTGGACCTGTGGCTTTGTCTGTGTTAGCTCCCAGTAGGGTTAGGATTGCCTGCCTAATGCGCTAACTAGGTGTCGTGAACCTGTTATATCTAGGAAGCCATAGAAGGCCACCAGAACCCTTGGAAATGCCTGGAGCCTGGGCAGCCTCGTAAGTGGCTTGTTGACGTACTGGGTTTGGTCCTCGAACAAAACTGGACCCACTTAGAGAGCTTGCTTTATTGCTGTGGTTGGCGTGCCTTTGTTCTTCGCTCTGAACTGCTAAACACTATTCCAAACTAATTTTTTTCCACAGCGGCCTGTTGGGATGGCATGAAAGTCGGCAGATACCTCATCTCTCTAGCCCCTATAAACGGGACTTTCAGACGGAGCCGCTTTCTAAGCTAGAGGGGGAGAAGGTGGATTTTGATGTAATTACTGCTCCCAGGTCTTCTGTCCCACATGCCTTGGGTACCCTGAAACTGAACTGAAGGGTACCCAGGTGAATGGGAAGTCAGGAAGCTGGCCTGTGGGGAACTGGAGGGAGGGAGGACCCAGAGACAGAAGGTGGAGGGTGCATTAGATGAGGCTGCTGTGGTGATGGAGTCAAACGCTGGGCAGGCTGACAAGGAGCGCAGATCTGAGGCAGAGAGGATGCTGGGACTCTGGGTCCTTACTTCCTCCATGTGCACTTGTCACATGTGCAAAGGCTAAGCTTTTTTTTAAGTTTAGGGGAAGGAGAGCATCGGTTAGGCGAGGGGCGGAGGGCAGGGACCTGAGTGTGTACAGAAAGCAGGTAAGAGGCAGCCAAACCCAGCTAGAGGGGAGTGAGCCTCGGGTTCTTAGGACTGTCTGTGATATATTTACATTCGCGGAGCCGCGCCACAAACATCCCCATCACATTAACATGATTGATGTTGGGGAGGCGGAAGTGCTTATTACCCCCGATTTGATCATCACATGCTGAGCGCATGCGTCAAGTTATCAGACTGTCTTGCATAAAAATCTACAGATTTCATGTCTCGATAAAAGCAAACAACTACAAAACAATGAGGCAAGATGGCTGCTGGGGCACAGCCCTGCGGCCCTAGGAGGGACTGAGGCAGGAGGATTGCTATGAGCCTAAGGCCAGCCTGAACTACTGAGTAAGATCTGTTTCCCTGAAGGAAGGTGCCTGCTTGATTCTCTTTGATTCTCTATCGGAGCTTTCGGGTTTTCGGTTCTAGTTGACGTTTCCCTTGGAAGGAAGGACGGACAAGGATGAGGACCTGGGATCGCCCTTCTCACACCCTCCCAGAATGCTCTCCGTCCTGCCAGCTCAGTGACTCCTTTTGTTTCCATAAAGTGTCTTCATGAGAGTTCTTCATCTTTCCGCTCTTCCTAGATGGGGTTTCCTATCTGTGCACTTGAGTGGTGAGAAGCCAAGGAAGATGATGAATAAGTTAGTGTTAGTGACTTCCTGAATGGTGAGCAGTTCGCCTCACCGAGGCTGATAATTTTCCACCATGGGAGGGAAGGGCTTGGCCCTACGGAGACATGAACTTTCTAGTGTTTAGAACATAGCTTACGCCATTTTGAGGAAATCCAGCAGGCATTCATTTAGTTTTGTTGCGTCCTAAGGGGGCTGACAGGAGGCTTGCACGGGCTCATGTCGGCTCACGAACCAAGATAGAGCAACACACACCTTCCAAGCTAACAGATGGGATAGGGACCTGCCCACCTCAGGCGGTGTCCCTCAGCTCTTGGATGAAAACTCTAACAGGGACGTTTATACATTTCCCTTTTTCTTTTCTTTTTTCCTTTTTTTTTCGTGTGTGGGTAGCATAGGTGTGCATACATGTGTGTGCATGTACAGAGGTGCATGCAAGTGTGTGCATATGTGTACAGAGGTCAAAGGTCAATGCCAACCACTCGCTACTTTATTTTTTGAAATAGAGTCTCCCTCTCTCTCTCTCTCTCTCTTTCTCTTTCTCTTTCCCTCTCTGAGTCTGGAGTCTTGCTGACTGGCTAGACTTGCTGACCAGCAAGCCCCAGAGATCTTCTTGTCTCCACCCTGCCCAGCGCTGGGTTTACAGGCATATGCCACCACAACCAGGTTTAACATGGGTGCAGAGGATCCAATCTCAGGTCTCCAGGCTTGCCTGGCAAGAACTTTACCAACTGAGCTATCTCTCCAGCTGCCATTTTTCTTTTTCTATTATTCTTAAATATATATGGTTTGTGGAGAGAAAGAGGCCCCGGGAAACCCACGAAGAAAATAAGGGTGCTTTTCATACTAGAATTCCTTATGCACATTTAGGAACTGAGGTCACGCCCCCACCTCCTACCTTGTCCTTCCCACTGATGCTCAGTTCCTGTCCTGCAACTCTGTCCCCAGGCTTACTCCCCGTTGGTCCATTCAAAGTGGAGTCATGAATTAGGAGCGGGAGACTCCATACAGGTAACTAGTTTTGACCTTGTTTGTTTAGGGGGCATCTGTTCAGCCCTGCAAGTGCACATGTATTTCTTCATTCTCTTTGCATGTTCCTCTAATTGATCTTGAAAAGAAGGGACACTTAAAGAAGACGTTAAGGTGAAATGAAGCCATAACCGCAGCTGGAGACTTTTATTAAGTGTGGCAAAGTTCCCTGGGCTGCGCTGAAATTGTTTATTGATTTTGGTATGGCTGGGTGCTCGGGAGTAATCGCCCAGAATGCTGCCTGAGAGAGCCTCTTGTTAGTTGTGCTCAGCGTTGCCCTGGCCCCACCTTCATTCTGAAGCTTGTCTCCTTAACCTGTAAGTAAATACGGGCTTAACTCCTGAGGTGCCTGGTCTGAGACCAGCTCTGCTCCTTTGGTACCCAATCACCCGCAGAAGGGTTGTCCCAAGAGGGAGGAAACTTGGGTCAGGGTTGATGGTAAGGACACATCATTTTCCATCTTTACTGTTGTTTATTTGCCTCCTTCAACCCCTGTTCCCCTTTCATAGTAAGGTCAGAAGTTTGCAGAGACCAAGTAAATTGAGGTTATTTTTGCAGCGGTAGTTTTACTCTTCCATCTCTTTTTTTTCCTCTGTGTTTATCAGTTTCTGGGCTTTGTCTATGTCTGGGCCTTCTGGCTTCTCTATCTCTGTAGCCAAGCTTCCCCAGAGTCTCCATAGAGACAGGGTGGTCTGAGGACTGGCCTCGGCTCTATGTCAAGGGCTCCTGTGCAGATCAGCTGGAAGGATGGGCCCAGCAAGTCATGCAGCCAGGACGGTTGCTCGGGGGATGGAAGGGAAGCTGGATTCCAGAACCACTGAGGGGAAGGGATCAAACAGTGAGGAGAAGGCCAGGAAATTTGAGTCAAACTTGTCTCTCTGAAAGAACTGGCTTTACCTGGGGCATCCTACTCCAAAGATATACAAAGTTCGTGGGGCCTCCCGAGGTCCCAGGTTGACTGAACCATCACATTCTTGAAAATGTTTTGTTTGGGAATTAGGACTGGTAGAGTTGGGAAGGCAGACATGTTTGGGTGGATTTGGTCCCCTTATCCAATGAGTTCATAGAGCCATTCTTTCTCATCTCTTGAGCTCTTCCCTCCGTTTCTATCCGCCCTCTCTCCAAGGCTCAGGGCTCCTGTCAGCCTGATTGGAACACAGTATGTTGTTCCGAAATCACAGAGCCACTAGGCTCCAGGAAACAGGGTCTCACATCTGCCCTCAGGAACTAGGAGCTATTCAACACTCGCAGCTGTGGGAATTCTCTCCCTAACCATCTTTAAACACTTCTCTGTGGAGACGCTAATGTAACACTGTGCCTTCTTGAGCCCCTTTGTACTGGCCAACCTCATCTGCCTGGTCACTGCTTTCTCTTGGAATCCAGAGGCAGCCCGTTTCCTCTTTATTCTGACCGTGAATTACCCACTGCCTTAGAGGGAGAATCAGAGACTGTTTCAGAGAGCATCATATTCTGAATATTTCAAAAATTTCCATCTTCCTCAACCCAAATATTGTATCTGCCATACTCAGTATCTCCGGAAGAGCTCTGTCACCAAGGAAGGAACCAAAGGCAAAAGAAGAAGACACAGAGCACTTGGGTTTCATCCCTAAACCACTACAAACTATACCTTGATATCTTTTGTATAGCCACAACAAAATACTAGAGACCAGCTCATTTAAAGAATGAGGCATAGTCACAGACACCGGAGGCTGGAGCAGATACTGGAGCATGGTGACAGCGTTCATCTGTTCAGTGTCTGCTTGATGGGGCCCCCATCATAAGGTAAGGTAGAACAAGCTTGCTTCAACTGGGCTCTCTGCCTCTGCTTACTCCTAGTTACCAGTTTTGTTATGGAGGCCCCACCTGATAACCTTATCTAATCCTAATTACTTCTCAAAGCTCCCTCTTTCTAATATTATCAAGATGTAAACATGACAGTTAAGTTTTGAACTCATGAATGTGGGGGACCACCATAGAGACGGGGGCTGGGAGAGCAGGTCTGTGGCCTTAGAAAGGTGAGACAATGCTGTCCACACCCTGGCACATCAGGAAGCAGAGCCAGACCACCGCTAATGACCTCTGTCCTCCAGCGTAGCCCGCGTCCCAAGTCCCAAGCTGCCACAACCTCCCAAACTAGCACCACCAAATGTGGATGGGGTGGGGGAATTTCACAATCAAACCACACACGTGCTTCTACTTAGCATTCAGTAAGGGAGTATTTATATTGGCTCCCTTGGACAACTGGAAGGCTTGGTCAAGACCAGAGAGGCAATCAATGCCTCCAAGAGGAAATGAAGCCAAGTTAACTCTGTGACAAACTTTAATCTGAAATCTCAGTAGAATCAAAAATTTTCTAAATGTAGGATGACATCTTACTCAACTTCAAAAACTAAATGGGTCAGGCATGGTGGTGCACAGTTTTGATCCCAGCACTTGTGAGGCAGTCAGGAGGATCTCTATAAGTTTGAGGGTATCCTGAATGACAGAGAGAGTTCTAGGCCAGCCAGGGCTACATAGAGCGACCTTATCTTACACAAAACAAACAAACTTACGGTTCAGTGGTTAAGAGTACTGGCTGCTTTTCCAGAGGACCTGGGTTTGATTCCAAGTGTCTACATGGTGGCTCACAACCATCTATAACTCTAGTCCCAGGGGATCTGATGCCCTCTTCTGACCTCTGGGTGCACCAGGCACACATGTGGTAAACAGATTTATATGCAGGCCAAACACCCATGCACACAAAGTAATTATTTAAAAAAGTATTAAAAACCCTACTTATCTGGACCATTATTTTGTGAGCAGTGCTTACAACAAATCTGACTTGTAGATAGAGGTCTGGTTTCCATAGATGTTTAGAGACTGTTCCTGAGAGTGGCCATATGTCTCATTTAGAAAAAGCATGCATCTCGGAAATTATTGTTATTATTATTATTATTACATTAAAAAGACTTTACTCAGTTCCCAACATTATCTTTGAATCTGATCCTGAGCAGGTTATCAGCCCTTATAATTAAATCTTCTGTGGTGGTTTGAATGAAAATGGCCCCCATAGACCCATAGGGAGCGATACTATTAGGAGGTGTGGCCTTGTTGGAGTAGGCGTGGCCTCACTGGAGGAAGTGTATCATTAGGGGTGGGCTTCGAGGTTTCAGAAGCTCAAGCCAGACCTAATGGCTCACTCTCTGTTCCCACTGCCTGCTGACCTAGATGTAGAACTCTTAGCTCCTCGTCCCGCACCGTATCTGCCTGCACGCCACTGCACTTTCCGCCATGACAACGATGGACTAAACCTCTGAGAAAAGCCAGCCCCAATGAAATGTTTTCCTTTCTAAGAGTTCCATGGTCATGATATCTCTTCATAGCAATAGAGATCCTAACTGAGACATCTTCCCCATATAAAATGGGGATATAAATGCTAAGGTCCTGTGGGACACGGTGGGCAACTGTTTTCTGTAACAAACCAGATCGTATCACATCTAAGGCTGTCCAGGCCAAAGCATCTTTATTGCCACACGTGACTGTCATTGCAGTAAAATGGCAGTGGCCAAGCACATCGGTGAACGGACACCAGTGTGCTCCAACAAAGCATGATCGATAAGAACAGCAAGTGGTAAGATTTGGTTGGGGTGTGCCAAAACCTGCTGTAGATAAACTATCTGGAAAGTGATCTGCCCTTCGTAGATATGAAACGCTACCGCCATCAACTCTCCTGAGCTGCTCTCTGACTTCACGTATGTCATGCCATGTGCTCGGTCACTCCCCAAGTGCATGAATGTTATTAGTTTTAGACATGGTGGTGCACACACTTCATCTCAACCCCTGAAAGGCAGAGGCAGGTGGACATCTGTGAGCTTGAGAAGAGCATGGTCTACACAGCAAGCTCCAGGCAAGCCGGGGCTGCGTAGTGTCTCACAAACAAACACAACAGCAACAAATTCGTAACGAAGCCTCAACTCTGTTGTCGTCGACCATAGCCCAGTTGGCAAATACTTAGACATATTTATCCAACTGATTTGGCCAGGATGAAAAAGTTAACTTTTAAACCTCTCCTAAAATTTATCCTGGGTGTTGGTGATAAGTCAAAATCCATTCTAGCTTTCTTAAGTTTTTCTTTCTCCCTCAGCTGGTGTGTCACGGGCTTTATTCCGAGCCCCCAGTCTCTGATCTGGCATCAGAATGGTGTGGGTCCTCCATTAGTTCCCCGGCCTACACAGAATTTAGAATTCTTCCTAGAATGCCTCACTCCGTTGCCTCCAGCGGAGAGAGTGATTTCTGACCTCCCCTGACCCTGTCTTGAACAACAATAAAACAGGGATTGGGAGAAATGTGACACAAATCAATAGGTTATCCCAACAGGCTGGCTCTTTGAAGCTGTTTTCTCTCGGACACTTGCGGCAGTAACAAAGATAAATAGCAACTCCCTCCCATCGCCATAGGAGCCAGAGATGGCACAGCGAATCACCATGTGACCTCTCTGGCGGGCTTGGGCTGGATGAGGACAGGGAAAAGCCTGGATTGAGCCATGAAAAGAGAACAGGAGGAAGCCATGGAGCCTTACTTTCTCTCCATAGCTGTCAGCAAAGCACAGTCTCTACTCGTTGCCGACCGCTCATTACTTCCCATTTATTCACGCCCTGATTTTCCATCCGTTAACAAGCGCTTATTACTTATTACATTCAGGCCCCTGGAGCCTTCAGATAACCTGAGACTGAGGAGTTTCTCGAGCATTTTATTTGCTTGCTTCTGAGCAGAACGTTAAGAACAGGTGGCCAGATCCAATCGTAGGACCCCAAGAGAAGAGAGGGAATGATGACCCAATAGCTTCCTTCTTCTTGGATGCACCAGCTGTCTGGAGGTGTGAAGGGAAGGTTGAAAAGGTACAGGGACCTCTCCTGTCTCTTTCACGGGCAGTGGATGTGGTAGAATAGAGGGGTCCTTGCAGTCATGGGCAGCTAGCTGGATGACAGTGAGGGCCAAGATAATATCAGTCAATTACTTGTAACAC
The DNA here is from genome assembly GCA_026225945.1 of Cricetomys ansorgei. Lineage (NCBI taxonomy): Eukaryota > Metazoa > Chordata > Mammalia > Rodentia > Nesomyidae > Cricetomys > Cricetomys ansorgei. The sequence goes on from JAMJFZ010002869.1 coordinate 9,855,721, forward strand.
AAGCAGTATTCTGCTGCTTCTTACTAATTTGGTTTTCCTAACCATCCCCACGAGGCAGGTATGGTTGGCCATCACACGGCTGGGTTGGGACAGAGATGGCAAAAGGAAGCCATGCTGGCTGGCTCATGGTGACATGAGTTTCACTGTACCACCTACACTTAATCACTTTCCCATCTCCTCAGCTCGGCCTCGAGCTGACGGCTACCACAGGCCAGTGTTTCTGTATGGTAGAATACAGCGCATATACAGAGAACTTCACGCAGGCAACGAATCACTAACACAGCAAATGCCTGTGTATTCACCACCCGGACATTGCCAACACTGCAGCGGGTCTTCTAGGGCCCCTCTGAATTCTCACAGCTCTTCGTCATGGGTAACAAGCCCCCGGCTAGTTTCGACTGCTTCTGATAGTTAGAACTACCCAGGGTTAGGAAGGAGAGCCTCCTTTTGCAACTGGCCTCTGCCATCCTACCTACCATCCTACAGCTACCGGGCGGCGTGTAGCTATAAGCACTCGGTTCCATCGCGGTGTGGTGTACCACTGTAGGAACATAAGGTTGACGGACATTGGGGAGTGTCCAGAAGACACTCGGCCTGCATCCCAGAGTTCCCGTATGCGTATTCTTTAGCATGCACGAGTGGAGTTTCTGGGCCAAAGTGTGTTCCTGTGTTGCTCTTTGGTTTGAGCCTCCCACCAGCGGTGCAGGGGAGTCCCTGCTGCTCAGCGCCTCACTGACAGTGGGGACCACAGGTTTTTCAGGCAAGTCCACTCCTTCTGACCCCCATGTACGTCTTCCAGTAGGGATGCGGTCGGCATTTTCGTATGTCTGTTGGTGTTTGGAATCTTCCTTTTTGAAGTGCTCATTCAAACTCCGCCCCCCCCCCATCCCCAGCCTTCTGTGTGTGTGTGTGTGTGTGTGTGTTTGCCCTTTTAAAACTGCTTTTGGGGAACTTTTAGGGTTCTCCAGAGGAACAGAACCCCTAGGCTGAATATGCGTCACAAAAGAGGATCTGTTAGGTTGGCTCACATGACAAGGGCTGAGTCGCCCAGCAATGACTGTCTGCATTCTAGAGAAGCTGAGAATCCCGTAGTCAGCTCAGGCCATGAGGCTGGATGCCTCCGCAGTACCAGTCTGGCACTGAAGGCTGGGAGGATTCTTGGAGAGTGGTGGGTGGCTCTTCAGCTTACATCAAAAGGCGCATAAAAACAGGGCTCTGATTGAGGCAAAGGATGATGGGGGCCCACAGTGGGATAGACACGCTCACAGCAGGAAGCAAAGGCAGGCAAGCAAAAGCAGCCCCGCCTCTTCCTTCAGAACTCTATATATCTGGGCAGCAGCCGGAAGGTACCACCCACTGTGGGGAGGGGCTTCCTGGCTCAGTTAACCCTTCCCAGACATCTCCTCACAGACACCCCGCCCCTGCATGTCTCTTAGTTAATTTTAGACCCAATCAACTTGGCGACCAAACTAACCACCACATAATGTGAATCATACCGGGGCGACATGCAGGGTCATCTTGCTCTCTTTTCCCATATTGATGCTGCCTTGACCCTACATCACTCATTCACAAGCCGCCTCGTTGCTCACTTGGTTTTGTAAGTCAAGCGATCCCGTGTGTGTGTGTGTGTGTGTGTGTGTGTGTGTGTGTGTGTGTGTGTGTGCGCGCGCGCGCGCGCGCGCGCACTTGGGGACGTAGTTCCAGCTTCTAGATCTTTTACTCCGTTGGTCCAGTTGGTTATCCATCCTTACTTTGATTCCTGATGAACTCCTGACCTCCCACGTGGATCGTGTCATGTGTCCCCAGAGCTTCTCAGTTGCTTGATACACGATAGATGCTTCCTCATACTGGTCTCTGGCTTTGGCTTTGCAGAAGGCGGTGGGAGAGTAGAAGGAGGAAGGTTTCACTCTTCTCCTACAATGGAGACCAGGCTTGGAGGGAGCTTTTCGCCTCCCAGTGTTTTTGTTGGGGTGGTCAGACCTCAACGTCTGCAATAGGGAGAATCCAAAAGGCCAGGGGCTTAGTAAAACTGGGAAGGATGGTAGGGGTGGATAGCCACAGTGGTGTGGGTTAGCTGGGTGTTCTTGGCAATGGTGGTGGCAGCCAGGCGTGTCTCAGATGCTTGGTTGCTGTGACCAAAACCAACTTGGGAAGGGAGTATCTAGCTCACACTTACATGTCACAATCCATCCCTGAGGGAAGTCAGGGCGGAAAACTGGAGGTAGGACCTGGAACGGAGACCGTAGAGAGATGCCTATTGGCTTGCTCTCCGTGGTTTGTTCAGTTTGATTTTTTATATACCCCAGGCCCACCTGCCTAGGAGTGGCACCGCCCACAGTGGGCTACAACCCCCCGCATTAATCATTTAATCAAGAAAATGCCCATAGACTCGTCTACAGGCCTATCTGATAGAGCCATCTTCTCAGTTGAGGTTCTCTTTTTTCAGATGACCCTAGCTCATGTCAAGTTGACCAAATAAACAAAATGGCTAACCAGATGGGAATTAGAGGCTTCTGGGTGAGCACAGAGACAACAGCACTCTAAATCAAAGTCAAATCTTACTTCAAAGTCTCCACAACCTCCCCACCACTCACGGAGACATCTGGAACCAAGGCCTTGACCATCACTCCATCCTGCATCTTTCAGAGTTGGTACCCTGGAATCCATCCATCCCTTCCTATCTCTGCATCCATCTCTCCTTGTGCGTGTGGCTAAGCTCCCTCAACACCACCTTCAAGCCTCCAGGGCAGCGATGGATTCTCATCCTTTACAATGCACATTTCAAACTCCTTACCTTGGACTTTAAGATTCCGTAGCATCTATCCCTTCAGAGATTTCATTACACTCTTTATCTATTTATGTATTTGCTATGTGGGTGGGGGCGGGCACACATTCCATGGTATTCAAATAGAGGTCGGAGGGCAACTTTCAGGAATTTGGCTGGTACTCTACTTTCACCACGTGGGTCTCGGGGATCAAACTTAAGTTGTCAGGTTTGGTGGCAAGTGCCTTTACCCACTGAGCCGTCTCACTGGCCCATCAATACTTACCAAGTTTCCTTTTATCTCTCAGCGACTCTCTGGTTATTTGATCTTCCGTGTGTGGTGTGCCCGTTCCCAGCCATGTTGCTCCTTCTACTTTGATGTCATTACCCTGTCCTTTACTCATTGATCGGGTCCTCTAAGGGCCAGCATGAGTTTCAGCCCCTCCCATTGGCCCTCCATGCCTTTCTGACTACTTCAGAGCCCTATTCTCTCCTGTTTCTGAATCTCTCTTGTCTTCTACCCAGACTTGGAAACTTGATGTGTATCTGCTCTCTCCATAGATTTCAAGAAAGGAAAGCCATATCAGCGAGGGGCCTCTGGGCTGCTGCTTTAGTTTGCCAGCTCTGCCATGACGAACTATCCACGGCTGGGTGACAGAAACAGCAGGAATCCATTTTCTCACAATTGCAGAAGCTTACAAGTCCAAGATCAAAATATTGGCATTGTATGTGTGTGTGTGTGGACGCCAAAGGATGATGTCGAGCGTCCTGCTCTATTGCTCTCCGCCTTGCTCCCATGAGACAGGACCTCTCACTAAACCTCTCATTGCTTCAGTTAGGCTGGCTGGCCAGTGAGTTCCTAAGATCTGCCTGTCTCTGATTCCCAGTGCTGGGGCTAGAGGAGGTACCACCCAGTGAGGATCTGAGCTCAGGTCCTTGGGCTTATGCACTGCGTTCCCTACCTCACTGAACTATCTCCCCAGGCCCAAGCTTAAATTCTTTTGAGATTTTATTGGCCTGCAGGTGACACCTTGTCACTGTGTCCCCACATGGTTCTTCCTTGCTCAACTCCCTTCTGCTAGTGTGTGGTCTAATACCCACCCCTCTTAGAACGACATGTGGAAGATTAAATGAGGAGCCTCTTCAGTGGTCTCATTTTAATTTGACCTTTCTATGAAGGCCTTATCTCGGGGCTGGAGACATGGTTTGTAGGTAACAGGGCTTGCTCTGCAGGCGTGAGTTTGAATCCCTAGCATCTACATCTTAAAAAGCCAGGCGTGGCTGCTTGTGCTTGTAACCCCAGCACTGAGGGGTAGAGACAGGTACAGGAGCTCACTGGCCAGCCAGACTAGTGGAAACAGGGAACTCCTAGTTCATGGAGAGACCAGGTCTTAAGGCAATAAAGTGAGGAGAGATAGAGGAAGACAGCCAGTGTGTTCCTCTGGCTCCTGCATACGTACAACATATCCACACACTCTTGTGCATGCACCAGACATGCACTACACACACATAAAATAAAAACCTGTCTACAGTGGATAAAGACAACTTATCACCTCTGGTATCTGAAGAGTTAGAGCTGATCAAATGGTTACAGCTGAGTGTAAGTACTCTGGTTGCCTAGACCAGCGGTTCTCAACCTGTGGGTCGCGACCCCTATGGGGTTCAAATGACCCTTTCACAGGGGTCACCTAAGACCATCCTGCATATCAAATATTTACATTATAATTCATAACAGTAGCAAAATTACAGTTATGAGGTAGCAACAAAAGTAATTTTATAGTTGGTGGGGTCTCCACAACATGAGGAACTGTATTAAAGGGTCGCAGCACTAGGAAGGTTGAGAACCACTGGTCTAGACCCTTGCCTTGCATCCACGGTACCTGGCTTGTACTCTACCAGCTTAGGAATTCTGGGAAATAAATGGTCAACTTCTGTTCCAGTGTTATTAGAAGTCTTGGGCCAATTCTCATTGGCTGAGGCTCTATCATGTAGCCAACACTTAGCCAATCACTACGATTGGCCTCAGTTGGCTTAGACATCCTCCCACTGCAAAAAAAGTAGAGCCAGCTTCCATGAAACCATGTAGAGTAAGGAAGGGCAGAGATTCCCCACAGGAAAACCAAGAAGGGCAGGATTCAGCGCAAGGAAAGCAAGAGATGTCCATTCCTGCATCTTCTGTCCATCACAGGCTGGTCCACACACTGACTCCGGAGGAAGGTTTTGTTATTCTCACAATAAACAGAGGCTAAGGTGTCTGGGGAGATGGCTCAGTTGGTAAAAGCGTATTCTGTGCAAGTATGAGGACCCGAGTTCTAATCTCCAGCACCCACACAAAAAGTTGGGCGTGGACCTACCTACCGATAGCCCCAGGGGAAGGGAAGGCAAAGACAAGAGGATCACAGAGACCAGCTAGCAGCAGACTGCCTTCAAGACGCAGAATCGCAAAGGAATAAGACAGAGAGTGATAGAGGAGGACACCCAACATCCCCCTCTAGCCTCTGCACACATGCACGGGTGCACACACACACACACACGGGTGCACACACACACACATGGGTGCACACACACACACACACGGGTGCACACACACACACACACACACACTCGCCCGCTTGTCTGCCTAGCTCCTTCAGACTCTTCTCCTTGCTTCTCTTCTTGTCAGACACTAGAACATTAACCCCAGAGACTTCTCAGCTCACAGCCATACAGAGTGTAAGAGATTAGCAGTGCTCTGCCTAGCTCTGCCTCTTAGCTGCTGTGTGGCCTTGGGCAAACTTTTTAACCTCTAGGGCTGTCAATTACTTCACACCTAGCCTGACCTGGCAGAACCGAAAGGTTTCGGGATGGTGCCTTACATACCGTGTACACCCAGAAGCCAAAATGTTGGCCATTATTGACTCAAGGTTGAGAAGCATGGCTGGACAGTGCTGCTGACCCCTTAGCAAAGACCCTTCTGGGTGGAGGTGAATGTATTTCTTTTTCTGTTCTCTGGATTCCCAGCGGGGTGTCCCAAGGTGAGTGTCTGTGGAACAGGTGGGTTAGGAGTTGTGTCTGACTTTGCACTTCTTGAAGAAGGCTTAGTTAAAGCTTCTGGAAAGAAGTGAGCCACCAGGGACGGTTTTAAGGAAGGGAAACTGCTAATTAACAAGGTGCATGGAACTTCAAAAGCTGACCTTTGTGAAAAAACGTAACTAGCAAAAAGACAGTGCTTTTACGTCTGCCCACATTAATTGAGCACCCCTTCCATGTGGAAATCCATATCCACTGATAATCCCAAGTGGATCTTTGAATTCAGAACATGTGTGTGTGTGTGTGTGTGTGTGTCAGAGATTTACTACCTAATCAAGTTTATAGAATTAAGTTTCATATGGAAATCAACCCTGAAATGCTAGACCATCTCAAAGCCCTGGGTTTTTACAGAATTTAAACCACTTTAAAGCAAATGTTGAAAATGTGAACTGCATAACAATAAAAGCTGATCTTACTAATTTAATTTAATCTCCATTAAAGATGCTAGGGATGATTTGTTGAGCTTTTTTTTTTTTTTTTATTATTTTTTAAAGTAGAAAGGCTCTGTTACGGGCATGCGCGGCACTGACAGAAACATGTTACTTGAGTGAAAAATATCATGCTTTTGTTAGGGGTTAGTTGATTGCTGGAGCCCAACCAGGAATAAAGTCCTGCGAGCTTCACTTCAATGGCTCTCTATGAACGATTCTTTGTATGGAAACATTTCGGCAGCTGGAAGCTTCCCACCAGGCTGTGGTGCCTGAGGCCTGAGGGAGAAGAAGCTTCGAATTGTTTTTACTGATTTGGTTCACTCACCATATGAACTAAACACTCAGACCTGCTAAGTGGCCTGCCACGTGTTTGTTGAAGTGGATGGGGGAAGCCAGTGGCTGTTCTCCAGCTGAGTGGGATCCATAGTCTGAGGAGAGAGTGAGACAGGAGCTCAGCGATGCCAGGTGAGGGGACAGTGGTCATTTGGGGTCTGTGTTGTGTTGGGAAGTAAATGTCGAAAGGGCACTCAGTTTGGCTGGCATGGGGTCTGGGGAGCCCACCCCCCCCCCCCCCGCAGAAACTGGCATTTAGCCTGAGAGACAAAGGCGAGGATTCTGCACTCCAACCCCAGCCCTTTTTTGCATTTGTAGTTTGATGTTGTTGTTTTGAGATGGAATCTCACTAAGTTGCCTCCTCTTCTTCCTGTTCAACTTCTATAGGGGCTTAATTGCCAGGAAAAGGCTCCCCGGGGGTGACACCAGGGTTCTCAGCAACCCAAGCTTGGGGTCATGACCCTAACTCCAGGGGAGACACATTTCTTTCTGGTAATTTCACAAAAATCCTCAGTCTTAGTCCCATTGATAGGGTTACACCAGTCAAGGGAATGCAGGGTGCTGATTGGCCAGCCCTGGATCATGTGACCTGGTTCACGTGTATGGAGGCCAGAGGACAACCCTGCCTGTCATTCTCAGGAACGCCATCCACCTCCATGAAGACGAGGTCTCCTGCCTGACTAGTAAGCTAGGATCCTCTGGTTTCTGCTTCCGGGGCACTGGGGCACGGGGATTGTAATGCATGCCACAAAGCCTGCCCCCCCTCGCTCTAGCGCTCTGTAGCTCTCTCTTATGTAGGTGCTGGGAATTGAACTTGAGTCTTATTCTTGTGAGGCAAGCACTTTACTGACCGAGCTTTCTCCCCAGTTTCTGCTTATGTATCTTTCTTTCAGTCTTTATCCTTCTGGTACCAGGCGTAGAGGATTCTGGGACTGTTGTTTGTGGAATGCCTTGGCCCTGCTTGACGTGATTCCTTAGAACAGAGCCCTCAAAGCTGCCCTTCTATTCAAGCAGAGAAATGGTTAGTAACTTCATTTTGCTAAGAGAATGTTAATCCCATTTCTCACCTGGCTCATTGTCAAGGCGTATGTCTCCACGCTTAATGGAAACACAATATAATATCTGCATTACAAATTCCTACTAAGGAAAATAACTCCCGAGACTTTCCCAGCCAACTCATAAACATTTTCATTTCTAAAAGTAATTCTCAAGGAAGACTGTGGAGAACAATTACAGTTGGGTTGTCCTCTAGCTCAGTGGTTCCCAACCTTCCTAAGGCTGTGACCCTTTAATATAGTTTCTCATGTGGTGGTGAGCCCCACCCCCAACAATAGAATTATTCTCATTGCTACTTCATAACTGTAATTTTGCTACTGCTTTGAATGGTAATGTAAGTATCTGAGATGCAGATGGTCTTAGGCGACCCCTGTGAAAGGGTCATTCGCCTCCCGAAGGGGTTGCGACCCATAGGTTGAGAACCACTGCTGTTGCACTGTGAGCCACTGGGTCAAGGAAGGACTGCTCAAGAGCAGTGTGCTAGGGGGCTGGAGAGATGACTCCGTGATTAAGAGCACTGGCTGCTCTTCCAGAGGACCTGGGTTCAATTCCCAGCACCCACATGGCAGTTCATAACTGCCTGTAACTCCGGTTCCAGGAGATCCAACACCATCATACAGACATAAATGCAGGCAAAACACCAAGGTACATAATAAATAAATGAATAAATAAATAAATAATTTTTTAAAAGAGCAATGTGTCTGACTATCTGGCTTTTACCCCAATATCTACCTGCCTTTGGGGAGTGTGTCTGTGGGGAATGCTATAAAAAGCAGCTATAACTATTTACAACAGCTGACCTAAGGACCTAACCTAGATGTTCAACAACAGAGGAGCGGATTAAGAAAACTTTCACACAAGGGAATCTTTTCGGCAGGAAAATGGGTACAACTGAGTTTTTCTCTCCCGTCTAGAAGATGAGGCAGAGGCGCAGGGTGTTGGAGAGCATGCAAGCTGAATTCACTGACAGCTCCTGCCTACCTGCAAAGGAGCCTGGGAAATATAGTCAGTCTCTTGAGTGCCCAAGAAAACAACTCCTCCTTCTCCCTGCCTTGAGAGCCACAGTGGAAGCCAGGATTTCAAGTGCCCATGGAAGGCTTGCAAATTATTCCTAGAGAACCGGACATGTGGGCAAGTTACTGTGTACAGAAAGCAAAGCTGATGTCCATTGTGTGGCATAGAATACGCTGTGCCTGCTTCTGTGGGCACTGCTAGGGTACTGGGTAGGAGAGAGGATTCTGGGAAACAGGGCTTGAGATGTAGGAGCTGGAGACTGGACATGGATATTGCCTCAGGGAACTGAAACAGAAGACAAAGGAATGAGCTTTTTCTCCCTACCACTAAGTACTAGATTGTGTTCTCTGTTATATCTCTCTCCCTCCCCAAACCCCCTCGCCACACAGGTTTTTGTTACATAGACCATGCTGACCCCAAACTCTCTATCTTCTAACCTTAGTTTCCAAATGCTGGCGTTACAGACCCTGGGCGCCACACAGTGCACAGCTACAGGCATCTCTAAGGAGACTTGACTCTGCCCTTCAACTCCCCGATGTCTGTGGACCCTGCAAGACCATAGCATTGCAGATAACCTCCAGCTCGTCTCAGAAACATCCCTGTGAGCCAGCTGCTGCTGCTTCTGTCAGTGACCAAGCTCTGCTACAAGGGTCTCACTGTCCTGATCTGCTCCCCTGTCACAGGGTCTGGGATGTATAGAATGTAGGTGACTGATGTAGACCCACACGAGCCTGGAGGTGGTCCCTTAGGCCTGTGATGCGAGTACAGCCCTTGCTAGCTGTGCTTAGTGCTATATTCTGCATGGGTGCACGTGCACACACAGGCTCACACATGTGCACACCCCCACGGGGAAGTTAATAGAGATCTACAGCCCTCATTCCCGTTTGCTTTCATAAATAAATACATTAAATCAGTAAGCTGAATTTATCTCTGGTAACAGCTTGCTGGCGACACCTCTCCCTCTTACTCTCAGTTCCTGAAGCAACCCCAGCCTACTCCCGCTCCACCCCCCCACCCCCGGCAAGACTTTCTCTCTTAAAATTTTATTTTTAATTTGCTGTGATGAATGAGTGGCACCTCTGACAGCCGATTCGCAGAGATTAATAGAAACGACACAATATTTACGTCGGCGCTACGAACAATTATCCCGCCATCTATCTCTGAGATTATCTTCCTGATTGAAAACTACTCATCCGTGTAATCGGAATTATTTGGAATTAGAAGGGAATTTATAGCCCCCCGGAGCCCGCCGTCTCCCCTCACTTCTGCACCTCAATTTCCGTCACTCTCTTTTCTCTGGGTGTGTGGCCTTCTCCTCCATCCTGGCGACAGAGCAGAGCAGAATCAGGGCAGGGGATGTGTCTTTGGGGGCAGTGTGGGGTGTCGGACCTGGGACTGGAAGTAGTGTTCAGCATGAGGGAGGGTCTCGGTGTAGTTGGGGGGATTAGGAATCAGCGAGGCCAGCTTGAGAGTACAAGACAGATGGAACAACGGGAAGAAGGAGGTTTAAGGTGAAGGTGGAGAAGAAAGGTGACCTTGGAAAGCACATGGCAGCAGAATGTGACACCAGGCAGAAGTCTAAAAGGAGTACCCCTCGACTCTCGCTGTGGAGTCAGATTGCTCTAAGAGCCTCAGTTTATCAGAATGTTGCTGTGGGCTGTGAGTGTGGCTATTGCTCACAGATCTAGGGATGGAGTTCGGGGTGACAGCGTGTTGGGCTTCCTGTGAATGCCTTGAATGTACCTTGAAAGGCACAGAGTCTATTATGAGGGCTTCATCACGATGACTCAGTTACTTCCCGGAGGTACCATCTCCAAACCACGTGTGGGCATGGGTGTTATGAGGTCCAAACATCTAGTGCAGGGCAGACAAATTGGTATGAGGGGCCACAGAGCAACGGTCTGGAATCTGGACCACATCAAGACCCACACTGGGTTGTAGGAGTGGAACAGAGAGGCTGCACCATCACGTGTACAGCTCTGGAGAAAGCAGATGCCCCGCACGTCAGGCTGAGAAGCTGCAGGTGGGTGTCATCATGGGTGAGTGGCAAATGGACTCCTTATGATGTCACTCCAAAGCCGTGTGACCCCAGGCTAGTTTCTTAATCTCACTGAATGCCAGTGTTCAGTCTGTAAATCCCCGTTTCTAGTCCTCCTGTTGGACTGTGTACAATCTGTTCCTCTGTAAACAGTACCTGCTTTACAGGATGAGTCACAGGTCACGTAGGATCTCACATGTGTGTAATACAAACTCAGTATGTGTACATGCTGCCTCTGTGAGGAACCCAACCCCTGGGCCCTTTAAGAGACAAAGCCCTGGACTCATGGAGTAGCCCTGGCTGTCTAGACTCTAGACCCTACCTTGGCTCTGCTCTTGCTGATAACCTGTCCTCTTGTAGCCTCCCCTCCCCGCCTTTCCTTCTTTCTCTCCCTCACTGCACTTCAGAATAGCTTCAACCAAGCAGTTTCAGAAGTGGGCTCTGGAACCTGAAAAGCATTCTCAGATAGCCCTCCTGTCTTCTGGTACCTGTGGCTATCGACGTGCATCGAAACAATGTGGGCTGGTGAGCTGGCTCAGTGGGTAAAGGCACTTGCCATCAAGCTCGATAACCTGGGATTGATAGCAGGGATCCCTGTGGAGGAATAACAGACCGATTCCCGCAAGTTGTCCTCTGACTCCTCGCACACAGCCCACCTGGGTCCACTTGAGCCTTTGCTCACGGACATTGCATTTTATGACACCCAAGGAGCCCTCTGGTACTGAGCCTCGAGCGTGCTCAAATCATGTCTGACCTGGGTAGGCTGTTGGCTTTTCCCTTAGACCAAGACTCAAACTGACAGATATCAAAGTGTGTCCTGTTGGGGTCGACGAGATGGTTTTTCAGTTAAGAGCATTTGCTGCTCTTCCAGAGGACCCAAGCTCAGATCCCAGCACCCACATTGGGCAGCTCACAACTGTCTGAAACTCCAGTTTCAGGGGTTCCCACACCCTCTTCTAGCCTACGTCCGCAAATATGTGACAGATGCTCACATAGACATAATTTCTTTAATATTAAAGGTATATATGTATCTTATGTGTGAATTGTGATGGGAACTTGGCAATGCCCCCTGGGAAATGTGTCTCCCTTGCAGATGAGCCCAGTCCTGTCTGAGGGGTACAGGTGCCATCTCTTCTCTTCAGGGTCACACGGACCTCCTTCTAGGGCTGCGGCTAGGTGCGGTATGAGATGTGGTACCAATGGGGTGTCTTGGGCTGGGAACAGGTAAGAATTGGCTTTGACAGTGTCCTTGAGACCCGCCTCCAAGGCAAGCAAGTCTCCCTGGCCCAGAATGGCCCCCTTGGGGCGGGAGGCTCTTGTCTACCACAGAATCACACTCCCGCGCTGCCATACTGCCTGGGAATGACAAGCGCTGCTCCAGATTCCCCCATGTGCTCTTCAAACCGCAGGACCTCGATCCCCAGGAGTCGGGGATGACACAGTGTGACATCAGGACCTTGTCTCCTTCATTCTGCCCATCAGCTAAAAGGCTTCCTTCAGCTCCTCAGAGGGAGACTGAGGAATTTCAGAGCTTGGCAGAGGGGTGGCGGGATGACTCAGTGGGTAAAGTACCTGCTGTGGGAACGTGAGAACCTGAGTCCGGATCCTCAGAACCCATGGAGAGCTGGGCATTGTGGCACACATCTATAGCGCCAGTGCTTCTACAGCCAGGTGGAAGACAGAGAGGAAATTATCCGTAAGGTCTTGGGCCAACTTAGCCTGGCCTGTGAGAGAACAAGAGACCCTGATTCGGATGCGCTAGGAGATGAGGACTGATACCCGGGCTGCCTGTGGTCTCCAAGTGTGTTGTGGTGTGTGCACATCCTCACCCAGCCCCAACACACAAAGTTTTAAAATTATTTAAAAACCATTTCACCAGAGCCTAGGGCCCACCATTGAGTAACAAAGGACCTCATGAAGACCAGTGTGGTGTATTGGGCCCCCAGACCTTAGCACAACTGACGCCATGATGGAAGTACCACTCAGGCCTTGGAACCCAGCGTATAGACAGCAACACCTTACAAAACGAGAACGAAGACATAACCCATCAAAGTCCATAGCTCTGGGAAGACCCTAAGCATACTCACCTTGTCTTCCAGCTTTTTTAGTTATGCATCTGGCCGTTTTCACTAACTGAGACACGTCAACCCAGAATGTGGTTTTGTGCTTAAAAGCTCACTCTGAGAAAGGCTCAGGGCTGCGGTCAGGTCCTGAACACCCTGTGTAGTCGCCAGCTGGTTAATGAAGATTTTCTATGGGTTCAAATCCATGTCTGAGTAGTCTTCTCTGGTAGATACCCCACAACATGGTGCCTGGGTCCGTAGGTAGGACCCTGACAGCAGGAAAGGACAAAGGCCACGTATGAATTATGACATCATCTTAGTTGAAAGGTGACATGTACTGACACTTGAGAAAACAGTGCATTCTCTTCCTTCCTTCTTTCCTTCCTTCCTTCCTTCCTTCCCTTCTTTCTTTCTAGACAAGCCCCACCCCACCCCCATGCACCCCAGGCCACCCTCAAGCTCATATGTAGCTGAGGAAGACCTAGATTTCTTGCCTCCATTTGCAAGTTCTGGGATTACAGGTGTGCATCGCCGCTCCTGACTCTAACATTTTCAGTTTCAATTTGGCATTAGACTGTCATATGATTTTTTTTCCCACGCAAACTAACTATATTTTGGAGAGTGGTGCATGTACCCACCTTAAGGGCCAGTAGTAGAGTTAGCTGTTCAAGGGAACTTCCATCCAGAAGGACCCCTGTCCACCACAGGGCTTCCGTCCCTTCCAGGCTGGCTGGCTGTTAGAGCTTTTACAGAGATAGTCATCTCTGGCCATTTGTCAGGCCTGGTCCACTACTCCAGAATGAGTGGATTGGATGGGAGGCGTTTTGTGAGGACAGCGAGGACAGAGAGTGAGGAGGAGGCTCTTCTGTGTCGGAGCGGCTCCCAGTGCAGGTGGAGAGAATTTCCGGAAATAGTCTAAGGAGAGACACAGATGTGATGAGGAGAGAATGTTAACTCTCTGTCCTGGTATAGTGATTTCATCTCAAAGTCACCTAACTCCTGAATTAAAATATAATAGTAAGCCGGGTGGTGGTGGTGGTGCACGCCTTTAATCCCAGCACTCGGGAGGCAGAGGCAGGCGGATCTCTGTGAGTTCAAGGCCAGCCTGGTCTACAGAGTGAGTTCCAGGACAGCCAGAGTTACAACAGAGAAGCCCTGTCTCAAAAAACCAAAAATAAATAAATAATGATGATGTTGACGATGACGATGATGATGATGATGATGGTGATGGTGATGATGATGATGATGATCTGGGACTGGAAAGAAGGCTCAGCAGCTAAGAGCACTTGCCACTCTAGCAGAGGACCAGAGTTCAGTTCTCAGCACTTACAACTGGTGCTTATAACTTTCTCTAACTCTAGTTCCAGGGGACCCAGTGCCCTCTTCTGGCCTTTGTGGGCCCTGCACATATATGGTGTACATGTATGCATGCAGGCAAAACACTCACAAAGGAAAAATAAATCTTTTTTTATTTTAATCTGAAAACCTGGTCTTAGGAGGAAACGGCTATGGAATACTGTGCACCATTACCCTTTTCCAAGGAACCTCTGGATGCAGCTGGATGAATCTACAGAGCACCAGGGCAGGGCCCGCGGGGGACGCTGAGCCTTATTTAAAGCATGGTGGAGAGGTCTGCATTTGTTTGGAGTGCTTTGTGCAGGGGCAGGGGGCACCAGGGTGAGATGTGTGCCGTCCTTGTCGGGCCTAAAGCAGAACAGAAATCACTGTATGGCATCCGCCACAACTGCAGGAGCTGAATTCCCCCATTCTGGGGCGGCTCTGGGTGCTGAAGGACTATCAGCCCTAAACAGGGTGAGAGGGGGCTCCTCCTAAGAGGAACTGTGGGGGTACACAGAGAGTTCCCGGGGTACCCAGCCTTAATACAGACAGACAGGCCGGGGAGGCTGTGCCGAAGCAGGGGGAGTCTGCAGGAAGGAAATGACAGCTAGAGAAGAAACAGATGCAATTGAGCAAGACTCCTGGAGATGGGTTTCCCTGCCTCGGCCCAAGCGCAAGTCCCTGTGCTCAGATTAATTAGCAAGGAAATATTTTCCCGTCTGCAGAGAAAGGCTGCTGGATTGCCAGTGGGACCCGGGGGTGGGCAGTCTATCAAATAGCGTCTAATTAGGTTACTTCCCACTGCTGTTGACATGCTGGGGACATGTTCCTGGACCAAAATAAAAGGGGAGGAGGGGAGAGGAGCTGAGGCAGAGTGAGAGGAGCAGAGCAGGCGCTTCTCCGCGCCTTTCAGAAACTGGTTACCTGGGATTATCAAGTGGGTCCAAAGCGCGGAGAGGAGAGGAGAGGACAGGGGTCAGTGCCGGCAGATGCAGCTTGCTGGGAGCTGCCTTCCTGAGCGCCTCTCGCTATTCTCCACAAATCTCCATCTCTGGGGAGGACAGGGCGCTGATAGGATCGGAATCTGGATGGCACTAATAACGATAGCGGGTTTATTGTGAGCTGATTATCCGTTGGATAATACGATCTCCCTGGGCTGGTGAGGTGGCTCAGCAGGTAAAGGTGCTTGCGGCATAGCCTGATGATCAGAGCTTGGTCCCTCAGACCCACAGAGCAGGAGAGAGCCAAGCCCTGCAAGTTGTCCTCTGGCCCCCACACGCTCTCTATGCCGTGCACGCATACAGTGAAGCTCTCAAAGGAGCCCACCGTGTTCCAAAGAACTTCATTCACTCGTTCGAGTATGTGAAAGGTCAGGGAAATAGTGAATCTTTGCTTCACCTGTTCTCCCAGCTACGGGTAAAGTCGCTTCGCCCCTTTTTTATAGGTAAAGAAACTGGGGCCCAGAGATGTTGGTTAACTTGGCTGTGGAAAAAGTTGAGTTTTGAATCCGAGATCTTCCAGAACCCAGCCCTGCCTGCTCTCTGTTCTATAGCTAGTGTGTGCTCGCCAACACTGTTACCTTCCGGGACCCAGTAAAAGAGACTGACTGGTGTTCTCTGGCATTCTACTGTCTTCATCGGGCCAGGGGATGTTGGTCTCCTTATATGCTGCCTTGGCTGGAGACCAGGCAGGAGAATGAGTTAGAATGTGTGCAGATGGCCTCCGTTATCCATTCTCCCACTTTCCATCCTTTCCTCCCCATGCTGTCTTTGTAGACAAGAGGCCACTGAGTGCTCAATGTCCGGGTTAAGTATCCCTTTTAGGGAGTTGATCTAGCGGTGTATTCCTTCCTATCCTCAAAATTCTCTCTGGCAGCACCCGTCTTCCTGTTAAAACAGTTCCCTATGGCCCAGGCAGCATGTGTACCAGCCTGAGTATTGCTTAAGGCCAAGGACTGTATCTCCTATATTTTTGGGTCCCCTGGCCTTAAATTGTACCAGCGTTCTGGTGATGGTTGTCCCATGCATGCTTCCGGGATCAGAGTAAGACCTCTTAATCTTGTCCAGCCTGCTGTTTAGATGTTTTCCTGGTTTTTAATGTTCTCACCTCATTGATACTGGGTATCTAAATATCCGGTGCTGAATGCTGACAAGAGGTGGCAGCTGTCATTACCCCTGTGTGTGTGTCCAGGTTCTGTCTCCACATGGAATGGCAGAGGCCGCGTTCTGGAAGGGGCTGCCTCTAGCAGGTAGAGATGGATGTGTGGTACTGTTCCATGGTCTCAGAACTGTAGAAGCCAGGCCCGGGCATGAACTCCAGGGATGATGATGCCAAGGGTGCCACTCACCAGAGTGGCTGGGAGTTAAAGAGTGTCCCGGAAAACCTGCCTGCTCAGAGCGGCCCTGCATGAGCGCAGAATGGTGGGATGGCAGAGCAAGTGGGTTACCTAAAAATAGCAGAGCCGCTTTCCCATGGTGAAGGATGGGTCCTCGGCCATCCATCTTGGGATGGTTTGTGCAAGACTGCATAACTATGGAGAAGCAGGGGGAAGGGTCAAAGCATCCACCCAGAGATGGACACCTGCAGCCTCTTCCAAGAGCAACCTGGCAGGTAAGCTGAGAGATCAAGAAACCCCTGATTCAGAAACCTGGGTTGGTGGTGGGAGGGCCTAGGAGCTTCCTCTGCTTTACTTTCTTACAGCAGGGCCTGATGGTGGGTGGACTCTGGCCTAGCCACCAAGGTTTCTCTCTCTCTCTCTCTCTCTCTCTCTCTCTCTCTCTCTGTATGCATGTGTGTGTGTGTGTGTGTGTGTGTGTGTGTGTGTGTGTGTATGTACAGATGTGAATGTGTACCTCTCTCACTAAGAGAAAAGATGGAATCCCATGCAGAAGTCCCCTAGCCCAGTGCCCAAACCAGTGGGTGCCTTACAAATACTAATTAGAGAGTCAAGTAATCACAAGGTGAAATCAGGACTGGAGGAAGCAGTAGGACCCAGTGCAAGAAACCATAGTGTTTTTGAAGAAAAGGATTCTAGTCAGAATGTTTCAGTTGTAAATTTACCCCACCCCTCACTGACACTGACCCCAGAAGACTTATTCTCTCAGAGTCAGAGTACTCCTCTGTAAATACTGAGAACAGACCTAGCATCCTTGTCTCACAGGGATACTGGGACTGGGTGAGATGGTACAGGTAGACTTCCTGTACCGCACTGGGGCTCAAGAAACCACAGTGTAATGGTCTGGGTGACAGATGTTCCCGTAGGCTTAGGCATTTGAACACAGTGTCCCTGGTTGGTGCTGTTGCTCACTGTGGCGATGGAGCCTTTAGGAGGTGTAGCCTTGCTGGAGGAATGTCTCTGGGGACAGGCTTATGTCTCTGGAAAGCTGGCTTCAAAGGCTAGAGCCGCTCCCACTTCCCTTTCACTGTCTGCTTCCTGTGTGTGCCTGAGATGTGATCTCTCGATTTCTTGCTCTGATGCCACACCTCCCTGCCATTATGGTCATTTAGCCTTCTGGAACTTTAAACCTAAAGAAACTCTTCTTTAAGTTGCCTTTGGTCATGGTTTTTCTTTATCACAGCAGGAAAAAAAGTAATACACATAGCTGTCTTCCCTTTTATTATCATTTTTAAAAGCATACCATAGATAATGATAATGACTTAAAAAACAAACAAAATTTCCAGGCATGGGGCTTGGAGAGGCTGAGGCAGGAGGATGTGAATTCCAGATTCCATCCAGGCAGCCTGAGCTGTATAGCAACAACCTGATATATATGTATATGTATATATATATATATATATATATATATATATATATATATATATATATATGGAGAGAGAGAGAGAGAGAGAGAGAGAGAAAGGAGGTAGCAGAAGGAAAAGAAAAAGAACAAAAAAAATTATTTGCAAACTATAAATTTGACAAAGGATTAATATCCAGAACATAATCAAGAAGCTCTAAAACTCAGGAACAAATTAAATAATTCAATTAAAACTTGGCAAACCAAAAAGGAGGAAACTCATCCATTGCACTTGGGTTCACTTTGTCTGTTTTCTGTACATAAATTTAGAGGGGGAAAACCTCAAAAAATGGTATTTGTTACCTTAAATCTGTATTCTTTCATCAACTTTATTAAGGTATAATTTATAGACAGTAAAGCTAAGAGTCTAGCGAGATGTCTATAAACCGGGGATCAGTAAACTCTGATCTAAGCTCTGAGCTAAACTCACCCTTAGCCACTGGCCTGCCCAATGCTTATGGCTGCTCTCATGCCACGTGACAAAGGTAGGTACTGGTGACTGACATAGTATGGTCCTCTGCACCTAAAAGAGCTACCATTTGGCTCTCTGTAGAAAACAGTTTGCTCCTCCAACTTGCCACAGTCCAGAAGTGGAATACTCTATCACCCTGAAAATGCCCCCTTCCTGCCCGAGGCCCACCCCACTCCTGGTCCCAATGACCGCTGCTCTGCCCTGTGATGTCCTAGCTCACCCATACTCCTCCTGGAATTTCATCAAATGCAGTCACAGAGCCTGCTCTTTCTATGCATGTCTTCATCCATTGAGTGTCATCTTTCTGAGCTTCGTCCACGTTGTGTGTCTCTGTAACTCAGTCCTTTCTTGCTCGGTGGTACTCCACTCTCGTACGTGCCACAGTTTACCTCCTCGCTGGTCAGAATGCATTGATGGGGATGATTTGTACTTTTTAGCCACTGCAAATAAAGTCACTATAAATATTTATATACAGGACTTTGCACAATGGATGTTTTCATTTATCTTCTGTGAATAAGAGAACTGTAGAGTTATACAGTGGTAAATGTGTGTTAATCGAATAGACTAGCAATTTCCAAGATGGCTGACCGCTTTGTACCCCCAGCAACAGTGGACGCAAGTTGCGGTGTCCTTCAGTCGTGGGTACTTAGTGGTAGCAATCTTTTCGATGTTAGCCACTCTAGTAGCAACTGATAGTGTGTCATGGTTTTAATTAGCGTTTTCCTGATAATTGATAACACGTCTCATTTGTGCCTGCATGGGTCATTTGTTTATCTTTTCATGGTTCATATCTTTTGTGTATTTTTAGCTGCATTGTTTGCCTTACTGGGCTGTAAGATTTCCTTATATATTCTTGATACAAACTGAGAAAGAGAGACAGAGACAGGCAGAGAGAGAGAGAGAAGAGAGAGAGAGAGCGAGGGGGAGAGATTGATTTCCCTCCAGCCTGTGGCTTGAATTTTCATTTTCCTAATGATGTCTGTATTCGGTTCTTGTTAACGCTGGAACAAATTGCCACAGACTTAGTGGCTGAAGACAACACAAATTACATCCTTTACTCTCAGGATATAGCTCTTCAAAGCTTCTAACAGGAAGCCTGAGGTGTTTTCAAGCCTTGCCCCTCAGCAATGTTCATCCGTCTTGGCAGATCTCCGAAGCCCTGTAGTTTTGCATTTTAGCTAGCATTCCTATCTGTTCTTGGCGGGAACACTAGTCTCATATAGACAGGCTCGTCCTCACACTCTCTAGAACTATCATGCCCAGGCCCAGGACTAGCATTCATACATTTTCTGGATGATCCTAATCGAATATCTGCTACATTTCAGGCACTGTTCCAGGGCTGGGAACACAGCAACAGGCAATGAGCAAACATGGCTGCACACAGTTACTTATATTTTACCGGAAGAGATAGACAATCAATAAAGGGTAAGCACAATATATAGAATGTTAAATAATGAAAGTCATTAAGGAAAAGAAATCAACAAAAAGGGAATAAAATTGTTTGGGGGAGTGAGCTGTAATTCTATGCAGCACTGCGGAGTAAAGCCTGCGGGGGAAGGTGACTTACACTTACATAAAGACCTGTGAGGAGTCAGGGAGGCGGTCCTGCAAGTATATGGGAAAGAAGCTTCCATGGAAATGAGACAGTAAGAGCAAACGCCACAGGAAGGGGCCCAGGCAGTGCTGAGGCCAGTGAGAGATAAATGTCCGAAGGAGGAGGGGGTCAGAAGAAAGTGGGCATTTGGGGGGATCTTTAGAAAGCACAGTCTGGGGGTGACTTTTACTCGGAGCCTCTAAGTGAAGGGCAGAGTGGCAGGGGCAATAAGACTTATCAACTGGTAAAAATAATCTAGGCAGAAAGACCAGCATGAAAAAGAAGAGCTTGAGCTGAGCCTGAAGGGTCTCCTGTGGTGAGAAGAGGGGAGCCAAAGACAGGCTGGGGGTGTGGGCCCCTGGGAACTGGAAGACTAGAATATCCATTTACTACAATGAGGAGAGCGGGTCTGAAGAGGCCAGAATGGGGATAGCAGAAGCTCAGCTCTGGGACACACGTGGAAATGTGGTCATGAGGTTGTCCTCATTCACCACAGCCCCCATCCAGAAATCTCACAGTTGGGAAGTTCCAGAGCTCTGAGGAGCATGAGCGACAGCCACCCCCACCCCCAGCCTCTCATAAACGCTTAATGTGAGATGCAAATCATTGACCAGATTGTGTCCTTAGAGGCTTCCAGGAACTCACCCTCTACCAATAGCCGAGATCCAAGTCAATTCAGCCAGGAGTTCTGCAGGCTCCAGGGAGTCCAAGCTTCCTGTGACGTCAGATGCCCCCAGAGGATACCTCACTTGAAGGGCCGCAGCAGCAGCATCTCCCAGCATTCACAGAGGTCTTGCCAAACGTGACTTAGAGCAGGACTTTTTAAACTGTTTCGCTCAGTGGAGGCTGGAGAGAAGGCCCAGGTGTCAAGAGCACTGGCCACTCTTGCAGAGACCTAGGTTCAGTTCTTAGCACCCACATGTTGGCTCACACCCATCTGTAACTGCAGTTCCAGGGGATTCCTCCACAGTCACCAGACACACACGGTGCACACACACACACATACCCACAAAAGTTACACACACACACACACACACACAATTATATCCTTTCCTACTTAAAAACCCTTTTTGTCCAAGAAAGTTTTATGTAACCCTAGGCCTGCAGGTGTATAAAACAGGCATACAATCAAACATTTATTGATAGCAAATCATTAAAGTTTTATTTTAAAACATTTGGGGGGTGCTGGAGAGATGGCTCAGCAGTTAAGAGCACGGGCTGTTCCAGCAGAGGACCCGGGTTCAATTCTCAGCACCCACATGGCAGCTCACACTATCTGTAACTCCAGTTCCTGGAGATCCAAGGCTCTGTTCTGACCTCCATGGACACAGCACACATAGGGTAGACAGACATACATGCAGGCAAAAAGTACCCATACACACACACACACACACACACACAATCTTAAGAGATTAAAAAGAAATTTCTTTGGTATACATATAGTTTTACCATTTATTAAGGATGAAAACAAATTCATAGACTATTGTATTATAGACTATATTATTTTTTCCACAATGAAATAAATCTTGGGATCAGCAAAATGGCTCAGCAGGTAGAGGCGCCCACTGGCAAGCCTGACGACCCGAATACAGTCTCTGGAACTCACACAATGGGAGCAGGGAGCTGACTTCTGCAGGCTGTCTTCTGCCCTCCACATGAGAGCCGTGCCACACCCTTCAAAATGGATGAATAAAAATGTAAAGAAATTACCACTCTGCAAAAATACGGAGCACAAAAATGGAAGAGGTGTAACTAGGGCTGTTTTAGAAATTGTTAGCAAGACCATCCTAACTGCAAGCCAAGATTCATTTGGTGAATTTTTATCAAATTCATATCCGCGGCTCATGTAGTGATTTTTTTTTAAAAAAAAAATCAAACATGCTGTCTGGAAATGGGTGGCTCAAGTGGTTAAGAGTGGGCGCTCTTGCAGAGGACCTGAGTTAAATTGCCAGCGCGCGCACACACACATCGGGCGGTTCACAACTGTCTGTAATCCAGCTCTAGGGAATCAGATGCCCTCTTCTGGCCTCCACAGGTACTGCATGCATCCACAAAGCCCACTGTGTTTTGTCTGTCTCTCTGGAACACACCACTTAAAAATTAAAAATTAACCAGATGTGGTGGCGTATATCTTTAATCCCAGCAGAGGAGGCAGATCTTTGTGAGTTCGAGGCCAATCTGGTTCACATAGGAGTTCCAGGCCGACTGGTGTTGGGGAAGTTTATTTTTAGTTATGTTTGAAATTGTTTTATGCACTGTTGGGTGAGGGGCTGTCTAGGGCATTTTGCATTGTCTGCAGGTGTTGGATATCTGTGGGGGATGTTTAATTGCTCATGATCTTCATGTGCTAAAAATAAATACACCTTAGCTCAGATGTTCGGGTTTCCACTGTCAGTCAATCCGGTATGGCGCCGGCCGTGATGGTGGTTCCCTCTGCTGAGGTCTGGCAGGGTTTCCACAAATGAAAACACCTCCCTGTTGTCCTGTTTGCTGAGCCGCCACGGCAACGTATTACTACAACTAGGACTACATAGAGAGACCCTGTCTCTAAGTTAATAAGTAAATAAATACTAAATTAAAATAAATAAATGGAATATCCAAGTAGAATATAATCCAAAGATATTCTAACTTGATGTTTCGCTTCCATGCTGAGAAATGATGGCGTGAGAATGTTTCAAGTCTCTGTTTACTGTAATTAAGCTATTATGTTTCTGTAAGGAGGAGAAACTGTGTGTGCAGTAAGAACAGTGTCATTCATAACGTATAACGGTCTCAAATCTGAGCTGGGGTGTCTCGGGCAGCATCTGTGGGCAGCGTGTGGTGTGTCAGCATGCAAGTGCACAGCACACCTGTGTGTTTGGAACCCAAGGTTGCAGTGAAGTGTGAGATGAAGCTTGAACAAGCACGGCCAGAAATACCTCAGGTTCATTACACATTTAACTTTGGATTAATTCAGAAACCTTTTACTGTTGCTAAGGTTTCTCAACTCCCTAGTTCAGTGACACAACCCCAA
This sequence comes from Cricetomys ansorgei, assembly GCA_026225945.1. NCBI lineage: Eukaryota > Metazoa > Chordata > Mammalia > Rodentia > Nesomyidae > Cricetomys > Cricetomys ansorgei. The sequence continues at coordinate 9,878,703 of JAMJFZ010002869.1, forward strand.
ATGGAGGCAGTGGCCCGTTTGATCAAAATGGGAAGTACAGTCTCACCAAATGAAGCCCCAGACACCACTGGATGGAAAGATTGTTTTCAGGGCATTTGAGTTCTACCAGAGAGGTCAGCCGGTGTATCACAAGCGCACCTTGAGATGCCCCCCTATTACAACTACATTATTTAGATGATCCAGGAAGCACAGCAAGGGGTGGGAGAAGCAGAGAACAGAGGTGGAAGGAGGGCTGTGACCTGTCATGACCATCTTAGAGACTTATGTTATCTTACAGGGGTTTTGGACTGTTGTCTCTGGCCATAGGAGCCTGACTGAAATCTTAGGCCTGCTAAACAACATCTGGGCACCCCCATATGTGAATCATGGAAGTACCAGCTGTTCCATCCCTTACCACCTTGCCCTGTGCTGTGCATTCTTCACAGAAACTTCTCTTACTGTTGTAATAAACACCACGACAAAAGAATCTTGGGGAGGAAAGCGTTTATTTCCCCGTCCACTTCCAGGTAACAGTCCATCACTGAGGTAAGTCAGGGCAGGAGCTCAATCTGGGCAGTAACCTGGAGGCAGGAACTGAAGCAGAAGCCATGATAGAACGCCTGCCTCTGCCTCCCGAGTGCTGGGATTAAAGGCGTGTGCTACCGCTACCCATTTATATACTTGTAAAAATATAAAATTTTATATATTTATCTTCTTCAGAACAGTGACGGTGATTTCATCTCTATGTCCCCCATCCTTAGTCTAACACCTGGCTGCTCGAAGGTGTCGAATAAGCTTTTGTGGAATGATCAATGCCAGTGGGCTGGCGGAGGAGGAGGGTCAGGATAGCAGTCAAGGTCAGCTCCTGTTCTGCAGTCACTTTCCACAAAGCCCTCCCACATGAAATCCTCCTTGGAGTTTGAGGAAGGGGGATTTTTGTGTCTGAAACAGAGAGACATCCTTCCACCTGCTATGCTTGAAGGCGGACTTCAGGGATCTACCCCAGGGCCAGGAGGCCTCCGCCCTTCCCCGTTCCATGGTTTAATGTATAACTTGTCACCTTTCCTGAATGTCAATTTCTTTTATTTGCCTAAAATGCTTTCACCTTGCTGGGTTTCCTTTACGACTGTGTGTCATTCCTGGCACCCTAACCTGCCTCAGCCACTTCTGCTCTGTATTGGCTGATGTCTTTGGATCTTTGTCACCAGTCATCAGAGCCTAACCTAGAAGCCTCAAGCACCCCTGGGCACCCAGCTGTGGGCAGAGTCCCTAGGACCATCAGCCATCTATGAGACTAGGGTAGAGTCTACCCAGCCTTC